>CM067847.1:74286698-74886698 GCA_034509565.1 Triticum monococcum | reverse complement strand
GTAGGGTAAAACGAACAAAAAGCAACAGAACCACATGCTAGTTTGTTGTTGTGTAATCAAGCATAGAGAACATTAAGTAGTCGGATGGAACCAACAGGTGGCATCAGAACAAAACTAAAGCATATTAACTATATGTGCACTGGTATGTAATTTAGCACATGTAACATGTTCACTGCCAGAAGTATGGCCCTACAGGTGCAAGCAGAATAACGCGTCTCATGAAAAACTGAATGATGCCCTGAAGAAATTCAAAGGTGCGGTGCTTATGCTAGGAATGTGAACGTAGGCGCCGGTCGTTGGATAATAGTACCTGATTCTCGGTGGCGTATGGGTATCGTTGTCATACTTGATAGCTAAGGATCGTCGATGGTGCTCGTGTTGCGGTTGAGTTCGGGCTGGCTGTCGCCGTCGCTGAAGCGGCTCAGGTGCTACGGTTGCGGCGCCTGTCGACATACAAGAAAGCTCATCTGTGGTAAGTGAACAGTTGCACGATAAAGAGAAAAACCGAAGGAGTACAAATCGAAATAACCTGATGAGGCTGCGGCGGAGGTAAAGCAGGGCCGGTGGAGTTGAATATGGCATCCGTGGAGCGGGTCCGGTACAGTGGATGAAGGCTTCGGCGGGCGCGTTGTACAGTGCTTTCGGTGAGGCGGATCTGTTGCGGCGGACGAGGGCTTGTATGAAGGGCCAGCGAAGGGGCGGATGAGGGAGTTAGTGAAGGGCCTACGCTGTGGTGGACGAGGGCGCCGGTTAAGCAAATCCGGTGTGGTGGACCATGATGGCGGTCAAGGAGATCTGGAGCGGTGGACAAGCCAGTCATTGAAGCGACTGCGGTGAAGTGGTGAGTTGGCAGTTGGGGGTTCTAAGGTGCGGAAGGTAGATCCGGTGGGGTGTGAGGTCCACCGCTGCGGCGGAGGACTAGATTCGGCGGCTTGCCGTGGTTGGGGGGGGGGGTCGGGGAGGGGAAGGGGATGGGCTCTGGGGAAGAATGTTGGGGGCAAAGAGGGGAAAACAATGGAGTTACCAAAGCAGCCCTTTTCCGTTCATGTGGCAGGGGTAAAACAGGAATATCGCAGGGCTAAAGTTTTGGGCGCGTGATATTTCGATGTGAGGAGGAAGTTTGAAAGCTTTTGGCGCCTAAAATTATAAGTATTCTGCTCTCGTACGGCCGACTATGATATCATGGCCGACAATTTGTTTGTTTTGCACGCAAAAAAAATGTGCAAGTTTTGAAAATCAATGTCTCCAACTCGAAACTTAGATTGTCCATTCAATTCAAATATGGATCATTGAGCTACTACAAGCAAATACCATCATACGATCCAATTCAAATGAAATTCCAAATGTGTTTATCCTAAATATGATGACAAAAGCAAAAATGTGTATGTGTATGAATAAAGTGGATGATTATAAAGTTTGAACATGCCCGTATGTGTATATCTCTAGGTTTGATATATGAATTTGAAATCACGAAATCCCGGCTTAAAAAATGTACCTCCGTTTAAATGAATTACAAAAGCTAATGATGGAGTCGAATTCCAAAATTCCAATCTTAGGTTTGTAATTCTGGTACATCAAGGTATATCACGCATGTTCATAAGTATCGTTATCTCATAGTACAAACTGTGAAACAAATTGATCAACCATGAGTGCACAATATCTCAATTATGCTAAAGTCTCTCAAATATAGACACCTCACTCTTTATCTGAAGTCAACCCCCCACCACACACACACACACACACAGAAGTCGTGCTCTCCCCCAAACACCAACACACGAGCACATTAACACCCCTCTCTCTTGGAAAGTTCGGACCCCAACATAGGTCTCTATCACTTTGTCTCTCGGGCATGAACACATCTCTTCCCTCACTCTCTAGGTCCCCCGCTATCTCTCTTACCCAAGCACACGCACTATGTAGACTGTATATTTCCCATACACATAAAACGTCGCCCCCAAACGTCTATCTCCCTAGTTATGTGGTTCTCGCGCACTCACCTCACACACCACCCCCACTACAAACAAGCACACTTTGTCTCCTTGTGCACCACTCTCCTCTTTCTATCTCTCCCACATGCGGACCCGCCCCAACTCCTTCCCTGTATACATATATGTCGTGACTCTTTGCATAGCTCCCTAATGTATAATCGTTCTCGATTTCGCACATTGTTCTCTACACCATCTATTCTAGCTCTCTCATGAAGTCCCTATCACACACACGATGACTCGCTTCCCTTGCGTCTCCGTTCATAGGCCAATTTCATACAACATCAACATTTTCTCCCTATCTATACGGCATTTATGGGCACAAACGACCCCTCTCGCCCCCTCTCTTCCTCTCTCACTCTCTCACTCTCTCCGTCGCTAGCTCTCTCTTTCTCTCGCTCTCACACCCCTCTCCCACACACACACTCGATGTCTCTTCCAAATAGTCTGCTCTCCCCGCCCGCACCCGTGCTATCTCGCTACTACACATGTCACACCATTCCCCCTTCCCTTATACTTGGTTTACATCATCAGTGGTCTCTCTACTCCACATACACTCTCTCCCTCTCACACACAAATGCGTGCACAAACACACACAAACACGCACAAACACCCATTTACCTGGATCCTCATCTCTCCACATGTCTGCATGTGTATCTCACACACTCACACTCTAATTGTTTATATGTGTCTCCACGTTACACAACACAAAGCCCCATGTACATGTATCTCTCTATCCTCCACACACATAGACACAAAGAATCTGTTTTCATTGCCTCAGTCTCTAACATATCACACACGCACACTCTCTCTCTCTCTCTCTCTCGCAAACACGCTCAACAAGGGTTTCCCCGTGAATAACTTACCGTCTATTCATGAACAGTCATGGCAGTACGGCGAACACGAGACGTGAAAATGAATAAATCTACACGTGCTTAGACCACCTAGTATGAGTACTAGGACTAGAGCAAGCCAAAAAGCGCGCCGCCGTCACCGCCTCCTTGTTGGCGATGGGAAAATCTTTGTTTTACACAGTCGAGAAGTCATTGTGCTAAGGCCCCACATGCTGAGGTGTTGAATAGAATGTAGATGCTAGTTTACGGAAGCAAGTATCGATAATATGTTTGTATCTCCATACTTATATTTCTTCTCTTATAGAAAACCGAGTTGGTGATGATGGTACGTGTGCCATATTGCAATATAGACCGTTCGATCTATATCTGACGGATGGAAATTAAACTAAAAGATACCCGCACCCCTCTCCACATTTGCAGACAAGGCCTTCCCTCATTCATCCTTATCTACAACAAACCTCATTGTTGAGAAATTAAGAAAGGAAGGCTCTGGAACAAACTGGCCTGGTGGCCGCCGCCGGCATCGTCAATCCCCATGCCTCCGCTCAGTTCGACCACCAACCACCACCACACCCCACTCCTCTTCACCTTATCTCATATTTCTCGAGATATCATTAGTTTTTACACAGGGGATTACTCCCGCAAGGGTAAATCACAACAAGTGTTTTATAAAAAAATGCATCTTGATGTTCCGTGCAATGGATAGATCTTGCTAGTACACCTACACAAGACTAAGTTGGTGATACTGGTGTGTCTACCATCCATCGTTTCTGACCATTAGATCTACATCTAACAATTGTGAGGTAAGTTGTTGCCTTTTCTCACCAACATCCCACTTGTCTACCAATTTGCAGAAAAACCCATAATTAGTATCTTAAAACCAACCACATCCCTCCCCGACCTCACCAAAATAGCCCAAGGAATATATTCTAATTGAAACATAATATATCTCTAGTGACATATG
The DNA here is from genome assembly GCA_034509565.1 of Triticum monococcum. Lineage (NCBI taxonomy): Eukaryota > Viridiplantae > Streptophyta > Magnoliopsida > Poales > Poaceae > Triticum > Triticum monococcum. Next base: position 74,882,895 of record CM067847.1, on the reverse strand, counting down.
TATATCAAAATTAGAGTGTTTTGTACCAAGTTTGTGAATAAGTATTATTCTAATTATGATTCATTGCAACGGACATGAACATTGCTAGTATTTCCAACCAAGCATTTCTCTTCCTAGTATTCCATAGTTTCGAGTTTTCCATCAAGATATTAGTCACTCATGGTTGATATTTACTTTCAATCATGTGCACATATGCACTATGTAACTATCCTTGCTTATTGGCTTCTGTCGGTGTCAAAACCGGCGGATCTCGGGTAGGGGGTCCCGAACTGTGCGTCTAGGCCAGATGGTAACAGGAGGTAGGGAACACGATGTTTTACCCAGGTTCGGGCCCTCTCGATGGAGGTAAAACCCTACGTCCTCCTTGATTTGATGATATGGGTAGTACAAGAGTGGATCTACCACGAGATCGAGGAGGCTAAACCCTAGAAGCTAGCCTATGGTATGATTGTTGTCTATGGAGTTGATGAAGTTGTCCTACGGACTAAAACCCTCCGGTTTATATAGACACCGGATAGGGTTAGGGTTACATAGAGTTGGTTACAATGGTAGGAGATCTTGAATATCCGCATCGCCAAGCTTGCCTTCCACGCCATGGAAAGTCCTATCCGGACACAGGACGAAGTCTTCAATCTTGTATCTTCATAGTCTAGGAGTCCGGATGAAGGTATAGTCCGGCTACCTGAACACCCCCTAATCCAGGACTCCCTCAGTAGCCCCTGAACCAGGCTTCAATGACGACGAGTCCGGCGCGCAAATTGTCTTCGGCATTGCAAGGCGGGTTCCTCCTCCAAGTCCTTCATAGAAGATTGTAAACACCAAGAGTGGTGTCCGGCCCTGCAAAATAAGCTTCCACATATTACCATAGAGAGAATAATATTAACACAAATCAAATCTGCTGACGTATACCCCAGTGCACCATCACACTACGGCCAAGTCCTTTACCCGAATCGTTTATACTTTTCCACCTCAGCGCGTTTTGTGAGGCGGTTTCCTTGGCACGTCTTGTCGAAGCAGAGATCGTGTACCCCCTTTTACGGGATTCTCATCAATACGGACGTGGGTAACCCAACCGCGCCACTTATCACGGTGCTTGGGAGGCAAGCGAGTTTTACTAGGCTGGTGGGGACGCACAACCGCATACGCCCATATAAGGGGATAAGGATCCACCTTTTTACCTACGCCCTCTTCCTCCTTTGCCTATCCATCTCCTACGCTCTCGAGCTCCAGCGCCCAAGCCCACACTTCCCACCTCAACCTTCTCCAGCAATGTCTGGAGCGGGAGGCAAGTGGAAGGCCTCCTCTGTTACGGAGGGCCAAGTTAAGAAGCTAAGGAAGGCCGGATACCTGTCCAAGGACATCGCGCACCAGCTTCCCGAGGAGGGGCAGATTATCCCCATCCCAAGGCCCCATGAGAGGGTAGTATCCCTTCCCCACTTCCTCCGCGGACTGGGTTTTCCACTTCACCCATTTGTCCGGGGGTTCATATTCTACTACGGCCTGGACTTCCACGATCTGGCCCCGAACTTCATCCTCAACATCTCGGCGTTTATCGTCGTGTCCGAGGCTTTTCTCCGCGTCCGCCCCCATTTCGGTCTCTGGCTCAAGACCTTCAACGTCAAGCCCAAGGTGGTGCGCGGCAACCAGTCGGAATGCGGAGGCGCCATGGCGGGCTAGATGGCCAACGTCCTATGGTTCGAGGGCTCTTTTATGGAGACCCTGAAGGGATGGCAATCCGGGTGGTTTTACATCACCGAGCCGCGCGATCCGAAATGGACCGCAGCCCCCGAGTTCCGATCCGGACCCCCCACGTGGCTTATGTCCTGGAAAGAGACGGGCCTGTCGTGGGGTAACGAAAAAGAGGTGACCGGATTGCAAACATGCATCCAGTCCCTGGTGAACAAGCCAGTCCGGCTTGTTAATGTAATCCAGGTTATGCTCGTCCGCCGGATCCTTCCGTGCCAACAACGGGATTTCAATCTGTGGGAGTTCAACCCGGCGCAGCATCAAACCCTCAGCAGGCTCTTCGACACAACGTATGAAGACGCCTGGAGGCTGCTATTTAAGGGCGCCGAGGCTCCTGCATCCGCTTCCGAGGACCGCGGATACAGCTCGCAGCGTCATGCTAACGAGGTAAGCCATCTACACCATTTACAGGATGTTTAAGCTTTTTCCATAGTTTGACTCTATGCGGGTTCTAAACTCCTTTACCTTTGACAGGCTTGGCGGGCGATATCCGGACCGATTAACTGTCCGGCTCCGCTGCCCGAAGACCCAGCCCCAGCTCTCCTAATGAAGCTGCTGGTTCCGGCGCCTTATGTGGTGCCGGAGAAGAAGGACAAGAAGAAGAAGACCACGGGGACTCGAAAGAGTGCCCGTAATATGGTGGTGTAGGACTCGTCATCTGACGAGTCCGAGATGCACTCCTCCCGTGAAAACAAGGAGGAAGAAGAAACCTCTCCCCCTCCAGCGGGGGAAGGAAAGAAAAGGAAGGCCGCCCCAACGGGGGAGGCCGAAGGGTCCAAGAAGAGGAAGACCCCTCCGCCGGACTACCTCCCCGACGCCGAAGAGGACGAAGAGGAGTGCCCAGACAGGGACAAGCGCCCGGGGAAATCGTAAGTTCGGATATTTGAGTAACTCATGACATTCCTTTGTTGCACAGCTTCCCCTAATGTCGAATATAATTATGCAGCCCGCCCCGGACCGGACTCGACGAGTCGTGGAGCAGCTCCCTGAATTCATCGAACGTGAACTCAGTTCCGCCCGCTGTCTCCCCCCGCACCGCGGACGATGCCGAAGTGGCGTCGCGACGAGCTCCGGGGCAGGAGGAGGTGGTCCCGGAGGAGCCGCAAGGCAACCTCCCGGACTCCCGGAGTGAAGGGGACAAGGCCCCCAGGGCTCCAAGTCCGGCTTTGAGCCGGACACCGCACCGGAATCTACAACAGTTCCGGTCCGCGGTAGGTGAACTCCTTCCAAGAGGAGTAAGCCTTCTGAGCCGGCAGCCTCCATCCAACCGGAGGTGCCGGACAATCTGCTGGAGGTGCTTGACGGCGCCTCCATCGACGAGGAGCACCGTACTATTATGAGTACGGTGATCCAGAAGGTTTAGTCCGCCAAGAGCGGACTGAGTGAAGCTTGCGCTAGCCTTCTAACAGGCTTCAAGGTAAGTAAAAAAATATGTAAAGATATAACCACATAGACAGTAGCCCCTGATGCTCTGTTTGGTGTTCAGAAGGAAAAGCCGAATAGAGGATCTATTAAATTTCACAGGAGTCTAACAACAAAGAGTCAATATGCATATGCAGGCTTCTCTGCTAGCCACCACCGCACTGACTGCAGAGGTGGGTGCCCTGAAACAGGGCCTCAAGCGGACCGAGCAAGAGCTCGGCTTTGCCAAACGGCAGCTCGAGGAGAAAGAAGGTAAGAAATACCTTACAGAAAAAGTGCCTATAGAAAGGCTTGATTGCAAAAAATAACATGATTGTACTGCTTATTGTAGGGGCCACGACTGAGGTGGCGACCCTCAAGCATGCGCTGTGTGAGGACGAAAAGAAAACGGCCGCGGAGTGCTCCGAGCGAGAGAAACTTGAGGGCCAGGTTGGCGAGGTACAGCAGGAGCTTCAGGCTCTCATGAAAAAACATGAGAGTTTGGAGCTTGAGTCCATGACGCAAGCGTCCGAGCTCGCGGCGGCCCTTGAGACTGCCAAGTCCGCCAAGGCCGAAGCCCAAAAGGCCCTCAAAGAGTTGCAGGATATGAAAAAGATAGTGGCGGGTAAGGCATTCTTTATGCAAAGCAGAAGTATGAAAGTAAAGTACTTGTTATTTACCCAAATCCGGAGGTCTCCAGGGGCATTCGCAGATCTTCCCCGCAGCGTATCAGACGCCGCTGCATTCTACCGAGCCGAAGAGGGCAGTTCGATGGAGAAGGTGTTCTGGTCTCAGTATACTGAGGCCGGACACCCTGTGCCCTTGAGTGACCAGCTGAAACAGCTGGTCGAGCTCCATAAGGCGGCCGACCAGGCCATGAAGGGCTTCATAGTTCGGCTGTGGCCCGGAGAGGCCCTGCCTGGGAGCTACTTCGGGCTGGTGCGGCGACTGGTGGAGGCCTGTCCAAGGCTCGAGGTCATCAAGCGCTCCATCTGCATCGAAGGTGCCCGTAGGGCCCTTGCCTGTGCAAAGGTGCACTGGGGTAAGCTGGATAGTGAGGAGCTTGTGAGGGACGGGCCGCCGCCGGGGAAGGAGCATCGCAAGCCCGAGAACTACTATAAGGATGTTCTTGCGGGTGCCCGCCTAGTGGTGGATGAATGTACCAAGGATGTAATTTTTGAATGAACTCGCTCGTGTTTATCCTGTGTGCTGAAAACTTGTTCATATGCGCTAAGCAATGCTTATTGAATTTAAAATATTACTTTCTGTGCGGCCATTTATCAAAATTGAGAGATGGCCAGTCGTCGGCTTCTGCCCCCGTGCCACTAGTGCTGGGGTGTTCAGGATAAACCTGAGCGCTCTTTTTCCCATAGTTGGGTCCTTCGAGGGAGGCGCTCAGCACAACGAACCAGGCAATCGGACTATAATGCTTGAACATTCTCACTTAGCCATAGAACTCTATAATTTTAAATTTCAGCGAAGCCCCTAGTTCGAAAGACCGAGTTCGGGGCGCTATCCACGCCTTGGCCGGACAAAGCCAGCTCCTCGCTCGAAGCGGCATAAGCCTTTAGGGACTCGAAAAACCTCTCGAACAGCGACCGGTCTCTCGCCACATCATGACAGTCAGTTTTAGCTTTCTCCACTGAGGTGCTTAGCCCAGCTCAACCGGGGAACAATCGCAGTGGTTCTCCTAGTGCTACCTTAGCCGATATAGCGGAATGTAAGGCACCAAAACATAGGAGTCGGGCAAACCCAACTATTGACCCAAATCATGATTCGGGGTGCCGCACTTGTGAAAGTGTACGGACTTCTCACGTCATATTAATGGGTACTAAAGCCCCTGGCGTATTTTGCCGTACCACAGTGTATGGGTGCAACATGTCATAAACATATATATGAAAAGATGATTATGCAAAAAATAGACTGAAAGCTATGCATTGTTTATAGAGAGGCTATTTATCAAAGCCGAACGATACAAATAGTGCGGTAAGCAAAAGATATTGGACTATTTGGTATGTCCTGACCAGGGGCAGGCCGCGGAATTGTATTTAAAACAGGTATACCGCTCGTAACAGAGACCACCTGGGAGTTCCATAATGCGGCATGGCTAGTCTGCCTCCCTGGATCTTGCATCGTTTGTGCGGCAGTCGAATTGCCGAACAGGTCGTCCGAAGTATGGAGTCCTGAAAGTAAGAAAAAAATTAAAAAAAAAGAATCTGGCAGCCCCTTGTACGTTTTAAGCCGTATTTTGGGCATGCCATTATTGTGCCCCTTCCCCTGTGCCCATGGTATTTCAAGGGCGTAGTTATGTACGCGAGGTACTAGTTTCGCTATGTCGCAAGAGCTGGGGTTGGGGCCGCATTGCTACGCTTGCTCATAGTGTGCCAGGCGGTTCTGCTATGGGTTACTCCGGGCGCGCTTGGCAGTGTCTGGCTTTTTAATGGCCGGACTAGAGAATTGCCTGAGGAGGCTACTTTACACTTCCGCTGCGAGAGCCGCCGTGTGCTCCTCCGTACGGAGGGAGCGTTCGGTGTTTCCGTTGACCGTGATTACTCCTCGAGGGCCTGGCATCTTGAGCTTGAGATATGCATAGTGCGGCACCGCATTGAACTTTGCAAATGCGGTTCGTCCGAGCAGGGCGTGATAGCCACTGCGAAACGGGACTATATCGAAGATTAACTCTTCGCTTCGGAAGTTGTCCGGGGATCCGAAGACCACGTCAAGTGTTACTGAGCCTGTACAGTTGGCTTCTACACCTAGTATAACGCCTCTAAAGGTCGTTTTTGTGGGCTTAATCCTTGAGGGATCTATGCCCATTTTCCGCACTGTATCCTAATAGAGCAGGTTCAGGCTGCTGCCGCCGTCCATGAGGACTCTTGTGAGATGAAATCCGTTGATGATTGGGTCGAGAACCAATGCGGCGAATCCGCCATGACGGATGCTAGTGGGATGGTCCCTTCGATCAAAAGTGATAGGGCAGGAGGACCATGGGTTGAACTTCGGGGCGACTGGCTCCATCGCGTATATGTCCCGTAGCACACGCTTCCGCTCCCTTTTGTGAATGTGGGTTGCGTATATCATGTTCACCATCCGCACTTGTGGGGGAAAACCCTTCTGTCCATTGTTGTTCGGCGGCTTGGGCTCCTCCTCGTCGTCGTTGTGTAGCCCCTTGTCTTTGTTTTCGGCTCTTAACTTGCCTGCCTGCTTGAACACCCAACAATCTCTGTTAGTGTGATTGGCTGGCCTTTCGGGGGTGACATGCACTTGACCCCTATTCTAGGGATCAGTTGCCGCTGAGCACTATCGATCCTAACAGAGAGAGACTCAACCTAGCATGCATGCTAAATTCTAGGGCACCAGTGCTTCATTTATTTATCTGATGCTCAGGGTCTGCGCCTGGCTTTGTATAAAGGGTTACATGCCTTGCCGGCAAGGCCTGTACAAAAAGTGGTCTACCAGGAGGCCCGGCAACTGCGCCTTATGGGTAAAACATACGAAGATGTTCGATATTCTAGGTGTTGCTCACTGGAATTCCATCTTCGGTCTCCAGGCGGACTGCGCCGGGCCTGGTGACTCGTATTACCCAATAAGGGCATTCCCACTTCGGAGTCAACTTGTTGGAATTCTTGGAGGATTGAACTCGCCGAAGAATAAGGTCGCCTTCCTCAAGGCTTCGGGTATGAACCATGCGGCTATGGTAGTGGCACAAGGCTTGCTGGTAGCGAGCAGCTCGCACAGCAGCCCGGAGACGATCTTCCTGAAGGAGCATCGCATCATCTTGGCGCAACTGCTCTTGCTCAAACTCATCATAAGAGAGCACTCGAGGTGACCTGTATATGAGTTCTATGGGGTGAACTGCTTCTACCCCGTATACCAGGGTAAATGGTGTCTGGCTAGTGGCTTGATTTGGTGTCGTTCTGATCGACCAAATAACCGTTGGCAACTCATCAACCCAGCGCCTTCCACACTTGTGTAGCCTATCAAGCCAGCGCCTTCCTGGTCTTGAGGCCTTGCAACACCTCTGTGTTTGCTCTCTCGGCCTGGTCGTTGCTTCTGGGATGAGCGACAGAAGCAAAAAAAACCTTGCTGCCGAGGTCTCGGATATACTGCACAAATGTGTGGTTCGTGAACTGTGTGCCATTGTCGGTGATGACTCTGTTCGACACACCGAAACGGCAAACTAGCCCCTTCAAGAACTTGATGGCTGATTGTGCTGTCACCTTTCTCACTAGTTCTACTTCCGGCCACTTTGTGAACTTGTCGATCGCGACGTACAAGTACTCAAAGCCCTCGATAGCATGGGGAAAGGGGCCCAGTATGTCGAGCCCCCAGACTGAAAATGGCCAGGAAAGAGGGATTGTCTGAAGAGCTTGGGCTGGTTGATGAAGCTTCTTTGAATGTTACTGGCACGCTTCACACTTGGTTACTAGTGCAGTTGCATCCTGGAGAGCGATGGGCCAGAAGAAACCTTGCCGGAAAGATTTGCCGGCAAGGGCTCTCGACCCTATGTAGGAGCCACACATGCCTCCATGTATCTCTACCAATAGCTCCAGTCCGTCTTCCCAAGGAATGCACTCCAATTTCACGCCGTTCGGCCTCCTTCTATATAGGGCATCATCCACAAACTGGTACATGCTGGACCGACGAGCTACTTTCTCTACTTCTTCCTGTTCCTCAGGGAGTTCCCCGGTTTGGAGGAAACGGACGGTGTGCTGTGCCCATGCTAGAGCCTGGGGCTCAACGGCAAGGACTAAAGCCTCATCTTCGGCCGCAGGGGCAGCTGCCTCTACGGCCAGGGCTTGGGGTCCTGCCAGAGGTTGCTGCCTTTCGGTAAGCTTGGGGCACCCGACAACGTCCTTGCCAGTGGCTCCTGGGAGCTCGGCGGGAAAGTACTTGCCGGGGACTGCCTTCCTTCGCTTGTTCTGTCCTGCTGATGGCTCAACGAATGGTTGGGTCAATTGAAGCACAAAGGTACCTGGTTCCATAGGCAACTTGGGGGTAGCGCGTTTCGACAAGTCGTCGGCAATGCTGTTCTCCGCTCGGGAAACATGCTCTGCTTGCAGACCGTCAAAACGCTCTTCCAACTTCCCCACCTCATCCACATAAGCGTCCATCAGCGGGCTCCGGTAATCCTTGACGATGAGCTGCGAATCACCTCTGATGATGAGCTTCCTGATTCCGAGGTCTGCCGCGATCCTGAGACCGGCAAGCAATCCCTCGTACTCCGCCGTGTTGTTTTTTGACTTTTCCCGGGGAAAGTGCATCTGGACTATGTACTTGAGGCGCTCTCCGATGGGTGGGACGAGCAGCATGCCGGCACCAACACCTTGCAGCGAGAAGGCTCCATCAAAGTACATGATCCAATCACGGCTCGTCTCCTTGCCGGGAAGTTTGGTCTCTCTGACTTCTCCGTCTGGCGTTGAGGTCCATTCCACTATGAACTCTGCCCAGGCTCGGCTCTTGATTGTTGAAGTGCTTTCAAATTTGAGGCCGAAGCTTGACAGTTGCAACGCCCACTCCACAATCCTTCCAGTGGCATCCGGATTGTGCAAGATTCGTTGCAAAGGGAGGCGAGTGACGACAGTGATCTCATGTGCTTGGAAGTAGTGACACAGCTTTCTTGAGGCCATAAGAAGGCTGAAAAGTAGCTTCTGTATGCCAGAATATCTAGATCTACCCCCCTGCAAGAGGGAACTGATAAAATAAACCGGGTGCTGCACCACCTTCTTCTTCTGTTCGACTTCGCCCGCTTGCGTGGGATCCATCTTGCCGGGACCAGGCTCCGCCGGGGGTTCTGCCTTGCCAACATCAGGCCCTGTCAGGGAGAGCTCTGGCACATTATTCAAATGCTCTACCGCTATCGTTGTTTCTTCCTCAAATTCCCTATGTGCCACTAGCGCAACACTAACCACTTGATTGGTTACCGCTAGGTATAGCAGCAGCTGCTCTTGCGGTTTAGGTGCGACTAGTATTGGCGTGGAGGAGAGGTATCTCTTCAAATCTTGCATCGCTGCCTCTTCCTCTGGAGTCCATTTCATTGGACCCGCCTTTTCAAAACTTTGAAGAAGGGGAGGGCGTGCTCAGCAGATTTGGAGATGAACCTACTTAGAGTAGCGACACAGCCGGCAAGCCATCGAACATCTTTGACTCATCTTGGCACCTCAGTCTGCTCAATTGCTTTGATCTTGTCGGGATTTGCTTCGATTCCACGTTGAGACACAAAGAACCCGAGAAGTTTGCCGAATGGAACACCAAACACACACTTCTCTGTGTTGAGCTTGAGGTTGATCTTGTGTAGGTTGGCAAATGTTTCGTCCAAATCTTACACGAGCGTGCCCTTGTCTTTGGTTTTGACTACTATATCGTCCATATAGGCTTCCATATTTCTATGTAGCTGGGGCTCAAAACCAATTTAGACTGCATGGGCAAATGTCGAACCTGCGCTCTTCTACCCAAAAGGCATCCGTACGAAACAGTACATACCACATGGGGTGATGAACGCAGTTTTCTCTTCGTCTTCCTTCATCATGACGATCTGGTGGTATCTTGAGTAGGCGTCGAGGAATGACAGCAGGTCACACTCGGCAGTGGAGTCCACGATCTGGTCAATGCGTGGCAAAGGGAAATGATCCTTTGGACATGCCTTATTGATGTCTGTGTAGTCAATACACAGCCTCCACTTCACATTTGCCTTACGCACTACCACTGGATTAGCCCACCACGTGGGGTGGAGCACTCCTCTAACCAAGCCTGTCACCTCCAACTTCTTGATTTCTACGATGATGAACTCTTGTCAATCCAAAGCTTTCTTTCCGACCTTCTGCTTGACAGCCGCGCATGGGGACAGACAGCAAGGTGGTGCTCAATCACCTCCCTAGGAATGCTAGGGATGTCAGATGCTTGCCATGCAAACACGTCGACATTCGCCCATAGGAAGGCGACGAGCACGCTTTCCTATTTGCGGTCGAGGGCGGAGCTTATGGTAAAAGCTCCACCCGTGCCATCCTCCTTGATGGGCACCTTCTTAGTTTCTGGCGGGGCCGCCTTGGACCTCCTGCTCCCGTTGGCGGAACTCTATGGCACGTCCTCAACGGTAACGCGGCGCTCCGAAGAGGCGCATTTGCCGGAGGAGGTGTAGGATCCCTTGCCAGGGTCGGAAGTCTTGCCGAGGTCGGAAGTCTTGCCGGAAGGGGCCTTGCCGGATGAGGCAGAGGTCTTGCCGGTTGTCTTCCCTCCCCGGGCCTCAGTGGCGGGAACAGGCGTCTTGGCGGCAGCTGCTGCAACTGCCTCCTAGTAGAGTTGGTCGGTGCAGATAAGCGCGTCCTTCTTATCGGAGGGGACGGTGATGATGCTCATCGGCCGAGGCATCTTCAACGTGTTGTAAGCATAATGTGATGCTGCCATAAACTTGGCCAGCACTGGGCGGCCGAGGATCCCATTATAAGGCAAGCAGATCTTGGCTACATCAAAAACGATCTTCTCCGTCTGATAGTTCATCTCGCCCCCAAACGTGACGGGTAACGTGACCTTGCCCTTCGGCTGACTCCTCCCCGGATTGACCCATTGAAACGTGCCCATCTCCTTGAGGTACCCATCGGGAAACTGTAGCTTTTCGATCACAGCGGGCGAGATCAAGTTCAGACCGGCCCCGCCGTCAACTAGTATTTTCGTCAAGTTGAGGTTGCGTATCGTTAGGGAAACCAACAATGGCAAACACCCGACCACAGTTGTGCGGTCAGGGTAATCCTCGGTGCCAAAAATAATAGGCGTGCTGGACCACTTCAGTGGCCTCTGAGCATCGAACGATGGCTCCGCCACAGTGACTTCACGCACCCACTTATTTAGTTGGCTATGAGAGGTGTGCAGCGAGGCGCCACCGTCGATGCACATGTCCTCTGTAGCTTTCTGGAACTCGTGCTCACCGGACTCGTTGTCCTCATCATGATCATCATCCTCCTCCTTCTTGTCGCGGCCCCGAGCAGGCCTGTCTTGTTGATTATCCTTGTCGCGGCGGCCTCCCCGACCGCCACGCTTCTTGCCAGACCCTTTAGCACCATCCTGGCCTTTCTCCTTGTCGTGCCTCTCATATTCAACTTTCTGCTTCTCTGCAAGTAGCTCAACCTGCCGGCAATTCTGGAGGTCATGGCCTTTGGTGCAGTGGATCTTGCAATACTTCTTGTCGGAGCCTCATGGCTTGACGGCAGCCGCCAAAGCCCGGCCGGTGCACCCGGCAACTTCCTTGCCAGGGTCGTCAACCTTGGTCTTCTTGGCGGTGCCGGGGTTGTCGGAGTCCTCGACAGCAAGCACGGTCTTGCCCTTACGCTTCCTGTTGCGGCATCGGCCCTTCCTTTCCGGGGCGATGGCCTCTTCGTCTGTGGAGTCGGTTTCCGTCCCGGCATCTTCGTCGGGGTACTTCCTTCCTTCTTCAGCCCGAGCGCACCTGTCGGCCAGAACATACATCTCGGCTACATCCTTAACCTTGTTCATTGCCAGCTCCTCGCGCATCTTGCGGTTGCGCACATTCTGATGGAATGCACTAATGACAGCAGCGGGATGAACATCTGGGATGTCGTACTACACACGGCTGAACCTTTGTATGTACTTGCGCAGGGACTCGCCGTCCTTCTAGGAGATGACATGCAAATCACTCGCCTGTCCAGGAGCTTGGTGGCCTTCGGTAAAGGAGCCAACAAACTCGTGGTAAAGATCTGACCAAGAGGAGATGGAATCCACTGGCAGGTGATCAACCAGGACATGATGTCGGGCTTAAGTGCCAACGGGAAATAATTGGCAAGCACCTTATTGTCGCGAGCCCCGATAGCTTGCATCGCGATGGTGTAGATGCTGAGGAACTCCGATGGGTGAGTCTTGCCATTGTATTTTTCTCCGACCTCAGGTTTGAACGTGCGGTGGGTGGGCCACTGGAACTACCGCAGCTCAAGGGTGAAGGCTAGACAAGCCACCTCATAAGGTAGGTCACCGGCACCCCCCGGTGCTGGGCGGTCCATAGTGGGTCCCACGCGTCTATCTGACTGATGGTGCGTGTCTCGCCGCCACTCGATAGTGGTCCGAGCGTCTTCATGAGCTCGCTCCTGAAGGACTTGGCGTTGGTCGCGGTGGGCTCGCGGGTCAGACGATGTCGTAGAAACGTTGTTGCGGGCGTAGGCCCGGCGAGCCGGCAGCTGTTGTCGCGGCCGTGGGGGAGGAGAGTGCACCATGCTCGCTGCGTCCCCGGACCTCCCACCACCGGTGCATACCGGCTCAACAGAACGCCGACACGAAGGCCTTGCTGGGCGCGGCTCATCTTTGTTAGCGAAGATGATGAGGCTTCGAATGGTGGCCCTCCACTCGTCGAGCTTCTCCGCTGCTGGGGGGAAGTCGAGGAGTAATTGCACGCGTGCCAACGCTTCTGCTGGCGTGGGTGGTGGCGAAAGTTGTGTGAACCGTGACGCGCTCTGACTTCTAACCACGTGCTCTATCACGGTCTCACTGTCGCGCGCCATTTTCGCCAATGTCTTGGCGCGCATGCCGGCCCGGTGCGTCTTGAGAGTGACGCAAAGGGCTCTTCATACGTCGGTGTCCGGGGGCACCGACGTCGCGGTGTTGCTCGTCATGCGCGGCCTGGGAAGGTCGCGGCGTGGGCGCTGGCTATGGCGTCCAGGTGGTCTCCACGCCGCCCGTGGGCCGCACGGCCCCGCCCCCGGGCCCAGCGGCGCCCGGCTCGTCCTCTCGAGCAGGGAAGACTGGAGACTGGCTCTACGCCTCCGAAGAGCCTTTTCAAGTCCGGCTCATTAAGTTGGCAACAAGCGAGGTCATCGACCGCCCTCCCCGTGCCAATCAAAGGCACATGGGTATCGGCCATGGGGCGCCTTCCCATATCCCGCGTGTCCGTCACCTACCCCGTGGCATGCATGCGGCGTACGTGGCGAAAAAGGCGGGCGTGGTGGGAAACTTGGAACGACGGTCCCAAGGTTAAGGGAGGCGAGGAGAGTAAATGAGCAGCGGCCCTACAATTTCCCCTTTTCTTGTGGGTAAGACGTCGGCTGCCTCTTTACTACATCGTGGGATGACGCAAGTGTTACGGTCATTCCCCGCATGACCCCCACATCACGCACTCAATGCGGGTCGTGGGGAAGCGCAACTAGCGAAGGAGTTACCACAGTAAAAACTCTGCTACGCGTGCCCGCACACCGTTCTGGGCCTAGCCCAACAACGCTCCGCACTTATGTATGGCCCAGGCCCGGGGGCTCCCTTCGGTGTACAAAAGTAGGGGCCCTTCTACACACCTTTACTTGTGCACGGGCAGTCATAGCCACACTTGCGGCCGGGCTCGGCGGTGCAGAGGAAACAAAGACACAAAGTTGCTGTGGCAGCACCCAAGCCAGAAGCATAAAGAGCATAGGGACAAGATGGGCTTCCCCTGGCAAGAGCCTTGCCGGGGCAATATGCCCAACACCAGCAAGACCGCCACCCTTGAGCCTGAGAGTTATGACGCCATCGACAAGCGTCAAGACCGAGGCTCGGAAGTGCCTGCATGGTGGCATGCAAATCCAATGGCCTGCCGGCCTAGGTGAGCACCAAAAGCCGAAGAACCCGGGCATGACCCTTGCCGGGGACGCTCGCAACCACGCCCCAGCAAGATCCTTGCCCGGGATGAGCACGAGATCCCGGCAATGGCCTTGCCAGGGGCATCTACGAAGCCAAAGCTAGGCTTGCACTTACCAAAGCTTCACTGGCCCGCGCCCGTTCTGACGTGGTGACCAGCCTACCAACTAGGCCAACCAGCCAAGCACCTGCGTGGCGAAATGAACATTTTCATTGCAATTTATGTATCGGGACCATGGCAATTCCTTCAAGCGAACGCGGCAATTTTCACCGCAAATCCTCTGTCTGCAAGAAATTACCATGCGCTTTCGAACGAAATGCCATGTGTTTTGTGAGGAATTTGCTATAAAAAACATTTGCAAGTGCCATGCTCCCAGCGAACATTCGTTGGTCAAATGAAGTTTCCAAATATCCGTCGCAAAACAAGTGTCTCAACTTTAATAGTACAAAGCTGAGATAGTTATTTTGGGACGGAGGGAGTATTTTGTTAGTCAAATTTCCAGATTTTCTGCATCCCATAACTAGATTGTCAACCTGCCCACCTTCTAAATTTCTATTTCGGTGCAGACTGAACCAGGGGCGGAGCCAAAACTTCTTTGGAGCCTGGGCAAGTTGAGCCTAAGTTTATAATCTAGAATAAAAAATTTGGCTATTTGGATGCGCATCATAATATACCACCAAGTGAAAACATAAACATAATAGTCACACAAACTGTAATTTTGAAATGAACTAATATATAATATCAATATCAGTTTCATATAGTAAATAAAGTTGAGACTTGACAAAAAAGATACATAACCAGCCTTCCATAGAGACAAACTCGTCATGTTGCCAACAAAAGTAAAACTATACATACACTAGTAGAAAACGGAGCTTTAAAACCGGTTTGTAAGGGTCTTTAGTGTCGGTTATGAAACCGGCACTAAAGCCCCCCCCCCCTTTAGTACCGGTTCGGCACGAACCGGCGCTAAAGTGCGACCACGTGGCGTGAGCTCACGCCCTGGTATGGGGGACCTTTAGTAGCGGTTGGTGTTACCAACCGGTACTAAAGGTTTTTTTTTCTGAATTTTTTTTTTGAAAATTTTGGAAATTTTTTTTGATTTTTTTCGATTTTTAATTTTTCTGAATTATTTGATGATTTAGTCTCTAATCACCTCTCTTAACTGTGCTCAAGTGTGGATCACTCATTCCAAATCATCTAACTTCCCGACTGGTCACCCATCCCTCTCACTACTACAGCCTGAGCACGCTTAACTTTTGAGTTCTATTCTCCTTCGTTTCCAAGTCTACACTTGTTGTTTTCCTAACAATAGTAAGATGTTAATCCTATTAACCCTCAGGATTTTAGCTTGAGCATAAAGTCACACATTTCACCGTTTGAGTTTGAAACTATTATTCTAAAAAACAATAATTATTTAGTAACGCTAATATTTCTTGAATAAGTTTAACCATAGTTTGACCACAGTTTGACCATACTTTGACTAGATTTGACCAAAATTCAAAAAATTGAAATAATTATTTAGTAACACTAATATTCTTGAATAATTATGTAGTAACATTAATACTTCTTGAATAAGTAGTTTGACCAGATTTAACCAATTTTTTTTAAAAAAACTAAAATTTGACCATATCTTTTTTTCCTTTTGGAATTTGAGGATTCTAAAAAATTCCAAACAGGCCGTAGGCGGTCTCCATCGGATGCAGATTTTCGTGCTGAATTTTTTGATATATTATACATTTTTTTCCGACATCGTATGCAAAAGTTATAGCCGTTTTACATTTTCCCATCACTTTTTGCAAAACATGTCCAAATTTAAGTTTTCAAATTTTCCTAACTAGTAGATGTAGTAATAAAACTACCTCTCAAAGGATTTTATTTTTTGAAGTTTTTATCATTTTCTTTTGATTTTTTCAAAACTGAAATGGCGATACACGGGGGGGAGGGGGTAGAGTTTGAAAATTGCCCTATAGTGCCGGTTTGTGTCTTCAATCGGGACTATAGGTTAAGACTCTGTAGTGCCGGTTGGTGACGCAAACCGGTACTATAGGTTAGACCTTTAGTACCGGTTTGTGTCACAAACCGTCACTAAAGGGGCTGGTGGGGCCCTGGCCTGACGCCAGCCTGCCACCACCCCTTCAGTACCGGTTCGTGGCACGAACCGGTACTAAAGGTTCATTACGAACCGGAACTAATGCATAGCCATTCGAACCGGCACTATTGATCACATTAGTGCCGGTTTTTTTTACAAACCGGCACTAATGTGCTTCACGTTTGACCCTTTTTCTACTAGTGATACCAGATGCCACCAGATGTGATTGTGCCATTTCTTTCACCATGACAAAAGCATCTCTCACTTGTTCATTTTTTTCCAAAAGAAAGACATACAACCAGCATTGCATAGAGGCAAACTCACCATGTTGCCAAAGTACTAGAAGGCACTACAGGATTAAAAATGGATTTGTAATTAAAACAAATTTAGTTGTGAGATGTGAATATATTCAAAATCAAAAGCAAGAATAGAGATGGTCAAATGGAACATACCGACATTGCACTAAGGAAAATCACGAGGCAAATGCCCTTTCCTAGAACTCATTTCAGTAAATGTTCAAATAATATCCTTACCATCAACTGACTTAAATAACTCCCGCTCGGTGTAACATATCCATATTATTGATCTTGCTGCACAGTTTATTCTTGAGAATCTTCATGGCTGAAAAAGCTCTCATAGCAGATGCCGATGACACCGGCAATATCAAAGCCAGCTCAATAAGTTTGTATACCAATGGAAATACCAAATGTTTCTCATTTTGAACCATCTTCATGGCCAAGCCTTGAACATCACCACAACTAGTAAAAGAAGCATGCCTTTTCACTTGACTTATATAAGTGAGAAGTTGCTCTCCTATTGTTCCACGGTCATCATTAGAAAATTCATCATGATAAATAAGAAAATGAGCTACAACAAGTAACAAGTTCATAGTAAGGAACTTTGCAGCAACTACTTGTATTGTATTATTCCCTCCTTGAAGATATATAAGATCATTTAGATCACTACTTTAGTGATCTAAAGTAGTGACAAAAAGTCCTTATACAACGGTTTGTATATATGCACTGATTATGAAGATCAATGCATCATAAGGAAAAATACTTGTAGATCCTATCTGAATCTATATGCAGAACTGCAGATGGCACCTAAGTATGAACTATGATGCAAGTACGGGATAGTTTGGTGGAGGAACTCAAAGAAATACTGCGATTTTACAGTATCCAGCACCCACAAATAAAATTTCCTCGTGTCCCCAACAAAAAATCCCCAAACTTAAACCCTAGGTCTATCAATGAATCAATCCCTGGGCGGCCAGACAAAACCAACTATTCAGAGATGAGAGGAAGGAGGGGTTGAGGAACGAGGTAGAGTGCCTCGGTGTTTGGTGTCCGCTCGCCGCCGGCCCTGCTTCTAGCTGTCTCCAGTGCAGCCGCCGGCCTCTGTCGCCAGTCCGTGCGCCGGCTGCCAATGAGAAACGAAGGGACAATCACTCGCGTCCTGCACTCGTGAAACAGAAGTTGTTTGGGCATGGGCTGCATACTGTTGTACTATTCGGTTGTGAACATGTGAGAAACGATGGCCCAGATTTGTTTTGCCCGGGTAAATCCAACTACCGAACAGATTTAGCATTTATTATCGCTAGGATCGCTGCCATCGAGGAGCCAGCGAGCCCGGGCAAATGCCCAGTCTCGCTGGGCGGTTCCTCCGCCACTGGACTGAACTACGAACATACATAGTTTAGTCTCATGGCTCATTCTGCATACGTGCGAATGAAGCATGGGTCCGCATGAGATTTTTAGCATTGGAGTGACAATTAAATTCATGCTCCATCCAACTCTTTCAAAAGTCCGAACTAATAGAGAAAGACGGGCAATATATTTCAACCCCCCCCCCCCCCTCATGTCTAGGCTTAATAGGTGTGAAATCGATGTAGGCCGTAAAATCTTTTTATTTTAATACTACGTTGGCAGGATCTTAAACTTAATACCTCTTGGCTCGGATACCATATTGAATTCATGCGTCATCCAACTCAACCAAAAGTCCGAACTGATGAACAAAAGCGGGCAATATATTTCATCAGTAAGAGCTAAGATTCCAAGGCCTGCTACTTTTTTCTTTCAATTGTCTAAAAGAGAGCACCACCCCATCCTCGATGCTTCAGTTTATCTAGGAATTTTGCAAGCCGACGGCCCAACTTGATCCTCGTGCTCGTGGTTCCCTGCAATGGCACGAAAGCAAGCAGAATTGCAGTGTAGATTAAAACTTTCTTTTGCGGGGACAGCGTAGATTAAAACTAGCATCACCAACACATACCACGGATCCACGAGAGGGCACACTTCAATGATCAAAAAAATTTCCTCTGCCGGCAGAGTCCACACCACACAATTGCCCTAGTGCAGAATTCAAAGCGCTAGCTTTTGAGCAGAATATACCATCGCACGAAAGCCGACCCCGGACTCATTGTATACCACCAAATAGAACAAGTGGGTAGGATGTCCATGTCCCAGCGCCATCTGTCGGAATTCGTAGCAGCCGCATGGCAAAAGCGTGGCCAGAAATCTCAAACAAGTTCCAGAAGAATAATATTCGCATCAGTAGCGAGTCTCCATGTTATGAAAAAACAATCATCCCTTCCACGGAAATTAACGGCGAATTGAGCGTTGCTCGGGTGATTAGTTTCCTTATGGTGGTGGAATACTGGAATCAGTTCTTCCGGTTTAATTATTTGACATAATATTGCTTGTATTTTTCTGGATTTGTCTTAGACTTTTCGGTGTTGTTCTTTTGGCGAGAGACGGCATGCATTCTCCCTGACTACGATACGTCCGTATCGTGTTTCTAAAGCACCGTAAACCAGGCCAGATCATTGGCCTCATCCCCTACCCTGAATCCATTTTTGCCTGGAAATTAAGATGGGGAAACCAAGGTGCGACAACAACCATGAATGGTGCCATATTGGCAATCGATCGAACAAACAAAGCGCTCTAGCTAGGTGCCAATTGCGCTAAAAGCTGCACGCCACTTGCCAAGCGGCTCGTATTCGACTCCATCCATCCGTTGGGGTCACGGAGGCCAAGTTGTTGGGCGTCGGGTAAGCAGCACGCGGCAGCATTCTATCTCCCGGGCTCCCTGCCGCGTACGTCCCGCCGCTGGATTCCTCCGTCTCCCGGGCACTTGCAGATATTGCTGATTGATTATCTGGCTAAGCCACGGCGACGGCCGGGCCCGATACGCGCCCGCGTACGGCCATCTCGCGCCCATAAATATACTAGCAGAGGCAGCAGCAACACCAAGAGTAGCGGGCTGTGGCCTTTGGCTCCCCACACCACACGTTGCCTCTCTCCCTCCGCTCTCCATCAGGTAACATATCCATGCAAACCACAATGCGAGTTCATATATCAGATGTGCAGTCGAGACACTGGATTATCAGATGTGCGTCGCTAGAACGCCCTGTGAATTTAGCAACCGATGTAATCTTTTTATTTTTGGTTTTGCTAATTCCCACTCAACTCCGAACAAGATTCCACAATTTTATGAGCTTCTGTGTATTATTGTTTTGAATGATACTTACGTAATCACCTCTTTTCATAAAAAAACAAGAAACGTTATATGTGCAAGAGTTTTGGAGATTTTAGAATCGCGGGTAAGTTTGTTGCTTCGAGTTGAAGATTTACACCGGCAAAAGACAAGATGTACACAGAAAGTTTTAAGCACTAATTAAGCCTTAGTGAATATCTACACTAGTAAGTTTTTCTTCATGCTGGAAATGCTTAGCACTGTAGATACTCCCTAAGGCTTGGGTGGTATTGCGTTGTGTGGCCACTTGATCAACTTTGGCCTCCCGTCGGTAGTGTATAGCTTCAAGGAAAATAGGTATATGCAAAGGTACGTGTGTGCTACTTGATTCACCTTTTTTCTCGACAGGTACATGAAGGAATATGGTTGCTACCTTCATATGCATGCTACTCCCTCCGTTCCTAAATATAAGTCTTTGGAGAGATTCCACTATGGACCACATACGGATGTATATAGATGCATTTTAGAGTTAGATTCACTCATTTTGCTCCGTATGTGGTCTATAGTGGAATCTCTCCAAAGACTTATATTTAGGAACGGAGGGAGTACAATTTATTTGTTTTGTTTTTATAACGGTGCAAATTCTTGTCTATGGTTAAAGTAAATCAGCAGTAAATTGATGGCAAATAAGGTGATGCCTTACAAAAAAATAAACAGTTTGTAAGCAGGTGAATCTAGAAACTGACACGATTTCTACTTTTGATTTTGCTAACTGCCGGTCAACTCAGAATTTCGTACAAGAGTCGACAACCTTATGAGCTTATGTATTCATTCCTTTGGAATAATACAGAGTTATTTGTTCGGATCAAAGAAATCATGAAACAATACACAGTAGTTTTAGAGATTTTACAATGGTGAACTAATTTGATGCTTCGAGAGTTAAGATGTACACACAAAGCTTTAAAGGAGTTGAGCCTTAGTGAATATCTACACCAGTAAGTTTTTTTCTTCATGCCAGAAGTACTTCATAGTGTAGATACTCCCTAAGGCTTAGTGGTATTGCATTGTTGTGGCCACATGTCAGTTGATCATCTTTTAGCCTCCCATCGTGCATAGGCAATGTATGTAGCTCCAAACAAAAGTAGGTTTATGCAAACAGATGTGTGTGCTAATTGATTCGCCTTTTTTTCTTGACAAGTAGATACACGCTAACTGTACTACTATTTATTAGTTGTATTTTTAGAACCATACAAATTTTCCTCTATGGACGCTCGGCAATGGGCCAAGGCGGGAGTCATAGGGTTAGCTAATCTATTGCCTGAGTAGTTGGCTTGCTTGTGTTTGGGTTGAGCAACCCATGTCTTCTGCTTCGGTCATCACCTACATGCTGGCTTGGGCACGTGCTCTTGTGCAACCATTCCTTTTACTTCCTGTGAATTATCATATGTGACTAGTACGTCCCCTAAATCCAGCAACGGATGCAATTTTACTTTCTGTTTTGCTAAATGCCACTCAATTCCGTACAAGATTCCATAATTTTATGAGCTTATGTATTTTTCTTTGAAAAAATGATACATAATCACTTCTTTTAATATAAAACGACAAAGAATATGCAATTGTTGTGGAGATTTTAGTATCGCGAGTAAGTTTGTTGCTTAGAACTGAAGATTTACACCGGCAAAGACAAGAAGTACACATAAAGCTTTAAGCACTAAAGCCTTAGTGAATATCTACACTAGTAAGTTTTTCTTCATGTTGGAAATACTTAACATTATAGATACTCCCTAAGGCTTGGGTGGTATTGCATTGTGTAGCCACTTGATCAACTTTGGCCTCCCATCGGCAGTCTATAGTAAAAGGATGTGTGTGCTACTTGATTCAACTTTTTTCTCGATAGGTACACGAAGGAATATGTTTGCTAGCTTCATATGCTACTACTTATTTGTTTTATTTTTATAACGATGCAAATTCTTATCAATGGTTAAAGTAAATCAGTAGTGAATTGCTGGCAAATAAGGTGATGCCCTACAAAACAACAAACATTTTGCAAACAGGTGAATTTAGAAACGGACGCAGTTTCTATATTCGATTTTGTTAACGCCTAGTCAACTGAGAATTTCGTACAAGAGTCCACAATCATATGGGCATATGTATTTCCTTTGGATATGGAATTAATTCTTTGCAACAAAGAAATTGTTAAACAATACACAGTAGTTTTAGATATGTTAGAATGATGAACTAGTTTGTTGCTTCGAGGGTTGAGATGTACTTGCAAAGCTTTAAAGCAGTCGAGCCTTAGTGCATATCTACACCTGTAAGTTTTTTTCTTCATGCCAGAAATATTTAACAGTGTAGAACTCCCTAGGGCTTGGTGGTATTGCATTGTTGTGGCCACATGTCAGTTGAGCATCTTTGAGCATCCCATCTCCCATCGGCAATGTATATAGCTCCAAGAAAAAGTAGGTTTATGCAAAAGCATGTGTGTTCTACTTGATTCGCCTTTTTTCTCGACAAGTACATATATACATGCTAAATGTACTACACTTTATTATTTGAATTTTTATAACCATAGAAATTTTCATCTATGCTCGCAATGGGCCAAGGCGAAAGCCATAGGGTTAGCTAATTTCTTGCCTGAATAGTTGGCTTGCTTGTGTTTTGTCTGAGCAACCCATGTCTTCTGCTTCAGTCATCTCCTACATATTGGCTTGCGCAGGTGCTCTTGTGTAACCATTCCTTGTACTCCCTTGTGAATTATCATATGTGATTAATACGTCCTGGAAATTCAGCAACTTGTGCAATTTTTATTTTTGGTTTTGCTAATTGCGACTCAACTCTGTACAAGATTCCACAATTTTATGAGCTTCTATATGTAATCACTTTTAATGGAAAACCGAGAAATAATATGCAATAGTTGTGGAGATTTTAGAATCGCTAGTAAGTTTGTTGCTTTGGACTGAAGATTTACACTAGCAAAAGACAAGATGTACGCAAAAAGCTTTAAGCACTAAAGCCTTAGTGAATATCTACACTAGTAAGTCTTTCTTCATGTTGGAAATGCTTAGCATTGTAGATACTCCCTAAGGCTTGGGTGGTATTGCATTGTCGTGGACACTTGATCATCTTTGGTCTCCCATCGGCAGTCTATATCTCGATGAAAAATAGCTGATGAGGACATCACTATTATAGTGATACCCATAGCCCTTGCTACTTCGCATATGGGACCGATTGCTAGAGCTCGTGCGCGCCAACGAAATTATCAGGTACTTCCATTTCTTGATAATAATTCTATTGTTCATTAGAATATGATGTTGCCTAACGTGGATATGTTTGTGTTGTTTAGGAATGAAGGCCCTAACATGGATAAGGGGGATGAACACCGGAGCATGATCAAGCATGGAGATGAAGGGGCACGCTAAGGGAACAAGAACGGAGTTTCCAGTGGAGAATTCAGCACTTTGAAGCCACCATGATGACATATGAGGACATGGACGAACTATAGAAGATGACCTTTTATAAATTTTGTCCATAGCTTGTTATATGTGTTGTGCCACCTCATTTTTGCGCCAAGCGCTTGTAATTTGAAAAATACTACATCATAGGCTGTTTTTAGAGTTTGTACTGTAGGGAGAACGACTTAGGAGGGATTTTAGCCCGACCTTGCCAAAGGTGGAAAAAAATTCCCTCTTCCCCCTATAAATACAGCCCTCAGGGCGTCGTTTACACTTGGGTTTTGTTTAGATTAAAGTTTGCCATGGCTTGAACTCACGTACTTCACTTTTGTCCAACGACCAGGCCAAGACGTTACATAACCCCAGACATTGACAATTAAAGATTTCCTCTTAAATTCGCAATATTCATATTGCAATCTCATTTTCTTGCTCGTTTTTTCATTTTCGTGCAGGAAATAGACCCTAGTAGTCATGTTGATTGTGCTCTGGAGTGGTCAATAACCTCTCGGAGTTAGTTTAGCAATTGCTAAGGTGTGACTTCGCATATTCGTAGTAGGAATGTCAAAGTATAGTCCACCAAAAATGATAGTTATCATCTGATTGAAAGACGGGAAACATTTGCCTCTATCAAGTGGTATCACATTTTCAAATTGCTCGATGAGATTTTTCCAATTTTCCTAGTCTGGATTGCATCTGTTCTTCCTACCTATAGTCCATGAAAAAGCCAAAAAATAGGGTTAGATCATCATCTGCAAACCAATCTAAGCCTTTTGCAATTTTGTTTTCAATGTTCAGTTTTGCTTTGTTGAATTTGTGGTTGCATCATCATGCCTAGTTTCTATCTTGGCGTTTAGTCCCTTAAGAGTTTTTGACTTCTTGTCACAGGTTGTCATGTCGCTGCCACACAATTGTTACATTCACTGCCATATACCTCCATGTCCATCACAATTCCATAAAGCCACCACATATCTACCGCGTCCACGTCCAACACATACTCGCCACCAGTCCATGTTCCACCGCTCATACATATATTAGTCGCCAATCCGAATTCCACCTGGTATGTCTCCACCACCAATCCTAGTCCAGGTTGACTAGCTACCTCTTTGTTATTGGTTTCCAAGTCACACCATAGTACATGTCGTTATCAAGTCGGTGTTCACATATAGTGCCCACCTATAGAAGAGGTTTAGGTCCAAATAAGGAAAACTAAGTCTGGAAAATTCTAGCTAGGCACTTTTTAGACTTTGGGGAAACTTTTCTGATTTTTTGTTGTTGAGCAAAAAAAGAGGGAAAATGAAAACTACAGATTAAGAGTGTGCTTCTCCCTTGATTACGTGTCGCACCATGTTTTTTAGTATTCTACGATCACGTCTAGCCTAGGACCAGTACAGTATCGTCATTGAGCATTTATTCTTGAGAATCTTCATGGCTGAAAAAGCTCTCATAGCAGATGCCGATGACACCGGCAATATCAAAGCCAGCTCAATAAGTTTGTATACCAATGGAAATACCAAATGTTTCTCATTTTGAACCATCTTCATGGCCAAGCCTTGAACATCACCACAACTAGTAAAAGAAGCATGCCTTTTCACTTGACTTATATAAGTGAGAAGTTGCTCTCCTATTGTTCCACGGTCATCATTAGAAAATTCATCATGATAAATAAGAAAATGAGCTACAACAAGTAACAAGTTCATAGTAAGGAACTTTGCAGCAACTACTTGTATTGTATTATTCCCTCCTTGAAGATATATAAGATCATTTAGATCACTACTTTAGTGATCTAAAGTAGTGACAAAAAGTCCTTATACAACGGTTTGTATATATGCACTGATTATGAAGATCAATGCATCATAAGGAAAAATACTTGTAGATCCTATCTGAATCTATATGCAGAACTGCAGATGGCACCTAAGTATGAACTATGATGCAAGTACGGGATAGTTTGGTGGAGGAACTCAAAGAAATACTGCGATTTTACAGTATCCAGCACCCACAAATAAAATTTCCTCGTGTCCCCAACAAAAAATCCCCAAACTTAAACCCTAGGTCTATCAATGAATCAATCCCTGGGCGGCCAGACAAAACCAACTATTCAGAGATGAGAGGAAGGAGGGGTTGAGGAACGAGGTAGAGTGCCTCGGTGTTTGGTGTCCGCTCGCCGCCGGCCCTGCTTCTAGCTGTCTCCAGTGCAGCCGCCGGCCTCTGTCGCCAGTCCGTGCGCCGGCTGCCAATGAGAAACGAAGGGACAATCACTCGCGTCCTGCACTCGTGAAACAGAAGTTGTTTGGGCATGGGCTGCATACTGTTGTACTATTCGGTTGTGAACATGTGAGAAACGATGGCCCAGATTTGTTTTGCCCGGGTAAATCCAACTACCGAACAGATTTAGCATTTATTATCGCTAGGATCGCTGCCATCGAGGAGCCAGCGAGCCCGGGCAAATGCCCAGTCTCGCTGGGCGGTTCCTCCGCCACTGGACTGAACTACGAACATACATAGTTTAGTCTCATGGCTCATTCTGCATACGTGCGAATGAAGCATGGGTCCGCATGAGATTTTTAGCATTGGAGTGACAATTAAATTCATGCTCCATCCAACTCTTTCAAAAGTCCGAACTAATAGAGAAAGACGGGCAATATATTTCAACCCCCCCCCCCCCCCCTCATGTCTAGGCTTAATAGGTGTGAAATCGATGTAGGCCGTAAAATCTTTTTATTTTAATACTACGTTGGCAGGATCTTAAACTTAATACCTCTTGGCTCGGATACCATATTGAATTCATGCGTCATCCAACTCAACCAAAAGTCCGAACTGATGAACAAAAGCGGGCAATATATTTCATCAGTAAGAGCTAAGATTCCAAGGCCTGCTACTTTTTTCTTTCAATTGTCTAAAAGAGAGCACCACCCCATCCTCGATGCTTCAGTTTATCTAGGAATTTTGCAAGCCGACGGCCCAACTTGATCCTCGTGCTCGTGGTTCCCTGCAATGGCACGAAAGCAAGCAGAATTGCAGTGTAGATTAAAACTTTCTTTTGCGGGGACAGCGTAGATTAAAACTAGCATCACCAACACATACCACGGATCCACGAGAGGGCACACTTCAATGATCAAAAAAATTTCCTCTGCCGGCAGAGTCCACACCACACAATTGCCCTAGTGCAGAATTCAAAGCGCTAGCTTTTGAGCAGAATATACCATCGCACGAAAGCCGACCCCGGACTCATTGTATACCACCAAATAGAACAAGTGGGTAGGATGTCCATGTCCCAGCGCCATCTGTCGGAATTCGTAGCAGCCGCATGGCAAAAGCGTGGCCAGAAATCTCAAACAAGTTCCAGAAGAATAATATTCGCATCAGTAGCGAGTCTCCATGTTATGAAAAAACAATCATCCCTTCCACGGAAATTAACGGCGAATTGAGCGTTGCTCGGGTGATTAGTTTCCTTATGGTGGTGGAATACTGGAATCAGTTCTTCCGGTTTAATTATTTGACATAATATTGCTTGTATTTTTCTGGATTTGTCTTAGACTTTTCGGTGTTGTTCTTTTGGCGAGAGACGGCATGCATTCTCCCTGACTACGATACGTCCGTATCGTGTTTCTAAAGCACCGTAAACCAGGCCAGATCATTGGCCTCATCCCCTACCCTGAATCCATTTTTGCCTGGAAATTAAGATGGGGAAACCAAGGTGCGACAACAACCATGAATGGTGCCATATTGGCAATCGATCGAACAAACAAAGCGCTCTAGCTAGGTGCCAATTGCGCTAAAAGCTGCACGCCACTTGCCAAGCGGCTCGTATTCGACTCCATCCATCCGTTGGGGTCACGGAGGCCAAGTTGTTGGGCGTCGGGTAAGCAGCACGCGGCAGCATTCTATCTCCCGGGCTCCCTGCCGCGTACGTCCCGCCGCTGGATTCCTCCGTCTCCCGGGCACTTGCAGATATTGCTGATTGATTATCTGGCTAAGCCACGGCGACGGCCGGGCCCGATACGCGCCCGCGTACGGCCATCTCGCGCCCATAAATATACTAGCAGAGGCAGCAGCAACACCAAGAGTAGCGGGCTGTGGCCTTTGGCTCCCCACACCACACGTTGCCTCTCTCCCTCCGCTCTCCATCAGGTAACATATCCATGCAAACCACAATGCGAGTTCATATATCAGATGTGCAGTCGAGACACTGGATTATCAGATGTGCGTCGCTAGAACGCCCTGTGAATTTAGCAACCGATGTAATCTTTTTATTTTTGGTTTTGCTAATTCCCACTCAACTCCGAACAAGATTCCACAATTTTATGAGCTTCTGTGTATTATTGTTTTGAATGATACTTACGTAATCACCTCTTTTCATAAAAAAACAAGAAACGTTATATGTGCAAGAGTTTTGGAGATTTTAGAATCGCGGGTAAGTTTGTTGCTTCGAGTTGAAGATTTACACCGGCAAAAGACAAGATGTACACAGAAAGTTTTAAGCACTAATTAAGCCTTAGTGAATATCTACACTAGTAAGTTTTTCTTCATGCTGGAAATGCTTAGCACTGTAGATACTCCCTAAGGCTTGGGTGGTATTGCGTTGTGTGGCCACTTGATCAACTTTGGCCTCCCGTCGGTAGTGTATAGCTTCAAGGAAAATAGGTATATGCAAAGGTACGTGTGTGCTACTTGATTCACCTTTTTTCTCGACAGGTACATGAAGGAATATGGTTGCTACCTTCATATGCATGCTACTCCCTCCGTTCCTAAATATAAGTCTTTGGAGAGATTCCACTATGGACCACATACGGATGTATATAGATGCATTTTAGAGTTAGATTCACTCATTTTGCTCCGTATGTGGTCTATAGTGGAATCTCTCCAAAGACTTATATTTAGGAACGGAGGGAGTACAATTTATTTGTTTTGTTTTTATAACGGTGCAAATTCTTGTCTATGGTTAAAGTAAATCAGCAGTAAATTGATGGCAAATAAGGTGATGCCTTACAAAAAAATAAACAGTTTGTAAGCAGGTGAATCTAGAAACTGACACGATTTCTACTTTTGATTTTGCTAACTGCCGGTCAACTCAGAATTTCGTACAAGAGTCGACAACCTTATGAGCTTATGTATTCATTCCTTTGGAATAATACAGAGTTATTTGTTCGGATCAAAGAAATCATGAAACAATACACAGTAGTTTTAGAGATTTTACAATGGTGAACTAATTTGATGCTTCGAGAGTTAAGATGTACACACAAAGCTTTAAAGGAGTTGAGCCTTAGTGAATATCTACACCAGTAAGTTTTTTTCTTCATGCCAGAAGTACTTCATAGTGTAGATACTCCCTAAGGCTTAGTGGTATTGCATTGTTGTGGCCACATGTCAGTTGATCATCTTTTAGCCTCCCATCGTGCATAGGCAATGTATGTAGCTCCAAACAAAAGTAGGTTTATGCAAACAGATGTGTGTGCTAATTGATTCGCCTTTTTTTCTTGACAAGTAGATACACGCTAACTGTACTACTATTTATTAGTTGTATTTTTAGAACCATACAAATTTTCCTCTATGGACGCTCGGCAATGGGCCAAGGCGGGAGTCATAGGGTTAGCTAATCTATTGCCTGAGTAGTTGGCTTGCTTGTGTTTGGGTTGAGCAACCCATGTCTTCTGCTTCGGTCATCACCTACATGCTGGCTTGGGCACGTGCTCTTGTGCAACCATTCCTTTTACTTCCTGTGAATTATCATATGTGACTAGTACGTCCCCTAAATCCAGCAACGGATGCAATTTTACTTTCTGTTTTGCTAAATGCCACTCAATTCCGTACAAGATTCCATAATTTTATGAGCTTATGTATTTTTCTTTGAAAAAATGATACATAATCACTTCTTTTAATATAAAACGACAAAGAATATGCAATTGTTGTGGAGATTTTAGTATCGCGAGTAAGTTTGTTGCTTAGAACTGAAGATTTACACCGGCAAAGACAAGAAGTACACATAAAGCTTTAAGCACTAAAGCCTTAGTGAATATCTACACTAGTAAGTTTTTCTTCATGTTGGAAATACTTAACATTATAGATACTCCCTAAGGCTTGGGTGGTATTGCATTGTGTAGCCACTTGATCAACTTTGGCCTCCCATCGGCAGTCTATAGTAAAAGGATGTGTGTGCTACTTGATTCAACTTTTTTCTCGATAGGTACACGAAGGAATATGTTTGCTAGCTTCATATGCTACTACTTATTTGTTTTATTTTTATAACGATGCAAATTCTTATCAATGGTTAAAGTAAATCAGTAGTGAATTGCTGGCAAATAAGGTGATGCCCTACAAAACAACAAACATTTTGCAAACAGGTGAATTTAGAAACGGACGCAGTTTCTATATTCGATTTTGTTAACGCCTAGTCAACTGAGAATTTCGTACAAGAGTCCACAATCATATGGGCATATGTATTTCCTTTGGATATGGAATTAATTCTTTGCAACAAAGAAATTGTTAAACAATACACAGTAGTTTTAGATATGTTAGAATGATGAACTAGTTTGTTGCTTCGAGGGTTGAGATGTACTTGCAAAGCTTTAAAGCAGTCGAGCCTTAGTGCATATCTACACCTGTAAGTTTTTTTCTTCATGCCAGAAATATTTAACAGTGTAGAACTCCCTAGGGCTTGGTGGTATTGCATTGTTGTGGCCACATGTCAGTTGAGCATCTTTGAGCATCCCATCTCCCATCGGCAATGTATATAGCTCCAAGAAAAAGTAGGTTTATGCAAAAGCATGTGTGTTCTACTTGATTCGCCTTTTTTCTCGACAAGTACATATATACATGCTAAATGTACTACACTTTATTATTTGAATTTTTATAACCATAGAAATTTTCATCTATGCTCGCAATGGGCCAAGGCGAAAGCCATAGGGTTAGCTAATTTCTTGCCTGAATAGTTGGCTTGCTTGTGTTTTGTCTGAGCAACCCATGTCTTCTGCTTCAGTCATCTCCTACATATTGGCTTGCGCAGGTGCTCTTGTGTAACCATTCCTTGTACTCCCTTGTGAATTATCATATGTGATTAATACGTCCTGGAAATTCAGCAACTTGTGCAATTTTTATTTTTGGTTTTGCTAATTGCGACTCAACTCTGTACAAGATTCCACAATTTTATGAGCTTCTATATGTAATCACTTTTAATGGAAAACCGAGAAATAATATGCAATAGTTGTGGAGATTTTAGAATCGCTAGTAAGTTTGTTGCTTTGGACTGAAGATTTACACTAGCAAAAGACAAGATGTACGCAAAAAGCTTTAAGCACTAAAGCCTTAGTGAATATCTACACTAGTAAGTCTTTCTTCATGTTGGAAATGCTTAGCATTGTAGATACTCCCTAAGGCTTGGGTGGTATTGCATTGTCGTGGACACTTGATCATCTTTGGTCTCCCATCGGCAGTCTATATCTCGATGAAAAATAGCTGATGAGGACATCACTATTATAGTGATACCCATAGCCCTTGCTACTTCGCATATGGGACCGATTGCTAGAGCTCGTGCGCGCCAACGAAATTATCAGGTACTTCCATTTCTTGATAATAATTCTATTGTTCATTAGAATATGATGTTGCCTAACGTGGATATGTTTGTGTTGTTTAGGAATGAAGGCCCTAACATGGATAAGGGGGATGAACACCGGAGCATGATCAAGCATGGAGATGAAGGGGCACGCTAAGGGAACAAGAACGGAGTTTCCAGTGGAGAATTCAGCACTTTGAAGCCACCATGATGACATATGAGGACATGGACGAACTATAGAAGATGACCTTTTATAAATTTTGTCCATAGCTTGTTATATGTGTTGTGCCACCTCATTTTTGCGCCAAGCGCTTGTAATTTGAAAAATACTACATCATAGGCTGTTTTTAGAGTTTGTACTGTAGGGAGAACGACTTAGGAGGGATTTTAGCCCGACCTTGCCAAAGGTGGAAAAAAATTCCCTCTTCCCCCTATAAATACAGCCCTCAGGGCGTCGTTTACACTTGGGTTTTGTTTAGATTAAAGTTTGCCATGGCTTGAACTCACGTACTTCACTTTTGTCCAACGACCAGGCCAAGACGTTACATAACCCCAGACATTGACAATTAAAGATTTCCTCTTAAATTCGCAATATTCATATTGCAATCTCATTTTCTTGCTCGTTTTTTCATTTTCGTGCAGGAAATAGACCCTAGTAGTCATCTTGATTGTGCTCTGGAGTGGTCAATAACCTCTCGGAGTTAGTTTAGCAATTGCTAAGGTGTGACTTCGCATATTCGTAGTAGGAATGTCAAAGTATAGTCCACCAAAAATGATAGTTATCATCTGATTGAAAGACGGGAAACATTTGCCTCTATCAAGTGGTATCACATTTTCAAATTGCTCGATGAGATTTTTCCAATTTTCCTAGTCTGGATTGCATCTGTTCTTCCTACCTATAGTCCATGAAAAAGCCAAAAAATAGGGTTAGATCATCATCTGCAAACCAATCTAAGCCTTTTGCAATTTTGTTTTCAATGTTCAGTTTTGCTTTGTTGAATTTGTGGTTGCATCATCATGCCTAGTTTCTATCTTGGCGTTTAGTCCCTTAAGAGTTTTTGACTTCTTGTCACAGGTTGTCATGTCGCTGCCACACAATTGTTACATTCACTGCCATATACCTCCATGTCCATCACAATTCCATAAAGCCACCACATATCTACCGCGTCCACGTCCAACACATACTCGCCACCAGTCCATGTTCCACCGCTCATACATATATTAGTCGCCAATCCGAATTCCACCTGGTATGTCTCCACCACCAATCCTAGTCCAGGTTGACTAGCTACCTCTTTGTTATTGGTTTCCAAGTCACACCATAGTACATGTCGTTATCAAGTCGGTGTTCACATATAGTGCCCACCTATAGAAGAGGTTTAGGTCCAAATAAGGAAAACTAAGTCTGGAAAATTCTAGCTAGGCACTTTTTAGACTTTGGGGAAACTTTTCTGATTTTTTGTTGTTGAGCAAAAAAAGAGGGAAAATGAAAACTACAGATTAAGAGTGTGCTTCTCCCTTGATTACGTGTCGCACCATGTTTTTTAGTATTCTACGATCACGTCTAGCCTAGGACCAGTACAGTATCGTCATTGAGCATTTATTCAACTTTGCATCTATGAATTGACCTTTGCTGACCCTTTTTGCTACCATATTTAAGCCTCCAAGATCTACATGCATCTACTTTGTGCGTTTGACATCACCTCACAATCGCTCTACTCAAGCTTTGAGAGTTTTGACTACAACGGTTGCTGATCACCACCTACTGCTTGCTAAGAACTGATAAGAATATGTGATTCACTTGACAGATTTGTGCCTTTCCACCACACCACATCCTATTTGTATTTAGTAGGACCATATTCTTCTGCTTTTCTATTATTGCTAACCATGCTAGGATCACAAACCAATGAGATGGACTAGGAGAACATGACGAATAAGAAGCTACATGATAAATTCCAACACATGATGGGTGAACACGTGCTAAACAAATTTGGAGAGGCCATAAATAGGACAGATGGCTTTGAAAAGACGTTCAACACCAAGATGGAGGCCAAGTTCAATGAATTGCTCGTGCATCTACCACCACCTGTTGCACCTCAACAACAGCAACAACCACCGCCTCCACATCGCAACCCAAATCACTCAGCAAAAGTAAAGCGTATCCCGTCGAAGAAGGCTAAATTTCTGGTGGCACTTTTGCTCCTGCTGTGTGGTGGTGGTGGTGCCGCTTCTTGATACGTCTCCAACGTATCTATAATTTTTTATTGTTCCATGTTGTTTTATTATCAATCTTGGATGTTTTATAATAATTTTGTAGTCATTTTATATCACTTTTTTGGTACTAACCTATTGATATAGTGCCAAGTGCTAGTTCCTATTTTCCGTGTTTTTACATCGTAGAAAATCAATATCAGACGGAGTCCAAATGCCACGAAACTTTACGGAGATTTTTTATGGACCAAAAGGAACATGTTGGGCCCTGGTTGCACCTGGGGGGAGTCCCGAGGAGGGGACAATCCACCAGGGCACGCTAGGAGGCCCAGGCGCGCCCTGGTGAGTTGTGCCCACCTCGGGTGCCCCCCCGGACCACCTCTTTACTCTATAAATACCCCAAAAATACCAGAACCCTATGGGAGTCGACGAAATATTCATCCAGCCGCCGTAGAGTCCAGAACCACCAGATCAAATCCAGGCACCATCTTGGATGGGGTTCACCACCTCAATTGGTGCCTCTCCGGTGATACGAGAGTAGTTCTTTGTAGACATTCGGGTCCGTAGTTAGTAGCTAGATGGCTTCATCTCTCTCTCTCTCTCTCTCTCTCTCTCTCTCTCTCTCTCTCTTGATTCTCAATACAATGGTCTCTTGGAGATCCATATGATGTAACTCATTTTGTGGTGTGTTTGTTGGGATCTGATGAACTTTGCGTTTATGATCAGTCATATCTTCTTATATCCATGAAAGTTATTTGAGTTTCTTTGATCTCTCATATGCATGATCTCTTATAGCCTCGTATTTATTCTCCGATATTTCGGTTTTGTTTGGCCAACTTGATCTATTTATCTTGCAATGGGAAGAGGTGCCCGGTAATGGGTTCGATCTTACGGTGCTTGATCCCAGTGACAGAAAATGGAACCGACACGTATGTATCATTGCTACTAAGGATAAAAAGATGGGATCTATATCTACGCAATAGATAAACGGATCTTGTCTACATCATGTCATCGTTCTTATTGCATTACTCCTTTTTCCATGAACTTAATACACTAGATGCATGCTGGATAGCGGTCGATGTGTGGAGTAATAGTAGTAGATGCAGACAGGAGTCGGTCTACTAATCTTGGACGTCATGCCTATGTAATGATCATTTCCTGGATATCATCATAATTATTTGAGGTTCTATCAGTTGTCCAACAATAATTTGTTTACCCAACGTTTGCTATCTTTCTTGAGAGAAGCCACTAGTGAAACCTACGCCCCTCGGGTCTTCTTCCTCATATATTTGCTTGCGATCTACTTTTCCTTTGCATTTTTATTCAGATCTATTAAACCAAAAATACAAAAATACTTTGCTGCACTTTATTTTATTTGCGATCTATTATTTCAATCTACTACAATTTTCTGGCATCGTTACCCGGAATGGATTGACAACCCCTTTAACACGTCGGGTTGCGAGGTGTTGTTATTTGTGTGCAGGTGTTGTTTAAGTTCTGTTGCTTGGTTGTCCTACTGGTTCGATAACCTTGGTTTCTTCACTGAGGGAAATACCTACCGTCGTTGTGCTGCATCATCCCTTCCTCTTTGGGTAAATACCGATGTAGTCCTAGCAGACAGGAGCTTTCTTCGCACTATAGTCAGAGAGCAATCAAAAGGAATTTCTGGCGCCGTTGCCGGGGAGGATCTTCTTCATAACCAGGTTCCTAATCACAAATCTCATCTCCTCGCAATTTATATTATTAGCCATTTGCCTCTCGTTTTCCTCTCCCCCACTTCACAAAAATTTGTTGTTCTATTCGCCTCCCCTTTCTCGTTCGCCAGTTTTTTGCCGGATCTATTTTTGAGTGCAATCTTGCTGTGCGGTCAGCATGACTCAAGAGAACACCAAGTTATGTGATTTCTTAAATACCAACAACAATGATTTTATTGGCACTCCGCTTGCTCCTCCCGCCACTAGTGCGGAGACTTGTGATATTAATACTGCTTTACTAAATCTTGTTATGAAAGACCAATTTTCTGCTACTCCTAATGAGGATGCCGCATACCATCTTAATACCTTTGTGGAATTATGCGATATGCAAAAGAAAAAATATGTGGACAATGATGTGGTCAAGATGAAATTATTTCTGTTTTCCCTGCGTGATTGTGCAAAAATTTGGTTCTCTTCTTTGCCTCGCAATAGTATCGATTCTTGGAATAAGTGCAAAGATGCTTTTATCACTAAGTATTTTCCTCCCGCACAACATTCCCCTCATAACCCAGATCATAGAATTTCAAGTAGCTTGAACATGAGCATTTTGCACAATCTTGGGAAAGGATGAAAATGATGTTAAGGAATTGCCCAACTCATGGGTTAAATCTTTGGATGATCATACAAATTTTTTATGCGGGGTTGAATTTCGTTTCTCATAATCTTTGAGATTCCGTCGCGGGTACTACTTTTATGGAAATTACTTTGAGTGAAGCCACCAAATTTCATGACAATATCATGGAAAATTATTCGCAATGGCATACCGAAAGGGCTCCTACTAGTAAAAAAGTTAATTCAGTTGAAGAAATTTCTTCTTTGAGTGAAAACGTTGATGCTCTTGTGAAATTGGTTGCTAGTAGAAGTGCTCCTATTGATCCTAATGATATGCCTTTGTCCACTTTGATTGAGCCAAATAGTGATGACATTGATGTGAATTTCATTTCTAGAAATAATTTTAACAACAATGCTTATAGAGGTAATTTTAATACTAGGCCTTTTCCTAGTAATTCCTCTAATAATTATGGTAATTCCTATGGAAGTCAATCTTATAATAATAATAGGAACACCTCTGATCTTGAGAATAACATTAAAGAATTTATCAACACGCAAAAGGTTTTCAACACTTCCATAGAAGAAAGGTTGAATAAGATTGATGATTTGTCTAGAAGTGTCGATAGAATTGCTCATGATGTGGAAAACATTATGATGGAAAATTTTGTGCCTAAAGTTGATGAATCAATTAAAGATCTTTATGTTTCTATGGATGAAAGTAAGAAAAGAACATCTATGCTTAGAGCTAAAAGAGAATTTTTAGAAAATGCGTTTTCTAGTGATTTCTTTCGCAAAAGTGATGAAGATCTTAAATCACTGGTGTTTATTCTATTGATTCCTTGTTTAGTAAAGTTAATATTGATGAAAAAGTGAATGGATAAGAGTCAACTTTAGGTAGAAGGTGTCCCAATACTTCGGAGGGTAAAAATCTTGTTGAAAAAGATGATGAAAGTGAGTTTGAAGAGGTCAAAACTTTAGCTAGTGATGTGCCCACTCTTTTGAATTACAAACACTTTAATTATGATATTTTCTCTTTGATTGATTGTATTTGTTTGTTGCAATCCATGATAAATTCACCCCATGCTTATGAACAAAATAAAGCTTTTACTGAACATATTGTTGATGCTATGATGAAAGCTCTTGAAGAAAAATTGGAACTAGAAGTTTCAATTCCTAGAAAATTACACGATGAATGGGAAACTACTATCAAAGTAAATATTAAAAATTATGAGTGTTTTTCTTTGTGTGACTTGGGTGCTAGTGTTTCTACAATTCCGAAATATTTATGTGATGTGCTTGGTCTTACCGATCTTGAATCATGCTCTTTAAATTTGCACTTGGCGGATTCTACTATTAAAAAGCCTATGGGAAGAATTAATGATTTTATTATTCCTGCAAATAGGAATTATGTGCCCATAGATTTTATTGTTCTTGATACTGATTGCAATCCGTCTTGTCCAATTATTCTTGGTAGACCGTTTTTACGCACTATCGGTGCCGTGATTGATATGAAAGAAGGCAATATTAAGTTCCAAGCTCCTTTGAGGAAGAGTATAGAACACTTTCCTAGAACTAGAATTAAGCCACCTTATGAATCAATCATGAGGGCATCTTATGGATCTCGAACCAAAGATGAAAAAACTTAGATCCTTACTTTATGCCTAGCTAAGGGCGTAAAACTATAGCGCTTGTTGGGAGGCAACCCAATGAATACATTTATTTTTTCTTTTTGCTTACTGTTATTGTGTGTTAGAACAATTATGCTACTGTTATGATTGTTTTTTTATGTTTTAATTAGTGTTTGTGCCAAGTAAAGCCTTTATTATCATCTTGGGTGATAGTTGTTTGATCTTGCTGAAAAAATAGAAACATTTACGCTCACGAAATTAATTTTATTCTTTTACCAGAGAGTGATAAAATACCCATTCCACTTGAAGTAGATCAATATACAAATTTCTCAGGCCGTCCTAATTTTTCTGAAACTTTGGAGTTACAGAAGTATTCAAAATAGTCATATTGCTACAGACTGTTCTGTTTTGACAGATTCTGTTTTCTTTGTGTTGTGTGTTTAATTTGATGGCTCTATGGTTTTCTTTGATGAGGTTTTGCCATATAAAAGTTGGAATACAGTAGATATAATACAAAAACAAAATATTAATTTGATACAACACTTATAGTAGTGGTTTATTATTCTTATACTAACGGATCTCACGAAGGTTTTGTTGTGTTTTGTGTGATTGAAGTTTTCAAGTTTTGGGTTATCTTACGATGGATGAAGGAAGGATGGAAGAGCCTAATCTTGGGGATGCCCCGGCATCCCAAGCTATTATCCAAGAATGAGCAACCAACTAAGCTTGGTGATGCCCCCGAGTGGCATCCCCGCTTTCTTCCAACAACTATCGGTATTTTACTCGAGACTATATTTTTATTCATCACATGATATGTGTTTTGGATGGAGTGTCTTGTATGATATCTGTCTTTGCTTGTTTTATTTTTTGTTTTAAGTCATCAATCCTTGCTGGACACACCTATTTGAGAGAGCTAAAATTATGTCATGACTTGTTAGAATTGCTCTCTATGCTTCACTTAAATCTTTTATGAGCTACGACTTGCTTTAGTGCTTCACTTATATCTTTTTAAGCATAGTGTCCTTACTATTTTTGAAGAAATGCTCTCTTGCTTCACTTGGATTTATTTGAGAGTTAGTAAAATTTTGAAGATATTCTCTCTTGCTTCACTTAAATTAATTTGAGAGAAAGAAAAATTATTATGCTCATGATCTGCACTTATATTTGTTGAAGCTTGTCAAAAGAAATACATGAAAATTAGTGCCAAAGTGATAGATATCCAAGAAGGATATAATAAAAACTTCCGTGACGATCATTGGACAAAATAAACTTGATTCTTAGTAATAGTTTGGAGATACGATGATGTGATATGTGAGTCATCTTGATGAGTAATTATGCTTTAGTAAGAATATTTGTGTTAAAGTTTGTGATTCCCTATGCAAACACGAAAGTCAATAGTCATGCAATGAAATTATATCCTACTTATGGTGCATTATTCAGTGGTATTTATGCTTAATGCTTTCTTATGAGATTATTTGTTTCTTAGTTGGCCGCTTCCCAATCTTTTGCTAGCCTTCACTTTGCACCAAGTATGATCACTACTTGTGCATCCAAAAACCTTTAACCTAGTTTTGCCACATGAGTCCACTATATCTAAATATATGCGGTATTCTTTTGCCATTCTAAGCAAATTTGTATGTGCCATCTCTAATTTTCAAAATAAACTTCTCTTTTGTGTGTTTGTTGCGCTCGCGGAATGGTAACGAGTGGCTAATATTTTACATGCTGGATGTGTTATTCTCAAGATGAGTGTTTATTCACTTGTCATTGCACGAGAGTAAGGCAAAGGTATTAGGGATGCCCAATCCCGAAATGCAAAATAATGAATTTACTTTATGTTGTCAAATAATAAATTCCTTGGAAAGTGTTGGTATGGGGGGCACCCGTGGATATGGTTAGCCATGGAAAGTGAAAGTATGGTGGAAAAAGGAATAAACTTTATTTTCTGTTTGGGAACCGCCTATGGCATATCTAGCATGGAAAGTGTTGTTAACTCTAAGTCGCTTTCGTTGGTGGGATGGATACACCTCCCAAAATGTTTTTATCTCTACGTTTTTCGCTCTGAGCTCTGGCACCTCTACAAATCCCTACTTCCCTCTACGAAGGGCCCTTCTTTTACTTTATGCAATTTTTATTTTGAAATTGAGTCTCCATCTTCTCTTATAAAAAGCACCTACTAGGAGGCAATATGATCGTACTTAAGTATTGGGTGTAGCTAATATTCGAGTGTGTTTCATGAATGGATCAATGTTTGAGCATGATGGGCTAGGGATAACTTATTATAGCATTGATATTTTGAAAGACATGGTTGCTTGTTGATATGCTTGAGTATCTAAATTATTATGTCAAAACTAGACTATTGCTTTGAATCACATAAAAAGTCCAAATGTCCATGCTATAGAGAAAAGAATATGATATGACATGTTAAACAACACTCCAGATCAAAAAAATTGTTTTTATCACTTTCCTACTCGAGGACGAGTAGGAGTTAAGCGTGGGGATGCTGATACGTTTCCAACGTATCTATATTTTTGATTGTTCCATATTGTTTTATTATCAATCTTGGATTTTTTATAATCATTTTATAGTCATTTTATATCATTTTTTGGTACTAACCTATTGACATAGTGCAAAGTGCCAGTTCCTGTTTTTTCCGTGTTTTTTACATCACAGAAAATAAATATTAGACGTTGTCCAAATGCCACGAAACTTTACGGAGATTTTTTATGGACCAGAAGGAACATGTTGGGCCCTAGTTGCACATGGGGAGAGTCCTGAGGAGGGGACAACCCACCAGGACGCACTAGGAGGCCCAGGCACGCCCTGCTGGGTTGTGCCCACCTCGGGTGCCCCCAGACTGCCTCTTTGCTCCATAAATACTTCAAAAATACCAGAACCCTAGGGGATTCGACTAAATATTCATCTAGCCATCGCAGAGTCCAGAACCACCAGATCCAATCTAGACACCATCTCGGATGGGGTTCACTACCTCCATTGGTGCCTCTCCGATGATGCGAGAGTAGTTCTTTGTAGACCTTCGGGTCGATAGTTAGTAGCTAGATGGCTTCACCTCTCTCTCCCTCTCTTGATTCTCAATCAATGGTCTCTTGGAGATCCATATGATGTAACTCTTTTTGCAGTGTGTTTGTTGGGACCTGATGAACTTTGAGCTTATGATAAGTCATATCTTTTTATATCCATCAAAGTTATTTGTGTTTCTTTGATCTCTTATATGCATGATCTCTTATCGCCTCATATTTCTTCTCCGATATTTGTGTTTTTTTGGCCAACTTGATCTATTTATCTTGCAATGGGAAGCGGTGCCCGGTAGTGGGTTCGATCTTACGGTGCTTGATCCCAGTCACAGAAAAGGGAACCGACATGTATGTATCGTTATTACTAAGGATAAAAAGATGTGATCTATATCTACGCAATAGATAAACGGATCTTGTCTACATCATGTCATCCTTCTTACTGCATTACTCCGTTTTCCATGAACTTAATACACTAGATGCATGTTGGATAGCGGTCGATGTATGGAGTAATAGTAGTAGATGTAGGCAGGAGTCGGTCTACTAATCCTGGACGTGATGCCTATGTAATGATCATTGCCTAGATATCTTCATAATTATTTGAGGTTCTATCAATTGCCCAACAGTAATTTGTTTACCCGCCATTTGCTATCTTTCTCGAGAGAATCCACTAGCGAAACCTACGACCCCCGGGTCTTCTGCCTCATATATTTGCTTGCGATATACTTTTCCTTTGCATTTTTATTCATATGTATTAAACCAAAAGTACAAAAATACTTTGCTGCACTTTATTTTATTTGTGATCTATTATTTCAATCTACTACAATTTTCTGGCATCGTTACCCAAAAGGGATTGACAACCCCTTTAACACGTCGGGTTGCGAGGTGTTGTTATTTGTGTGCATGTGTTGTTTACGTTGTGTTGCTTGGTTCTCCTACTGGTTCGATAACCTTGGGTTCTTCACTGAGGGAAATACCTACCATCGCTGTGTTGCATCATCCCTTCCTCTTTAGGGGAATACCGATGTAGTCCTAGCAGACAAGAGCTTTTCTGGCGCTATAGTCAGAGAGCAATCACTGATGTTGCCGCTGCTACTGCTACTGCTACTGCTACTTTTGAGCTGTACGAGGACTATTAAGATGAGGTTAGTACGTGGATGTGGTTGTTTCATATCAAAACTATGTACAACCACCCAATTGTCCATGTGCCAACAATTTAATGGTAGACAAGCACAACCCCCTCTAGTATGGGATGATGACTATATCCATAAACTAAAACTACATACCCCGCCATTAGAGAGTAGATACGTTCCTGATGTATATATCACTTGGGAGTTAGAAACTGAACAACATTTTACATGCTTACAATATCCTAAGGATGGACGTGTTACTACTGCTGTTTGTGAATTCATTGGTTTTGCTTCCGTTTGTTGGTCTAAACATTGTATATTATATCATGATAATATTCCAACCACTTGGGTTGCTTTGAAACATGCTATGCGTACTTGTTGGTTTCGACCATATTATTAACGTGAATTACTTCAAAAATTGTAGCATTTCAGACAAGGATTTTTTTGTAGAGGACTATTATCGGGAATTACAAACTGGGTTGATTAGATGTGGTATTGTTAAGAATAATGAAGCTATGATTTGATTTTTTAGGGGTGGGTTAAACTGATAAATTCAAACCATCTTAGAGTATAAGGACTCTAATAATTTCACCCATTTATTCCATCTTGCTTCCAAAGCCTTCTGCTCCTCATTGGGTTCGACACTCTTACTTATCAAAAGGACTACAATTGATCCCCTATAATTGTGGGTCATCAAGACTTTTTTCTGACACTGCTTCCCGGGATTGAAGCGCTCTAGGTAAGTGGAAATTGGTAAGGATAAATTTATATAACATGCTGAAATTTACTATTACTTGTTACTATGGAAAAGAATCCTTTGAGGGGTTTGTTCGGGGTATCTTCTCCTCGACCAGAAGCACAAAGAGTTGCTCCTCAACCTACTGCACCTAGTTAAAATATTTTCTATCATATTCGTTCGGGTATGATAAAGAAATTGCTAGCTAATCCTTATGCAGGAGATGGAACGCTACATCCTGATATGCACCTAATCTATGTGGATGAAGTTTGTGGATTATTTAAGCTTGCAGGTTTACCGGGAGGTGAGGTTAAGTAAAAGGTTTTCCCTTTAACTTTGGGGGGGGCATTGACATGGTATAGGCTATGTGATTATATTGGAGCTTGGGGCTAGAATCGATTGAAATTGGAATTTGACCAAAAGTTTTATCATATGCATCTAGTTCAACGTGATCATAATTATACATATACATATATATGGACTTGGGAAGGAGAAAGTATCGCTCAAGCTTGGGGGAGGCTTAAATAAATGTTATATTCATGCCTCAATCATGAGCTCTCAACAGAAATCATTATACAAAATTTTTATGCTCGGCTTTCTCGTGATGATCAATCCATGCTTGATGGCGGTGACGGCGGGGGGGGGGGGGGGGGGGCGACGGTGGCGGGATGGAGGAGGGATGAAGGAGATAGGGGTGTAGGAGTAAGCTCGGGGGGAGGGGGCGACGACTGCGGGATGGAGGAGGGAGGGGGTGGAGGAAGGAGCTAGGGAGGAAGGGGGCGACAGCGGCAGTAGCTAGCGGCAATGCGGCGGCAGCGGACAACGGGGTGTGGGGGAGAGTGAGTGGAGTGGAGAGGGGAGAGTGTAGCGATCCAACCTCAAACGGCCGAATCTCTATGCATAAGTGTCATCCCTGGATCGGTAATGCTGACACACATAGTACTTGAAGGATTTATAACAGAGTTGCAATCACACACTTATTACATCGAATATCTCATAAGAGGGTACTTATTACAATAATGTGGCTGAAGGCCATCTAATAAGATAACATCAGAAGGCTTGGAAGAGAAAGCGAGTCCATCAACTCCAACGGCATAACTGAGTGCAAAACAACGACCTAGCACACCTTACTCTTCGTCTGAAAAGTCTGCAACATAATATGTTGCAGCCCGAAAATGGGTCAGCACATGGAATATCCTGACAAAATAACACTGTAGAGCAATGAACATATAACAGCTACAACTATATGCATATTTGGCTGGTGGAGGCTCTATGGTTA
The DNA here is from genome assembly GCA_034509565.1 of Triticum monococcum. NCBI lineage: Eukaryota > Viridiplantae > Streptophyta > Magnoliopsida > Poales > Poaceae > Triticum > Triticum monococcum. The sequence continues at coordinate 74,840,262 of CM067847.1, read as the reverse complement.
TTATGTTTTTGTGAAAAGCCAATTTTTTCTTACAACAAAGGAATATATTTTATTTAACTATCATGGTATTTGATAAACATTGAGAATGGTAAACCCCATCTCAATCCCAATTAAAGTAATAATTAACCCAACAAATTAATTAAATATAGTGATGAGTTAACATAATAATTCAAGCACCAGATACTCAAGATGTCCATAACCGGGGACACGGCTAATCATGATTAGTTTGTAAACTCTGCAGAGGTTTGCACACTTTTCCCCACAAGACTCGATCTCCTCTGTTGAATTTCTCGCACTACATGATGTTTGAGAAATGGATGACCGAGACACAGTGTTTCACAAGCATTAGCCCTTTCGACGGGTAAACCGTACCACCTACATTCCCTACATCTGCTAGTTTACCCTGAAAGAGGTCAAACAACCAACTCAACTATGCCAGAGCCCATAATGGCTTATGTCTGCACACGGATGTTTCCAGCATGAAATACAATATGATCCCTTTGAGCCTGGGTGGCAGACCATAGGATGATCACACGGATTCCCCGGGATCTCCTTGAAAACACTGGATTCCCCAGGTGCCGACAAACAATCCACCCAGATGTGTGTTAAAGTAGCCACCTTAAATAAACCCTTAGTTCATAATAACACTCACAACTGTCATGGATCACTCAAACCAAACCACGTCTATGAGCATAGCATAGCAGTATAAGCATAACGTAGAAGTAACTCCCAGGGTTTGATATAAGGACAATAGGTTCTACCTCATCATCTACTTCCCAATACCCACATGTTATCAATCTTACTCATGCAATGTTTGAGGGTTGAAACTAATGCATAAAAATTGGGCAATAAACCGGTATGATCAAAGTGTTACTTGCCTTGCTAACGATCTGCAAACCCTAGAGACTCATAGTAGCATGCTTCGCACTTCGGAAACTCTATCACAAACAAACAATAGCATACATAAGCACTCAAACATAGATTCAAGGGTAAAAGTCAGATGAGAAAGTACAAATTGAAAGTTCAACTAAAGAGCTTCGATTAGCAAAAAGAAACACTCAAATCGGAGCTACGAAACTTAAACTACGATCAAAAGAAGTTCAAATTCAAATCTGCTTGCAACCAAATTTTAAGTTTTCAAAATCATGTTCAAGTTGGTTAACTGGAAATATGGGTTCGAGACGAAGATTTTGGCATTGGTTTCGCTGGATTTGGACTAATGGTTAAAAAGTTGCGAGGGTTTGAAGATCAGGGGCTAATCTGCGCTAAAAAATCACGGATAGGTCCCTGACGAAAAATAAAACAGAAAAAGAAAAATCTATCGGAAGAACGTCCGCTAACAGAGACAAACGAACAAATTCATTCATTATAAGAACTAAACGAACGAACATTCACAGAACAGATCTAACCGAAGAAAAACCAATCTATAAAACAACCGGAGTAGATCTAGGGTTTACAAAAAAAACCCGACAAAAACCCAGAAAAAAAAGCGGCCGACGGCGGCGGGGTTGGGTTCCGGCAACGTCGCTGCGCGGGGCGGCGGCGGCTAGGGTTTCGCGGGGCGCAGCTTGGGCTGGCGACGGCTTGGGGCTGGCAGCCTCGGGCCTCGCCTTATAAAGGCTGGCGGCGGCGGGGCGCTTGGGAGTCCCGGCCCGAGCCGTCTCCTAGGTCGGTTCGCGTTTTTTTAACAAAATAAATTCCGTCGAAGAAAATCCTAAATAAATATAAAATAATTCTAAAAATGTCAAAAACAATTTTCACCGTCTAAATAAAATATTTAGAACAAAGTGAACATTTTTCTAGCCTAAAATGCAATATTAAAAAATGCATATTTTTTCTTATTCAAATAAAATCCAATAAAATATTTATTTGATTTTAACATTTTTCCTCCAATATTTCTTTTATTTTGGAGAAGTCTTTTTATCCCCTCTCTTTTATTTTTAATATTGGAAATATTTCGGAGAGAAAAATATTAAAACCAAAATGATCCTCTTTTCAAATTTGAGAAAAAAAATTGAAAAATGAAAATAAATGAAACCTCCAACTCTCTCCTTGGGTCCTTGAGTTGCTTAAGATTTCTAGGATCAAACCAAAATGCAAATAAAATATGATATGCATATGATGACCTAGGTATAAGATCCAAATTGAAAATTGGGATGTTACAAACCTACCCCACTTAAGATGAATCTCGCCCTCGAGAATTGGGTTGGCTAGAAAATGGGTGTGGGTGGTCTTTCCGTAGATCTTCCTCTTGTTCCCAGGTGGCTTCATCCTCGGTATGGTGGCTCCACTGAACTTTGCAAAACTTGATCACCTTGCTGCGTGTAACTCGGCTGGCAAACTCGAGAATCTTGACAGGTTTCTACTCATAGGTCAGATCACTATCCAACTGAATTGCTTCCAGGGGCATTGTATCTCTTAGTGGAATATCGGCCATCTCAGCATGACACTTCTTCAACTGGGAAACGTGAAACACATCATGAACTCTTGACAATCCTTCGGGTAATTCCAACTTGTAGGCAACCTCTCCCATACGTTCCAAAACTCGGTACGATCCTACAAATCTCGGGGCTAACTTTCCCTGAAGTCCAAAAGTTTAACTCCTCACAGAGGTGACACACGAAGATATGCTCGGTCTCCAATCTCATAGACTATATCCTTGCATTTAGTATGTGCATAACTCTTCTACCTGGACTGAGCTACCTTCAACTTGTCTCGAATCAACTTAACCTTCTCTTCGGACTCTTTTATCAAATCCGGAACAAACAACTGGCGGTCTTCAACTTCATCCCACATTAACGGTGTCCAGCATCTTCTTCCATACAAGGCTTCGAAAGGAGCCATCTTCAAACTAGCCTGATAAATGTTGTTGTATGAGAACTCGGCGTAAGGAAAATTATCTTCCCAACTAGATCCATAATCTAGCGCACAAGCTCTCAACATGTCCTCCAGAATCTGATTGACTCTCTTTGTCTGTCCATCCGTCTATGGATGAAAGGTTGTACTGAACTCTAGCCTGGTACCCAAAGTCTGGTGCAGCTGATTCCAAAACTTTGAGGTAAATTGTGTCCCTCTATCTGATACGATGGTCCTCGGAACTCCATGTAGACATACGGTCCTAGTCATATATATTTTGGCCAACTTTGCGCTTGTATAGGTGGTTTTCACGGGGATAAAGTGAGCTACCTTTTTCAAACAATCAACTACAACCCAGATTGAATCATATCCCGATCGGGTCCTCGGTAATCCGGTGATGAAATCCATCCCAAAGTTGTCCCACTTCAATTCGGGTATCGGCATAGGCTGCAGTAATCCTGCTGGTTTCTAATGTTCTGCCTTCACTCTTTGACATACATCACACACTGCTACATACTCGGCAATATCCTTCTTCATACCCGTCCACCAAAAGCGCTCCTTCAAATCCAAATACATCTTGGTGTTTCTGGGGTGAATCGAGTATGGCGAGTCATGAGCTTCCTGAAAGCACATGTGCTCCCTGGGTGATTTTGTTAATTAATGTCAACATATCTCTTGTTGGACTAATACTTTCATCTAGCATATTTCAGATAAGTCCAACAGTGGAGTGGCATGGACTAGAGGATGTGGGACCCCTTCAAGATGATGAAGACAAATGATTGGCTCAAGCTCAAAGCTCAGGACTCTACATTTTTTCATTTTAGTGATCCAAGATCACATTGAGTCCATAGGAAAGCCAATACTATTAAGAGGGGATGAGGTGTTGCTTAATGGCTTGCTTGCTCAAAGTACTTAGTGATATGCTCCAAAGCCCTCAACTACTTTCTCATATCCACATACGTCCCAAACCAAAAGTCAAACTCGGCCCCACCGAAACTTTCTATCCGCCACCACCGAGTTCTCTTGAAATAGCCACTGCCAGAAACCATAATCAATTCGGTCTCACTTATGGGATCTCGATCTCACCAAGATGGGCTCGCAAACTCTCTGTTGCCTATTGCATTAACATCGGTGTCACCGAAATATGAAATCGGTCCCACCGAGTTTCCTTGGCCAACTCTCTGTTTTGCTTATTACCCAAATCGGTCCCACTAGTTTTTGTAATCAGTCCAACCGAGATAAGGCTTTACCCTAACCCTAGCACATCGGTCGCACCGAAATGCCTAACGGTCACATTATGAACCAAATCGGTCCGACCGAGTTTTATGATTCGGTCCCACCGAGTTTGGTGATTTGTGTGTAACGGTTAGATTTTGTGTGGAGGCTATATATACCCCTCCACCCACTCTTCATTCGTGGAGAGAGCCATCAGAATATGCCTACACTTCCAACATACATTTTCTGAGAGAGAACCACCTACACTTGTGTTGAGGTCAAGATATTCCATTCCAACCACATAAATCTTGATCTCTAGCCTTCCCCAAGTTGCTTTCCACTCAAATCATCTTTCTACCAAATCCAATCCTATGAGAGAGAGTTGAGTGTTGGGGAGACTATCATTTGAATCACAAGAGCAAGGGGTTCGTCATCAACACACCATCTATTACCTTTTGGAGAGTGGTGTCTCCTAGATTGGTTAGGTGTCACTTGGGAGCCTCCGTCAAGATTGTGGAGTTGAACCAAGGAGTTTGTACGGGCAAGGAGATCGCCTACTTCGTGAAGATCTACCCTAGTGAGGCAAGTCCTTCGTGGGCGACGGCCATGGTGGGATAGACAAGGTTGCTTCCTCATCGACCCTTCATGTGTGGAGCCCTCCGTGGAGTCGTGCAATCGTTACCCTTCGTGGGTTGTAGTCTCCATCAACGTGGATGTACGATAGCACCACTTATCGGAACCACGCCAAAAATCTCCGTGTCTCCAATTGCGTTTGCACACTCCAATCCCATCCCTTTACATTCTTGCAACTTGCGCGATTTACTTTCCGCTGCTCATATACTCTTGTCATACTTGCTTGATATGTATTGTGAATGTCTACACTTGTGCCAAAACTCCACTTCAACATAAATAAATTAAAAACTGTAACTTTTCTTGCTAAGAGTCTATTCACCCCCCTCTAGACACCTCTTCTCGATTCTTTCAATTGGTATCGGAGCATTGGTCTCCATTGCTTTAGTTTAAACACCTTTGGAGTAAGATGGATGAGTCTACATTGGGGAGTCTTAGACGTAGAGTGCCTATGCTTGATGGAGAGTACTTTCATGAGTGAAAAAATGAGACGCTTGAGATTTTCAAAGAATATCATTTGAACAAGTACATTATTAGCCCTTGTGCACCTCATGTTGATCCTTTGCATCCTACCCTTGACGAGTCTATTGACATGATCCGTAATCTTAGAATTGTCAATTTAATCAGTAGAGGTTTGCCTAGAAACTTGCTTGCTAGCTTGCCTACTCTTGATTGTGCCTACACCTTATGGAGATTCTTTGAGGAACGATTCCCAAATTATTCCTTGAAAAATCTAGATGAGATTCTTCATAAGTCTATTGCCTTGAGTAAGATGAGTTCCAATGATCCCAAATTTGGTGATTGGTTATTTGAGCTTACTAATCTTACGAGTGCAAAAGGAGATGTTGGAATCCTTAGCAATATCATTTCCGAAGCGATTAGAATTCATAGAGATGAACATTGTTACGGTCATACTTCTAATGAATCACTCTCTCTAGGAATTTATCCACCACATGACAATGTTGAACATGGATACTATGATGAGGATGATGATAGTGACTATGATCTTGATGATGCGATGAGAAACTTTGGTCTTATGGCTAATCTTCGCGGCTACATGGCTGAAGGAAAGGAATGGGCCCTTGATAGTGGATGTACTGATCATATGACCGGAGACAAAGATACGTTTCGTGAGCTTGCTGAAAACGACGGCCCTCGAAAGTATGTCACTGTCACAGCCCTAGAATTTGATTGCAATTAGTATCATAAGCATCCATGCATCATGTCTATTTTTGTTTGAAATTTGAAATGGGGATGACAAGCCCTAGCATTAAATGAAATGCAATTAGGATCAAAATAAAAATATTTTCAATGAACCCAGAATGCCCTTTAGAAAAGTTCATTATTTTTGATAAAGGTGAAAACCTCTGCCAAAAATGATGCACATATTTTTAGGCCATTCTGGATTTTTGAATAACCCATATTGTATTTGAATTGGGGCATTTAAATACTATTAATATTTTTAAAATGCTCCAATAATTCTGAAAATAGTTAAGGGCCTCTGTAATAATTCATTTAATACCCACAATTATTTTCAGGATTTATCAAAATGATTTGGGTTATAAACTAAATCATAACAAAATAACATAAATAGAAAACAGAAACAGAATTAGAAAGACAGAAAGAGACTTACCTCAGCCTACCAACCGGCCCAGCACTTTAGCTGGCCGGCCCAGCCCACCAGGGGCTCCTCCCTGTCGTCTTCCCCTTACCAGGAGGACGAGCGCGTAGCCGGCGCGCGAGAGCACGCGTCCGGCCACCTCCTGCTTGCTTGCCGCTGCTGGAGACTACCCCGAGCGCCACGTGCATCGCCACGCAACCTCCCCGACCCCCTCGAGCTCTCTCCCGTGCCTCTCCCCTCCTCTGGTCCTCTCTTCCTCTCGCACCCGAGCACCACGGTCGCCGCCGCCCCTGTCCCCGTGGCCACCGAGCTCCCCTCGCCTCTCCGAGCAGTCCACGGGCTCCGCCTCCATCTCCCCAGTCTCTCCGTCAGCTCGCACGACGCCGGATGCCCTGCCTCGCCCTCTACCCCGCCATCTTTGTCGTCTCTACCCAAAGATCGCCGACGGCCGCACGACCTCATCATCCCCTCCCGAGCTCGCCGAGGCCACCGTAGCGACCGCTATGAGCTCCATCATCGTTTTCCCCTCTTCCCCTTGCGTCTCAATCACCGCAGCCGTTGTTTCGACCGAAGCCGAAGCTCATTGCCGCCGGCCATGATGCCGCCGTCGTTTTAGCCACCACAGCCCGCGCCTGAGTGCGTCAGCGCGCTCGATGCCTTCCCAGGAGCACGCCGCTCCCACCAGCTACTCCTCCCGAGCACCCTAACGCCGCGCCCAAACTAACCTGAACTCCGGCCGCCGCAAAAGCTTCCACCGCCATCGATTTAGTCCACTCCGGCGCGAGCCGTTGCCCCCTTTAGATGTGTGAGACTTTCAGCTTTCCGTAGCCGCAAACCGTGTCCAAAACCGAGCTCTGTGGAGCTTTTCCGAAGTCCGCGGCCGCCGCTGACCTCGCCGGCGGCTTAACGCCGGTCGGTTGACCTCGCTGACCGAGTTGACCCCGAGTGGGCCTAGTTTGACCCCTCTGGATCAATGACAAATGGGACCCGCCTGCTAATTAAGTTAGGATTAGGACTAACTAAATTAGTTGGGCTAATCACTGACAGTGGGCCCAGTGGCTGTTAATTTGATTAGTTAGATTTAATTAACCCTGTTAGTTAATTGTGTCACTCACCAGTGGACCCCACTTGTCAGGTTTGACCTGGACCGGGTCAGTTGACCTGCTGACGTCACGGTGACGTAGTGCTGACGCCATAACTCATTTTTTGGATTAAAAATAATTCAGGAAATTCCAGAAATTAGTATAAACTTCTGAAATTCATAGAAATTCAACCGTAACTCCAAATGAAATAAATTATATATGAAAAATGATCAGAAAAATCCAAGGAATCTGAATATGGCATTTTCATGCATGTTTGAACAACTTAACCTCACTGTCTAGTCCAAAACATGATAATGCACTATTTGAATTCATAGTTTGAATTTGAATTTGAACCTAGTGTTCAAACCAACTCCATTTAACTTCTTGCTAGTTGCATTAGCTCAATCAACGGCATATTGCAATGTCATGATCATGCATCATATTGTTGCATCGCATTGGTTGTGTTCTTCATTGTTTGCCGGTAAATGTCCCCTCTCGGTAGACGCTGCTCCGATGCTGTGATCGTTGACACTGATGAAGACTCAATGTTATCTTCTGAAGTGCCAAGCAAGCAAAAACCCCTTGTTCATTCCGATACAATCCCACTCGCTCGCTCCTGCTCTCTTTTACTGCATTAGGACAACAACGGTTCAACTATTACATGTTGCGGTAGTTGAACCCCTTTCCTCTGCATGACCTGTCATTGCCACAGTAAATAGATGAAACCCACTAGCATGAGTAGGAGTTGTTTGAGCCCTGATGTGCCTACTCGTTCATGCTTGTTTGTCATGCCTGCTATTGCATAGAGTTGTGTCAGGTCTGATTCATCGGGAATGAATCGGAGGTGTGTGAACATATCCTACTGTGTGTGAGCTAAGTGTGTGAACAAGTTTTGGTAAAGGTAGCGGTGAGAGGCCATGTAGGAGTACATGGTGGGTTGTCTCATTGAAACCGTCCTCAGGAATTGAGTTATGTGTCTGTGATCCATGAACAGCTACTACCACTCAATGGGATTCTTAATTGACCCTCGTGGCTTCTTAATCACCCTTGTACTCTGTCCACGAGTTGCAACTAGTTTCTGGTGTTTGTAGGTTATGTGTTGGCGGCCGTGTGTAGCACTGACCCTAGGGGTGGGCTATGTTGCGGTAGATACAACATGGCATGGTGTACCGGGCACCCGTTTGGTGTCCCGGGAACCGTGTTCACATCGTTCGGGGCCGTATGTGGAAACCTCGGCCGGACTCCCTGCGGATGGAACCTAGATAGGCGATAAAGCTAGACTAGAGACTTAAGTTTTTAGGTAGGCCGTGGCCGACACCCTCGCCAGGCTTCCGCTTGAAGGTTGCCGAGATACATGACGTGTATATGGTGGTAAGTGGTGGGAGCGTGTGTGAAGAAGTACACCCCTGCAGGGTTATCATTATCTATTCGAATAGCCGGATTCCTCGGATATGGAAACTTGGACCCCTTGCATAGTTCATAGACAAGTGAAAGTGGATACTCTAAAACTCGCAAGATAAGTGTGAGTGCTATGGATGGCCTTCTCGTAGGGAGATGGGAGCGGTTCCATAGTGGTGTATTGAATAATGGATATGTGGACTCATGTGCGCCACCTCAAAAGAGTTGCTTGCAGTCGTAGTTCAGGTTAGCCACTGAGTGAAAGCTGGCTTGCTGCAGTTAAAGTCCACCACCCCCCCTTGTTGATACCGATGCATATGTAGCTAGTTCTGATGTAAGTCTTGCTGAGTACCTTTGTACTCACGTTTGCTTAATTTATGTTTTGTAGAGAGAGACGTCAGTCTCGCTAGTAGTTCCACGTGGACTTCGACGTTAGCTTGATACCTCAGCTATGATCTTGTGCCCTCGGCAGGATCTGGTAGATAGTTAGGCTTCTTAGCCTTTTTCCATTTGTAGATGTCTGTACTCAGACATGTTAAGCTTCCGCATGTGCTTGATTTGTACGCTGTGATTGTTGGGTCATGAGACCCATGTTTGTAATATCTCGCTCCTCGGAGCCTAAGGAATAAATACTTGAGTTGTAGAGTTATGTTGTGATGCCATGTTGTATTTACACTTATCGAGCATATTGTGTGTATGATTGAAATGCTTGGTATGTGTGGGATCCGACAATCTAGTTGTTTATCCTTGGCAGCCTCTCTTATGGGGAAATGTAGTCTATTTCTTCCATCAGCCATAGTAGTCCGCTACAGCCCGGTTCACCGGAGTCCGGCTAGCCCAGCACTATTGCTCAGGACACTTGACTGGCCGGCATGTGTTTCACTTCATTCCTGTGTCTGTCCCCTCGGGGAAAGGTCACGCGGTGAAATCCAGAGTCCTGCCTAGCCTGCTACAGCCCGGGTTCCCGGAGTCCTGTTAGCCTAGTGCTACAGCCCGGATTCACACACTGCTGACCGACATGCTCGATGTGATTCATGTATGCATGTCCCCATAGGTTAGTGCCGCTTTGGGTTCACGACTAGCCATGTTGGCCTGGGTTCTCTGTCATATGGATGCTAGCAACGCTATCATATACGTGAGCCAAAAGGCGCAAACGGTCCCGGGCCATGGTAAGGCGACACCCGTGGGAATACCGTGCGTGAGGCCGCAAAGTGATATGAGGTGTTACCAGCTAGATCGATGTGACTTGGAATCGGGGTCCTGACAGTGTTGGTATCAGAGCCTGACTGCCTGTAGGATTACCAAGCCAAACTGGTCGAAGTCAAGTCTAGAAATGCTTTAGTTATCTAAGGGAATTGATTGTGGAAGGGAACGTAAGGCTCTTTTTACTCCTTTACCCTATGCCCTTCTGATCTGAGTCAACCTCTTCTTTTCTACGGGGATTAAAAATTAGGCCTGCTCATCTATCTATCAGGATGACGTGCTACTAATCCATAGACTTGTAGAATTGATAGTTTCAAGCTTCAGTTCCGTTCCTACTACTTCTGTATGTTGACAGTTGATCTCAGAACCTTGATATTGTGTTGTTGAGTGGTTATGCCACCATTTTGCAGGATGTCTCAAATCATTTTGAGCATTTACTGCCGTTATGCTGTCCGAGTCATCCCAGGTTTCTAACTAGTCTGATGCATTTGCAAGTTCCTTCTTCCGTTACCAAAGTTCCTTTGGGCCAGTTTATCCACACTAATCGGTGAGTTGAGGTACTCTGTTACCTCGACATATATGTTGGAGCTATTATTATGACCCTAGGTGTTGTAGGGAGTCACCTAGTAATCTAGCCATGTTTTGTGTTCCCGGTGTGATAATTCTGGCCACCATTCTCGAAAGCATCCTGTGATGCCATGTAGTGGTAGGTATTCTATTCATGGGTTCTTGAACCCGAGATTCCCCTACTTATCTCATGTTGATAGTGTTGTTAGTTCCTTTAGGATATTAGTAACCTTTGTGATAGTCCTCGAGATCCGTGGTTTTTCCTCCTTCCAAATACTATGAACCACTAATGGCAGAAGTTTGTTGGATCAAAAGATCACAACCAGAGTGCTCTTGATGAGTTCTCCATTCTGCATTATGAATCTGCCAGTCCTACCTTTCTGCATGGGTTATCCGGAAGAAATAACATGCTAATCCATGCATCCATAACTCAGAAAAATTATATGCTCCTTTGAGTTGTTCCTCTTTAGTTGTATTCTGAACCTCGTACATCAATTATTTGTCAAGAGTAGTTGTGCATTGGTGTTATCGATGTCTATTATTCATGTGATCCGTCAAGCCATTCCATCCCGGAATGACTAGGAGAAACAAACTCCAGTACACCATCCATATCCAGGATTGGGTCAAAGCAGTTGTATTCCGCAGATCAAAGTGCCAATCCAGCTTTTGATTCTGTTCAACCCTTAAGTATTGCCCACTTTATGTCAGGAATATCATAGGAACTGCACAACCTCCTATGAACTCTTGATACAGTGATACTTCTCGCCATCATTATTCATTCCTCGGTTCCGTGTTGTTGTAACCGGAATGCCGACAAGTGAATTATGATGTGTGAAATCAATACTCTAAGCAACTCGTTGCTTTGTAGTAAATGGACAATATTCTTATTCCTAGCGTGTTGGTTTTTGAGTTACCATTCTAAGATTGATCGTGCTAACTAGACCATATCTCCGGGTGCACTCATCGACCAATGAGTTAGGATTGTGACAATCCCTCGCTCCTTGATCATATCGTCTTGCCCTAAAAAGCAAGATTGTTCTCGAGCTTAATAACATATCGGTGGTTCGTGATTTTCTGAATATCTTCTCGGAAGTATTACCAGGTTGTTCCCTGATCGCTATGTTGAGTTCGTGATCATGTTGGTTTTTCTATAAACCACCCCTTCTTTAAGAATCTGTGTTGGATACCACTGAGCTAGATGGTTAAGCTAAACAACAACTTGGAGAGTTGGAAGATAAAAGGCTTTGCCAAATTTGGTTCTTTCTGAAGGGATATCTTTGTGTTGTGTGTGTGTTGAGGAAAGATGATATCTTCACCAGTTTGTCCTCGTGATCAGTTGTTGGATCTATTGTCTTGTCAAAACTTTGACTTGAGTATGGGCTATCGTCAAGTCAAATCAGAACCAACGATGTTCGTAGTGTTGTCTTACTCGTGGCTGATCCCTCGAGAATACACCATTACATCTTTTGGTATGACCAATGCTATCACCATGTTCACATGATGGTGGAAGTCCAGTGATATGGAAATTCCGATGAGTTGTTGTTGAGCCCATCAGCAGCATTTTGTCTCCCCCATGATTCATGTTGAACATCAACCTAGTGTTGAAAATCTTGTAAGCAATGCCTTCGTGTTCCGTTCATGAAGCTTATGCTTGGATAAAAGAAGTGACATTCTCTAAGTTCACGTGCACTAGGTGTAAGTTGCCGCCATGAATTTGAGAAAGGTTTGTTTTGTTTCCCTTGGAATCATCCCAAATCAGTCATGCATATGTGTGAAGTACTCTATGGTTCGATAGATTAAGTACCTCCACTCCATATGTGTTCCTAGCACACCAAGCCACTGATTGGTCTGTCCAAGGAGAAGAAGTTTCTTCTTAGGAGCTAGACTTACGCAAGGACTTCGATATCCTCGTTGATGGTTGCACCTGAACTCGATAGTGTTTTACTATAAGACTACTACGTGGTCATGCTCGTCTTGGATAGCGTGTTCACAGGTTTGTAGCAGAACCAGCTCATGTTTTGGAGCTTGCTATCGCAGTTCATTCCCCGAGAATCTCGCAACGTCATCTCGTCAAATTGTGTTGCAAACCTTCATTTTCCTTTATAGACTCGATGAGTCTAGAATATCCTGACACCAACCAGATCTAAATCTCAGGCAGATATGATGGTTGGAGCATTTTCCAAGAACTATAATATTGGTCTCTCGATAACCGGTAAAGTGGATGTCGTGGCAACACATCCAGCCGGAAGACCTATTATTGTAGTATCTCGATTGAAGAAAGTTTGCCACCTTCCCATGAGGATTTCGTAGGATTTACCTCCCTAGTTAATCCTTACGAATTCGTGAGCTTCCGAAGTCCGACCTTTACTTGATGTTCTAGATATCAAACCATATCTATAAATGGATTACGCTAGCACATCAAGGAGAACATTAGAAGCGGAGTGCTAATCGTCTCTCGGTCGATCATCCAGATTCTGTTACCTTAGCCTCGCTAAGGGAAGATCTGAGAAGGTGTTATCTTCCTTTGTATCCGCATCATCCATCACTAGTCATCATGGTGGTATGTCGTGTTGCCAGGATCCTCGCCACGGATATTGGGAAAACCTTGATGAATATGGAGATGCTCAAGTTCTTGAGAGCACACGCAAGCACTAGGTTTTACCGTTGGCGTTAACTGGGATTTGCTTCCAGCTTCCTCGGTTATGTTATAACCTTTTCAAACAGTGGACTCACTCTCGACTGTTGAGTTCTTCCTCAGTTACCAAAATCTTTCCCAACATTTGCATTTTGTTCCCAGCTTGCACCTCAGTAGTTGTTTTTCAGGATCATCTTCAAAAGTGGACTTACCATGGGTCCCATCCATTTCCAATGATAAGCGCAATCATCCATTGCGTTGTCTTCAACAAGGGACTCCACATCATCCTTTCTAGTCCAAGTATATCATTCTTTTGAACTCCTTCAAATGATCGATTGTGATTGCCTTAGGCTGGCATAAAGAGTTAAAATGATCTCCGAATCAAAAGTAATTCTTTTCTCCACTTAAGGGAATAATTCTACGAGTCACCTTCCCTGAGGTATCACATTACGAAATCATGGCAAATATCTTCTTGCTACTTTGAAATTCATGCTCCATCTTATTCGAGTATTGAATTTTTGCCTACCTAGTAAACCTTCGCCATCCGTTTCACTCCATCCCTCTAGGTGTATGCTTCGTGTCTCAGCTCAAGAGATGTTACTATGTCTCATTCCATGAGTTGATCTTATGATCATTAAGATGATCCTAAGTTTCTTGAACCTCAGGGAGGTCGATTCTTCTTAAATTCTCCCTTTCTACTCATTGTCATGTTGGATGTAGTTCTCAAAGCAAGACGTCGAGATCAAGGTGAGGCAATGAATCAACATCCTCGAGAAAGACATCTGGGTCGTGAAGGTCGTGTTAGCTGTGTATCCCCACTGTCTTCTTACCTCACGTCTTGAATCTCGGGACGAGATTCTTGTTTAGTGGGGGCGAGTTGTCACAGCCCTAGAATTTGATTGCAATTAGTATCATAAGCATCCATGCATCATGTCTATTTTTGTTTGAAATTTGAAATGGGGATGACAAGCCCTAGCACTAAATGAAATGCAATTAGGATCAAAATAAAAATATTTTCAATGAACCCAGAATGCCCTTTAGAAAAGTTCATTATTTTCGATAAAGGTGAAAACCTCTGCCAAAAATGATGCACATATTTTTAGGCCATTCTGGATTTTTGAATAACCCATATTGTTTTTGAATTGGGGCATTTAAATACTGTTAATATTTTTGAAATGCTCGAATAATTTTGAAAATAGTTAAGGGCCTCTCTAACAATTCATTTAATGCCCACAATTATTTTCAGGATTTATTAAAATGATTTCGGTTATAAACTAAATCAAAACAAAATAACATAAATAGGAAACAGAAACAGAATTAGAAAGAGAGAAAGAGACTTACCTCAGCCTACCAACCGGCCCAGCATTGTAGCTGGCCGGCCCAGCCCACCAGGGGCTCCTCCCTGTCGTCTTCCCCTTGCCAGGAGGACGAGCGCGTGGCTGGCGCGCGCGAGCACGCGTCCGGCCACCTCCTCCTTGCTTGCCGCTGCTGGAGACTACCCCGAGCGCCACATGCATCGCCACGCAACCTCCCCGACCCCCTCGAGCTCTCTCCCGTGCCTCTCCCCTCCTTTGGTCCTCTCTTCCTCTCGCGCCCGAGCACTACCATCGCCACCGCCCGCTGTCCCCTTGGCCACCGAGCTCCCCTCACCTCTCCGAGCAGTCCACGGGCTCCGCCTCCATCTCCCGCGTCTCTCCATCAGCTCGCAGGATGCCGGACGCCCTGCCTCGCCCTCTACCCCACCATCTTCGTCGTCTCTGCCCCAAGATCGCCGGCGGCCGCACGACCTCACCATCCCCTCCCCGAGCTCGCCGAGGCCACCGTAGCGACCGCTGTGAGCTCCATCGTCGTTTGCCCCTCTTACCCTTGACTCTCGATCACCGCAGCCGCCGTCTCGACCGAAGCCGAAGCTCGTCGCCGCCGGCCATGATGCCACCGTCGTTTTAGCCACGACAGCCCGTGCCTGAGCGCGTCAGCGCGCTCGATGCCTTCCCAGGAGCACGCCGCTCCCCCCAGCTGCTCCTCTCGAGCACCCTAACGCCAAGCCCAAACTAAACCGAACTCCGGCCGCTGCAAAAGCTGCCGCCGCCATAGATTTAGTCCACTCCGGCATGAGCCGTTGACCCCTTTAGATGCGCGAGACTTTCAGCTTTCCGTAGCCGCAAACCGCATCCAAAACCGAGCTTTGTGGAGCTTTTCCGAAGCCCGCGGCCGCCGCTGACCTCGCCGGCGGCTTAACGCCAGTGGGTTGACCCCGCTGACCGAGTTGTCCCCGGGTGGGCCCAGTTTGACCCCTCTGGGTCAATGACAAATGGGACCCGCCTTCTAATTAAATTAGGATTAGGACTAACTAAATTAGTTGGGCTAATCACAGACAGTGGGCCAAGTGGCTGTTAATTTGATTAGTTAGATTTAATTAATCCTATTAGTTAAGTGTGGCACTGACGAGTGGACCCCACTGGTCAAGTTTGACATGGACCGGGTCAGTTGACCTGCTGACGTCACGGTGACGTAGTGCTGACGTCACGGTGACGTAGTGCTGACGCCATAACTCATTTTCTGGATTAAAAATAATTAAGAAAATTCCAGAAATTAGTATAAACTTCTAAAATTTATAGAAATTCAACTGTAACTCCAAATGAAATAAATTATATATGAAAAATGTTCAGAAAAATCCAAGGAATCCGAATATGGCATTTTCATGCATGTTTGAACAACTTAAACTCACCTTCTAGTCCAAAACATGGTAATGCACTATTTGAATTCATAGTTTGAATTGGATTTGAACCAACTCCATTTAACTTGTTGCTAGTTGCATTAGCTCAATCAACGGCATATTGCCATGTCATGAGCATGCATCATATTGCTGCATCGCATTGATTGTGTTCTTCATTATTTGCTGGTAAATGTCCCCTCTCGGTAGACGCTGCTCCGACGCTGTGATCGTTGACACTGATGAAGACTCAATGTTATCTTCAGAAGTGCCAGGCAAGCAAAAACCCCTTGTTCATTCCAATACAATCCCACTTGCTCGCTCCTGCTCTCTTTTACTACATTAGGACAACAACGGTTCAACTGTTACATGTTGCGGTAGTTGAACCCCTTTCCTCTGCATGACCTGTCATTGCCACAGTAAATAGATGAAACCCACTAGCATGAGTAGGAGTTGTTTGAGCCCTGATGTGCCTAATCGTTCATGCTTGTTTGTCATGCCTGCTATTGCATAGAGTTGTGTCAGGTCTGATGCATCGGGAATGAATCGGAGGTGTGTGAACATGTCCTACTGTGTGTGAGCTAAGTGTGTAAACACGTTTTGGTAAAGGTAGCGGTGAGAGGCCATGTGGGAGTACATGGTGGGTTGTATCATTGAAACCGTCCTCAGGAACTGAGTTCTGTGTCTGTGATCCGTGAACAGCTACTACCACTCATTGGGAGCCTTAATTGACCCTCTCGGCTTCTTAATCACCCTAGTACTCTTTCGAGGAGTTGCAACTAGTTCCTGGTGTTTGTAGGTTATGTGTTGGCGGCCGGGCGTAGCGCTGACCCTAGGGGTGGGCTATTTTGCGGTAGATACACCATGGCACGGTGTACCGGGCGCCCGTTTGGTGTCTCGGGAACCCTGTTCACATCGTTCGGGGCCGTATGTGGAAACCTCGGCCGGACTCCCTTCGGATGGAACCTGGATAGGTGATAAACCTGGACTAGAGACTTAAGTGTTTAGGTAGGCCATGGCCGACACCCTCGCCAGGCTTCCGCTTGAAGGTTGCCGAGATACATGACGTGTATATGGTGGTAAGTGGTGGGAGCGTGTGTGAAGAAGTACACCCTTGCAAGGTTATCATTATCTATTCCAATAGCCAGATTCCTCGGATATGGAAACTTGGACCCCTTGCATAGTTCATAGACAAGTGAAAGTTGATACTCTAAAACTCGCAAGATAAGTGTGAGTGCTATGGATGGCCTTCTCGTAGGGAGACGGGAGCGGTTACATAGTGGTGTATTGAATGGTGAATATGTGGACTCGTGTGCGCCACCTCAAAAGAGTTGCTTGCAGTCGTAGTTCAGGTTAGGCACTGAGTCAAAGTTGGCTTGCTGCAGTTAAACTCCACCACCCCCCCCCCCTTGTTGATACCGATGCATATGTAGCTAGTTCTGATGTAAGTCTTGCTGAGTACCTTTG
Organism: Triticum monococcum; assembly: GCA_034509565.1. Taxonomy (NCBI): domain Eukaryota; kingdom Viridiplantae; phylum Streptophyta; class Magnoliopsida; order Poales; family Poaceae; genus Triticum; species Triticum monococcum. Next base: position 74,822,875 of record CM067847.1, on the reverse strand, counting down.
TACTCACATTTGCTTAATTTATGTTTTATAAAGAGAGACTTCAGTCTCGCTAGTAGTTCTGTGTGGACTTCGATGTTAGCTTGATACCTCAGCTACGATCTTGTGCCCTCGGCAGGATCTGGTAGATAGTCAGGCTTCTTAGACTTTTTCTATTTGTAGATGTCTGTACTCAGACATGTTAAGCTTCTGCATGTGCTTGATTTGTACGCTGTGATTGTTGGGTCATGAGACCCATGTTTGTAATATCTCGCTCCTCGGAGCCTAAGGAATAAATACTTGAGTTGTAGAGTTATGTTGTGATGCCATGTTGTATTTACACATATCGAGCATATTGTGTGTATGATTGAAATGCTTGGTATGTGTGGGATCCGACAATCTAGTTGTTTATCCTTGGAAGCCTATCTTATGGGGAAATGTAGTCTAGTGTTTCCATGAGCCATAGTAGTCCGGTACAGCCCGGTTCACCGGAGTCCTGCTAGCCCAGCACTACTGCTCTGGAAACTTGACTGGCCGGCATGTGTTTCACTTCGTTCCTGTGTCTGTCCCTTCGGGGAAATGTCACGCGGTGACATCCGGAGTCCTGCCTAGCCTGCTACAGCCCGGGTTCCCGGAGTCCTGTTAGCCCAGTGCTACAGCCCGGATTCACACGCTGCTGACTGACATGCTCGATGTGATTCATGTATGCCTGTCCCCATAGGTTAGTGCTGCTTTGGGTTCACGACTTGCCATGTCGGCCCGGGTTCTCTGTCATATGGATGTTAGCGACGCTATCATAAACGTGAGCCAAAAGGCGCAAATGGTCCCGAGCCATGGTAAGGCGACACCCGTGGGAATACCGTGCGTGAGGCCGCAAAGTGATATGAGGTGTTACCGGCTAGATCGATGTGTCTTGGAATCAGGGTCCTGACAGTCACTTTCGGTGATAACTCAAAGGGTAAGGTGGTTAGCCTTGGTAAGGTGGCCATCTCATATGATAGCTCCATACAAAATGTTATGCTCGTTGAATCTCTTGGCTACAATTTACATTCCGTATCTAGACTTGCTGACTTTGGTTTGATTGTCCTATTTACTAAAGTAGATTGCCAAGTGTTTCATAGAGATAACCATAAAATGGTCTTTATCGGTACATGTAGAGGTGATCTTGACATTGTTGATTTCACTAAAAAGGCTCAACCTAGAACTTGCCAAATTGCTAAATCCTCGAAAGGTTGGTTGTGGCATAGAAGGTTAGGTCATGTGGGCATGCGAAATCTTGATAAGCTTATTAACGGTGATCATATCCTTTGAGTAAAAGATGTTATATTTGACAAGCATAGACTCTGTAGTGCTTGTCAAGCAGGAAAACAAGTTGGAGGAAGTCACCCCGTGAAGAACATTATGACCACAAGAAGACCGCTCGAGCTACTCCATATGGATATTTTTGGTCCCAATGCCTATAAGAGACTCGATGGTAACTCATTCGGTCAAGTTATAGTTGATGATTTTTCAAGATTTACGTGGGTATTCTTTCTTGATGATAAATCGCAGGAACAAAAGATCTTCAAGAACTTCGCTAGGAAGGCCCAAAATCAATTTGAATTGAATATCAAGAAGTTCGCAACGACAATGGAATGGAGTTCAAGAACGAAAATGTGGACACCTTTCTTGACAAAAAAGTGATTTCACACGAGTTCTCGGCTACATACACGCCTCAACAAAATGGAGTTGTTGAGAGGAAGAATCGAACTCTTATTGAGATGGCAGGAATGGTGCTTGATGAGTACAAGACTCCAAAACACTTTTGGGCGGAAGTTGTTGAGATAGCTTGTCATGCATCAAATCACGTGTATCTTCACAAGCTACTTGGCAAGACGGCTTATGAGCTCCTCACCGGTAACAAACCCCAAGTTGGATACTTTTGAGTATTTGGCTCAAAGTGTTACGTTCTTGATAAGCATCTTCGTTCCAAATTTGCTCCTAAATCTCATGAAGGTTTCGTACTTGGTTATGCCTCAAACTCTCACACTTACCGTGTCTAAAATAGTTTCACCCGAAAGGTTGAAGAGACGGTAGATGTGAAGTTTGATGAATCTAACGGCTCGCAAGTAGAGAAATTGCCAATTGATGTAGGGGATAAAGACCCTTCGGACCAAGACTTGTCTATTGGAAAGATTCGACCAAAGGAGGTGAAGGAGAGTACCTCGTCCGTCCAAGTGGAGGCTTCTGATACGTCTCCAACGTATCTATAATTTTTGATTGTTCCATGCTATATTATATTCTATTTTGGACATTATTGGGCTTTATTATACAATTTTATATTATTTTTAGGACTAACCTATTAACCGAAGGCCTAGCCCAGAATTGTTGTATTTTTTGCCTATTTTAGGGTTTCGCAGAAAAAGAATATCAAACAGAGCCCAAACGGAATGAAACCTTCGGGAACGTGATTTTCAGAACGAACATGATCCAGAGGACTTGGACCCTACGTCAAGCAATCAACGAGGAAGGCACGAGGTAGGGGGCGCGCCTACCCCGCCCCCCCCCCCCCCCGAGGCGTGCCATCTACCCTCGTGGCCCCCCTGTTGCTCCACCGACGTACTCCTTCCTCCTATATATACCTACGTACCCCCAAACTACTAGATACGGAGCCAAAACCCTAATTCCACCGCCGTAACTTTCTGTATCCACGAGATCCCATCTTGGGGCCTTTTCCGGAGCTCCGCCGAAGGGGGCATCGATCACGGAGCGCTTCTACATCAACACCATAGCCCCTCCGATGAAGTGTGAGTAGTTTACTTCAGAGCTATGGGTCCATATTAGCTAGATGGCTTCTTCTATCTTTTTGGATCTCAATACAAAGTTCTCCCCCTCTCTTGTGGAGATCTATTCGATGTAATCTTCTTTTGTGGTGTGTTTGTTGATACCGATGAATTGTGGGTTTATGATCAAGTTATTCTATGAATAATATTTTAATCTTCTCTGAATTCTTTTATGTATGATTGGTTATCTTTGCAAGTCTCCTCGAATTATCAGTTTGGTTTGGCCTACTAGATTGATCTTTCTTGCAATGGGAGAAGTGCTTAGCTTTGGGTTCAATCTTGCGGTGTCCTTTCCAAGTGACAGTAGGGGCAGCAAGGCACGTATTGTATTGTTGCCATCGAGGATAACAAGATGGGGTTTATATCATATTGCATGAGTTTATCCCTCTACATCATGTCATCTTTCTTAAAGCGTTACTCTGTTCTCTTGAACTTAATAATCTAGATGCATGCTGGATAGCGGTCGATGTGTGGAGTAATAGTAGTAGATGCAGGCAGGAGTCAGTCTACTTGTCTCGGACATGATGCCTCTATACATGATCATACCTACATATTCTCATAACTATGGTCAATTCTGTCAATTGCTCAACAGTAATTTGTTCACCCACCGTAAATACTTATGCTCTTGAGAGAAGCCACTAGTGAAACCTATTGCCCCCGGGTCTATCTTTAATCATATTAATCTTCCAATACTTAGTTATTTACTTTGCCATTGATAACCCACAAGTATAGGGGATCGCAACAGGTTTCGAGGGTAGAGTATTCAACCGTAATTTATTGATTCGACGCAAGGGGAGCCAAAGAATACTCTCAAGTATTAGCAGCTGAGTTGTCAATTCAACCACACCTGGAAACTTAGTATGTGCAGCAAAGTAATATGATATTAGTGGTAACGGTAGCAAAATGTAACAGAAGTAAAAGTAATGTTTTTGGTATTTTGTAGTGATGATAGCAATAGCAACGGAAAACTAAATAAGCGAAGAACAATATATGGAAAGCTCATAGGAATTGGATCGGTGATGGAGAATTATGCCGGATGCGGTTCATAATGTAATAGTCATAACCTAGGGTGACACAGAACTAGCTCCAGTTCATTGATATAATGCAGGCATGTATTCCAAACATAGTCATACGTGCTTATGGAAAAGAACTTGCATGACATCTTTTGTCCTACCCTCCCGTGGCAACGGGGTCCTTACGGAAACTAAGGGATATTAGGGCCTCCTTTTAATAGAGTATCGGAACAAAGCATTAACACATAGTGAATACATGAACTCCTCAAACTATGGTCATCACCGGTAAGTATCCCGATTATTGTCACTTCGGGGTTAATGGATCATAACACATAATAGGTGACTATAGACTTGCAAGATAGGATCAAGAACTCTCATATATTGATGAAAACATAATAGGTTCAGATCTGAAATCATGGCACTCGGGCCCTAGTGACAAGCATTAAGCATAGCAAAGTCATAGCAACATCAATCTCAGAACATAGTGGATACTAGGGATCAAACCCTAACAAAACTAACTCGATTACATGATAGATCCCATCCAACTCATCACCGTCCAGCAAGCCTACGATGGAATTACTCACGCACGGCAGTGAGCATCATGAAACTGGTGATGGAGGATGGTTGATGATCACGATGGTGACGGATTCCCCTCTCCGGAGCCCCGAACGGACTCTAGATCAGCCCTCCGAAGAGGTTTTAGGGCTTGGCGGCAGCTCCGTATCGTAAAACGCGATGAATTCTTCTCTCTGATTTTTTTCTCCCCGAAACACAATATGTCGAGTTGGAGTTGGAGTCAGAGAGGCATCAGGGGGCCCATGAGGTAGGGGGGCGCGCCCTAGGGGGCAGGCGCGCCACCCACCCTCATGGACAGGTGGTGGGCCCCCTGGCCTTCATCTTTTGCAGGTATTTTCATATTTTCCAAAAAGTTGCTCCGTGAAGTTTCAGGTCATTCCGAGAACGTTTATTTCTGCACATAAATAACACCATGGTAATTCTGCTGAAAACAGCGTTAGTCCGGGTTAGTTCCATTCAAATCATGCAAGTTAGAGTCCAAAACAAGGGCAAAAGTGTTTGGAAAAGTAGATACGACGGAGACGTATCAACTCCCCCAAGCTTAAACCTTTGCTTGTCTTCAAGCAATTCAGTTCATAAACTGAAAGTGATAAAGAAAAACTTTTACAAACTCTGTTTGCTCTTGTTGTTGTAAATATGTAAAGCAGCATTCAAATTTTCTGCAGAGATTATCACTTTCAGTTTATCAACTGAATTGCTTGAGAAAAATATGAGCATTCGCAATAACGCTTAGGTCTCAAGTTCACTCATATCAATAGCATAGTCAACTAGCGAGCAATAATAATAAATCTCGGATGACAACACTTTCTCAAAACAATCATAAAGTGGTATAACAAGATGGTATCTCGCTAGCCCTTTCTGAGACCACAAAACATAAATGAAGAGCACCTTTAAAGATGAAGGACTGACTAGACATTTTAATTCATGGTAAAAGAGATCCAGTCAAGTCATAATCAATGTAAACTAACCGTAATGAATGCAAATGACAGCGGTGCTCTCTAACTGGTGCTTTTTAATAAGAAGATGATGACTCAACATAAAAGTAAATAGATAGGCCCTTCGTAGAGGGAAGCAGGGATTTATAGAGGTGCCAGAGCTCAGTTTTGAAATAGAGGTGAATAATATTTTGAGCGGTATACTTTCATTGTCAACATAACAACCAAGAGATGGCGATATCTTCCATGCTACACACATTATAGGCGGTTCCCAAACAGAATGGTAAAGTTTATACTCCCCCTTCCACCAACAAGCATCAATCCATGGCTTGCTCGAAACAACGAGTGCCTCCAACTAACAAGATTCCTAGGGGCAGTTTTGTTTGCAACTATTTTGATTTAGTTTGCATAAAGCATGGTACTAGGCACCCCCGTGACTAGCCACTTATCTCGTGAATGTGGAGCGGAGTCCACTCCTCTTGAGAATAACCCTCGTAACATGGAAGATACAGACAGCCCTAGTTGATACATGAGCTTTTCGAGCATACAAAACAGGATATTTATTTGAAGTTTTAGAGTTTGGCACATACAAATTTACTTGGAATGGCAGGCAGATACCATATATAGGTAGGTATAGTGGACTCATATGGAATAACTTTGGGGTTTAAGGGATTGGATGCACAAGCAGTATTCCCGCTTAGTACAGGTGAAGGCTAGCAAAAGACTGGGAAGCAGCCAGCTAGAGAGTGACAACAGTCATGAACATGCATTAAAATTAATCAGCATCGAATGCAAGCATGAGTAGGATATAATCCACCATGAACATACCACATCTATCATACCACATCACAACCATTTTAATAGCATGTTGGCATGCAAAGTAAACATTATAACTCATAGCTAATCAAGCATGCCACAAGAAACTATGATCTCTAGTTGTCATTAAAAACATGTTTATTCATAATAGGCTGAATCACGAATGATGAACTAATCATATTTACAAAAACAAAAGTGGTCGAGTTCAACCAGCTTTCCTCATCTCAATAAGTTCATCATATAATCATCATTATTGCCTTTCACTTGCACGACCGAACGATGTGAATAATAATAATAGTGCACGTGCATTGGACAAAGCTGGAATCTGCAAGCATTCAATAAACAGGAGAAGACAAGGCAATATGGGCTCTTTTGTCAGATCAACAATAATGCATATAAGAGGCACTTCAACAATTTAATTATGGTCTTCTCATATCGACCCCCAAAGAAAACAAAAGAAATAAAACTATTTACACGGGAGAGCTCCCAAGAAGCAAAAGAAGAACAGGAAATCTTTTTGGGTTTTCTTTTTAATTACTACTACAAGCATGGAAAGTAAACTAATTAAAAGCTACAACTAATTTTTTTTGTTTTTTCTTAAGGTTTATTAAACACACAAGAAGAAAGCATAAAAAGTAAAATAAACTAGCATGGATGATACAATGAAAAAGTATGAGCACCGACATCTAGCAATGAGTATGTGAACATAAATGTAATGTCGGTGGGAAATACGTACTCCCCCAAGCTTAGGCTTTTGGCCTAAGTTGGTCTATGGCCCCGGTAGGCCTGGCAGATATCCATAATATTAGTTGGGGTCGTACTGCGATGCAGCGGCTATCGCCCGCTGAGCTGCAGCGTGGCGACGAGCGGCCTCCGCTTTCCTCTCGTACTCATCTGCCTCCTCTCTCGTAATAGTATATCTTCCTTTTGCCTGATGATCAAATAAGGCAGGAGCAGGGAGAGTAATATGGACAGCACGGCGTCTGTCAAAGATTAGTCGATACTGGAGAGGTGATTCATTCCTCTCGACAAACTGGTGCTGAACCATAGCATTAAAGTCCAGGTAAGCAGGAGGTAATTCAATATCATCTTTGCGTATGGCTATACCAAGAAAATTAGCTATGCGGGTTGCATAAATTCCTCCAAAGAATTCTCAAGTATATCTATTAAGATGCAACCTACGTGCAACAATGGCTCCCAAATTATAAGATTTATCTCCTACCACAGCACTCCTAAGAATACTGAGGTCAGGGACACACATATGACATTGTGACGCCCGGATAATTATGCTATAGTAAACCTACGCTAATGATGCCACGTCACTACGATTACTGTTGCTAGTTTCACGTTAGTTCAAAAACAATGCAAATTCAAATTTGAGTTAAAGGCAAACCACAAAAGTTTTCAAATACTAAAACTAAAATGTTCAATAAATAGTAGATAAATCAGAGGCAATTATAAAATTGTAACTAACATTAAATGACTTAGTTAAGTGACTTAAACAACCTCAAACAGTGGCTGAAAACATTACTTAATAACCTTTTAATTAATCTAAACCTAATATAGAATAGTATTTCACCCAAACTAGTTTTTGGTGCTAGGATCTAATGCACTGCAATTTATGAGCTAGCTCCCGTATTTTATAAAAATCAATTAGGTGCTAAATTTTTTTTTGAAAACAGAAAATATAGAAAAGGAAAAGAATAAAAATCAAAACTAAAACAGAAGACAAAAGGCCCCCCTCCTCTGGCCCAACTAGGCCTCCAGGCCGCCGAACCAACCGGCCCAGGCGCCCCCCCCACTCCCCCATAACCCACTGGGCAACCAAACCCTAGCCCACGTCACCCACTCCTCCCCCCACGCGATCCCTTCTCCTCCCCCTGTCTTCCCCCGATTCAGATCGGGGGAAATGGCCCCAACCTCCTCCCCGCGTCCCACTTCCTAACCCCTACCGCCCCTATGAGCTCCCCCTCTCCTCTCACCCTCGCGCCCACACGCGCGCTCACCACCAGCCGCTCGCGCTCGCGCCTTGCCGACCGTGCCCCGCTGTGGTCCTGCTCGCTCCATCATTGCAGCATGCCCCGACCTCCACTGCCATGTGCACGAGCGCCCGCCACGCCCACACGCGGTTCGGACAACCTTCCCCCGCTCATGCCCCTCGCCTCACAGCGCTGGGCCGCGCCTCGCGCGCGCTCACCAGCCGCCGCCCTCGCTTCCCGCGCTGACCGTGCCCGCTCGCGCCGCCCCGCGCCCCGCCCCTGACTCACACCAGACCGCGCCCACGCCCGACGCCGCCGTTGCCTATCGCCGCCTGCATCCCGCTGTCGCCCCGAGCGCTGCTGCGTCCGCCTCTGCTTGCCACGGCCCTTTCCCCCTTCACCCCGCGCCCTCCTGGCCTCGCCTCCGCCTCGCCATGCGCGTGCCCGCGTCGCCAGCTCCTGGTTCCATTGGCCACTCCGGCCACCGATGCCCGCCGCCCTGCCTTCCCTCGCCGCGAGCCTGCCTCCCACCCACTTCTCCTTGGTTGCACGCGCACCTGTGCCCGCACGCACACCCTCGTCGGTCGCCAACCGCGCCGCCCGCTGCTCGCCACGCAGCCCCGCTTGGGCCACGGTCGCCCGCGCCGGGCCATGCGCCGGCCCCCCTTCAACCGCTGGCCGCAGTGCTCTATCGGGCAGGTTGGCGCCCGTCGCCCGGTGGCCGCCCCGCTAGGCCCCCAGGGCCTATGACAAGTGGGCCACTGCCCCCAGAACATTTTTAAAACTAAGTAAATAATAAATATTTATCTATGTAATTAAAGAATTAATTAACATAATTAATTTTGATTAGTTAAACCGATTAATTAACTAAACTAATTAAACTTGTTTAGTTAGTCTTAGTCAATGATAGTGGGACCCACATGTTAGTTTGACTTAGTCAACTGGCTGCTGACGTCATGATGACGTCAGCAAACACTAATTTGGATAATGTTGATTTAAAATAATTAAATATATTCTAAAAATGAATTAAATCTTTTAATATCAATATAAAATAAATCGTAGCTCGGATGGAAAAAATTTGTGCATGAAAGTTGCTCAGAACGACGAGACGAATCCGGATACGCAGCCCGTTCGTCCGCCACACATCCCTAACATATCGACCTCGCAACTTTCCCCCTCTGGTTCATCTGTCCGAAAATGCGAAACACCAGGAATACTTTCCTGGATGTTTCCCCCCTCCACCACTATCACCTCATACCGCGTTAGGTCACCTCTAGCACCGCGCATTGTCTTGTTATGCTTTGTGATACCTTGATTGCTCTATTATTTATTGTATTCCCCCTCCGTTACTTCTTTCCGGTAGACACCGAGACTGCCGGCAACCCTAGTTTGACTATGGTGTTGACGACCCCTCTCTCTTGCGAGAGTAACCAGGTAAGCCCCCCCTTGATCACCAGATATCGCCTACTCTTCTCTCTACTGCTTGCATTAGAGTAGTGTAGCATGTTACTGCTTTCCGTTAATCCTATTCTGATGCATAGCCTGTCATTGTTGGTACAACTATTGATACCTTACCTGCAATCCTACATGCTTAGTATAGGATGCTAGTTTATCATCAGTGGCCCTACATTCTTGTCCGTCTGCCATGCTATACTATCGGGCCGTGATCACTCGGGAGGTGATCACGGGTATATACTTATACTGTTACATTACTTATGACACTATTCGGAGATGGGGGCTGAAGGGGCAGGTGGCTCCATCCAGGTAGTGGTGGGCCTGAGTTCCCGACGGCCCCCAACTGTTACTTTGACACTACTAGGGAAAAGGCTAGCAGCAACGCGGGTTTTAGGCCTATCAGCAACGCGGGTATCCGCGCTACCAATAAGGCGCTACAGCTAACGTATAGCAGTAGCGCTGGTCCACCCGCACTACTGCTACACAAGTGTTGCAGCTGCGCGCTTAAAGGAACCTCGCTGCTGCTAATAGCTATAGCGTGCTTCCCCTGTCACATCCCTAGCCCTACTTTGGCCTTGGACTAGCTTGGTGGTTGCATCATGTTTAAATTCAAATGAAATTTGAATTGAGGAATTTTCAAAGCCTCAGAATCCCTTTAAAAATGATCAAGATAAAATTGCTTCAAATAAGTCCAAGAAAATGTTCCTGTTTTCTCTAAAAATATTGGCAAGAGGTAAAAATTCAAACCAATATTTTGGGTTCACAGAAATAATTATTTGGGCCTTTGAATTAAGTCAATACTTATTTGAATTGGAGTTACTAATTCCTATAAAATATTTGGTAGCTCCAAATATTCTGAAACTTGGTGAGGGCCTCTCGTTTAAATCAGATAGTGCCCATAAAAGTTTGCAGAATTTTATAAAGTGTTTTAGTATTTAAAATAAGTCAAAACATACTGCAAAAAATAGAAACAGAAAATAAGAGAGAGAGAGAGAGAGCTTACCTGGCACCAGCAACCGGCCCAGCTCCTGTGCTGGCCCACCTAGCGGCCCAGCCCACCAGGGGCATACCTGTCTTCAGCCTCTGCCTACTGGCAGAGGCGAGGCCGAGCACGGCGCCCACGCGGGCTGGCACGCAGCTGCCTGCCTGGCCCTCGCTGGCCAGCGCGACGCCGCGGATGACCACCCCGTTGCCGTACGGATCCGCCCGACCTCTCACTTGCCCCACCCCACTCTCTGCCTCGCTCCCCCCTCGGACCCGAGAGCGCCGGAGCGCAACCGTCACCGCCGCCCGCTGTCCCCGTGGCCACCGAGCTCCCCTCGCCTCTCCGAGCAGTCCACGGGCTCCGCCACGTCTGCCTCGTCCTCTCCACCAAGCTACGCGATGCCGGACACCCCCGAACGCCCTCACCACCACCATCTTCTACCTCCGGCACCGAGCGTCGCCATCGTCGATTCGCCGTCGTCAGTGCATCCCCGACCTCCCCCTCGCGCTCGTTAGCCTCGCTGTGAGCTCCTGTGTCGTTTCCCCCTCTCCCCTGGCTCGTTTTCTTCCTCTAACACCGATGCCACCGGACCCGAGAGCGCACCGCCGCCTGAGCTCCTCGCTGCTATGGCCACATCCACTGGAGCTCGAAACCGAGCGCGCCACTGCACTCAGCGCACCACCACGGAGCCGTAGCCACCATCCGTTGCTCCTTCCATGCGCTGTAGCGTCGTTCCCGTCGACGCCCGATCTCCGGCCGCCGCCCCAGCGCTCGCCGTCGTCGACTCCGGGCACCCCGTGACCTGCTGTTGCCTCCGCTGGATGCGCGGGAGCAAGGGCTTTCCAACGCGCCCAGACACGCTTCAAATGAGGCCCTATAGCGATTTCCCGAGCCGCGCCGCCGTATCGGCCCTCGCCGGCGGCTAAACGGTGGTGGGTTTGACCCCGCCGGCCTGGGTTTGACCCACTTTGACCCCGGTCGGGCCCCACCTGGCTCAATGACATGTGGGGCCGGCACTAGCTGGATTAGTTAGATGTTAGTTAGTGCTAATCACCACTGTTAGGTGCTAATCCCCTCGCTAAACTAAATCTAAGCCACAGACATGTGGCCCCAGCACTGCTGACATTTTCGTTAGTATTAGTTTAACCCTAATCAACTCAGTTAACCAACTGAGTCACTGACACGCGGGACCCACTGGTCAGTTTGACCTGGAGGCGCCCAGTTGACCTGCTGACATAAGGGTGACGTCATGCTGACGCAATAAGTCCTTTTCTGGATTTGATTTATTTCTAAATAACCAGGAAATTCCAGAAAATGTTTAAAACTTCTAAAAATCATAGAAATTCAACCGTAACTCCAAATGAAATAATTTATATATGAAAAATTATCAGAAAAATTCAAGGAATCCATCTATACTATTTTCATGCATGTTAGAACAACTTAAGGCCACTGTTTAGGACAAATTCAATAAAGGGCATTTAAATAATCATATATGGAGTTGGAATTTGAATCTTATATTCAAACCAACTTCATTTAATTGTGTTGCTAGTTGCATTAGCTCAATCAACAACATATTGCCATGTCATTATCATGCATCATGTTGTGCATTGCATTGATTGTATTCCTTCTCTATTGCCAGTATTTGTCCCCTCTCGATAGACGTGGTACCGACGCTGTGATCGTTGACACTGATGAAGACCCAATGATATCTTCAGAAGTGCCAGGCAAACACAACCCCTTGTTCATTCCGATACAAGCCCACTCTCTCGCTCCTGCTCTCTTTTACTGCATTAGGACAACAGCGATTCATCTGTTACTTGTTGCTGTAGTTGAACCCCTTATCCTCTGCATGACCTGTCATTGCCACAGTAAATAGATGAAACCCACTAGCATGAGTAGGAGTTGTTTGAGCCCTGATGTGCCTGCTCATTCATGCTTGTTTGTCATGCCTGCTACTGCTTAGAGTTGAGTCGGGTCTGATTCATCGGAAGTGAATCGGAATGGTGTTGAACATGTCCTACTGTGTGTGAGCTAAGTGTGTGAACACGATTTGGTAAAGGTAGCGGTGAGAGGCCATGTAGGAGTACATGGTGGGTTGTTTCATTGCAGCCGTCCTCAGGAACTGAGTTCTGTGTCTGTTATCCATGAACAACTACTACCACTCATTGGGGTCCTTAATTGACCCTCTCGGCTTCTTAATCACCCTAGTACTCTGTCCAGGAGTTGCAACTAGTTTCTGGTGTTTGTAGGTTATGTGTTGGTGGCCGTGCGTAGCGCTGACCCTAGGGGTGGGCTATGTTGCGGTAGATACACCGTGGCACGGTGTACCGGGCGCCCGTTTGGTGTCTCGGGAACCCTGTTCACATTGTTCGGGGCCGTATGTGGAAACCTCGGCCGGACTCCCTGCGGATGGAACCTGGATAGGCGATAAACCTGGACTAGAGACTTAAGTGTTTAGGTAGGCCGTGGCCGACACCCTCGCCCGGGTTCCGCTTGAAGGTTGCCGAGGTACATGACGTGTACGGGGCTATAAGTGACGGGAGCGTGTGTGAATAAGTACACCCCTGCAGGGTTATCATTATCTATTCGAATAGCCGAATTCCTTGGATATGGAAACTTGGACCCCTTGCATAGTTCATAGACAAGTGAAAGTGGATACCCTAAAACTCGCAAGATAAGCGTGAGTGCTATGGATGGCCTTCTCGTAGGGAGTCGGGAGCGGATCCATAGTGGTGTATTGAATGGTGAATGTGTGGACTCGTGTGCGCCACCTCAAAGAGTTGCTTGCAATCGTAGTTTAGGATAGCCACCGAGTCAAAGCTGGCTTGCTGCAGTTAAACTCCACCACCCCCTTTGTTGATACTGATGCATATGTAGCTAGTTCTGATGTAAGTCTTGCTGAGTACCTTTGTACTTAAGTTTGCTTAATTTATGTTTTGCAGAGAGATTTCAGTCTCGCTAGTAGTTCCCCATGGACTTCGACGTTTAGCTTGATACCTCAGCTACGATCTTGTGCCCTCGGCAGGATCTGGTAGATAGTCAGGCTTCTTAGCCTTTTCCATTTGTAGATGTCTGTTCTCAGACATGTTAAGCTTCCGCATGTGCTTTGGCTTGTATGCTATGATTGTTGGGTCATGAGACCCATGTTTGTAATATCTCGCTCTTCGGAGCCTAATGAATTAATACTTGAGTCGCAGAGTCTTGTTGTGATGCCATGTTGTATTTACACATATCGAGCATATTGTGTGTATGATTGAAATGCTTGGTATGTGTGGGATCCGACAATCTAGTTGTTTATCCTTGGCAGCCTTTCTTATGGGGAAATGTAGTCTAGTGTTCTTCGAGCCATAGTAGTCCGCTACAGCCCGGTTCACCGGAGTCCTGCTAGCCCAGCACTACTGCTCAGGACACTTGATTGGCCGGCATGTGATTCACTTTGTTCCTATGTCTGTCCCTTCGGGGAAATGTCACGCGGTGACTTCCGAAGTCCTGCCTAGCCTGCTACAGCCCGGGGTCCCCGAAGGCCTGTTAGCCCAGTGCTACAGCCCGGATTCACACGCTGCTGACCGACACGCTCGATGTGAATCATGTATGCCTGTCCCCATAGGTTAGTGCCGCTTTGGGTTCACGACTAGCCATGTCGGCCCGGGTTCTCTGTCATATGGATGCTAGCGACACTATCATATACGTGAGCCAAAAGGCGCAAACGGTCCCGGGCCAGGTAAGGTGGCACCCGTGGGAATACCGTGCGTGAGGCCACAAAGTGATATGATGTGTTACATGCTAGATCGGTGTGACCTAGGATCGGGGTCCTGACAGCGTTGGTATCAGAGCCTGACTGCCTGTAGGATTACCAAGCCAAACTGGTCGAAGTTGTGTCTACAAATGCTTTAGTTATGTAAGGGAATTGATTGTGGAAGGGAACGTAAGGCTCTTTTTACTCCTTATCCTCATGACCTTCTGATCTGAGTCACCTTATCTTTCTATGGGGTTAAGAACTAGGCTTCTCTTCCATCTCACACGATGATGTGTTACTAAACCATAATTGACTAGGATTGTTGAGTTCAAGCCTCAGTTCAGTTCCTACTACTTCCATATATTCATAACTGGCCTCAGAACCTTGATATTATGATTCTGAGTGGTTATGCCACCATTTTTGCAGGATGTCTTAAATCTTTTCGAGCATTTACAGCCGTTATGCTGTCCGAGTCATCCCAGGTTTCTAAATAGTCTGATGCATTTGCAAATCCTTCCTCCCTGTTCCTGATGTCCATTTAGGCCAGGTTAATCACACTAATTGTGAGTTGGGGTATTCTTTTGCCTTGACATATATGTTGGAATTATTATTATGACCCTAGATGTCTTAGAGTGCCACCTGGTAATCGAACCATGTTTTGCGTTCCCAGTGTGTGATTCTGGCCATTATTCTCAAAAGCATCCCGTGATGCCATGTAGTGGTAGGTATTCTATTCATGGGTTCTTGAACCCGAGATTCACCCTACTTACCTCATGTTGATAGTGTTGCTAGTTCCTTTAGGATATTAGTAACCTTTGCGATAGTCCTCGAGGTCCGTGGTATATCCTTCTTCCAAATACTATGAACCGCCTATGGCAGAAGTTCTTTGAACCATAAGATCACAACCAGGGTGCTCTTGATGAGTCCTCCATTCTATGTTGTGACCCTGCCAACCCTACCTTTCTGCATAGGTTATCCGGAAGAGATATGTTGAACTCGTACGACATACTAATCTATGCCTCCACAGCTCAGAAAATTATATGTACCTTTGAGTTGTCCCCCTTCCGTTATATTCCGATCTTCGTCTATCAATTGATAGTGAGGAGTATGTATGCATTCGTGTTCATCGATGCCTAGTATTCTTGTGGTTCGTCAAGCCATTCTATTTCAGAATGACTAGGAGAAACAAACTCCAGTACCTCATCCATTTCTGGGATCGGGTCAAAGTGGTTGTATTCCGCAGATCAAAATGCCAATCCAGCTTTTGTTCTATTCTACCTCGGAGTATTACCCCATTTATGTCAGGATTGTCATAGGAAATGCAGCATCTCTCATGAATTCTTGATGTAGTGATACTCTCTCCATCATTATTCATTTCTCGGTTTCCGTGTTGTTGCAACCGGAATGCCGGCAAGTGAGTCGTGATGTGTGAAATCA
The DNA here is from genome assembly GCA_034509565.1 of Triticum monococcum. Taxonomy (NCBI): domain Eukaryota; kingdom Viridiplantae; phylum Streptophyta; class Magnoliopsida; order Poales; family Poaceae; genus Triticum; species Triticum monococcum. The sequence continues at coordinate 74,807,145 of CM067847.1, read as the reverse complement.
ATACTCCTAGCAACCATGTTGCTTGGTAGTAAATGGACGAAATTCTCATTCTTAGCGTGTTGGTTATCAAATCATCATCCTAAGATTGATCGTGCTACCTAGTCCTTATTTCTGGTGCACTCTTCGATCGAGGAGTTAGGATTCTGCCAAGCCCTTGCTCTTTTGATCACATCTTCTTGCCTTGAAATCAAGATTGATCTCGAGCTTAGTAACATATCAGTGGTTCGTGATTTTCCAGATATCTTCTCGGAAGTGTTACCAGGTTGTCACCTGACCGTTATGTTGAGTTCGTGATCAAGTTGGTTTTCCGATAAACCACTTTTCCCCAAGAACCTGTGTTGGATACCCCTGAACTAATTGGTTAAGCTAAAACAACAACTTTGAGAGTTGGAAGATAAAAGCTTAATCTACTTAGTTCACTCTTAAGGGATATCCTTGTGTGTGTGTGTGTGCGTGTGCTGAAGAAAGGTGATATCTTCATCAATTGGTCCTCGCGATCAATTGTTGGATCTATTGCCTTGACAAAACTTTGACTTGAATATGGGATATCGTCAAGTCAAATCAGAACCAACGATGTTCGTAATGTTGTCTTACTCGTGGCTGATCCCTCGAGCATACACCATTACATCTTTTGGTCTGACCAATACTATCACATCGTTCACATGATGGTGGAAGTCCAGTGATATGGAAATACCGATGAGTTGTTGTTGAGCCCATCAGTAACATTTTATCTCCCCCATGATTCATGTCGAACGCTACACTAGCATTGGAAACTTTATAAGCATTATCTTCGTGTTTCGTTCATGAAGCATATGTTTGGATGGAAGTAGTGACCTTCCCTGATTCATGTGCATATGTTGCAAGTTGCCGCCGTGAATTTGGGAAAGTTTGTTGTGCTTTCTCTAGAATCATCCCAAATCGGTCACGCATACATGCGAAGTATACCGTGGTTTGGAGACTTGCAACCTTTATTCTATATGTATCCCTAGCACACCAAGCCACTGATTGATTTGTTCAAGGAGAAGAAGTTTCTTCTTAGGAGCTAGACTTACGCAAGGACTTCGTTATCCGCAATGATGGTTCCCCACTTGAACTCGGTAGTGTTTTATTATAAGACTACTACGTGGTCATGCTTGTCTGGGACAGTGTGTTCACATGTTTGTAGCAGAACCAGCTCATGTTTTGGAGCTTACTATCGTAGTTCATTCCCCGAGAATCTCGCAACGTCATCTCGTCGATTTGTGTTGCAAAAACTTCATTTTCTTTCTAGACTCCATGAGTCTGGAATATCCTGACACCAACCAAATCTGAATCTCAGGCAGATATGATGGTTGGGGCGTTTTCCAAGAACTATAATATTGGTCTCTTGATAACCGGTAAAGTGGATGTCGTGGCCAACACATCCAGCCGGAAGACCTATTATTGTAGTATCTGGATTGAAGAAAGTTGGCCACCTTCCCATGAGGATTTCGTAGGGTTTACCTCCGTAGTTAATCCTTATGGATTCTTGAGCTTCCAAAGTCCGACCTTTACTTGATGTCCTAGATACCAAACCGTATCAATAAATGGGTTATCCTAGTACATCAAGGAGAACATTAGAAGCGGAGTGCTAAATGTCTCTCGGTCGATCATCCAGATTTTGTTTCCTTGGCTTCGCTAAGGTGAAATCTGAGAAAGTGTTATCTTCCTTTGCATCTGCATTATCCATCACCATTCATCATGGTGGTATGTTGTGTTGCCAGGATCCTTGACATGGATGTTGGTAAGACCTTGACGAGTATGGAAATGCTCAAGTTCTTGAGAGCACGCTCAGGCACTAGGTTCTGATGTTGTCGTTAACTGGAATGTGCCTCCGTCCTCTCAGTTGTTCGTTAGCCATCCAATTGGTGGAATCACCTTTGCTGGTGAACCTTCTCCCAAGTTACTAGAATCATTCCCAACATTTGCATTTTGTTCCCAGCTTGCACCTTAGTAGTTTTGTTCAGGATCATCTTCAAAAGTGGACTTACCATGGGTCCCATCCATTTCCGATGATAAGCGAAAATCATCCATTGCGTTGTCTTCAACAAGGTAGTCCACATCATCCATCCTAGTCCAAGTATGCCATCTCTTCAAGCTATCTCAAACGATCAATTGTAAATTGCCTTAAGCTGGTATGAAGAGTTCCAACGATCTCTGAATCAAAAGTAATTCTTTTTGCCACTTAAGGGAATATTTTTGCGAGTCACTTTCCTTAAGATGTCTCGTTATGGTATCATGGCAATTATCTCCTCGCTACTTTGAAACCATGCATCATCCTACTTAAGCGTGGAATTGTTGCCTACCAAATTTGAACCTTTATCATCCGCTTCTTCCCATCACCCCTGTTGTGTGTTTCGTGTCTCAGCTCAAGAGATGTTTTATATCTCACTCCATGAGTTGATCTTGAGTGCTCGATCTCCGAGGAGATCGATTTCTGTAGAATTTCTTTCTATCGTCATCATGCTGGATGAAGATCCCAAAAGCGAAGACGTCAAGATCAAGATGACGAAATGAATGAAAATCCTCGGGAAGGGCAATTGGATCGAGAAGACTGCGATAGTCTTGTGAACCCCCCTTCCTTCTTACCTCACGTCTTGAATCTCGGGCCGAGATTCTTGTTTAGTGGGGGTGAGCTGTCACATCCCTAGCCCTACTTTGGCCTTGGACTAGCTTGGTGGTTGCATCATGTTTAAATTCAAATGCAATTTGAATTGAGGAATTTTCAAAGCCTCAGAATCCCTTTAAAAATGATCAAGATAAAATTGCTTCAAATAAGTCCAAGAAAATGTTCCTGTTTTCTCTAAAAATATTGGCAAGAGGTAAAAATTCAAACCAATATTTTGGGTTCACAGAAATAATTATTTGGGCCTTTGAATTAAGTCAATACTTATTTGAATTGGAGCTACTAATTCCTATAAAATATTTGGTAGCTCCAAATATTCTGAAACTTGGTGAGGGCCTCTGGCTTAAATCAGATAGTGCCCATAAAAGTTTGCAGAATTTTATAAAGTGTTTTAGTATTTAAAATAAGTCAAAACATACTGCAAAAAAATTGAAACAGAAAATAAGAGAGAGAGAGAGAGAGAGAGAGAGAGAGAGAGCTTACCTGGCGCCAGCAACCGGCCCAGCTCCTGTGCTGGCCCACCTAGCGGCCCAGCCCACCAGGGCCATACCTATCTTCAACCTCTGCCTACTAGCAGAGGCGAGGCCGAGCACGGCGCCCACGCGGGCTGGCATGCAGCTGCCTGCCTGGCCCTCGCTGGCCAACGCGACGCCGCGGATGACCACCCCATTGTCGTACGGATCCGCCCGACCTCTCACTTGCCCCACCCCGCTCTCTGCCTCGCTCCCCCCTCGGACCCGAGAGCGCCGGAGCGCAACCGTCACCGCCACCCGCTGTCCCCGTGGCCACCGAGCTCCCCTCGCCTCTCCGAGCAGTCCACGGGCTCCGCCACGTCTGCCTCGTCCTCTCCACCAAGCTACGCGATGCCGGACGCCCCCGAACGCCCTCACCACCACCATCTTCTACCTCCTGCACCGAGCGTCGCCATCGTCGATTCGCCGTCGTTAGTGCATCCCTGACCTCCCCCTCGCGCTCGTTAGCCTTGCTGTGAGCTCCTATGTCGTTTCCCCCTCTCCCCTGGCTCGTTTTCTTCCTCTAACACCGATGCCACCGGACCCGAGAGCGCACCACCGCCGGAGCTCCTCGCTGCTGTGGCCACATCCACTGGAGCTCGAAACCGAGCGTGCCACTGCGCTCAGCGCACCACCACGGAGCCATAGCCACCATCAGTTGCGCTGTAGCGTCGTTCCCGTCGACGCCCGATCTGCGGCCGCCGCCCCAGCGCTCGCCGTCGTCGACTCCGGGCACCCCGTGACCTGCTGTTGCCTCCGCTGGATGCGCGGGAGCAAGGGCTTTCCAACGCACCCAGGCACGCTTCGAATGAGGCCCTATAGAGATTTCTCGAGCCGCGCTGCCGTATCGGCCCTCGCCGGCGGCTAAACGCCGGTGGGTTTGACCCCGCCGGCCTGGGTTTGACCCAATTTGACCCCGGTCGGGCCCCACCTGGCTCAATGACATGTGGGGCCGGCACTAGCTGGATTAGTTAGATGTTAGTTAGTGCTAATCACCAATGTTAGGTGCTAATCCCCTCGCTAAACTAAACCTAAGCCACTGACATGTGGGCCCAGCCCTGCTAACATTTTTGTTAGTATTAGTTTAACCCTAATCAACTCAGTTAACCAACTGAGTCACTGACACGCGGAACCCACTGGTCAGTTTGACCTGGAGGCGCCCAGTTGACCTGCTGACATCGGGGTGATGTCATGCTGACGCAATAAGTCCTTTTCTGGATTTGATTTATTTCTAAATAACCAGGAAATTCCAGAAAATGTTTAAAACTTCTAAAAATCATAGAAATTCAACCGTAACTCCAAATGAAATAAATTATATATGAAAAATAATCAGAAAAATTCAAGGAATCCATCTGTACCATTTTCATGCATGTTAGAACAACTTAAGGCCACTGTTTAGGACAAATTCAATAAAGGGCATTTAAATAATCATATATGGAGTTGGAATTTGAATCTTATATTCAAACCAACTTCATTTAATTGTGTTGCTAGTTGCATTAGCTCAATCAACAACATATTGCCATGTCATTATCACGCATCATGTTGTGCATTGCATTGATTGTATTCCTTCTCTATTGCCGGTATTTGTCCCCTCTCGATAGACGTGGTACCGACGCTGTGATCGTTGACACTGATGAAGACCCAATGATATCTTCAGAAGTGCCAGGCAAGCACAACCCCTTGTTCATTCCGATACAAGCCCACTAGCATTAGGACAACAACGATTCATCTGTTACTTGTTGCGGTAGTTGAACCCCTTATCCTCTGCATGACCTGTCATTGCCACAGTAAATAGATGAAACCCACTAGCATGAGTAGGAGTTGTTTGAGCCATGATGTGCCTACTCATTCATGCTTGTTTGTCATGCCTGCTACTGCTTAGAGTTGAGTCGGGTCTAATTCATCGGAAGTGAATCGGAATGGTGTTGAACATGTCCTACTGTGTGTGAGCGAAGTGTGTGAACACGATTTGGTAAAGGTAGCGATGAGAGGTCATGTAGGAGAACATGGTGGGTTGTCTCATTGCAGCCGTCCTCAGGAACTGAGTTCTGTGTCTGTGATCCATGAACAGCTACTACCACTCATTGGGGTCCTTACTTGACCCTCTCGGCTTCTTAATCACCCTAGTACTCTGTCCAGGAGTTGCAACTAGTTTCTGGTGTTTGTAGGTTATGTGTTGGCGGCCGTACGTAGCGCTGACCCTAGGGGTGGGCTATGTTGCGGTAGATACACTGTGGCACGGTGTACCGGGCGCCCGTTTGGTGTCTCGGGAACCCTGTTCACATCGTTCGGGGCCGTATGTGGAAACCTCGGCCGGACTCCCTGCGGATGGAACCTGGATAGGCGATAAACCTGGACTAGAGACTTAAGTGTTTAGGTAGGCCGTGGCCGACACCCTCGCCCGGCTTCCGCTTGAAGGCTGCCGAGGTACATGACGTGTACGGGGCTATAAGTGACGGGAGCGTGTGTGAATAAGTACACCCCTGCAGGGTTATCATTATCTATTCGAATATCCGAATTCCTCGGATATGGAAACTTGGACCCCTTGCATAGTTCATAGACAAGTGAAAGTGGATACCCTAAAACTCGCAAGATAAGCATGAGTGCTATGATGGCCTTCTCGTAGGGAGACGGGAGCGGATCCATAGTGGTGTATTTAATGGTGAATGTGTGGACTCGTGTGCGCCACCTCAAAGAGTTGCTTGCAATCGTAGTTTAGGATAGCCACCGAGTCAAAGCTGGCTTGCTGCAGTTAAACTCCACCACCCCCTTTGTTGATACTGATGCATATGTAGCTAGTTCTGATGTAAGTCTTGCTAAGTACCTTTTCACTCAAGTTTGCTTAATTTATGTTTTGCGGAGAGATTTCAGTCTCGCTAGTAGTTCCCTGTGGACTTCGACGTTTAGCTTGATACCTCAGCTACGATCTTGTGTCCTCGGCAGGATCTGGTAGATAGTCAGGCTTCTTAGCCTTTTCCATTTGTAGATGTCTGTTCTCAGACATGTTAAGCTTCCGCATGTGCTTTGGCTTGTATGCTATGATTGTTGGGTCATGAGACCCATGTTTGTAATATCTCGCTCTTCAGAGCCTAATGAATTAATACTTGAGTCGTAGAGTCTTGTTGTGATGCCATGTTGTATTTACACATATCGAGCATATTGTGTGTATGATTGAAATGCTTGGTATGTGTGGGATCCGACAATCTAGTTGTTTAGCCTTGGCAGCCTTTCTTATGGGGAAATGTACTCTAGTGTTCCTCGAGCCATAGTAGTCCGCTACAGCCCGGTTCACCGGAGTCCTGCTAGCCCAGCACTACTGCTCAGTACACTTGACTAGCCGGCATGTGATTCACTTTGTTCCTATGTCTGTCCCTTCGGGGAAATGTCACGCGGTGACTTCCGGAGTCCTGCCTAGCCTGCTACAGCCCGGGGTCCCCAGAGTCCTGTTAGCCCAGTGCTACAGCCTGGATTCACACGCTTCTGACTGACACGCTCGATGTGAATCATGTATGCCTGTCCCCATAGGTTAGTGCCGCTTTGGGTTCAGGACTAGCCATGTCGGCCCGGGTTCTCTGTCATATGAATGCTAGCGACACTATCATATACGTGAGCCAAAAGGCGCAAACGGTCCCGGGCCAGGTAAGGTGGCACCCGTGGGAATACCGTGCGTGAGGCCACAAAGTGATATGATGTGTTACATGCTAGATCGGTGTGACCTAGGATCGGGGTCCTGACATCCCCTATGCGCGCTACTGCTAATTTTAGTAGTTTTTTGTTTTTTTCCGCATATTTGTTTTGTATTTGAACAGGCTTTATAGAAGAATCTTTAGCACATACAAATGTCATCATGATACACATACAAATGCCTGCGAGACCACAAATGTAATCATAGCATATACATACAAATAGTCTCGTCATAATCATCATCCAACACAAAGTGGTATCTTGTCATCATCTCAAAAATAGCGATACATGCAAGTCTCGAATACTTGCAACTACAATGTCATCCATCTAAACAAAGGTACACGCGAGAAGAGCTATCACTATGAGTGAGAGCGGAACTATGCAGTACATGAGATGGCGGTTACGAGTCCTCTCTCGCGCTAGCGTGAACCTCAAGTAACTAGCTTCTCCTGCTTGTCTGCTTTTGAAGCCTTTATGGTTGGCGTCCGAGAACCCATTCACTTGCGCCTGACACTCATGCCACTCGTTGTACACCCCCGGAACATTCCCTTTGTACACGACATAGTAGTTCCATCTCGCCATCAAGAAACCAGGTACCTGTTAGAGATGCATATTCATGAAGAGGATGTAAAATCATATATATGCAACAAAATATACTAGAGAACACCGACAAAGAAAGGTTAGCAACTAGATGCAACATACAGTACGCAAATTAATTAACTAGAGGTACGCAAGTCATCATACGCAAACTAACAAAGTAGCGTTACGCAAGTTCGGCAGGGATCGTGGACATCACAAAGTTTCATCACTACAAATAGTATAAAAGTTCAACCGACATATCTCATCATCATCGGCATCATAAATAACTAGAAGTTCCATCCTTCCATATCATCGAGGATGGACCCTAGCTTCTTGAACGGCGTGACGTCTAGACGTTGCATGCCTATGCGAGTTTGGACGTCAGCTCGCGATATAGGGCCGTGGTGGAACATTCCCTTCTCATCGACGACTTCTTTCATGATGATCGTCGCAATGTCGCTTTGGATGCGAAAGAAGTCATCTCTAAGTTTATAATCCGCTTCTCCATGAGAGTCTAGCCACTTGTGGATATGATCATCATTTCTGCTTCTCATGCGAAGCTTTTGGTGATCCGTGTTGAATTTATTCATGAGATGGAGGATGTACAATCCATCCTTCTTGCTTGGTTTTGGGACTCGGATGCAGGAGAAGTTAGTTTTATGCGCAAAACCCATCTTCTTGTTCCTTTGTTTCCTGATCTGCATGTGGCCACCTCTAAAGCTGAAGCCTTGGAGAGCATGTAACGTCCCAAATTTTCAATTTGGAATGTTATACATAGATCATCATGCATATCATATTTTCTTGCATTTTGCCGATCCTAGAAATTTCACGCAACTCAAGGACCCTCGGAGAGAGTTTGAGATTTCGTCTTTTTCATATTTGAGTCTTCTCAAATTTTGAAGAAAGGATCATTGGTTTTGTCAGAGTTTTATTTGCCTTTTATTTGGATCGGGAAAAATGCGCGTTTTCAAAAATTGCATTTTAGGCCCGGAGAAAAGTTCATTTTGTTCGACTCATTTTTAGGAGTCGGGGAAAATTTGCTTTATTAGATTTGGAGTTTGTTTAGATCTCTTTTTGTTTTTTTTTCCGAGCGTGGAACCGTTTAAAAAAATCCCAGCAACTTGGGCCAAAGGCCCAAGCCACCGAGCCGCCGGCCAGGGCCAAGTCCCTCCCGCGCGCGCGCCTGGCAAGCTAGGGAGGCCGCCGCCGTTTCCTTGTCCTAGTAGGACTTGTTTCCTACTTTCGTTTTTTTTCTAGATCTCTTTTCCCTCTTTTCTTTCCTAGTCCTAGTCTAATTCCTTGACCCCTACCCCAAGTTTTCCCCTCCCCTCCCCAATATAAATACTCCCACACACACCCCCTAAACCCATCATATCCAAAGCCCCAACACCCCAAGCACCACCGCGCCCCTCACCCGTGCCGCGCCGCTCCTAGTGCCCCGCCGCCGCGCCCTGCGTCACCCGCGCACCGCCCAAAGCCGCCGCACCTTGCCACGCCACCGCCGCCCCATGCCCACGCCGCCGGAGTTCCTCGCCGGAGACTTCACCGAAGGTAGCCCCGCGCCGCATCTTTTCTTTTCATCGGATCGTTTTCTTCTAATCGTTCCGATTCTTCTTTTCCGATTCGTTTTTCTCTCCGGTTCTTCGCGAAACCGTTCCGGTTTTCTAGATCGGTTTTTCGATCGGATTTCTTATCCCGAAACCCTAGATCGGATTCGTTTTCTTCTCCGATTTAGTTGCCTCAAGACCGTTGGCCGGACCGTTCATCCTAACGAACGTGGTCACCGGATTATTCTTCTAGGTTAACGAACGTCCGTTCGTTCAACCGTTCTTCTTTTTCTTTCCGCCGGATTTATTCCGCGATCGCGATCTCAGATCCGATCTTCTTTCTAGTTTATCTTCTCGCTCGTTTATCGGAATCAGGTGATTCAAGCGCCTGGTGTTTTGTTTCGAAACCGCCATTCCGACTAATCAACTTTAACTAAGTTTTTGCTGTGGTAAAATTTGACCTAGTTTCAACTTGCTAGAACCGAGTTGTTTTCCGCCGTTTGTTTTTGGTTTCTTTGTTCGGTTCTTTCTCAATTTTCAACCGGAGTTCTTAAGTTGAACTATCTGGTTCGATCTCTTGATCGAGTTTTACCTGTGCATTAGATGAGTACTTATTGTATGCTTGTTGTTTGTCTGCGATAGATTACCCGGATTGCGCCGCCTGTTACTTCGAATCTCTAGGACTCGCGGATCATTAGCAAGGCAAGTAACACTTTGATCATACCTTTTCTACAACCCAGTTTTATTGCATTAGATCCACCCTGACACATTGCATGATTAGGATCTAATTAAGTTGTGGGATGGGAAGTAGATGAGGTAGTACCTATTACCTATTACGATGAAACCTTTGGGAGTTACTTCTACGTTTGCTTATTATGCCATGCTATGCTAGTAGACGTAGATTGGGTGAGTGATATCCATGACAGATGTGAGATTGATAATTTAATGGTTTATCTAAGGTGGCAACTTAAACACACATCTGGGTGGATTGAGGCACCTGATGTCTATCAGGACTTGCTTGTTTTTTTTGGACAGCCACCCAGGCTCAAAGGGATCATAAGATCTTTCATGCTAAATACTTACGTGTGCAGCCACAAGCCATTATGGGCTCTGGCATAGTTGACTAAGTCATGCGAACTCTTACAGGGTAGACTAGCAGATGTAGGGGAAAGTAGGTGTACCGGTCTATCCATCGTAAGGTGCTAGCTCTTCTGAAAGACTATGTCTCGGTCATCCGTTTCTCAAACACCAGTAGTGCGAGAAATCCAACGGAGGCGATCGAGTCTTGTGGGGAAAAGTGTGCAAACCTCTGCAGAGTGTAATAAACTAATCATGATTAGCCGTGTCCCCGGTCATGGACAATCTTGAGTATCTAGTACTTGAATATCATGTGAATCTCATCATGTTACTTCTAATTAATATTGTTGGGTTATTAATGATTACTTTTAATTGGGATTGAGAATGCTGTCAACCATTCTCAATGTTTAACAAGCACCATGATAGTTAAATAAATTTATTCCTTTGCAGTAGGGAAAAATTGGCTTTACGCAAAACAATATAGTATGCATATAGTATAACTGTTTCAATCCATCATTCTCTATGTGTTACCTTGCCAGCATATTCCATTTGCTGACCCGTTCCGGGCTGCAACGTTAATGTTGCAGACTTTTCAGACGACGATTGAGGTGTTTCTAGGTCGTGGTTCTATACTCAGTGATGCCGTTGGAGTTGATGGACCCATTTATCTTCCAAGTCTTCCACTGTTATCAACACTAGATGGCCTTAAGCCATATTATTGTAATAAGTTCTCTTTTGAGACATCGTTGTAATAAGTGTGTGATTGCCACTCTGCTATAAATCCTTCGAAGTACTGTGTGGTGTCATCATTACTGATCCAGAGATGACACTGGAGCACAAAGATCAGACTGTTTGACGTCTGGTCGCTACAGAGATGGTATCAGAGCACACGCTAGCTATAGGACACGACCACTAAGTAAAAGCCATAGATCACCATTCTCTCCTCATTTTCTAACTCCTCATCTTTTCTACTCTTTAGGATGAAGGACGCGAAGATTAAGTATGCTCAACCGGATGAAGGCACACCTTTTGGATTTCACTTGAAGGAAGTCACCAAGCACCTGAACATTGGATTACCAAGTTTTGCGGGAACTTTCAACGCCACTTTGCCTGAAGAGGAGCGCTAGAAGATTCAAGCTCACGTTCCAGGAAGGACATTCGCGCCAATCACGAAGCCCATAGATTGTGTTTTCAATGCACCAACTTGGAGTCTAGGAAGGAGCATGGCAGCCCATATCACCATAGGACGCATTGGAGAAGTTTATCAAGAAGACCTCAAGGACACTATCTACCAGATTTGCGAACACCAAGAAGAACAATGGGAGTTAGTCAGCACCAAGAAGGATAGATCCATTGCAGCTTTCATCCAGGAGTTAAACCAGCATATTCGACGCCACGAGAACCAGATGTGCAATGATATGATGGAGTTGAAGAATGCGAAGACAAGGATCATCGAGCTAGAAGGACAACTAAAGGCTACACGCAAGGACTACATGGACGAGATAGTAGCTCTAGCAAGACACAACGTCGATCTTAAGCAAGAGATTGAAGAACTCAAGAGGAAGTTAGCATCCAAGGAGGAAGACAAGTACGTCGCATGCCCAGACAACTACATCATCATCGACGACACCGATTCGGATCCAAGTGAACCCGACTTTGACGACGAAGCTGGAGCGGACATCATGGAGTCTTCCGTCGGTTCAAATTTCTAGATGACCACCAAATATTAGTAGTATTTTCCCCCATGTAAACACTATAGTTCGAGCACTTTTGCGATAGCTAGATCGATTGTATGCCCTTGTTTGATTGAATGAAGTGATTTTGTGTGAAATTTGCTCATGTGCATTGGGGTAGTGTTTTCTCTTTAGACCTCATTCTATTCTTATATCTTTTCTTTTCCAAACCCTCAGATGCCTCCGAGACGTGACACTGGATTTCCACCGGAGCTCACTCAGTTGATCCAACAACAAAAGGAGTTGATGCAAATGTTAGTTCAGAACCAGCAGAACAACAACAACAACCCACCACCACCACCACCACCTGTTGATCACTTAGCCCGTTTCCTTAGGCTAAATCCACTGGTGTTTTCTAGTAGCCTTGAGCCGATAGTAGCAGACGATTGGCTCCGCAAGATAGGAAGGGAGTTGACCACTGCAGGATGCACGGATGGTGAGAAAGTGAAGTTTGCCGCACATCAGTTGGAAGGACCCGCGGCAGCATGGTGGGAGGATTTCACAACCACCTTCCCAGTGGACACTGTCACATGGGATCAGTTCCAGCAAGCTTTCCGCACTACACATGTTTCAGCAGGAGCTATGGCCATGAAGATGCGTGAGTTTCGCAACTTGCGCCAAGGAGGAAGGACAGTTGGCCAGTATGTTGATGACTTCAGCAAGTTAGCACGTTATGCCCCAGATGACATTGCTACGGATGCAACTAAGTAGGAGAAGTTTCTAGAAGGATTGAATGATGAGTTAAGCATGCAGTTGATGGTAGCAAGTTTCAGAAACTACCAGGAGTTGGTAGATCGTGCCATCATGATTGAAGGGAAGCAACAACAGATTGAGAACCGTAAGAGTAAGTATGGACATGGGAAGTATAACTCTGGAGCCCAGCAGAAGCCCCGTTTTACCCCTAAATTGGGATTTCAATTTCAGCATACCCATGGAGGAAGTAGTTCGCACAACCACAATGGCCACAAGAATGGTAATGGGAATGGAGGAAGCAACGGCCAGAACCGGACCACCCCATCAACCCCAACCAAGAGAGACCTGAGCCAAGTCACCTGTTTCAAGTGTTCCAAGACCGGACATTATGCCAATGAATGTCCTGAAGGCCAGAATGGGAATGGCAATGGTAGCTCAGGGAAGAAGCCGAACCCTTTCAATAGGGGACAGGTGAACCACGTTAGCGTGGAGGAGGTTGGAGATCAGCCGGATGCAGTGATCGGTAAGTTTTTGGTTAAGTCATTTACCGCACTCGTTCTTTTCGATACTGGTGCATCACATTCATACATATCAACGGGATTTGTGGAAAAATATAGCCTGCCCACTAGGATTCTTAAAACACCTATGCTAGTAAGTTCACCAGGAGCAGAGTACATGGCCAGTCAAGGATGTTTTCAAGTGCCATTAAGCATAGGAAGGCATGTTTTCCCAACGGATTTGATTATTCTGGAATCTCAAGGATTGGATGTAATTCTCGGTGTGGATTGGTTGTCGATGTATGGAGGGAACATCGACTATGCTAGTAAGTCAATTTTGCTCACAACGCCGGAAGGAAAAAGGATCAAGTATGTATCCTGGCATGTGCCAAATAGGACACAAGTAAATTGCCTGACAGGAGTCGTGCAGGAGGAAGTACCAGTGGTAAAGGATTTTTCCTGATGTATTTCCGGAAGTGTTGCCAGGCATGCCACCAGATAGAGACATTGAGTTTCTGATTGAGTTGTTGCCAGGCACTGGGCCTATATCAAAGAGACCATACCGGATGCCAGCAAAGGATTTGGTAGAAATTAAGAATCAGATTAAGGAGTTATTGGAGAAAGGTTACATACGCCCAAGTTCTTCGCCTTGGGGATCACCCGTACTTCTAGTGGAGAAGAAGGATGGATCATTAAGGATGGTTGTTGATTATCGAGGATTGAATGAAGTAACCATCAAGAACAAGTACCCACTGCCAATGATAAATGATCTGTTTGATCGTTTGCAAGGAGCTAAAGTGTTTTCCAAGATCGATTTGTGATCAGGGTACCACATGTTGAAGATTCGAGAGCAGGATATTCCTAAGACAGCATTCACCACAAGATATGGACTGTATGAATATACCGTTATGTCATTTGGATTGACTAACGCGCCTGCCTATTTTATGAACATGATGAACAAGGTGTTTATGGAGTTTTCAGATAAGTTCGTTGTAGTGTTCATTGATGATATCCTGGTTTATTCGAAGAATGAAGAAGAGCATAAGGAACATTTGCGTTTGGTTTTGGAGAAACTAAGGGAACATCAGTTATATGCCAAATTTAGCAAATGTGAGTTTTGGTTGAAGGAAGTAGGATTCCTCGGACACATTATATCCGGAGAAGGGATAGAAGTTCACCCCACAAAGGTTGAGACTGTAACCGAATGGGAAGCACCAACGACAGTTGGAGAGATCTGGAGTTTTCTTGGACTCGCAGGATACTACCGGAGGTTCATTGAGACCTTTTCAAAGATTGCAAAGCCTATGATGGAGTTGTTGAAGAAGGATACTAAGTTCAAATGGACTGAGGAGTGTGAGGCTAGTTTCCAGGAGTTGAAGAAATGATTGGTTACCTCACCAGTGTTGATTTTGCCAGATCAGACCAAGGATTATGAGGTATATTGCGACGCTTCACGTCGAGGACTTGGAGTAGTGCTTATGCAGGAAGGGAGAGTTGTTTCGTATGCTTCACGACAACTGAAACCTCATGAGTTGAATTATGACACACATGATTTGGAGTTAGCAGCCGTAGTGCATGCATTGAAGACATGGAGACGTTTCCTCATTGGAAATCATTGTGAGGTGTACACGGATCACAAGAGTTTGAAGTACATTTTCACGCAGAAGGAGTTGAATCCTAGACAAAGGAGATGGTTGGAGCTCATCAAGGATTATGATATGAGATTGCATTACCATCCTGGTAAAGCTAATGTAGTAGCTGACGCATTGAGCCGTAAGAGCCATGTCAATACGTTGATGACGGAAGAAATACCCAAGGAGTTAGCAGAAAACCTTCGTGAACTAAGGTTGGAGATAGTTGCGAAAGGCTATGTAGCAGCATTGGAGATTCAGTCAACATTGATGGATAAAATCAGAGAGGCTCAGAAATCTGACAAGGAGATTGCTGCTATAAAGGAGAAACTAAGCAAAGGAAAAGCAAAGGGATTTCGTGAGGATGAGCACGATACCCTATGGTTTGAGGACCGTGTTTACATGCCAAATGACCCGGAGATCAAGAAGTTGATTTTGCAAGAGGCACATGATTCACCTTATTCGATTCACCTAGGAAATACCAAGATGTATTTGGATTTGAAGGAAACATTCTGGTGGACCGGAATGAAGAAGGATATTGCAGCATATGTAGCAGTTTGTGACGTATGTCATAGAGTGAAGGCAGAGCATCAGAAGCCAGCCGGATTGTTGCAACCATTGCCGATACACGAATGGAAGTGGGATAAGATAGGCATGGATTTTATCACAGGATTACCCAGGACGAAAGCAGGATATGACTCGATATGGGTAGTAGTTGATCGTTTGACGAAGGTAGCACATTTCATTCCAGTTAAGACCACTTACACCAGTGCTAAGTTGGCAAAGATATACATGACTAGGATCATTTGTTTGCATGGAGTTCCAAGGAGTATTGTATCAGACAGAGGAACCCAATTTACCTCAAAGTTTTGGAATCAGTTGCATGAAACTTTGGGAACCAGGCTAGAGTTCGGCACTGCTTTTCATCCGCAGATAGATGGACAGACCGAGAGAGTCAATCAGATTTTGGAGGATATGCTGAGAGCTTGTGCACTAGATTATGGATCTAGTTGGGACGATAACTTGCCGTATGCGGAGTTTTCTTATAACAATAGTTACCAAACCAGTTTTAAGATGGCACCTTTCGAAGCTTTGTACGGAAGCAGGTGCAGGACACCGTTGTCCTAGGATGAAGTTGGAGACCATCAATTCTTTGGACCCGATTTGATTAAAGAGTCTGAACAAAAGGTGAAGTTGATTCGCGATAGGCTCAAGGTAGCCCAGTCCATGCAGAAGAGCTACGCACATTCAAAACGCAAGGAGACAGTTTACGAAACCGGAGACAGAGTTTATCTCCGAGTATCCCCACTTCGAGGAGTTCAGCGCTTTGGAGTTAAGGGAAAATTAGCACCGCGTTTCGTTGGACCATATAAGATCTTGCAACGTATGGGAGAAGTCGCGTACAATTTGGAATTACCAAAGGGACTGTCAGGACTTCATGATGTATTCCATGTTTCTCAGCTGAGGAAATGTCACGCCGAGATGGCGGAGGTACCATTAAGAGATACAGTGCCGCTAGAAGCAATTCAGTTGAAGGACGACTTAACGTATGAAGAGAAACTAGTCAAGATTCTCGAGTATGCCAGCAGAGTTACTCGCAGCAAGGTTATCAAGTTTTGCAAAGTTCAGTGGAGCCACCTGGGAGAGAGAAGAAGATTTGCTCAAGGACCACCCTCACCTATTTTCTAGCCAACCCGAATCTCGAGGGCGAGATTCATCTTAAGGGGGGTAGGTTTGTAACATCCCAAATTTTCAATTTGGAATGTTATACATAGATCATCATGCATATCATATTTTCTTGCATTTTGCCGATCCTAGAAATTTCACGCAACTCAAGGATCCTCGGAGAGAGTTGGAGATTTCGTCTTTTTCATATTTGAGTCTTCTCAAATTTTGAAGAAAGAATCATTGGTTTTGTCGGAGTTTTATTTGCCTTTTATTTGGATAGGGAAAAATGCGCATTTTCAAAAATTGCATTTTAGGCCCGGAGAAAAGTTCATTTTGTTCGACTCATTTTTAGGAGTCGGGGAAAATTTACTTTATTAGATTTGGAGTTCGTTTAGATCTCTTTTTGTTTTTTTTCGAGCGTGGAACCGTTTAAAAAAATCCTAGCGACTTGGGCCAAAGGCCCAAGCCACCGAGCCGCCGGCCAGGGCCAAGTCCCTCCCGCGCGCGCGCCTGGCAAGTTAGGGAGGCCGCCGCCGTTTCCTTGTCCTAGTAGGACTTGTTTCCTACTTTCGTTTTTTTTCTAGATCTCTTTTCCCTCTTTTCTTTCCTAGTCCTAGTCTAATTCCTTGACCCCTACCCCAAGTTTTCCCCTCCCCTCCCCAATATAAATACTCCCACACCCCCCTCTAAACCCATCAAATCCAAAGCCCCAACACCCCAAGCACCACCGCGCCCCTCACCCGTGCCGCGCCGTGCCTAGTGCCCCGCCGCCGCGCACTGCGTCACCCGCGCGCTGCCCAAAGCCGCTGCACCTTGCCACGCCGCCGCCGCCCCATGCCCACGCCGCCGGAGTTCCTCGCCGGAGACTTCACCGGAGGTAGCCCTGCGCCGCATCTTTTCTTTTCATCGGATCGTTTTCTTCTAATCGTTCCGATTCTTCTTTTCCGATTCATTTTTCTCTCCGGTTCTTCGCGAAACCGTTCCGGTTTTCTAGATCGGTTTTTGATCGGTTTTCTTTTCCCGAAACCCTAGATCGGATTCGTTTTCTTCTCCGATTTAGTTGCCTCAAGACTGTTCGCCGGACCGTTCGTCCTAACGAACGTGATCACTGGATTATTCTTCTAGGTTAACGAACGTCCGTTCGTTCAACCGTTCTTCTTTTTCTTTCCGTTGGATTTATTCCGCGATCGCGATCTCAGATCCGATCTTCTTTCTAGTTTATCTTCTCGCTCGTTTATCGAAATCAGGTGATTCAAGCACCTGGTGTTTCGTTTCGAAACCGCCGTTCTGAACAATCAACTTTAACTAAGTTTTTGCTACGGAAAAAATTTGACCTAGTTTCAACTTGCTAGAACCGAGTTGTTTTCCGCCGTTTGTTTTCGGTTTCTTTGTTCGGTTCTTTCTCTCTTTGCAACCGGAGTTCTTAAGTTGAACTATCTGGTTTGATCTCTTGTTCGAGTTTTACCTGTGCATTAGATCAGTACTTATTGTATGCTTGTTGTTTGTCTGCAATAGACTACCCGGATTGCGCCGCCTGTTACATCGAATCTCTAGGACTCGCGGATCATCAGCAAGGCAAGTAACACTTTGATCATACCTTTTCTACAACCCAGTTTTATTGCATTAGATCCACCCTCACACATTGCATGATTAGGATCTATTTAAATTGTGGGATGGGAAGTAGATGAGGTAGTACCTATTACCTATTACGATGAAACCTTTGGGAGTTACTTCTACGTTTGCTTATTATGCCATGCTATGCTAGTAGACGTGGATTGGGTGAGTGATATCCATGACAGATGTGATATTGATAATTTAATGGTTTATCTAAGGTGGCAACTTAAACACACATCTAGGTGGATTGAGGCACCTGATGTCTATCAAGACTTGCCTGTTTTTCTTTGGACCGCCACCCAGGCTCAAAGGGATCATAAGATCTTTCATGCTAAATACTTACGTGTGCAGCCACAAGCCATTATGGGCTCTGGCATAGTTGACTAAGTCGTGTGAACTCTTACAGGGTAGACTAGCATATGTAGGGGAAAGTAGGTGTACCGGTCTATCCATCGTAAGGTGCTAGCGCTTCTGAAAGACTATGTGTCGGTCATCTGTTTCTCAAGCACCAGTAGTGCGAGAAATCCAACGGAGGCGATCGAGTCTTGTGGGGAAAAGTGCACAAACCTCTGCAGGGTGTAATAAACTAATCATGATTAGCCGTGTCCCCGGTTATGGACAATCTTGAGTATCTAGTACTTGAATATCATGTGAATCTCATCATGTTACGTCTAATTAATATTGTTGGGTTATTAATGATTACTTTTAATTGGGATTGAGAATGCTGTCAACCATTCTCAATGTTTAACAACCACCATGATAGTTAAATAAATTTATTCCTTTGCAGTAGGGAAAAATTGGCTTTTCGCAAAACAGTAACCATAGAGCTTTCCACCAGCCAAATATGCATATAGTATAGTTGTTTCATTCCATCATTCTCTATGTGTTACCTTGCCAGCATATTCCATGTGCTGACCCATTCCGGGCTGCAACGTTAATGTTGCAGACTTTTCAGACGACGATTGAGGTGTTTCTAGGTCGTGGTTCTATACTCAGTGATGCCGTTGGAGTTGATGGACCCATTTATCTTCCAAGTCTTCCGATGTTATCGACACTAGATAGCCTTAAGCCATATCATTGTAATAAGTTCTCTTTTGAGACATTGTTGTAATAAGTGTGTGATTTCCACTCTGCTATAAATCCTTCGAAGTACTGTGTGGTGTCAGCATTACTGATCCAGGGATGACACCGGAGCACAGAGATCAGACTGTTTGAGGTCTGGTCGCTACAGAGCATCATCTAGAATATTCATGATGTGCGTGTAGTCTTTTTTCTTGTAGTCTCTGGAAGGGTCAAAATACACGGCGTGGGAGACTTGCGGATAAAGAACGATAAGAATGGCGCGCCCGTTGCTGCGGGGAAAAGACACCTCAAATTATTCCCCATAGAGAGAGAAGGAATGATTGAAATGTATGAAAGGGTTGTTCGAAACTGACCTACTTTGGATGATAAGGCACGAAGACAATTTCCCGGTCCTTATTATGTACCATGAAGTTTTGGAGGTAGTCCCTAGCAGTTTCACACTCAAAGTCGCCGAGACTCAAGAAAGACTCATGCATGTAGAACGGATCCGCCACACAGATTTGCGAGACTTCTTCACTATTCATGATAGAGCTCATTGTAAAATCGAGCCGCCTTGTTAGAAACATCTCAAAGATATGGTCAAACTGCAGGAAGAACACCTCCATGGGCCGTGTCTCGACGTAGCACTTCCCCTCAGGCACACGAGCCGCGTATGTCGGATATCCTGGATCCTTTGAGGCTAGTAGGCTTTTCTCAGTCGACAGCACATGGTCGTGCAGTCTCCTGAGATCCCCTGATAGTGCCTCCAGTGGTTTCGGCGGTAGCATCGATTCGCCCGTGAGGTGGAACATGGCCGCACCTTTCACGGGTACACGCTCTTCAGAATGCATCGTTTGGCTGCTATGTCTCTGGCTTGTTTAGAGGCAGCTATCTTCCCCGATCTCTTTCTCTCCTTTTTCTTGGGCACACCTTCTAGACCCTTCCTTAACCCCTGCCCTAATGTTCCCGGGCTAAGTACTGTACGACCCTCGCGCTGGGATAGTTGAGCCTGTGTTGAGGCGGCATGTTCAGGCGTGTCCTATGAGGATTTCATGAAGAGAGACTTTTTGCAATCCCTGCTACGACCTTCCTGCCCGGGCATATTATCCCTATCCTCATTAGCAAGCTGATAGCCCGATTCGTCATATGGTTGACTCATCAATTCTATGTCACAGTCATACGCATTTGTATTGAGGAAATCCATAGGGTCGACCTCCGTCTCATCATCCATTCTCTGTTCTACAGGACAAATGACATCAGCCAGCACTATTGCACCCCCTTCATCATGTCGCCCGCCGCTCTCACCCGGCACTACAGCAGCTGGTAATTGCATAGGCGGGGTGGTGGTCTCCTCACATGCTTGTTGATGTGTGGTTAATGGTGTGCTCTCGGCCGGCTCCAGACGAATAAGATTCTTCGGCCATAGCAGCACCCAACCCTTGCAGCGTCCAATCCGCGGCGGGGTCTCGTCTTCCGCTCCCACATGCTGTACTGGAGGAGGCAAATCCTCGTGCCCCGATTCCACACTGGACAAGCTAACCCTGAATTGCCCAGCAGGGATCGGCTGGTTGTGGAACGTGGGTTGCAAGGGGTCCATTATCATCCCCTTTCCCACGTCCACCTTCTAGCCTTTGATCAAGTAGAGTATGGTGCACGGGGTTTCTTTCGCGTGCAAACACATATGTTTGTGGCATAAAACATCCGAAAGGCAACAAAAATGGAATATTAGATATATATATATATATGTTGGTGCGACATGTAATTACCGTGACGGCGTCGAGCTCAACGAAATACGAAGGCCCCCCAAGCGTGCCAGAGACTGAGGACGGGCTGCTATGAGCGGGAGCGGCTGCGAGAGGAGGCCCAGTTGCGTGAGCAAGTGATGGTGAGATGGTGTTGTTGTTCATGGAGTTGCTCCCGACGAAACTGGGCAACGGGAAATCATGTACCGTCTTGTCTGGATTTTCCTTCGTCTAGTTGATGATAACTGGAACCAAGTTAGTAGCTAAATCATTTCTGCAGGCAGTTACAGCTGCATTTTCTGCCTGTTGTAGCAACTCATATTTGTCCTCGGCTGCTTTTTTCGCGTCCTCAGCTGCTTTTTTCTCGACCGCAAGCTTCACCTTCGCGTCGATGCCAACCTGACTAAACTTCTTTTTCTGCTTCTTGGCCTCCGGGCCCTCGTTGTAAAACACCTTCCACATGGCGCCATCTCCAGCGCCGTGCACACGACCATATTGCGGCCGCTGGCCCAAAGGGAGTCCCTTAAGTTCGTTCAAGGCCTGGTTGAGAGGGGTGTCCCAGTTGGGCCTCATCGGTGAAGTAGGGTTTTCTGCTGCAAGCTGGTGTTGCTTCTCCAGTAGACTAATCAATTTCCTCGTGATCTTGTCCGTGTAAAAAACCTTTTTCTCCTTGTCCCACTTATTGCGGGCCCTGATGAATTCATGCTCCAAGGGGTTGGTGAACTTTGCGAAGGGGTCTGGGAGACCCGCGGCTTCACGTTCCGCGTCCTCCTTATCCCATATGGGCCTTTTACCGAGGTAGCCACGGCTTCCGAGGTGATGCTTCCCCGTGTTCCTTTGCTGAAGGCTCTTGAATTTCGCAGCCTTAGCCTTGGCGTCCTCGGTAGCGCAAGTGTCCTTGAACTTTTCGAACTCCTCTTCCGTAAGTGTCGGATTTTCCTCCAGAATCTTGGACAGGGGTTCCTCAGCCTCAATAGCTCGTTTCACCCTCGATTACCAGGAGGCCAAATCATTGCTTAACATGCCCATGGCGTGATTGTTAATCTTTTTCATCTTCAGATCATCCCACGGTTGTTCTATGTTATCATCCCAATCGGGGAACTTGAATCTCTTGGGCAACTTCGTTAGGAGCAACTGC
This sequence comes from Triticum monococcum, assembly GCA_034509565.1. NCBI lineage: Eukaryota > Viridiplantae > Streptophyta > Magnoliopsida > Poales > Poaceae > Triticum > Triticum monococcum. Next base: position 74,785,324 of record CM067847.1, on the reverse strand, counting down.
GTCAAATGTTCTTTACTCCTTAAGTCATCGTCATTGATGCTTGCGCATTCCCATAGGATGCATCCTACTTGGTTCCCATAGCACTTGCGAGGTTCTTCCGGCTCTAACGGCTCAAACTTGCCAGGTGCCATCTTTGTGATCACAAGTCGTCCAATCCCTAGTTTTTTAGGTTTTCCTATCCTCTACTTCTTATGCCTCTTTTCGGTACCGGCATCGGCGCCGGTATCTTCCCTGGTGGTACCTTCCCCACTGGTCTCGGTGCCGCCATCGGTGCCGGCGCCATCGCTGTCGGTGTCAGTACCATCATCGAGGCGGACCTGCAAACCTTGCTTAGCAGTCAAAAAGTCGAGGTAGTCTTGTTCACCATCATAATCCATCTCGTTTGCATCTTGGTCAGAAGGCCCAGTTTCTTCGTTGTTCGACATGTTTCCTATGATTAAGTGTCCTCATTTATTTCTAAAAGTATGAATAAATGAGAAATGAGATAAAAAAGAAATCTATGTGCTAGCACTCGATATGCCAACTATGTAGCACAAATCATGCCTTTATTCATGGGAAATTTCGGCATGACCTTTGCTAAAAAATGGACAGATCGAGCGCCTGAAATTCACCGGAACGGAAATGAATCAACATTCTGGTGTAACATAGGCAACTCGGATCATTTACCAAAACATGACATGTACAAAACATGACATATCCATATATCACATGTCCAGTTCAAATTTGCATATAAATTCATAACTAAATAGATAACCTAATTAACATAACTAAAACCTAAGTAAATTAACCCTAGCTAGCAGAGAGAGAGAGGGGGGTGGTTTACAGAGGGTGCAGGGCGAGGAGGCCGGCCCGACGACGACCGAGGTTGAGAGGGGAGGAAGGAGAGGAGGGACGCGAGGGCCTACGGGTCGGGGGCAAGCGCCGGCGCCGGGGGCGAGCGCGCCTGGGTCGGGGGTGGCGGGGTCGGGGGCGAGCGCGCCGGGGTCGGGGGCAGGCGCGGCGGTGCGACGGGGCCGGGGAAGAGAGAGTGGGGATTTGGGGGAAAAGAGGCGGGATGAAGCAGGGAGAGGGAGAATTTTGGGTTAAGTGGACGTAGCAGTAGCGCGTTTACACAAAACGTGCTACTAGTACCTCGACTAGCTGTAGCGGTTTTCTGGAGAAACCGCTACTGCTACCTTGACTAGCTGTAGCGGTTTTCTGCAGAAACCGCTACTGCTACCTTGACTAGCTGTAGCTCTTTTTCACTAAAGCGCTGCTGCTATAACCAGTTTCCCTTTTTTCTTTTCCTCAGCATAATAGGAACATATATATTACATCATTGGACCCTTGCATAATAATGGCTAAGTGTGTATACAAAATAGGAACATATATATATTACATCATTGGACCCATGCATAATACTGGCTAATTAAGTGTGTATACAAAATAGGAACATATATATATATATATATATATATATATATATTACATCATTTGACCGATTCCTCAGCGCTGACGTTTTCGTTTTTGAGTTAGCTCCTTTCCCTTCTTATTCGTCGAAGAATAATTGAGCCCTTCATTGTGACTTTGCCTTTTCCATGGAGTACGATTTTTCTTTGGTAATGTAGTATTGGTTCTTCTTTTGACGTATACTTCATGATCATCGTCATCTTCCCTCATTGGGTTGCTGTACTGATCATAGTCTTCCTCATTGGTGACTCCATCCATTCCAATGATGTTTCTTTTGCCTTTCCTCATGACAACACGACTGTGATTGCAAGGGCCGGTTATGAAGATGCATTGTGTCACGTGCTTAGCGTGTACCCATGGGTCGTCTTTTGCGATAGCGTTCACGGTAGCGCTCTTGGCGTCGGGTATAGTCATGGTAGTGAAAATCCGGCTTTCTCTTTCGACATTCTTACACCATCTGACACGGAACATCGTCGTGTTGTGCAGTCCAGCGTAGTCAAGCTCCCAGATCTCCTCGACCCTTCCATAAAATCGTTCAGTTGCGCCGTTGTCGCTGCCGGTCATGCATTCCATCATCACCCCTGAGTTCTGATATTCATCACTGTCCATATCTTTGGCCTCCATATAGAATGTGTATCCGTTGATATCATATGCCTGATAGGTTATGAGGTTGGGCGAGGGGCCATGTGCTAAGGCGTATATGAGCAATCCGTCCTTAGAGCCCTCCTCCGGGGGATTAGCAATAATATGCTCTTTGAACCAATGCAGGAAAGTGGAGTTGTGCTCTCTAGTAACTTCGGCGTCCGTCCTGCATACCCCCTGGTCACGATACTTCTTTGCGATAATTTCTTTGTGCAGTGCCACGAAAGGATCTACCTCGTCTAGGTGTTGTAGAACTACCAAGTTTGCTCTGTCAAAGTTGCTGCGTCGATCTGAGTATGCCACATGCAGTTCCCTGCGACCATTGCAGTGACCTTCTCCTTCGAGCCTCCCATCGTGCTTGTTAACGGGCAAACCAACACTAACACCAGGCGGCTAGTCTGCGCCATATAGAAAATTCTCACAGAAAGAGATGCACTCGTGTGTCAAATAGCCCTGGATGATGCTTCCATCCGGACAGGACATGTTACGAACGAATCCTTTGATGATCCCATTCATCCTCTCAAATGGCATCATGTTGTGCAGGAATGATGGCCCCTGGTCTATTATGTCATCCACAATATGGACACACAGATGCACCATCACGTTAAAGAACGCGGGCGGGAAGTACATCTCAAGATCATTCAGTATCACAACGATCTCTTCCTATAGCCTTCGGAGCTGCTTCACACTGATCGACTTTCGAGAGATGACGTCGAAAAAGTTGCAGAGACCAATAAGCATGTCACGGACGTGCTTGTCCATTATCCCTCTAAGGGCAACAGGTAATATCTGCGTCATCATCACATGACAGTCATGAGACTTCATCCCGCTGAACCTTTTCTTGTCCGTGTCTAGATATCTACTTATCTTGCCACAGTAACCGGAACTAACTTTGACTTCGGTAAGGCACTTAAAGAATTGATTGATCTCAGCCTGACTTAAGATGAAGCAAGAAGGGGGGCAATAATCCTCATTCTTTATTTTCTTGCCCTTCTTCTCCCATGCCTCTGTCTCCGTCTCTCTCTCGTCTGACATTTTACGTGGCGGCATGTGCAGATCTTCCCTGATTTCCAAATCTTGCAAGTCTTTTCTTACCTTCAGCCCATCCTTGGTCTTATCTGGCATGTTCATCAGTGTTGCGAGAAAGCTCTCAAGGACATTCTTACAGATATGCATTTGATCAAGGCAATGAGGTGTATCGAGTTTGTGCCAGTACTCCAAGTCCCAGAACACAAACCTCGTCTTCCATACCTTCAGCAGCGGCTCCGGCGCCTTTCTCATCGTCTTTCCCGGCGCGGGGCACTCCTTCCAGTTGTTCAACAGCTCATCGATTTCGGCACCGCTCCGCTTACGTGGAGGTCCTCGATGCTCAGCGTGACCATTGAATAGATCTCCACGGTTTCTCCACGGGTTGTCCTATTCGAGCCATCTTCGATGCCCCATGTACACGATTTTCCCAGACCCGCCATCTTTCCTTGATGTTAGCTGCTGAGACATCGTATCATCCATGCACTGCATGCATCCGCAATATCCATGGCACACCTGGCCTGCCACATATCCGTAACCAAGATAGTCATGCACTATCGTGATCAGCGCGGCTCTCATGTTGAAATACTCGCCTTTGCTGGCGTCCCATGTCTTGGCCAGTGTTTTCCATAACATGTCTAACTCCTCCTGAAGTAGCCCAGATACAAATTAATATTATTTCCTGGTTGTTTCGGCCCTTGAATAAGCATGCTCATGTGAATGTACTTCGATTTCATGCACAACCAGGGGGGAGGTTGTACATCCATACAAACACAGGCCATGTGCTATGGTTGGTGGTCTGGTTGCCAAACGGATTCATGCCATCGGTACATGTGCCGAACATGATGTTCCTTGCATCACATTCAAAATACCAATAGAAGCTGTCAACGCTCTCCACTGGCTTCCATCCTTGACGTGTCTCAGCTTTGGATCATCTCCATCATCGGGCTTCTTCCTCTCCGCGTGCCAGCACATTAGCTTTGCTTCCTTGGGATCTACAAAATACCTCTGGAGACGGGGAGTGATCGGTAAGTACCATACCACTTTCTGGGGACATTTCTTCCCCGCCTTCTTGTATCGAGAAGCATTACACACCGGACAACTTGTTTTTTCCGCGTGGCCCTTCCGATAAATTATGCAATCGTTGATGCATGCATGGTATCTAACGTGTGGCAGATCAAGAGGGCACACGATCTTCTTGGCCTCATCAACTCTACTAGGACATACATTACCCTCGGGAAGAACATCCTTTAGGTACTTGAGATGCTCATTGAGGCTAGTGTCGGTCCATTTGTTTTTAGCCTTCGTCTTCAGCACTTGGAGTGTGAAACTCAAGTGGGTCACCTCAGGATTGCAACCATCATACAATGGCGTGGTCGAGTCTACCACCAGTTGCTCCAGCTTAGCCTCCTCTCTAGAAGCAGCTCTCTCAGTACTCGTGTCCTTGCGAAGCAATGCTTGAACATGAGGGTCCCGCACGATTGAACTTAGTACCGACGAACTCTGATGCGTGGAGTCCATGTCGTTATCTCCGCCGCCATGTCTGGCCCCTTCTCCGCCGCCATGTCTGGCCTCTTCCCCGCCGCCATTATCGATCATCTCTTCGTCTTGCCCCGTGTCATCATTGCGTGCCCCGTCGGCATCCTCAACATCGTCATCCTCATCTTCAGTTATCCACCGAGTATAGCCATCCATGAAACCAGTCATGAGCAAGTGCGCTTCGGCACGACCATCGACATGGGGGTCAAGCCAAACTATTCCTTTGCATTTTTGACACAGACATAAAACCTCTGTCAGGTTATTTTCCTTCATGTCCTGCACCGCCGACCGCAACCACCAGTCCACCATCGTTCCACTTCCAATCGTGAACTCTGCACGGTAATAATAAACAAATTGATTATAAAAATGCGTGCATTCATCCATGTCATACAAAAATTCGGCATGACCTTCCTTAAAAGTAGGACATATATAGATCTAGAGTTTGCCCGGAATTCGCCGAAACGGAAATAAATCGACATTTCGGCAAAACATAGGAAACTCAAATGCACAATTTGGCGTCAACTCATGCCACACACACAATTTCCATAAAAATATCACACACACATGCATAAACATATTTCCATTTTGCAAAAGCATGAAATATTAATCAATCCTCTATCTCAAGATCGAGCACACGGTGGAGATGATGATGTATGGAGGTCAAAAGTGCACGAAGCTCTTCTTGACAAAGAAAGATCTAGTTAGGGGGAAAATAGGTCACTTAACTAAATGCTACATCTACCTAGCTAGCTAATTTGGGAGGAGACAACGTCAACTAGTGGAGGGGGGAGGAAAAAGAAAAAGGAGATGAATTAATGGAGGTGGTGTAGTTATAGCTAGGAGTAATGAAGAGAGAGAAAGGTAGGTAGAAGAGGGAGAGTAATGTGGGGAGAAGTATTGAGGAAGAAGAAGAGTGAGAGAGGGTGGATGTGGGAGGGTAGGGGAAAGGGAGGAGAGGAGATGGGGAGGGGGAGGTGGAAAAGGTGGTGGGTCCTGCGTCTTAGCAGTAGCGCGGGAGAGAAAACCCGCTGCTGCTAAGAGCATAGCAACAGCGCGCTTTCCTGTCACGCGCTACTGCTAAACGAGCCAAACCTGTGCACATTTTCAAAATTAGTAGCAGCAAGGTGACAACAAAGCACGCTGCTACTATGGCATTAGAAGCAGCGCGCTCCCTAGCACCGCGCTACTAGTAAACTTATGCCATTGTGTACTGTCGGTGGATTTTTGTAGCAGCGTGGTTTAAGCGTCACGCGCTACTGCTAAGTTTGCACTAGTAGCGAGCTTTCCGTAGCCGCGCTGCTACTACTTAGCAGCAACGCCTGTTTTTATGCCACGCTGCTGCTAAGATTCTGTGTATAAGGTTTTCCCTAGTAGTGTGAGGCGGAGCGACAGGGTAGGTTGTGACTACCTAGGAGAGAGGTGGGCCTGACCCTGGTCGGTGTTCGCGGTTATTTCAAAATAACATGTTTAACGAGATCTTGGTATTTGATCTGAGTTTGGCCACTAGCCTATACGCACTAACCATCTACGCGGGGACAGTTATGGGCACTCAACGTCGTGGTATCAGCCGAAGCCTTCGTGACGTCCGCGACCGAGCGGCGCGCACCGGGTTGGACCGCGTAACGCAACTTCCTTTGTAATGGAGGTTGCTAGGTCTGCTCACCGGCCGCATACGCAAAGTGCAGGTGTGCAATGGGCGATGGGCCCAGACCCCTGCGCCATAGGATTTAGACCGGCGTGCTGACCTCTCTATTGTGCCTAGGTAGAGCTGCGACGTGTTGATCTTCCGAGGCCGGGTATGACCCAGAAAATTGTGTCCGGCGAAAGGCGATCGAGCGTGTTGGGTTATGTGGTGCACCCCTGCAGGGAAGTTGATCTATTCGAATAGCCGTGTCCCTCGGTAAAAGGACGACCCGGAGTTGTACCTTGACCTTATGACAACTAGAACCACATACTTAATAAAACACACCCTTCCAAGTGCCAGATACAACCGGTGATCGCTCTTTCACAGGGCAACGAGGGGAGGATCATCGGTTAGGATTATGCTATGCTATGATACTTGGTGAACTTACCATCTACTCTCTTCTCCTGCTGCAAGATGGAGGTTACCAGAAGCGTAGTCTTCGAAAGGACTAGCTATCCCCCTCTTATTCCGGCATTCTGCAGTTCAGTCCACATATGATACCCTTAATCCATTTGATACCAATGCATATATATGTAGTGTAGCTCCTTGCTTGCGAGTAATTTGGATGAGTACTCACGGTTGCTTTGCTCCCTCTTTTCCCCCTTTCTTTACCCAATTGCTGCGACCAGACGATGGAGCCCAGGAGCCAGACACCACTGTCGACGACGACTACTACTACTCGGGAGGTGCCTACTACTGCGTGCAGCCCGCTGACGATGACCAGGAGTAGTTTAGGAGGATCCCAGGAAGGAGGCATGCGCCTCTTTCGATCTGTATCCCAGTTTGTGCTAGCCTCACTACTAGGAAAAGGCCTACTAATGGCGCACCTAATTTGGCCATTAATGGCGCATTAGTGGTGCGCCATTAGTAGCACGCCATTAGTATATTTTACTAATGGCGCACCACTGGTGCGCCATTAGTATCTGGTATACTAATGGCGCACCACGCGGTGCGCCATTAGTATAGTCCACGGTGCACCATTAGTATGCCTCCCAGGGGGCCATGTATACCCAGGTGCTTTGGCATACTAATGGCGCACAACAACAGTATGCGCCATTAGTAACTTCGGCATACTAATGGCGCACTGTTTAATGATGCGCCATTAGTATCCTTTGGCACACTAATGGCGCACTATGATGTGATGCGCCATTAGTATGAATATTAGGTTTTTTTTGTTTTTTAATTTTCTATTTTTTGCACAGGTTACAAAATGTATAATTGGACAAAATATAGACAGCACACATCAACAACAGATTCATCGAATAAAATAGAAGATTAGTCTCTGAATACAGTTCATCATTTTAGTCTCCGAATACAATTCATCATATTAGTCTCTGAATTGGAAAGACCGAACAAAGATAGAACATTATTTTACAAGTCTCGAGACCGCGAGTTTGTCTTCACATTACAAGTCGATATCGATCATCTAAACTACCATCACATAGAAGAGAGCTGCGGTCATCATGATGAGCATCATCACGATGAAACTCGTCTTCATCCGGTTCCTCCAACGCTCCCTCCCCTCTCCTGCTAGATAACGGGCGTATCTAGATTCGTCCTCGGCCCTAGTGGTGTACCCTTTGTAACTGTTACCACTGAATCGGTGAACCTGTCTCCGACACTCCTCCCAGTCGTTGTAGACTCCGGGAACCTTACCCTTGTACACGACATACGACGTCATCGCTATGCAGTAGCCAAACGAAACGTTAGTACCAATTCACAGACAATACATAAGCAACATATAAGTATGCAACAGAACGATCGGAAGAGAAAAGCAAAACATTAATAGCATCGATTACATCTAAGTTGAATGAATCTCGAAACCAAAGAGACATACTACAATTTCATTAAAGTTTAATTACAACATATGAGCCAATCGATGTTTCAGAACTAGACACAGCATCACTGTTTTCGACTCGACTCAAGGGACCGGAGCGTGGATGAAGCCGCTGTCTATCGTGGGAGTCATGAAACAACGGGCGTTGTCAGCCTGCATTTGTAGGATTGTGTCGATGTCACTATTGGACGGTTGATTTCTGAGGTGGAACTGCCCCGAGGTACGAAGGACATCTTGATGGATGATTTCCGCAAACTCCGACTGGATGCGAAAGAATTCTTGTCTGATGTCCGCGTCCTGGATTGCCGACACGCTCGCGGCCCAATCTTTGAGTCTACTCGGTAGCAGAAGTTGATGATGGTCCCGTACGATCGCCCACATGTGATGGATGGCGTAGTAGGCACCCTTCTGACCGCCAGTTGGCTGCTTGACGCAGCAGAACATTGTATTGTGGGAGAACACGTGCTTGCCGTACTTACGAATAGGCCTGGTGAAGGTGCCTCCAGATTTGACGTAGCCGGGGAGAACATCATCAAGAACCTTCTTGACATTTGTGTAGTCTACGTTCGACTGACGGTCCGGGTCGAAATATGTGGCCATGGAATATTTGGGGCTTAGGAGGATGAGCGTGCAACGTGTGTCACTGCAGAAAACACGGAATGTTAAAACGATCGAAATCTAAGAATTCATATGTTATGGGGCGGTTGAGGGGACGACTTACTCGGGAAAGTAAGGCACGAGGAAGTTATCCTTATCTTGGTTTGCCAGAATGACGCCTTCGAGGTAAGAACTTGCGACCTGCCGGTCCCCACCGCTGCCCAAGATCTTGGCACGCATGTAGAAGGGGTCGACTATCACGATGTCCGGGGTCTTGTCGCGAATGATCCGCATCTCCATACTCAGCGAAAATAGCCGAACGAAGGTGTAGTGAAGTGGATGAAGGTTCAACATAGCGTGGATGTCATCAAACCGCAGGACGATCGTACCCCCGGTGGAGTTATCCACAAAGCCCTTGCCGTCTGGCACCTTGGCCGCGAAAACCGGGTATGCCACATCCTTCTCTCCGAGACGCCGCTTCTCCAAAGAAAGAACACTGTCATCCAGACTCCGCATAGCACCGGTTGCAGCATCGAGCATATTTCTCGGTAGCATCGGCCTACCCGCCACATGCACCCTCCTCGAGATATCCTCAGGTGCAGGTGGCCCGTCCTGAGCACGGATCGTACTCGGTGCCGGCTGGCCCGCACCCTTGTTAGTCTTTCTTTTGCGTGCCTTCTTCTTCTCCTGTAATGGGACCGAGTTCTGCTCATGGACCGCCTTCTTGAGTGTGTTGGGGCTAATAATATTTCGCTCCTCGCCTATCTGAGGCTCGGTGAAGTCGGCAGCTGGAGGCGTCTCCTGAGAGCTGAACGCTAGACGACGCCTGTTGCAACTTGTCTTCTCCGCGATACCAGCTAGATCGCGCACGTCTTTTGTTGGGTTGGGTTCTTGAGAAGGAGGCCCCATGAAGTCGCCACCGTACCCATGATCGGCAAAGTACTGATCGACGTTGGCAAATGTATCGTCGTCGTCGTCATTCTAATCCTGTGCCATATGCATGTTTGGATCCAGTGGCATAGGGATGTCCGGCACCGTTGCGGCGGTCTTGCCATGGGGCCGACTTTGCGCCGACACGACTGGCGGTGTTGTATTTGGGGTGGTGTCCCCCACCCCCAAACGAATCTGGCTCTTCGGCCAAAGCAGGGGCCAGCTCAGGCAGGCGCTGAGGGTCATCACGTCATCATCGTCGGCCCCGACGGGTTGAATCGGAGGTAACAACTCGTCGCAGCCTGGCAGCACCCGAACCAGTTGAACCCTAAACAAGTTGGGTGGCATCTGGGTACCGTGGAACAAGGGGTTGCCCGGTTGAACGATTTTGCCCTTGGCGACATCGACCAACTCGTTGTTCACGAAGTGCAGGAGAGTGCACGGAACGTCGGCGGTGCCCTGCGAAAACATGTAGGGCGTCAGGGATGCCCAGTCAAAGGCAAGGAGATGAAGTCCTCGGCGGAGAGAGGCTTAATTAGTTACCGTGATGATGGCGTCGAGCTCGGCTAATGTCGAGGCACCGCCAACGGCGGGCGTGCAGTTGACGGAGGGGCCGCTTGCTGCAGAGGTGCCGGCCGGCGTACACCCGGGTGCATTAAGCTCCCGTGCCGGCGTCGGAGACACCAATGCCGCCTCCGTCGGAGACACCAATGGCCCCGCCATCGCGTTCTGCGAGTTGCTGGACATGAAGCTAGGAATCGGGGGCGGCCCCTATTGGCCGCCCACAATCCACACACTAATCCCCTGTATCAAGGTAGGCACAATGGCGGTCATCGTCCTTCCGAGTTGTTGTTCCACTTGCTCTTGGACCATCTCCGGAATCCGCGCCACCTGTGCCCTGAGTTCTTGAACCTCGCGCGCCTGGCTTTCTGAGCTGGTCTTTTTCTCCTTTCGCCCACTAGTGTTATAGTATGACGACCATTTTGTCGACAAGCCTTTGCCGGCCACACGACCAGCTGACGTCGGCTTACTGAGCTTATCCTTGTTCTTCATTACATTCAACGCCCTATTTAGAGTGGTGTCCCAAGGGTTGCTCTTAGTCGACCCTGCGCTACTGCTTTCAGTCGCCTGCGGAAGGAATGTGAACCATTTAGAAATTTGGCTTCATTAATTAGAATGCAACCATATGAAGCTAATCACGCGGGGGTGTATTCCTTACCAGAACAAGCTCAAGCTCCCTGGTCTTCGGATCCGTGGTAAGCTCCTTTGTTTTCGGGTCCTTCTTGTACCGGGCCCTGACAAAGTTCCTGGTCTGCTTGTCACCGTATTTATCGAAGAGGGGCGGTAGGCCTTGCTCGGCACGGTCCGCATCCTCCTTGTCCCATATAGAATCCGCCACTCTGTAACCGCCGGGACCGAGTGTGTGTTCCCCTAAGTTCAGCTCCCGCATTTCTTTCCCCCACTTACTTGAATCGGAGCTTGCGGTGCTCGAGCAATTGATCTTGAAGTCGTTGTAGTCATCTTCGGTGATCGAAGAATTTTTCTCCTTGATCTTCTCATAACTCTCACCTTTCTGGATCATTCTCTTCACATTGCTTTTCCAAGTAGACAAGGCCGTGCTCATCTTCGTGAGGGCAGCATTGTTCACTTTATTCCCATTGAGGCTTGTGTTTTCAAATTCAGCGGGGAACTTGTATCGTTCGTGCAGCTTCGTGAAGAGGAGGTTGCGCAAATTCCCTTGGTCAAGATGCCTGAGGTTCTCGGTGTTGATCGAGACGGTGCTCCGGAGAATGCACCCGAGCTGAAGCGAGTACCCCTTGACTATTCGTTCGGGCGCCGTTGGATTCCCGTAGGAGTCCACTTCAGTAACTTCCTCCTTGAGGGTGCGGAGCACGGTCGGGCGCCGGTCCTTCCGTTCCCTCTTCGGTTGGCTGCCATCTGTGCGTGCGCCGCCATCATCAGTGGTGGCATCCTCGGCGGCACCATCAGTGGTGGCATCAGTGGGGTCATCCTCGGCGGTACCATCAGTGGTCTCAGGATCGGCGGGGAAGGCGGCGGCCTCATACAAGTGAGGTTGTTCCTCCATCTCCTGGGACAGCTCCCAGAATGCCTTGACGCCCCAACCCCCGGCCTCATCGTTATTGGCCATGTTTCTCTCTAAATAGGAACAAAGTTTGGTCAAAAAGTTGGTTATTGTCAAGGAACAAGATCATGGTCTCATCATTTAGGGTTTGTCGACACCGAGGAGAATTCTAAGTTGGGCCTAATCACTTGGCTCTATTGCCGCCTATGGTTTAATGCAGCTAGAATAAAGGGGCACTTGATCCTACTTAATTAACTACTAAGATACCCCGGCCCATGCATTAGTCACAAGTACCCCATATGTCCTATTTTTAGCAAAGTCATGCTAAAATTCACGGAAAATTTCAGCATGACCTTTGCTGAAAATAGGACATATGGAGTACCCGAATTTGCCGGAACGGAAGTTAATCGACATTCCAGCAAACTCAAGGGCCTCTCGGGTGGACAAGGCAAAAAAGGCCTTCATCACAACATGGAAAATACATTGGTTGTATACCAATTCAATGTCCAACCAATGTCTCACAATATTTTTCAATTTTCAGCATAACCCCCTTCTTCGCGAGGAAGCATGCTCTGACAAGCTAAGTTATGTTACACATGTAATGGCCAAATTTGGGGAAATTACTAGCTAAACAAGTTTAAGCGCACAGACATGCTGGCTACAAGAGAAATGATAGGGTTAAAAGACCAACAAACAAACTCGTGTAAAACTGCCTCAGTTTCAGGTCTAGATTGTTCAATTCCACTTTCCACTCACGGGCTCTTAAATCAGAACTCAACTAAGAGATCCGCTGATCTAACGCGCACGAAACCATTCTCAGTTCGATCGAACGAAAGATCAATAGTGGCCAAAACTGAAGAAAAAACTGAATAAAAGCATGCCTTGCATACAGAGCACATACCAAGCAGCGGCCTAAAATAGCAAGCATCAAATTAATATTCTGGATAAAAACTGAATAAAAACTGAATAAAAACTGAATATTGCCAGTCACTTAATTAGTTGGGTGACAACTTCAAAACAAATTAGTTATTATTATTTTTCTTGCCAAGTTTAAAATATAATAAAGGGTTGTAGTGAATATCTAGCAGAAAATGTCTCACATGGTCACATATGCACATAATTTTAGTCAAGTATTTGTAATATACTACTCCAAAATAAAGTAGAGCCACATGCTTCATTTTCAGAAAAATAGGCGGCGATGTAAAACAAATGTAAGCACTGTTGCATGATGTTGACAGGAATGAATGATCTTCGTCTCTGTTGAACTTAAAAATGACCTTCACAATGTTCAGAACTTCAGATGGAAGTGGGGAAAGAAGGTAGTTTTTCGTGCGGCTTTCCCTTTTTGCAGAGATTCAAGCAGAAACTTGAGAGAGGACAGTGAGATCTGCGAGGGGATATGCAAATGCTTCAACATGAAAGAATTTAAATCTGCAAAATTCGTCGACGCTAGATCGAACAGATGCCGGTCTATTCTTGTTTAAGATCACAGTCAGCAACACCACCTTCTTGCTCAAGAGATTAAGGTAATATATCATAAACTAGCTAGCAAGCACACAGGAACATTGACAGATATGATTTTCATATATCAAGGACACTATGATAGCAGAAGAAAAAAATCGGTTGGACATGACAAATACATGCTCTATAGTTTAGTCGAGAGAACCAAATACACCGTCTGTAATTAGCATGAATGAATCCCTTTCAATAATTTCTCATTGTAACCAAAAATAGAGATCGACCCCTCCTATGGACAACTGCCTAGTGAAATGGTAAATCCGCAGCAATGGCTAAAAGAGACAACAAATGCACAGGATGGGAGGGGTGATCGCCCATGGGCAGGGAATGGGGAGGAAGGTTGGAGAGGGAGGAAGGAGGAAGGAGGAGAGGTACCTGGGCGAGCGCGGCCGGTCGCCGGAGGGGTTGGGGTCAGGGTTGGGGTCGCGGTCGGCGGCGGCGGCGGCGTCGAAGGGATGCCTCTGTTGGTCGTGGGGGGGGGGGGAGGCCGGCGGCCGCGGTCATTGTGGGGAGGCCGGCGGCGGCGCAGGGCAGGGGCCGACGCGGGGAGGCTATCAGCGACGGCGAGGTCGCGGAGGCGTCGGCGATGGCGGAGCTGTAGTGGTGGGGGAAGCGGGGGCGCGGGAGCGGCGGCGTCATGCGTCGGGGCAGAGCTAGGGGGAAGTGGATCTGGCCGGAGTCGGGGGAGTTAGAGCTAGGTGGACGAAGGGGTCTGGGGCGGCGGGGCGGCGGCGGCGGGAGAGGAGAGGGCGGCGTCGGGAGAGGAGAGGGCGGCGTCGGGAGAGGAGAGGGGAAGGGGATCGAGGGCGAGGGCGAGGGAGAGAGAGGGGGTGGGAGGGGCCGGGAGGAAATATGGATGGGGGTGGCACAATACTAATGGCGCACCTCACCGTGGTGCGCCATAAGTACATCCATACTAATGGCGCACCTCACCGTGGTGCGCCATTAGTATTTTTTTTATTTCTGCTCGAGCCAATAGGTTATCTTCCACCTGACCTGATAGACACCAAGTTGCCTCTACTAGCTCGACTGGTCAGCAGCCAGTTCTCACACCAGGAGGTCCTGGGTTCGATTCCCAGGCTCCAAATTTTTTTTATGCATTAAAATGCTGTTTGATACTTATTTGTGTTTAAATATGTTCAAACTTGTTTAAATCATAACAGTAATATTTTTTTATAATACAGTAATAATTTTTTAAACAATATCATCAAACAGTAATGCCGGTGGAGCAGGGGAGGGTGCGCGGGGTCGGCGGCGGCGGTTGAGTTGGGGAGGGGTGCGGGGGTCGGCGGCGGCGGTTGAGTAGGGGAATCGAGGGTGCGGGGGGTCGGTGGCGGCGGTTGAGTAGGGGAATCGAGGGTGCGGGGGGTCGGCGGCGGCGGCCGGTGGACCGGGGGGTGCTCGGCAGCGAGGAGGACCGGATCTGGCGAGGTGGGATAGCGATCGAGATGGAGGGGGATCGAGATCGAGCATCCATGAGATTTAAAAATATTCATGATAGTTCAAAAAGTGCCCATGAAATACAACCGAGAAATGAAGGCTCCGATTTAAATACAATCGATCTTAGCTAGCTATCTGTTCACAATCTTCTTGCCCTTCTTTTTCGCAAATGGAGTTCTTTTGTGGAACGGACGTCCTTTAGGTAGGGTGGTCCTGCTTCTTCTTGTGGTGTATGCTGCTACTTCATCATCGTCGTCATGTTTGATCCTCGGGTCGCCGTACTTGTCGAAGTCTTTCTCATTGGCTACTCCATCCATTCCGATGATCTTCCTTTTGCCTCTCCTCACGACAACACGACTGGGCTTTGACGGGTCGGTAATGAAGAAGCATTGGTCCACTTGGGAAGCCAGTACCCATGGCTCATTTTTCGTGGTGACGTTTGCGCCCGCGGTCTTGGATTTGGCTTCGGGTATAACCATGGTGGTGAAATACCGGTCTTCTTTTAGGACGCTCTTGGCCCATCTGACACGGAACATCGGGACCTTCTCTCCAGCGTAGCTCAGCTCCCAGATCTCCTCGATCCTTCCGTAGTATCAGTCCTTGTCGTTACCGGTGTAGGATTCCATCGTTACCCTGGAGTTCTGATAACCATCGCTCTTCATGTCCTTGGCCTCGGTGTAGAATGTGTAGCCGTTGATATCGTACGCCTCATAGGTCATCAGGTTGTGCTCGGCGCCCTGTGACAAGGCGAATATGAGTTGTTCTTCCGCGGAAGAATCCTCATGTAAAGGGCACGACAGAAGCTTCTGCTTGAACCAACGCGTGAAACATGAGTTGTGCTCTTTGAGTATATCTCCGTCCGTCCTTTGTTGGCCTCGGTCATTGTACGTCTTCTTAATAAAGGTTTTGTGCTGTACCACCCAAGGATCGACCACGTCTATGTGTTGTAGCGCGACTAGGTTTGCTCTTTCAAAGTCGGCGAGTCGACCCTCGAAGTCGACATGCATTTCGCGACGACCCTCACGGTGACCCCATCCAGCGAGCCTGCCGAGGTGCCTGTTGATGGGCAGACCGACGGGGTTCTCGATGCCTAGATAATTCGTGCAGTAGGAGATGCACTCTTCGGTCAGAAAGCCCCTGGCTATGCTTCCCTCTGGACGTGACATGTTGCGAACGTATCCTTTGATGACACCATTCGTCCTTTCAAACGGCATCATGCTGTGCAGGAACGTCGGCCCGAGTTGGATGATATCGTCCACGATATGGACCGGCAGATGCACCATAATGTCGAAGAATGCGGGCGGGAAGTACATCTCAAGCTCGCATAGTATCACCACGATCTCTTCCTGTGGCCTTCTGAGTTGCCTCACGCCAACAGACTTCCGAGCGATGACGTCGAAAAAATTGCATAGGCCAAATAGGGTTTCACGGACGTGCGCGTCCATGATCCCACGGATTGCAACTGGAAGTATCTGCGTCATCAGCACGTGACAGTCGTGAGACTTCATCCCTCTGAACTTCTGCTTCGCTGGGTCTAGGTATCTGCTTATCTTCCCCACGTAACCATAAGGAAGTTTTACTCCTACGAGGCAGGTGAAAAACTGCTCGATCTCCTCCTGACTTAGAGTGAAGCACGCGGGAGGGTAGTCATTTCCGGTCTTCTTGGCCTTCTTGCCTTTGCGACGACTTTCCGTGTCCTGCTTCGCCTCATCATCATCATCATATATAGTGTGAAGCTCCTGCCTGATGCCCATTGATTTCAAGTCTGCCCTTGCTTTCGGCCCATCTTTGGTCCTCTCTGGCATGTTGAGCAGGGTACCAAGCAGACTCTCGCACACGTTCTTCGTGATATGCATGACATCAAGGCTGTGAGGCACACAGTGGATCTTCCAGTACGGCAAGTCCCAGAAAATAGACCTCGTTTCCCATACCTTCAGCAGCAGCTCTGGCGCCTTTCGCTTTTTTCCCGGCTCTGACGCCTTTTGCTTCTTTCCCGGTAGTGGGCAGTCTTTCCAATTTTTCAACAGCTCGTCTATTTCCTCGCCGCTCCTCGTACGCGGGCGTCCTCGGGGTTCGGTTTCACCATCGAACAGATCCTTGCGTTTTCTCCACGGGTCATCGTCGCGAAGCCACCTTCGATGTCCCATGAACACGGTTTTCGAAGACCCGGGATCTCTATCTAGCTGGCGATACGTTGTGTCATCCATGCACCTGGCGCATCCAGAAAATATGTGGACCACCTGCCCCGCGACATATCCGTAACCGAGATAGTCATGCACCGTCGTGAGCAGCGCGGCTCTCATAGGGAAATATTCTTTCTCTGCGGCGTCCCACGTATTGGCTGGAGTTTTCCACAGCGTGTCAAGCTCCTCTTTTAGCAGCCCCAGATAGAGATTGATGTCGTTCCCTGGTTGTTTCGGTCCTTCAATTAGCATACTCATGTGAATGTACTTCCTCTTCATGCACAACCAGGGGGAAGGTTGTACATCCACACAAACACAGGCCAGGTGCTATGTGTGCTTCTCTGGCTGCCAAACGGATTGACTGCATCGGTGCTCGCGCCCAGCACGATGTTCCTTGGATCGTTCCCAAATTCTGGGTCTTCGAAGTTCAACGCTTGCCACTGGCTCGCATCCTTAGGGTGACTCAGCATCTTGTCTTTTTTATCTATCTCCGGATCATTTGTGTCATCTTCTCGCTTCTTCTTCTCCCTATCCGCGTGCCAACGCAGGAGCTTTGCTACCTTAGGGTCCGCAAAATACCGCTGCAGACGAGGAGTGATCGGAAAGTACAACACCACTTTTCGAGGAGCTTTCTTCCTCTTCTTGTATCGAGTGACGCCGCACACCGGACATATGGTAGACTCCGCGTGCTCGTCCCGATAAATGATGCAATTGTTCATGCACACATGGTATTTCACGTGTGGTAAATCCAGAGGACACACGATTTTCTTCGCCTCCTCCAAACTGGTCGGGCACTTGTTCCCCTTGGGAAGACGTTCGTGCCAGAATGACATGTTCTCGTCGAAGCATGCGTCGGTAATTTTGTGTTTTACCTTCATCTCCAGAGCCATGAGCGTTACTTTCAGGCGGGTATCCTCGGGCCTCCATCCTTCATACAATGGAGTGACCGCGTCTAACTCAAGTTGATCCTTCTTGGCTTTCTCTCAGGCGGCAGCTCTTGTGTTATCTGTCTGCTTGAGAAGCAGCTCTTGAATATGAGGGTCCTGCACCCAGCCCATCGATGGTCCAGCGTCGTCTGCTCCGGCATCTTCCTCATCATCATGTCCTGCATCTTCTACATGATGACTGTGTACAGCATCACCGTCGTGATCATCTCCTGGGGATTCTTCGTCTTCTCGCCCGCCCGAGCCGCGGTGGTTGTCTTGCTGCCCTTCCTCATTTGTTGCCCGGCCCCCATGAACGACTTCGTAGTCATCTTCATCACCTTGCCACCAATAGCCATCCATGAAACCACGCAAGAGCAGGTGGTCCCGCACCTGCCCGGATTCCGGGTGCGCAATAAGGCTCTTCAGCTTACATCTTCGACACGGACATCTTATCTCCGTCTCGTTCTTTTGAAGCATCTCGGCCTTCGCGGACCTCAAAAACCTATTCACGATGCCTTCGGTCATCATGCGGACCATGGTCGCCTGCGGGGTAGAGCAAAACGATATTTTAGAACCAAGAAAAAATTTGGCATGACTTCCCCTAAAAATAGGACCAAAAAGAATGCTTAATGCCAAAATTCTCACCGAAACGGAAATGAATCAACATTCCGGCAAAATATTGGCAACTATCACATTTCAAATACCGGTACACCTCCAAACACAAACACATATGCAACACCACAAACATATGCAACACCACGAACATACATAGATCTAGCTAGGCCATAAAAAGTGCATATGTGCACATTGTTGTAGGGAGAAATACATAAATATAGCTTCCCCCGTTACTTACCTATCAAAACAAGGTAATTTAACCACTTAAATTGAATGAATCTATGGTGGAAATGAGGTGATAAAGAGGAGGCACCCGAGACAAGGAGGAGGTGGAGAGAATGAAGTGGGGAGAAAGTGAGTGTGGGTAGGAGAGGCTCCCCAAAATATCTTGTTGCTGCCCACTTACTAATGGCGCACCAACTCAAAATGCGCCATTAGTAATCTAGGTTACTAATGGCGCACCATCTGGTGGTGCGCCATTAGTAGTTTTGCAAAAAAAAATTACTAATGGCGCACTGTACCCCAGTGCGCCATTACTAGTTTGAACTAGTAATGGCGCACGGTGCAACAGTGCGCCATTAGTAGTTTTGCAAAAAAGGGAATAAAAAATATAATAAAAAAACAACATTAGTGGCGCACTTTCAGACAGGTGCGCCATTACTAGTTACAACTAGTAATGGCGCACTTTGTCTGGATGCGCCATTAGTATGTTTGGACAGGCGCACTAGTTCCAAAAAAATTTGATACTAATGGCGCACCCTGTGCCAGGTGCGCCACTAGTAATTTCAACTCTGATGGCGTACCAGATGGTGGTGCACCATTAGTATATACTAATGGCGCACCCCTTGTCAGGTGCGCCATTAGTGTCAATCCCATCTATAACCCTTTTTCTAGTAATGCCTTCTTAAGGAAAACTTGTTTAACTTATGTCTGTGCTCAGATATTGTTGCTTCCGCTGACTCGTCTATGATCGAGCTCTGTATTCAATCCCTCGAGGCCCTTGGCTTGTAATATGATGCTTGTATGACTTATTTTATTTGTAGAGTTGTGTTGTGATATCTTCCCGCGAGTCCCTGATCTTGATCGTACACGTTTGCGTGTATGATTAGTGTTTGGTCAAATTGGGGGCGTCACAGACATGCCTCATCTTTACCGTTAATGCATCTACCTATGAAGAGAGCAAAATAATGTATAGCAGGAAAATGAATGCTCCCTATGGTGGCATGTGTTATATCTCTAGATTCTCCCATAGTTATACTAGCAAGAAAATCTCTAGATTCTCCCACAGTTATACTAGCAAGAAAATCTCTAAATTCATATTTGCGAGGATCCCTTATACTACCCCATTGTGGTAGTTTGCAAGAAGTGGTAAAATCCTCTAAGTCCATAGTATAAGAATTTTCATAAAGATCAAACAGGACAGTTGGAGAATTACGTGAAGTTGAAAATTCAAACCTTCTCACAAAGGTACTGGTGAGGTTGTGATACTAGCTGCACTTCTCTTTCTCGAAGCTCACAAGATCAGTGTTACGCAAATATGCATTAAATTCTTCTTTAATTCTCGCTTGATCCATAAAATTTTCAGAAAGCCACTCGCAAGGACGCACTAGAGTGTCTCTTGGTGGCTCTTCATCAGCATCTCGCATTGCAAGGCTGGGTCCTTGCTTCCTTGAAGAACCACCTTGGAGCATTTTCCTAAGCATATTTGTTCCTCTGAAAAATTCTTAAAATTTTTAGTAACTTCAAAATAAAAGTAAACCAAACTAAATAATATTGATAGCAACTACTCATACAAGTGCCTACAGCCTATATCATGAATCAAAACTACTTTTGACCATATAAATTTGACATGCAAGCTCAATGACAGGGTCACCTAAGCAACAAAAATTTGCAATTAATAAAGGACTAGAACAAAAACTAATTGGACCAATGGAGGAGTCACATACCAAGGAACAATCTCCCCAAGAAGTTTGGTGAGAGGTGCTTTGAGAAAGGAGATCAAAAATGGCAGCAAGATGAGATAGAACTCGTGCTTGAGCTGGATAATCGTGTTTGTGGGAGGAAGAAGAAGTGTGTGGGTGCAGGAATAAGTGGAGGAGGGCCACCGTGGGCCCACGAGGCAGGGGGGCGCCCAGGGGATAGGGCGCGCCCTCCACCCTCGTGGGCAGGTGGTTGACCCCCCTGCTGTGTTCTCAGTGCCAAATATTCTCAAATATTCTAGAAAAAACCTCATATTTAAATTTCAGGGCATTTGGAGAACTTTGATTTTCGGGATATTTTTATATTGCACGGATAATCAGATAACAGACAAAAAAATATTTGTTTTTATTTTATTTAATATAAATAATAGAACGTAAAAGTGGGGTACAGAAGGTTGTGCCTTCTAGTTTCATTCATCTCATGATCATCAAAAGGAATCCACTAACAAGGTTGATCAAGTCTTGTTAACGAACTCATTCCGAATAACATGGAACCGGAGAAATTTCGAATAACACTATGTTACCTCAATGGCGATATGCACATCCCCAATAATAAGAATATCATATTTCTTCTTGACAGTAGGAAGAGGAAATTCGAAACCTCCAAATATAATCGATGGAATTTTTCCAATAGAGTTGATACTATGAACTTGAGGTTGTTTCCTCGGAAAGTGTACCGTATGCTCATTACCATTAACATGAAAAGTGACATTGCCTTTAGTGTAATCAATAACAGCCCCTGCAGTATTTCAAAAGGGTCTTCCAAGAATAATAGACATACTATTGTCCTCGGGAATATCAAGAATAAGAAAATCCGTTAAAATAGTAACGTTTGCAACTATAACAGGCACATCCTCACAAATACCGACAGGTATAGCAGTTGATTTATCAGCCATTGCAAACTTATTTCAGTAGGTGTCAACTTATTCAAATCAAGTCTATGACATAAAGAGAGAGGCATAACACTAACACCGGCACCAAGATCACATAAAGCAGTTATAACATAGTTTCTTTTCATAGAGCATGGTATAGTGGGTACACAGGGATCTCCAAGTTTCTTTGGTATTCCACCCTTAAAAATATAATTAGCAAGCCTGGTCGAAATTTCAGCTTCCGGTATCTTTCTTTTATTCGTAACAATTTCTTTCATATACTTAGCATGAGGATTCATTTTGAGCACATCAGTTAATCGCATACGCAAAAAGATAGGTCTAATCATTTCAGCAAAGCGCTCAAAATACGCATCATCCTTTTTCTTGGATTGTTTGGGAGGAAAAGGCATGGGTTTCTGAACCCATGGTTCTCTTTCTTTACCATGTTTCCTAGCAACAAGGTCTTTCTCATCATAACATTGATTCTTTGATTGTGGGTTATCAAGATCAACAGCAGGTTTAATTTCTATATCATTATCATTACTAGGTTGAGCATCATCATGAACATTATATTTAATCGTATCACTAGTTTCAGATTCATTACCAGATTGTGTCTCAGCATCAGAAATAGAAATATCATTTGGATTCTCAGGTGGTTCAATAACAGGTTCACTAGAAGCATGCAAAGTCCTATCATTTTTCTTTTTCTTCCTTTTATAAGGACTAGGTGCACCTATATTATTTCTCTGAGAATCTTGCTCAATTATCTTAGGGTGACCTTCAGGATACAAAGGTTCCTGGGTCATTTTACCACCTCTAGTCATAACTCTAACATCATTATCATTATCCTTACTATTCAATTCATTGAGCAAATCATTTTGAGCTTTAAGTACTTGTTCTACTTGAGTGGTAACCATAGAAGCATGTTTACTAATAAGTTTAAGTTCACCTTTGACATTAGCCATATAATCACCCAAGTGTTCAAGCATATTTGAATTGTATTTCAATTGTCTACCAAAATAAGCATTAAAGTTGTCTTGTTTAGCCATAAATTTATCAAACTCATCTAAGCATGGGCTAGCAAACTTAGTAAATTGGATTACAACTTTATCATATTTATAGAGAGAATTTACCTTTACTACCTGCGTCGGGTTATCAAGACCATGTACTTCTTCAATAGGTACTGGATTAAGATCATGTGTTTCTTCAACAGGCGGTAAATTAAGACCGTGTATTTCTTCAATAGGAGGTAAATTCTTAACATCTTCAGCTTTAATACCTTTTTCTTTCATAGATTTCTTTGCCTCTTGCATATCTTCAGGACTGAGATATAGAATACCCCTCTTCTTCGGAGTTGGTTTAGTAATAGGCTCAGGAATTGGCTCCGGAGGTGTCCAATTATGTTCATTTGTCAACATATTATTCAATAGAATTTCAGCTTCATCCGACGTTCTTTCCTTCAAAACAGAACCAGCACAACTATCCAGGTAATCTCTGGAAGCATCGGTTAGTCCATTATAAAAAATATCAAGTATTTCATTTTTCTTAAGAGGATGATCAGGCAAAGCATTAAGTAATTGGAGAAGCCTCCCCCAAGCTTGTGGGAGACACTCTTCTTCAATTTGCACACAATTATATATATCCCTTAAAGCAGCTTGTCTCTTATGAGCAGGGAAATATTTAGCAGAGAACTAATAAATCATATCCTGGGGACTACGCACACAACCAGGATCAAGATAATTAAACCATGTCTTAGCATCACCCTTTAATGAGAACGGAAATATTTTAAGAATATAGAAGTAACGAGTTCTCTCATCAGTAGTGAATAGGGTGGCTATATCATTTAATTTAGTAAAATGTGCCACAAAAGTTTCAGATTCATAGCCATGAAAAGGATTAGATTCAACTAAAGTAATTATATCAGGATCAACAGAGAATTCATAATCCTTATGGGTAACACAAATAGGTGAAGTAGCAAAAGCAGGGTGAGGTTTCATTCTAGCATTTAGAGATTGCTTATTCCATTTAGCTAATAACCTCTTAAGTTCGTTTCTATCTTTGCAAGCTAAAATAGCTAAAGAAGCTTCTTGTTCAAAAACATAACCCTCAGGAATAATAAGTGATTCTTCATCATCACTTTCATCAGTATTATCAGATTCAATATTTTCAATCTCTCTAGCCCTAGCAAGTTGTTCATCGAGAAATTTACCAAGTGGCACAGTAGTATCAAGCATAGAAGTAGTTTCATCATAAGTATCATGCATAGCAGAAGTGGCATCATCAATAACATGCGACGTATCAGAACGAATAGAAGCAGCTATAGATGTCGCAAGCTTACTCAAAACAGAAGGTGAATCAAGTGTAGAGCTAGATGGCAGTTCCTTACCTCCCCTCATAGTTGAGGGATAAATCTTGGTTCTTGGATCTTTCAAGTTCTTCATAATGATAATCAGATATAAATCCCAAGTGACTCAAAGAATTGAGCTATGCTCCCCGGCAACGGTGCCAGAAAATGGTCTTGATAACCCACAAGTATAGGGGATCGCAACAGTTTTTGAGGGCAGAGTATTCAACCCAAATTTATTGATTCAACACAAGGGGAGCCAAAGAATACTCTCAAGTATTAGCAGCTAAGTTGTCAATTCAACCACACGTGGAAATTTAGTATCTGCAGCAAAGTATTTAGTAGCAAAGTAATATGATAGTACTGGTAATGGTAGTAAAAGGTAACAGAAGTAAAAGTAATGTTTTTGGTATTTTGTAGTGATGATAGCAATAGCAACGGAAAAGTAAATATGTGAAGAACAATATATGGAAAGCTCGTAGGCAATGGATCGGTGATGGCGAATTATGCCGGATCTAGTTCATCATGTAACAGTCATAACCTAGGGAGACACAGAACGAGCTCCAGTTCATTGATATAATGCATGCATGTATTCCGAACATAGTCATATATGCTTATGGAAAAGAACTTGCATGACATCTTTTGTCCTGCCCTCCCGTGGCAGCGGGGTCCTTGTGGAAACTAAGGGATATTAAGGCCTCCTTTTAATAGAGTACCGGAACAAAGCATTAACACATAGTGAATACATGAACTCCTCAAACTACAGTCATCACCGGTAAGTATCCCGATTATTTTCACTTCGGGGTTAACGGATCATAACACATAATAGGTGACTATAGACTTGCAAGATAGGATCAAGAACTCTCATATATTGATGAAAACATAATAGGTTCAGATCTGAAATCATGGCACTCGGGCCCTAGTGACAAGCATTAAGCATAGCAAAGTCATAGCAACATCAATCTCAGAACATAGTGGATACTAGGGATCAAACCCTAACAAAACTAACTCGATTACATGATAGATCCCATCCAACCCATCACCGTCCAGCAAGGCTATGATGGAATTACTCACGCACGGTGTTGAGCATCATCAAATTGGTGATGGAGGATGGTTGATGATGACGATGGCGACGGATTCCCCTCTCCGGAGCCCCGAACGGACTCCAGATCAGCTCTCCCGAGAGGTTTTAGGGATTGGCAGCGGCTCCGTATTGTAAAACGCGATGAATTCTTCTCTCTGATTTTTTTCTCCCCGAAACACAATATATGGAGTTGGAGTTGGAGTCAGAGAGGCATCAGGGGGCCCACAAGGTAGGGGGCGCGCCCTAGGGGGGCAGGCACGCCCTCCACCCTCGTGGATAGGTGGTGGGCCCCCTGGCCTTCATCTTTTGCAGGTATTTTTCATATTTTCCAAAAACTTGCTCCGTGAAGTTTCAGGTCATTCCGAGAACGTTTGTTTCTGCACATAAATAACACCATGGTAATTCTGCTGAAAACAACGTCAGTCCGGGTTAGTTCCATTCAAATCATGCAAGTTACAGTCCAAAACAAGGGCAAAAGTGTTTGGAAAAGTAGATACGACAGAGACCTATCAGCCATTTATTTTACTTTGCATCTTTTATTTCTCTTTATCATAAAAATACCAAAAAATATTATCCTATCATATCTATCAGATCTCACTCTCATAAGTGACCGTGCAGGGATTGACAACTCCTTATCACGTTGGTTGCAAGGATTTATTTGTTTGTGTAGGTGTGAGGGACTCGTGCACAGCCTCCTACTGGATTGATACCTTGATTCTCAAAAACTGAGGGATATACTTACGCTACTTTGCTGCATCACCCTTTCCTCTTCAAGGGAAAACCAACACAGTGCTCAAGAGGTAGCAAGAAGGATTTCTGGCGCCGTTGCCGGGGAGGTTCGCGCAATACAAGTCAAGATTTGACTCCCAACAACGAGTCACTTGTGGTGTCGTTGCAAGTCAAGACATACCAAGTACCGATCACAAACCCTTATCTCCCGCATTACATTATTTGTCATTTTCCTCTAGTTTTCCTCCCCCACTTCACCCTTGCCATTTTATTTGCCCTCTCTCTCCGTCATCCTTCTCTTTCCCTATTTGCCTCTTCTTTTGTTTGCCTTCTTCCCGTATGTATCCTTTTTTGTGGTTCCATGTGCCTTCTATTTGCTTGCATCTTTGCTTGCTAAAAATCTATTGATATGGATCCACTTAAAGTGTTCTACTTAGATCATCTTCGATCCTTATGCGCTCGTGCTGATACCCCAACTAGCCTAGTTGATGGGAAATCTTTAGATGAGCATGCTCATTTTGTGCGTCACCGTTTTTCTAAAAAAGGGAGACTCTTATGGAATCAATTAAACAGATTGTTGTGTTATGCTTGGAATCTTTGTGAAATTTGTGATTTTACTTGTTGCTCTAAGAACCCTAAAAAACACCTCCCCTACCTATGTGAGTTTAATGATATTGAAATCTTATCTTCTTATGCAAAGGGTGTTTATAGTTACTACGATATCGAACGAATTGAAGAATTTGTTGCTTTTAAGGGTGCTTATGATGTTGCTTCTTTGATTGAAAAATATGATATTACTCTCTATGTATCTGAAAATTTAGACATACTTAAATATTGCTATGAAAACTATGCTCGTAATGTCTATGTCAAAGAATTTATTGAAAGAATGACCGTTTCTTCGGAAGAAACTAATGATATGCATGAATCTATAGATAATTATGATTCTGATGATTTGATTGAAATATCCCTTGATGAACATGCTGCTTGCTATCACTACAAAAAAATACACTTCCGTGATGATACGTGTTTGTCACGGTAGGTCGCACTTTCTGTCATGCATGTACATCCATGACGATTTTATGACAGAATCAAGATAGTCATACCTCTGCTGTCGTAGAAGTGTTCCATGACATTACCAACATTATCATCATGGAAGTGTCCACTTCCGTGACGATAAATCCCACGTCACAGAAGTGCTTTCGTCAAGGGTGACAGACACGTGGCATCCACCGTAATGGAATGTTGTTAAGCTATTGTGTCGGGTTTTGGATCCGATAACCCGTTAACATCCCCGACCAATGGGGATTTTCGACATGTAAAATCATCACTGGCTGGAGGAAACACGTGTCGGCTCATCGTTGGGACAGATGTCATCTACTCATTGGACAGAAGGCGCCTATGATATGTCGACACGTGGCACGGCCCAATAGAGGCCCATTCCTATGAAAAGGCCGGCCCGTTTGACTTGGTCAAAAGGTGGCGGGCCGACCCATGTAAAGCCTATTAACGACCTGTTCGCATATAGCCCATTTACAGCCCGCTAACCCAAGGCCCATTACGCCCTATCCGAATTAGGCCTAGTAGCGTCATCTGGGCCACCCAATATGATTCCAGCCTGTTTTCACTTCTGGCCCATGTATGGCCCATGACGTCTTTCAGCCCATACGAGGCCCTATGTAACTCTTGGCCTATTAACGGCCCGTGGTGAAACTGGCCCGTAATGAACAGTGTATCACTTTACACCGATTAACGGCCCGTGGTGAAACTGGCCCCTAATGAACAGTGTATCACTTTATACCCATTAATGGCCCGTTATTCCGTTGGGCCGTTTCCAGCCCATGTTATCTTTCGGCCTTCTCAGAGCCCATTTACTCTTGGGCTCATTTCCAGCATTCGTTTACTTACGGCCCGTTACTGTCATTTTCTGCTTATGGGCCAAATTCAGCCCGTGGTTATAGTCGGCCCATTTGTGGTCCATTAATACATTGGGCCGTTTTCATAGCGTCATCAAATACGACCTATTAACGATGGCCCGTTATGGTCGGCCCAAGAACGGATGATTCCAACTCTAGCCCGTTTACGGCCATAATGCGGCCTATTATTGGCCCATGTTTGGCCAATCGATCATACTGCCTGTATAAGGCCCATTGATGATACGGCTCATAGAAGGCACATTGTTTCTATGACCCGTAGAAGGCCCACTGTTTCTACGGCCCATAGAAGGCCCACTGTTTCGACGGCCCGTAGGAGGCCCAATGTCACTATAGTAAATATTAGCCCATGGTTATTGTGGCCTAGTTTTCAAAAATAGGTTATTGCAGCCACTAGCAAACTGCGGAAAAAGAATTGCAATGACTACAAGCAAACAAATAAACAAGACTAGAAGGAAATAAATAAGCAAGCAACTTACGCTAGGCTATCACGGCTATCACACATATTACATCCACTAGGCATCAAAGTTCGCCACCAGTGCAAATAAACGCGCCGACAAAAGAATATACAAAACTGAGATCACTTCAGAAGGCACTAGGCCTAGCCAGCTCGGGCCCCCAAACAGCTCAAGTAGCTGAGTAGACCTCAGTTCTGTCAACGATAGATGCATCAACACTACATTTAAGGAATGATGGTGCGCATGGCAGTCCTCTGACATCTTCATTGCATCTTTGACTTCAAGTCGGAGCTGAGATAAAGCAAGCCTTTCTGCTTTAAGTTGAGACTGAAGAAGTCGAACTGATTGAGGTAGTGACTATACAGAGGTTGTCTCACACCTGCTGGTGAGTACCTTCAACTCACTGTCTTCATCAAGACAGGACCTTGGGGTCATCTCGCTGTCCTCAAGATGGTTTGGCTCACTATCTTCCCTAAAGTTCTGCCTGGCGTAAGAGATACGAGTCTGAAAGAGAAACAAGGAGACACGTAACAGGTTTCACAATTATATAAGCAAATAAATGGATCTGTTCTACATAAGGAACATGTTTTTACAACTACAATTTGAAACTGGTAGTTGTTGCAAACATCCAATCAGATGTAAACAGCAAAGCAAACAGCAGTGGAGGAAATGATGCCTATCCAAATCTATACTAGAACAAAGTTTGAAGGCTTGAGAAGGATGAACTTACATTACATGTTAACACGGGCTGGACAAAGCCCTTCTCCATGTTAGTGGAAGGATAATTCTTTATAAGCGTTGCCATTATTCTACATTTTGCAAAGAGTAAATATAGATCAAATAATATTGGAAGAAACAGAGGATAATGAAGCTCAGGTGTAGACTGATGGTACATAATCAAATAGCAATTAATTAAGTATAGCGTTACAAGGCAAAAGGGAGAGAGGTACTGACAAGAGCAATGCAGAGCCCATTATTGTTTTGAGATCGTATGATCCTTTGAGCAAGGAGATTCATCTGAAATTAGTTTTCATACAAGAGAGAAGGTAAGGCACAAGAAGAAATTTAGGAGTTCAAATTTTGAATTGATATCATAGACAGTACGTGATGCTGGGTTCCCAGCAGTTCTAATAGGGGTTTAGCCACATGAGTAGGGGTAAAGTGTTGTACAGTTGGGCCTGTGTTTTCAGTGGCTGCTGATCTATCTGATTTAATAGGTATTACTACCTTTTCCAAATACCTAGTTTGTACTCCTTGAGGATCTGCGCTCACCCTCTTCCTTTTGGACATCTATTACGAAAGAACAACATTTGACTGGAAAAACATAGTGTGACGACACATGGAATAGGTACAGAAAATGGATAGGTATGGCATATACTCATATATGATGCTTAAACTAAGCAGATGGTGTAACAAAGTAGAAGTAATGCAAGAGGTCAGATGCAAAATATGTGCGACCAATACAAGTTTGCAAAGTTAGAGCAAGCACCTTGATGGGTCAATAAGATAGGCCATCCTCCACCATGCTAAGTTTGTTAGCCAGCGGATCGTTCCGCAATATTCCTCTTGTGCGCCCATTCTCATATTCATTTTGATAATGTTCAATATATGACATGCATGAAAACATAAAAACAAGTGAGATTTTCTTGGTGATGCAGAAGTGATTCTAATCCAATACTTCCTCCCTATAAACCCCTTTGTGCTATCTCTGCAATTCTTTTAAAAGATGCCATGCATGCTGTAATTTGTTGTGTGCATTAATATAATGTGGCCTACTACTCAAACTATGAGAGCTCCAGAAGTGATGACACTTCGTAGAGGATAGCTTCAACATATAGTAAAGAAGAACAAGTCGACCTGACCTGACAGATTCAAAATATACTAAGGGAGAACAACTCGACCTGACCAGTCGACCGCAAGAGAAGAGTATCATCTTAAAGAAGAGCAGAAGAGCAAGCAGATTGAAGATATTACAAGTCTTTCAATACAATGTCAGTTGGGCACCCATGATGAAGTAGAGCGCACAGAGAAATACTATTCTTTCCGGTCTCTCCATATGTGGCTCACATGCATTTCGAAACTAAAGTAGGAACATTTAGCTAACCAATTAAACATCTCTCAGTTTTACTAATATCAGCAATAATATCAGATATGAATTTGTACAACTACGCTTGTTTAGCTCGATGGGTGGAGTAGTGTTATTACGACACGAACCATGTGGGCTGATTGTGGTCATCATAAAATGGGGAAAACATAATCATGATGAGAACAGTGTTGATCGTCGCAGTGGGATGGCAGATCTGAAGCTGCAAACCGCGCAAAGGGTAGTTAGCAACCGATGCTTGCTTTGAAATAACAACTAAGATTTGGTATGGACAAGAAAGTACGGTCAACAAGTGACAAAGAAATGCAATTATGTTGTCTCTCTATATGTCGTGACATGCATTTGGAAACTCAAGTGGGACCTTTAGCTAACCAATTAAATGTGTCGGTTAACTAATATTAGTATCATATCACAATCATATTTGAACAACTATGCTTTTGAATTCTGAGTGTTGTGTTGTTTAGCTTGATGGGTGGAGTAATGCTAGTACGACTGAAAGCACCTACGCAGATCATAGTACAGTAGATAAAAGGGGAAAACCCTAAGCATCAAGAGAAAAATCAGGAAAGTGGAACTAGCTGGACCAGTGGGTGGCGCACATGCTTTTCGAAACGAATATAGGAACATTAGGTGACCAATTAAACGTTCTCTGTTTTAGTGATATGAGCATCATATCAGATTTGTATTTCAACACGTAATCCTTGGGTTGAGGTCTTGAGGAGCAATGCTAGCACGACACGAAGCACCTACGATGATGGTAGTGAATATAAAGGGGCGAAACCATAAGCTTTAAGAGTATAGTGCCCGTGCCATGGAGGATCTAAAGGTGCAAACCGGACAAAGCGATTTCGCAACCAATGTTTGCTTTCAACTAGCCACTATGATTTGGTACAGACAAGAAAAGTACAATAAACAAATTATGATCTATTTTCCGAGTGAGATCAATAACTTAAGCACATATGGAAGAGTACCACCTCTCTTGCGACGACGTGTAGGCCTATGCTGATACGTTGAGGGTGTTGCGGGTGCGATGGCTGTCGGCAGCGGGGAAGAAGACTTTAGACGGCAGACGGCCAGGTCGGGGGATATATCCTGTTTCTGTGGATGAGGCAGTCGTAGGAGCGGCAACGGCAATGTGGACGACGGCGCCGATGAAATGAGAGGAGGCGATGAAAGGATCCTGGTCCAGCACCGTGGATGAGAGATGTCCATCTCTTGCAGTGGACGACGGGGTAGGGGTAGCGGCTCCAGCAAGGTGGAGGATGGGGTGGCGGACGGAGGAGGCTGGCAGCAGTGCGGAGGTTGTCGTGTCGCCGACGGTGTATGAATGGGGAAATGGAGGGGAGGGGGGATCTCAAACTTTGGGACATGCTTCTCTGAAATGCGGGAAAATTACGAACTTATGCCCTGTTTAAAATTTCGGACATCGCGTCAGTTGGGGATAGGACGGTAATCTTGCATCTCCCAAATATTTGCCGGTAACTATTTCGGGTGAGGAGAGGGTGTTTTGCCGCCCACGGTTGGCGCCCACGGTGTATGAACAGGGCTGACAGGTAGGACGGTTGTGTCAGTTCTAATGGAAATTACACATCTGCCCCTATTTAAAATATTAGCCTACATCGATTTCGGACGAGGAGAGTTTGTTTTGCCGCCCCCCGTGTATGCATGGGGAAATGGAGGAAGAGACACATGTCTTTCGGACGAGCTTGAATCAAATGTGTTTTGCCGCCTAACGTTTGGCACCCACCGTGTCTAAATGGGCTCAGAGGCCGTCGTGTCACGTCTGATTGAAGTTACTAGTCTACCCCTATCGACAACAGTGTAAATCCGGTCGATAAGGATGTCAAGTGTCAGGGGTAGACAGTAATTTCCATCTCGCAAACACTTGCTTCGGGCAGCCCAGAAATTATTGTGGGTGTTTAGCCACTTTGTTCAAAACTTGGGAGGATTAGCATTCACGTTTGCCCTGGGACCTGGCAAACTAAATTCAAATCCAATTTGTATTCGATTACGAATATCCACAGATAATTATACATTTTGTTATTTATTTCTTCAAAACCACAACAAAGATTTATTCCACCTTTATAGATGATTATGATTTATAAATGCCGTGATCTTTGAATTCAGTAGGTTGGATACACTCTGAGTCAAACATTTATTTCATCCAATACAATATGCTCACACGAAAAACAGTTCACCTTATGTCAATCATACAAGTACTGAGGATTACCTCGCCTAAAAAATTTGGATCATTACAACACATGGACAACATAGGGGGCCTTGCAACATAATCCATTCAGAGACATGACACAACATGCAAGTACAATAATCTAATGACAATTTCAATTGATATATAAAGAAGAACCGGTGTCGGTGTCAAAACCGGCGGATCTCAGGTAGGGGGTCCCGAACTGTGCGTCTAAGGCGGATGGTAACATGAGGCAGGGGACATGATGTTTTACCCAGGTTCAGGCCATCTTGATGGAGGTAAAACCCTCCATTCTGCTTGATTATGTTTGATAATATGAGTAGTACAAGAGTTGATCTACCACGAGATCAAAGAGACTAAACCCTAGAAGCTAGCCTATGGTATGATTGTATGTTGTCCTGTGAACTAAAACCCTCCGGTTTATATAGACACCGGAGGAGGCTAGGGTTACATAAGGTCGGTTACAAAGGAGGAGATATGCATATACGTATTGCCTAGCTTGCCTTCCATGCCAAGTAGAGTCCCATCCGGACACGGGACGAAGTCTTCAAT
The DNA here is from genome assembly GCA_034509565.1 of Triticum monococcum. Lineage (NCBI taxonomy): Eukaryota > Viridiplantae > Streptophyta > Magnoliopsida > Poales > Poaceae > Triticum > Triticum monococcum. The sequence goes on along the minus strand of CM067847.1, from coordinate 74,752,593 downwards.
CTCGTATCTTCATAGTCCAACATTCCGGCCAAAGGATATAGTCCGGCTGTCCGAAGACCCCCTAATCCAGGACTCCTCAGTAGCCCCTGAACCAGGCTTCAATGACGATGAGTTCGGCGTGCAGTGTTGTCTTCGGCATTGCAAGGCGGGTTCCTCCTCCGAATACACCACATAAGAGTTTGAATACAAGGATAGTGTCCCACCCTGCAAAATAAGTTCCACATACCACCGTAAAGAGAATAATATTACCACAAATCTAATCTGCTGACACATTTTGGTAGCATGACATCACGTGTAACACCCACGATGCGGCTATATCTCCCACGTGTCGAAGCATGACTTAGAGGCATAATCGCATTGTAAGCAATGTCGCAAGTGGGGTAACCTTCACACAACCCATGTAATGAATAAGGGAAAAAGGTACATAGTTGGCTTACACTCTCCATGTCACACAATAGCATAAATATCATTACATTCATGCAGATACAATTAAGGTCTGACTACGGAACCAAAATAAAGAACAACCCCAAATGCAACAAAGTCCCCGATCGCCCCAACTGGGCACCACTACTGATCGTCTGGAAAGGAAACATAGTATCGTCCTGAGTCCTCATCAAACTCCCACTTGAGCTCAGTCGAATCTCCTGGAGCGGTATCATCGGCCCCTGCATCTGGTTTTGGAAGTAATCTATGAGTCACGGGGACTCAGCAATCTCACACCCTCGCGAACAAGACTATTTAAGCTTATAGCTAGGGTAAAAGGTATGAGGTGGAGCTGCAGCAAGCACTAGCATATATGGTGGCTATCATACACAAATGAGAGCGAGAAGAGAAGGCAAAGGCACGATCGATGAACTATGATCATGAAGTGATCCTAGAACGACCTACGTCCAAGCATAACCCGAGACCATGTTCTCTTCCTGAAAAGAGACCATCACGGCCACACACTCTGTTGATTCATTTTAATTAAGTTAATTTTCAGGTTTTCTACAACCGAACATTAACAAATTCCCATCTGCCCATAACCGCGGGCACGGCTTTTGAAATTTCAAATCCTAGCAGGGGTGTCCCAACTTAGCCCATCACAAGCTCTCACGGCCAACGAAGGATATTCCTTCTCCCAAGACAATCCGATCAGACTCGGAATCCCGGTTACAAGACATCTCGACAATGGTAAAACTAAACCAGCAAAGCCACCCGAATGTGCCGACAAATCCCGATAGGAGCTGCACATATCTCGTTCTCAGGGCACACCGGATTGTCCAAACTTCTGGTGGGCAGCCCAGAGTTGCCCCTGGTGGCCACCGGCGGCTGACAAATTGGACCAACACTCAGAGGAGCACTGGCCCAGGGGTTTAAAATAAAGATGACCCTTGAGTCCATGAAACCCAAGGGAAAAGGCTAGGTGGCGAATGGTAAAACCAATGTTGGGCATTGCTGGAAGAGTTTTATTCAAGGCGAACTGTCAAGGGGTTCCCATTATAACCCAATCGTGTAAGGAACGCAAATTCAAGGAACATAACACCGGTATGACGAAAACTAGGGTGGCAAGAGTGGAACAAAACACCAGGCATAAGGCCGAGCCTTCCACCCTTTACCAACTGTATAGATGCATTAAAATATACAAGATATAATAATGATATCCTAACAGTAAACATGTTCCAACAAGGAACAAACTCCAATCTTCACCTGCAACTAGCAACGCTATAAGAGGGGCTGAGCAAAGCGGTAACATAGCCAAACAACGGTTTGCTAGGACAAGGTGGGTTAGAGGTTTGACATGGAAATATGGAAGGCATGATAAGCAAGTGGTAGGTATCACGGCATAGGCATAGCATTAGAGCGAGCATCTAGCAAGCAAAGATAGAAGTGATTTCGAGGGTATGGTCATCTTGCCTGCAATGTTCTCCGAGTTGACGTTAGCTTGATCCTCGTAAGAGTACTCAATGGGTTCCTCGATCACGTACTCGTCTCCCGACTCTACCCAAAGTAAGAACACAAGCAAAGGGAGACACAATCAACCACGTGCAATGCACAAACAACATGATGCAATACATGGCATGATATGCGGGATGCGATATGCAATGCATATGCATGTTTTGGAAAGGAAAGATTGAACTTGGCCTCAACATGGAAAACCAAGAGTGCCACTGGAAAGAGGAGTTGATTTTGGTCGAAATCGATATAAAGATCACCGGAATCGGATGCAAGGTTTGCAAATGCAAGCAAAACATATATAGCAACAAAATACATAGGTCTGCGATTAACAGCACGAGGCCATCTAAATGCATCAAGAACAACAAGCTACTGCACTCTAACATAGCAACAAAATACATGTCAGGGATCAACTCAATATGCTTGACAAAAGATGAACAAAGAGCTATGGAAAATTCACACAATAGCAGGTTCAAACAAGCATGGCAAAAGTGCAAAAGATATCAGGTTACAGACTTAGTGAAAATAACAAGTCAGGAATTTAACATCAGGAAGTAATGTTTAGAGCAAGATATCAACATGCTACAGGAACATATCATGGAAAAGAAAGGCATGGCATGAAGCTACTCAAAGCATACAACAAAAGCACCTTACTGACCATAAGCCAAAAAGGATCAGAAAATACAATGGCATCCATGTGAACATAGCAATTATCGTTAACAGATTCAGACTTAGTAGAAAACTGGAACATGGCAAAACAGATATTAGTAGGCATGTTTACGAGCTCGATGCACTCACCACAAGGCATTGCATGACAAACTAAGCCTACACCCAGCAAGTAGACATGGCATAGAGGCTAAACATGGCAAGAACAACAACATAGCATGCATGGATCAACTACAACAACCTCAACAAAAATGCTTAACACGTAAACATTCTGCCAGGAACATTTTATAGCAAAAGTAGAGCTCGATTGACTCAAGCTAGGGTGCTCCATAATTGCAAACAAAGACATGGATGGATAGAGCACAACAAAACGTCCTTACTGATCATGCTCAAAAGAGGCATGGATCACTCTATAGCAACATGAATACATGGCATAAAAATACTGACAAGGCAAAGACTTAGAAGATTTCTAAGTCCCTGAAATCAGCAACATTACGAGAGCTACTTTGCATGATTCTGCTACTCACCACAGAGATAACAAAAATACATGGCATACACCCCTGTAAAGATGGCATGGCATACTTGAAAACTGATGTAGGGCTCAAGTTCATAGGAGGCACACATCAATCATGGCAAAAATGACAAATGTCCAATTACTGATAAGGATCTGAAACTAATATAAATTAGCACTCTTGCAACAACATTTAGGGCAACAAGATGAGCTCAAATGGGCATGATGCAATGAGATGAAATGAAGTACTCGTCGAGACGAACAATTCGATTTTGCTACACGCCCGAAATAGAGCCACGGATGTAGAGATATAGCATGATCAAAAATGCATAAAATGCTAGGGTTAGGGCAAAAGTCAACCCTCACGTCTGGATCGGGCAGCACGCGCTTTGCGGATCACCGGAATCGGAGCGGGGTCGCCGGAGAAGACGAGGAAGAGGCGGCCGGAGCTGGATCCGGACGGAGAGTCGCCGGGGCGGCGAGGACGCGCCCACCGGCGCCGGGGAAGACGGCGCGGGAGGCGGCCGGTGCAGCGAGCGGCGGTGGGTGAGGGCGGCGACCGGGCGGCGAGCGGCGGCACGATGAAGGAGGATGCGGGCACGGGCGCTGCGGGCAGCAGCCGGGCGACGTTGGCCGCGGGCGCCGGTGATGGGCTCGGCGGGCCAGCGGGGATGTGGGCGCGCGGTGCCACGTGGGGCAGCGCGATTGGCACGGAGGCGGCGGCGGACGCGTCCGGCCAGAGCGGACGTGTTCGGCACGAAGAGGGAGCGGGGCTAGGGTTTTAGGTGGGTTTTGGGACACTTTGGAGGGGTGTTGGGCTGCAACACACACGAGGCCTTCTCGGCTCCCCGGTTAATCGTTGGAGTATCAAACGGAGTCCAAATGGCAGGAAACTTGACAGGCGGTCTACCGGTAGTAAAGCAAGGCTGCTTGGTAAGTCTTGGTCCAATCCGAAAAAGCTTAACACCCGCACACGAAAAGAGGTAGAAAGGGACACTGGAGGACATAGGAGCGCCGGAATGCAAAACGGACAACGGGGAAAATGCTCGGATGCATGAGACGAACACGTCTGCAAATGCGATGCACATGATGACATGATATGAGATGCATGACAAAGACAAAAGCACACAAAGACAAAAACCCAACAACGAGGAAATATCATAAATTATATGGGGTTACATATGGGGTGTTGGAATACAAATATGGCAAGTTACATATGGGGTGTTACAACACTCCACCACTACGAAAGGATATCGTCCCGAGATCTAGGACTTGAAAAACTCCGGGTACTTAGAAGGGAGGTGATCCTCACGTTCCCAGGTGGCTTCACGGTCGGAATGAATTTGATAGACTTGTTGCGAGTCTTGCGCTCAGTTTCTTCAAGAATAGCAACGGGGTGCTCATGATAAGACAGGTCTTCCTGGAGATCAATCTCTTCAAAGTTGACGGTGCGGTCAGGAGTCTTGAAACACTTGCGGAGTTGAGACAAGTGAAACACGTCCTGCACGTTTGCAAAGTTGGATGGAAGCTCAAGTTCATAGGCGAGATTGCCTCTTTTGCCAATGATCTTGAAAGGACCCACGTATCTAGGGGCAAGCTTCCCTTTGATACCGAAGCGACGAGTACCTTTCATTAGAGAGACGCGGAGGTAGACATGGTCTCCAATCTCAAAAGCCAAGTCACGATGCTTGCTATCATAGTAACTCTTCTGGCGCGATTGCGCGGCTTTGAGATTTTCACGAATGACTTTGCACATATCTTCAGCCTCTGTGATCAAGTCATTTCCAAGAAGTTGATGTTCACCAGTCTCTGACCAGTTAAGAGGAGTACAACACTTTCTGCCATAGAGAATCTCGAACGGGGCTTTGCCCGAACTTGCTTGGAAGCTGTTGTTGTAGGAGAACTCGGCATATAGAAGACAATGTTCCCACTTCATAGCAAAAGAAATGACACATGCCCTGAGCGTATCTTCAAGGATCTGATTTACTCGCTCGACTTGGCCACTGGTTTGAGGATGAAAGGCTGTGCTGAAGCGAAAGTTGGTGCCCATGGCCTGCTGAAAAGAATCCCAGAACTTAGAGGTGAAGATGCTGCCACGATCTGAAGATATAAACTGCGGAATGCCGTGCAAGGAGACAATCCTGGAGGTATATAGCTCTACCAACTGAGCTGCTGTGATAGATTCTTTGATAGGAAGAAAATGAGCCACTTTGCTGAGCTGGTCGATGACAACGAAGATAACATCATTGCCACGCTTGGACTTTGGAAATCCAGTCACGAAGTCCATTTCAATATGGACAAACTTCCATTCTGGAATGGCAAGAGTTTGGAGGAGGCCAGCTGGTCGTTGGTGTTCTGCTTTTACTCTCCTGTAGACATCACATTCATTCACGAACTAAGCAATCTCGTGCTTCATTCGAGTCCACCAATACGACTGCTTGAGGTCCTGGTACATCTTTGTACTTCTAGGGTGAATAGAGAGGAGTGAATTGTGAGCCTCGTTCATAATGACTTTACAAAGGTCACCCTTAGGAACAACAATGCGATCCTCGAAGAATAGAGTATCCTTATCATCAAGACGATAGCACTTGTACTTAGGTTGACACTTGGCAATCCCAATCTTCACCTTCCTCACCATAGCATCAAGAAGTTGAGCCTCACGAATCTGATCTTCCAAAGTAGGAGAGACTTGAAGTTTCACAAGGAAACCTTGAGTAACAACTTGGAGATTGAGTTTGCGGAAAGCTTCACAAAGCTCTAGTTGATAAGGCTTGAGAATCAAACTGTTGCAATAAGCCTTCCTGCTCAATGCGTTAGCAATTACATTGGCCTTCCCTGGAGTATATTCAATACTCGGATTATACTCTTGAATCATTTCGACCCAAAGAGTTTGCCTGAGGTTGAGGTTTGGCTGAGTGAAGATGTACTTGAGGCTCTTATGATCAGTGAAGATGTCCACTTTTCTTCCCAACAAGAGATGTCTCCAAGTTAAAAGAGCATGGACAACTATCGCCAACTCGAGGTCATGAGTGGGGTAGTTCCTTTCGTTGGGCTTCAACTAGAGAGAGGTATAGGCCACAACTTTCTTCTCTTGCATCAACACTGCACCAAGACCTTGAAGGGAAGCATCACAAAAGACCTCGAACGGTTTGGATTCATTAGGAGGAGTCAAAAATGGAGGAGTAACTAACTTCTCTTTCAGGGTGTTGAAAGCGATGTCACATTCAGGCGACCAGACATACTTCACATGCTTCTGGAGGAGGTTGGAAAGAGGCTTCACGATCGTAGAGAAGTTCTGAACGAACCTTCGACAATAGCTTGTGAGCCCAAGGAAGCTGCGGAGTTGCTTCACATTCTGAGGTGGTTCCCAATTCACAATTGTAGACACCTTCTCAGGATTAACAGCTATGCCCTTGGCGGAGATGATATGCCCAAGGTAGAGAACTTCATCGAGCCAAAACTCGCACTTTGAAAACTTCGCATAGAACTGATGTTCTCTGAGTTTATCCAGCACCAATCTCAAATGCTTGGCATGATCCTCCTTGTTCTTGGAACAGACCAAAATGTCATCGAGGTAGACCAAGACGAAGTCATTTTTGTAGGTGTTGAAGATGAAGTTCATCATGCGAGAGAATGTTGGAGGAGCATTGACAAGGCCGAAAGACATGACAGTGTGTTCATATGAACCATAGCTTGTTCTGAATGCTGTCTTGGGGATATCTTCTTCACAAATGCGAATCTGATGATAGCCCATACGGAGGTCAAGCTTGGAGAAAACTTGAGCACCTTTGAGTTGTTCGAAAAGCTCATTGATGTTGGGAAGTGGGTACTTGTTCTTTATGGTCTTCTTGTTTAATGGACGGTAGTCGACACAAAGTCGGTCCGTTCCATCCTTATTCCTGATGAAAAGAACACCACAACCCCATGGAGAAGAACTTGGTCGGATGAGACCCATACGCTCTTGAATATCGAGTTGTTTCTTCAGCTCCTTCAACTCTTCAGGTCCAAGCTTGTAAGGACGTTTGCAAACAGGTTCCATGCCAAGCTCAATATTGATGACGAATTCAACTGGCCGGTGTGGAGGCATTCCTGGAAGCTCTTCTGGAAAGACGTCTTGATATTCACAAACGACTGGAATCTGAGAGATGGCATCCAGCTCGCCCTTCTCGTTGAGAGACAATAGTCGAATGGTATCATCACGAGCGGCAAAGATGATTACATCCTCAGACGAATGTGTCAATTGAATCTGCCTGGCAGCACAATCAAGCTGAGCCTTGTGCTTAGAAAGCCAGTCTATTCCGAGAATAAGATCAATATCCGAGTTACCAAGGACCATTGGAGAAGATAGAAACTTATAGTCGCCCAGCATGATAGAAACTTCCGGAACCACATAGCTTGCGTGCAAGCATTTACCTGGTGAGACAACTGCTAATGGTCTATGCATATCTTGGAAAGCCAACTCATGCTTAGATGCAAATGGTCTCGAGATGAAACAATGCGATGCACCAGTATCAAAAATAACTTTTATAGGAACATCGTTAATAGGAAGGTTACCCATAATCACATCTAACGAGTCCTCTACCTGAGCTGCATTCATTATGTTGATCTTTGCAAACTTGGGATTATGCTTGAGCACGGCGGTGCTAGCAGATCTCACAGGAGGAGGAGGAGGAAGAGGCCTCTTATTGAAGCATTTGTTGGCATAGTGACCCTTCTGCTGACACTTGTTGCACGTAACCTCCGAGAGAGGACGGTGATATGGAGCACTTGATCTTGGAGCATGAGACGAAGTCTTGTTCTGAAAGCCTGGGCTGGGCAGGTGGGAAGATCCATTGCCACCTTTGCTATTCTGCTGAAAAGGCAGACGGAATGGAGGAGGAGTCAACCAATACTTTTGCTGCTTAGTTACCACCCGAGTTGAGGAAGAAGGAGTTGCATCTCTGACGCGCTTCTTGGAAGCATCGCACTTGAGCTGAGCAGTCTCTTGTTTCAGTGCCATGTTGTAAAACTCATCGTACTTCTGCGGCTCAAAAAGCACAAGAGCTAGTTGAAGATCTTCTCTGAGGCCACCTCTGAACTGATAAATCATGCTCTTCTCGTTAGGAATGTCTTATTTAGCAAAACGAGCGAGCTTTTGGAACATGATATTATACTGGTAAACAAACAAGCTGCCTTGCTTTAGATTGCGGAACTCCTCAAGCTTGCTCTCAACAACACTCCGAGGAATGTGGTGAGCTTTGAAGTCTTGACGGAATTCATCCCAGGTAATCACACGACCTCCTCTGGAATCTTTGTACTGCTGATACCACTCTGCAGCTTGGTCTTTGAGTTGGAACGAAGAAAACTCGACAAAGTCCTCAGGCCTGACGTTGCTACACTCAAAATGCTTGCAGATAACCACGAGCCAATCATCAGCGTCTATTGCCTCAACACAGTTACTGAAGGTCTTTGGTTGGCTTGCGAGGAACTGGTTGAGTGTAGCAAACTTATTCTGAAAGTTGCCATGGCCTTGATTCCCTTGGTTGCGCTCTTGCAAGAGTTGCATAAGCATCGGCATGTTTGCATTGGTAGCGGCCATCACAGCTTCCCATGCTTCCGGAGGTGGTGGTGGTGGTTCAGGATTCTGACGCGTTGGTGGAGCCATCCTGAAGAGGGTGACATCCGTTAGCATCTTGACAGACATATATTCAAGCTGAATCAAATGGATCGAAATGCAACATATAGTCTTAACATCCGAACAAAATGAACGAATGCATTCCAATTGAAATGGTCACACTTCCATAAATTCAGAAGCCACTTAGATAGAGGTAGAAGAATAAAACAACAAGGTACGGATAAGAACAAATACTTGGTGAGGATTACCCAATCACAAACCAAATATTCGTGGAAGAAACACTAGAGCTACATGAATTCCCACCTATGAAACTCCCGAAATTTTCCCGGTTATGCAATCAGGTGTTGGGAATACAGGGGAACCATAATATCTCACCCAAAGCTAGCAAATCCTACATCCAGCTGTATCCATCCTTCAACACATAACCAAGAAACCTTCGGAAATCATTTACCTCAACCTTCGAAAAGCATCCGTTATACAAGTTATGGCGATACTCCCAAACTCCCGCCCCAGTACTGGGTGGCGTCGAGGTTATCTCACCAACAACTGCATAAAAGAGATTTTCGATGTCGGCGAACCTCAGATATTTCAGAATTGCAACGATAAAATTGTAACGACAAAACCTCGGAGCTAACCTCCCCGGGACACTACTACAACCCCTAAATGGCAGGAGGCACCAAGAACAATGTTCTCGTCACAAACCATCAGAACGATTCCAAGATACCCGCGTGATCCTAAATTTTTTTATTGAAATTTGACAAGAGAAGAGTCAAAACTCTACGTCGGGATGCCTCACCAGAGCGATGAAGGGACTGAGGAGTAAAAAGAATCCTACTCTCCGATATACATATAATCCTAAAAGACTCAAAACATTTTTCTAGACTCAACAACGCCAGCGATTCGATCAAGTAGGGGGCTCCTAAGTCGGGGAAGGCTCTGATACCAACTTGTAACGCCCACGATGCGGCTATATCTCCCACATGTTGAAGCATGACTTAGAGGCATAACCGCATTGTAAGCAATGTCGCAAGTGGGGTAACCTTCACACAACCCATGTAATGAATAAGGGAAAATGTACATAGTTGGCTTACACTCGGCCCGTCACATAATAGCATAAATATCATTACATTCATCCAGATACAATCAAGGTCCGACTACGGAACCAAAATAAAGAACAACCCCAAATGCAACAAAGTCCCAGATCGCCCCAACTGGGCACCACTACTGATCGTCTGGAAAGGAAACGTAGTATCGTCCTGAGTCCTCATCGAACTACCACTTGAGCTCAGTCGAATCTCCTAGAGCGGTATCATCGGTCCCTACATCTGGTTTTGGAAGTAATTTGTGAGTCACGGGGACTCAGCAATCTCACACCCTCGGGATCAAGACTATTTAAGCTTATAGGTAGTGTAAAAGGTATGAGGTGGAGCTGCAGCAAGCACTACCATGTATGGTGGCTATCATACGAAAATGAGAGCGAGAAGAGAAGGCAAAGGCACGATCGATGAACTATGATCAAGAAGTGATCCTAGAACAACCTATGTTCAAGCATAACACGAGACTGTGTTCTCTTCCCGGACTCCGCCGAAACGAGACCATCACGGCCACACACTCTGTTGATTCATTTTAATTAAGTAAAGTTTCAGGTTTTCTACAACCGAACATTAACAAATTCCCATCTGTCCATAACCGCGGGCACGGCTTTCGAAAGTTCAAATCCCTGCAGGGGTGTCCCAACTTAGCCCATCACAAGCTCTCACGGCCAACGAAGGATATTCCTTATCCCAAGACAATCCGATCAGACTTGGAATCACGGTTACAAGACATCTCGACAATGGTAAAACTAACCCAGCAAAGCCACCCGAATGTGCCGACAAATCCCGATAGGAGCTTCACATATCTCGTTCTCAGGGCACACTGGATTGTCCAAACTTCTGGTAGTCCAGCCCAGAGTTGCCCCTGGTGGCCACCGGCGGCTGACAAATTGGACCAACACTCAGAGGAGCACTGGCCTGGGGGTTTAAAATAAAGATGACCCTTGAGTCCGCGAAACCCAAGGGAAAAGGCTAGGTAGCGAATGGTAAAACCAATGTTGGGCATTGCTGGAAGAGTTTTATTCAAGGCGAACTGTCAAGGGGTTCCCATTATAACCCAACCGTGTAAGGAACGCAAAATCAAGGAACATAACACCGGTATGACGGAAACGAGGGCGGCAAGAGTGGAACAAAACACCAGGCATAAGGACGAGCCTTCCACCCTTTACCAAGTGTATAGATGCATTAAAATAGACAAGATATAATAATGATATCCCAACAATAAACATGTTCCAACAAGGAACAAACTCCAATCTTCACCTGCAACTAGCAATGCTATAAGAGGGGCTGAGCAAAGCAGTAACATAGCCAAACAACGGTTTGCTAGGACAAGGTGGGTTAGAGGTTTGACATGGCAATATGGGAGGCATGATAAGAAAGTGGCAGGTATCGCGGCATATGCATAGCAATAGAGGGAGCATCTAGCAAGCAAAGATAGAAGTGATTTCGAGGGTATGGTCATCTTGCCTGCAAAGTTCCCGAGTTGACGTTAGCTTGATCCTCGTAAGCGTACTCACCGGGTTCCTCGATCACGTACTCCTCTCCCAACTCTACCCAAAGCAAGAACACAAGCAAAGGGAGACACAATCAACCACGTGCAATGCACAAACAATATGATGCAAAACATGGCATGATATGCGGGATGCGATATGCAATGCATATGCATGTTTCGGAAAGTAAAGATTGAATCTGGCCTCGACTTGGAAAACAAAGAGTGCCACTGGAAAGAGGAGTTGATTTCGGTCGAAATCGATATAAATATCACCGGAATCGGATGGACGGTTTGCAAATGGCAAGCAAAACAAATATGGCACCGGCCTGCGATTAACAGCACGAGGCCATCTAAATGCATCAAGAACAACAAGCTACTGCACTCTAACATAGCAACAAAATACATGGCAGGGATCCACTCAAGATGCTTGACAAAATATGAACAAAGAGGTACGGCTAATTCACACAATAGCAGGTTCAAACAAGCATGGCAAAAGTGCAAAAGATATCAGGTTATAGAATTAGTGATAATAACAACAAGTCAGGAATTTAACACGAGGAAGCAATGTTTAGAGCAAGATATCAACATGCTACAGGAACATATCTTGGCAAAGCAAGGCATGGCATGAAGCTACTCAAAGCATACAACAAAAGTCCCTTATTGACCATAAGCCAAAAAGGATCAGAAAATACAATGGCATCCATGTGAACATAGCAATTATCATTAATAGATTCAGACTTAGTAGAAAACTGGAACATGGAAAAATAGATATTAGTAGGCATGTTTACGAGCTCGATGTACTCACCACAAGGCATTGCATGACAAACTAAGCATACACCCAGCAAGTAGACATGTCATAGAATCTAAACATCGCAAGAACAACAACATAGCATGCATGGATCAACTACAACGACCTCGGCAAAAATTCTTAACACATAAACATTCTGCCAGGAACGTTTTATAGAAAAAGTAGAGCTTGATTGACTCAAGCTAGGGTGCTCCATAATTGCAAACAAAGACATGGGTGGATAGAGCACAATAACATCTACAAAACATCCTTACTGATCATGCTCAAAAGAGGCATGGATCACTCTGTAGCAACATGAATGCATGGCATAAAAATATTGACAGGGCAAAGACATAGAAGATTTATAAGTCCCCGAAATCAGCAACATTACGAGAGCTACTTTGCATGCTTCTGCTAGTCACCACAGAGATCACAAAAATACATGGCATACACCCCTATAAAGATGGCATGGCATACTTCAAAACTCATGTAGGGCTCAAGTTCATAGGAGGCACACATCAATCATGGCAAAAATGACAAATGTCCAATTACCGATAAGGATCTGAAACTAATATAGACTAGCAATCTTGCAACAGAATTTAGGGCAACAATATGAGCTCAAATGAACATGATGCAATGAGATGAAATGAAGTACTCGTCGAGACGAACAATTTGATATGCTACACGCCCAAAACGGAGCCACGGATGCAGAGATATATCATGATGAAAAATGCATAAAAATGCTAGGGTTAGGGAAAAAGTCAACCCTCACGATCCAGATCTGGATCCGGTGGCACGCACTTCGAGGATCACCGGAATCGGAGCGGGGTCGCCGGAGAAGACGAGGAAGAGGCGGCCGGAGCTGGATTCGGCTGGAGAGTCGCCGGGGCGGCGAGGAGGCGCCCACCAGCGCCGGGGAAGACGGTGCAAGCGGCGGCCGATGCGGTGAGCGGCGGTGGGCGAGGGTGGCGACCGGGCGGCGAGCGGCGGCACGATGAAGGAGGAGGCGGGCGCGGGCGCTGCGGGCGGCGGCCGGGCGGCGTGGGCCGCGGGGGGCGGAGATGGGCTCGGCAGGCCAGCGGGGATGTTGGCACGTGGTGCCACATGGCGCAGTTCGATTGGTGCGGAGGCAGCGGCGGACGCGTCCGGCCGGAGCGGATGTGTCCGGCGCGGATAGGGAGCGGGGCTAGGGTTTCGGGATCCGGAATTTTTGGGGGAGTGGCCTTTCTATAGGTAGGAGGAGCTAGGAGGCTCCAAATTGAGCACGGTTTGTGGCCACACGATCGTGATCGAACGATCTAGATGATGGAGGGGTTTTAGGTGGGTTTTGGGCCACTTTGGAGGGGTGTTGGGCTGCAACACACACGAGGCCTTCTTGGCTCCTCGGTTAACCGTTGGAGTATCAAACGGAGTCCAAATGGCACGAAACTTGACAGGCGGTCTACCGGTAGTAAACCAAGGCCGCTTGGCAAGTCTCGGTCCAATCCGAAAATTTTTAACACCCGCACATGAAAAGAGGTAGAAAGGGACACCGGAGGACATAGGAGCGCCGGAATGCAAAACGGACAACGGGGAAAATGCTCGGATGCATGAGACGAACACGTATGCAAATGCGATGCACATGATGACATGATATGAGATGCATGACAAAGACAGAAGCACATGAAGGCAAAAACTCAACAACGAGGAAATATCATAACTTAGTGCCGAAATGGCAAGAGTGGGAATACAAATATGGCAAGTTACATACAGGGTGTTACATCACGGCACGGCCCGGTAATTATTTGAACCGTTTTTCTTTAACCAGCACCGCACATAACGCGATGTGGTTTCTTGACACATCTTGTCAAAGCAGAGATCGTGTTCCCCTTATTACGGGATTCTCATCAATACGGACATGGGTAACCCAACCATGCCATCAATTACGGCGCTTGGGGGTAAGCGAGTTTTGCCAGGCTAGTGGGGGCGCATAGTTTAGTCTGCCCTTATAAAGAGATAAGATCTCACCTTTTTGTACCCATGCCTTCTTCCTCCTTGCTCATCCATTCTCGCGCACTCGAGCTCCAGCGCCCAAGTCCGCATCCTTCTCCTCAACTCTCTCAAAACATGTCCGGAGCAGGAGGCAAGTGGATGGCCTCCTCCATCACGGAGGGACACATCAAAAAGCTATGTGGAGCCCGATACTTAGCCGAGGATATCGCGCACCGGCTGCCAGCCGCGGGGTAGATCGTCCCAACCCTGGAACCTCACAAAAGGGTGGTTTTCCTCCCCCATTTTGTCCGCGGATTGGGGTTTCCCCTCCATCCATTCGCCCGCGGCCTCATGTTATATTACGACTTGGTCTTTCATGATCTGGCCCCGAATTTCATCCTCAACATCTCGGTGTTCATCATCGTGTGCGAGGCTTTCCTCCGCATCCGGCCCACTTCAGCCTATGTGTGAAGACCTTCAACATCAAGCCGAAGGTAGTAGGAGGCCATCAAGCGGAATGCGGCGGAGACCGTAAAGGGGTGGCAATCGGGGTGGTTCTACATCACCGAGCCACACGACACCAACTGGGTGGCGTCCCCCGAGTTTCTATCCGGAATCCCCACGCGGCTCACTTCCTGGAAGGAGAAGGGCCTGTCTTGGGGCTCTTCGGTGGAGCTGGACGGACTCCAGAAGTGTATCCGGAACATGACAAGCAAGAAACATAAGCATGTCAACATAGTCCAGGTCATGCTCTTCCGCCGGATCCTCCCGTGTCAACAACGGGCTTTCAACTTATGGGAGTTCGACCCGGCCCACCACCAGACTCTACATGAGCTCTTTGACATGACGCATAAGGATGTCTGGAAGGTGCTGTTCAAGGGCGCCGAGGTCCCTCCTTCTCTTACCGAGGACCACGGTCTAAGCGTGAAGCGCCTTGCGAATCTGGTAAGTACTGTACATCTGGTAAGGTATTTATTTCCCATAGCTTAACCATGTGCGGGGTCTGAGCTCCCATGCCTTTGACAGGACTAGGTGGAGACATCGAAGCAGATTAACTGTCCGGCCCCTCTGCCCGAGGACCATGCGGACGCTCTCCTGACGGAGATGCGAACTCCGGCTCCTTATGAGGTGCCAGAGAAGACCAATAAGAAGGCCAAGGGAACCCGAAGGAGTTCCCGGTGCTAGGTGGTATCGGACTCATGGTCCGATAACTCCGAGACGCACTCCTCCCGTAAAGACGAGGAGAAGGAAGATGAAGATTCTCCCCCTCCAGCCGAGGGAGACAAGAAAAGGAAGGCCGCCCCAACCGGGGAGGCCGAAGGGTCCAAGAAGGGAAGGACTCTCCTTCCGGACTATTCCACTGCCGCCGCCAACGACGAAGACGAGTGGCTGGTCAGGGTCAAGCCCTGGCGAAGTCGTAAGTATTTGAATACCAGAGTAACTCATGGCATACTTTTGTTGCACTGCTTCCCCTAACGTCGAACATGATTATGCAGTCCGCCCCAAGCCCGTATCGATGTATCCTCGTCGGATAGTTCCTTGGACTCGTCGGACATGGATAGTGATACATTTCCAACCGCCTCGGCTCCTAGCCCTACGGACAATGCCGAGGTATTGTCTCAAGGGGCACTGAGCCGTGGGGAGACAGTCCCAGAGGCGCCTCAAGGCGACCTTCCGGACTCCAGGAGCAAAGGGAGTAAGGCTCCCAGGGGCTCCAAGTTCGGCCCTCAGCCGAACACCGCGCAGGAACCTCCAGTGGTTCCAGACTCGGGCAGGTGGCCCCCTTCCAAGATGGGCAAGCCGTCCGGGCCAGTGACCTCTGTCCAACCAGAGGCACCGGACGACCTGCTGGGAGCGCTTCGCGGTGCTTCCATCAACGAAGAGCACCGCACTATTATGAGTGCGGTGATCAAGAAGGTGCAGTCCGCCAAGAGCGGACCGACTGAAGCCTGTGCGAGCCTTCTAACAAGCTTTGAGGTAAGTATTTAAAATATAGGAAAAATATTACCGCGCAGACAGTAGCCCCTGATGCTCTCTTTGGTGTTCACAAAGAAAAGCCGAATAGAGGATCAATAATATCTGCAGGAGACTAATATAAGTATGTCTGTATGCGTATGCAGGCTTCGCTGCTGACCTCTGCGGCACTATCTGCAGAGGTCGCCGCACTGAAGCAGGACCTCGAGCGGTTCGAGAAAGAGCTCGGCCTTGCCAAGAGGCAGCTCGAGGAGAACAAAGGTAAGTAATACCTTGTCTATATAAAAAAAGAAAATGTGGTTGTGAACTGACAGGATCATCATGAATGTGCCAGGGGCCATGACCGAAGTGGCGACCCTGAAGCAAGCACTATGGAAGGCCAAAAACAAAGCGGCCAAGGAGCGCACCGAGCGGGAAAAACAAGAGGCACGGGTGGGCGAGGTGCAGCAAGAGCTCCAGGCTCTCGTCAAGAAGCACGAGACTTTGGAGCTTGACTCGAAGACGCGAGAGTCCGAGCTTGCCACGGCCCTCAAGAGCACAAAGCATGCCAAGGCTAAAGCCCAGAAGGCCCTCCAAGAAATTGAGGCGATGAGGAAGATAGTGGCGGGTAAGGCATTCAATATGCAAAGCAAGCATGTGAAAGTAAATTACTTGTTACTTACCCGAGTTCCGAGCTCTCCAGGAGCATTCACAGATTTGCCTCGCAGCATGTCGGATACCGCGAAATATTACCAGGCCGAGGAGGGAAGCTCGACAGAGAAGCTGTTCTGGTCTCAGTATACTGGGACCAAACATCCGATGCCTATGAGCGATCAGCTGAAGCAACTAGTCGAGCTGCACAAGGTGGCCGAACAGGCCATGAGGGGCCTTATAGTCCGGATGTGGCCTGGTGACTCCGATCCCTTCCTAACAGCCAGTTTGGCCTGGTGAGGCGGCTTGTGTATGCCTGCCCATGGCTGGAGGCCATAAAGTGGTCGGTCTGCATCGAAGGTGCACGCCGGGCCTTTGCCCGTGTGAAGGTGCATTGGGCCAAGATGGACGCCGAGATGCTGGTGAAGGAGGGGCCACCGCAGGGCAAGTAGCATAGCCACCCTGAGATGTATTATGAGGGTGTCCTGAAGGGTTCCCGTCTTGTGGCGGACGAGTGTGCAAAGGATGTTATTTTTGAATAAACTTGCTCGTGTGATCCTGTATTATGAAAACTTGTTTAGATGCGCTATGCAATGCTTGTTTGAATTTAAAATATTACCTTCTGTGCGGCGGTTTGTTAAATCTGAGAGATGGCTAGTCATCGGCTTCTGCCCCCATGCCACGAGTGTTGGGGTGTTCGGGATAAATCTGAGCACTCTTTTTCCCATTGTTGGGTCCTTCGAGAGAGGTGCTCACCACAACGAACAAGCCAATCGGACTATAATGCTTTATCACTCTCACTTAGCCATAGAAGTCTACAATTTTAAATTTTGGCGAAGCCCCTAGTATTCAGAAGGCCGAATTCGGGGCGCTATACACGCCTTAAGCCGGACAAAGCCGACTCCTCGCTCGAAGCGGCATAAGTCTTTAGGGACTCGAGACCTCTCGAACAGCGACCAGCTCTCGCCTTATCATGACAGTCAGTTTTAGCTTTCTCTACTGAGGTGCTTAGCCCAGATGAACCGGGGCACAATAGCAGTAGTTCTCCAAGTGCTACCTTAGCCGATATAGCAGAACGTAAGGTACCAAAACATGGGAGCCGGGCAAACCCAACTATTGATCCAAGACATGATTCGGAGCTGATGCATATAATGCTATAAGTCCAGGGTGCCGCACTGTCGAAAGTGTTCGGACTTCTCACACCATATTATGGGGTACGCTTAAGCCCCTGGCGTATTGGCCGTACTAGAGTGTACGGGTGCTGAA
The DNA here is from genome assembly GCA_034509565.1 of Triticum monococcum. Classification (NCBI taxonomy): domain Eukaryota; kingdom Viridiplantae; phylum Streptophyta; class Magnoliopsida; order Poales; family Poaceae; genus Triticum; species Triticum monococcum. The sequence continues at coordinate 74,734,653 of CM067847.1, read as the reverse complement.
TGTCATGAATGAACATATATATAAAAAAATAAAGAATGGAGAATGCGGTAATAGTCTAGTGCTATGCATTGTTTATTCAAAAAGCTGTGTCGAAGCAGAATGATACAAGTAGTGCGATAAGCAAAAAGTAGGACTATTTTACATATCCCCTCCAAGGGGAAAGCTGAGGAATGGTATTTAAAGTAAGTATTTCACCCGTTATTGGAGACCACCTGGGAGTTCCGTGGTGCGACGTGGCTTTTTGCCTCCTTGGTTGTTGATCGTGTGTCCGGCAATCGTACTAGTGGGATGGTCCCTGCGATCGAAGGTGATCGGACAGGAGGACCATGGGTTGAACGTTGGGGCGACTGGCTCCAACGCGTATACATCCCTTAACGCACGCTTCCGCTCCCTCTTGGGGATGTGGGTTGCATATATCATGTTCACCGTCCGCACTTGTGGGGGGGACCTCTTATGCCCTCCGGTGTTCGGCTGCCGGGGCTCCTCCTCGTCATCGCTATGTATCCCCTTATCTTTGTCTTCGGTGCTTAACTTGCCGGCCTGCTTGAACACTCAACATTCCCTGTTGGTGTGGTTGGCTGGCTTGTCAGGGATGCCATGTATTTGGCATGAGCGATTGAGTATACGGTCCAAACTGGACGGGCCCGGAGTGCTTCTTTTGAATGGCTTTTTCCGCTGACCGGGTTTAGAGCCTCTGAATCTGGCATTGACTGCCGTATCGTTGGTATAGTCGCTATTGACGCGGCGCTTATGTTTGTTCTGACGTGACTTGCCTTTGCTATCCTTGGTATCTGAAGTACCGCGGTTCTTTGATATGTTATTGCTGCGAGCCATCCAGCTGTCTTCTCCCGCGCAAAAACGGGCCATGAATGTTGTGAGGGCTGCCATGGATTTCGGCTTTTCCTGGCCAAGGTGCCGGGCGAGCCACTCGTCGCAGATGTTGTGCTTAAAAGCTGCTAGGGCCTCTGCATCCGGATAGTCAACGATTTGATTTTTCTTTGTCAGGAACCGTGTCCAGATTTGCCTGGCCGATTCCTCTGGCTGCTGAATTATGTGGCTCAAGTCATCGGCATCTGGTGGTCGCACATAAGTGCCCTGGAAGTTGTCGAGGAATGCGGCTTCCAGATCTTCCCAACAGCCAATGGATTCTGCTGGCAGGCTGTTAAGCCAATGCCGAGCTGGTCCTTTGAGTTTAAGTGGGAGGTATTTGATGGTGTGTAGATCGTCACCGCGGGCCATGTGGATGTGCAGGAGGAAGTCCTCGATCCATACCGCAGGGTCTGTTGTGCCGTCGTATGATTCTATATTTACGGGTTTGAAACCCTCTGGGATTTGGTGATCCATTACTTCGTTTGTGAAGCATAGGGGGTGTGCGGCGCCTCTGTACTGGGCTATGTCACGACGCAGCTCAAATGAGTCTTGTCCGCTGTGTTCGGCCCGACCGGATTTACTTTTACAGTATCCGGCGTGATGGTTATCATCCCGCGTGGTGGCGCACCCTCATGATCCATAGATAGATCTTGCGTGTTTTGCTTTGTCCTCCAATACGTCTCGTAGGTCTAGCGTGTTTCCCCGTGCCTTGACATTTTTATTTGAGTGGCGTCGGGGTGCGGGCTGAGCTTTTGGCTGAAATGCCTCTCTGCCGCGGCCATGAGGTGGCCGATCAGCCATGTCATATGCTGGAGATGTAGGTTTTAATGCTTCCTCCTCTAGTCGGGGTAGCAACCTGCGCTTTGGGTAACTCTTGGAGGGTCGATCGAGTTAATATTCCTCGGCCGCAAGGACATCAGTCCATCTGTCAGCTAGCAAATCTTGATCAGCTTGAAGCAGCTGCTGCTTTTTCTTAAGGCTATTTGCCGTGGCTATAAGCCGGCGCTTGAAGCGCTCTTGCTCAACGGGATCCTCAGGCATGGCAAATTCGTCATCGTCGAGGCTTGCCTCGTCTTCGGAGGGAGGCATGTAATTATCATCCTCCGGCTCTCCATCTGCCGCTCTCTCGGGAGGGCTGGCTTCTCCATCCTCCTGCTCTAAATCTTGCGGTAGGGGATTGTTGTCGTCTTCGGCACTGTCCGGAGTGCTATTATCTCCTGTGCTGGTATCACCACCTTTGCTTTGACAAGACTTAGAACGGCGCCACTGACATCGGCGCTTGGGTTGTTTCTTGGAGGGGTCATCCTCCGTTGTCTCGTCGCCATTGCCTTCTTTGGGTGTGTCCACCATGTATATATCATATGATGATGTGTCTGTCCAGTGCCCTGTGGGCTGTGGTTCCTCTTCGTCTCCCGCATCGTCATCCATACCGTCGATGTCTTCGAAGTCGAAGTCGAGCATGTCGGTCAAATTGTCGACAATGGCTACTAAGTGGGTGGTGGGTGGGCGGCGAATTTCTTCGTCACCCGCATTCGGCCAGGACTCTCCTGACAGGGAGAGAGACCTTAATGACTTCAGTATGTCGCCGAAGGGAGAGTGATGAAAGATATCCGCGAAGGTGAACTCCATGATTGGCGCCCAGCCAGATTCGATAGGCACGGACGCAGGCGGTTCGGAGTCCGTGGCCGGGGAAGAATCCGATAGTTCAGCGTCACGGCTCCTATGAAGGGTAAGCTCGATATTCGGCTCGATCGCCGCTGAGAATACGGCCTCCGTGGCGGGGTCTACCCACCCGTCCATGGATGGCGCAATTGGCTCCGAATTGAGGCTTGGAGCTGTCGCCGGTGCGGTCTCCTGAACACTGTCCGATGGTAGAGCTAAATCATGCTCATCGTGACCGTGCGGCACACTCGGCATGGGCTCGAATCCGTCGAAGATCAAGTCTCCGCGGATGTCGGCCATGTAGTTTAAGCTTCCAAACTTGACCTGGTGGCCAGGGGCGTAACTCTCAATCTGCTCCAGATGGCCAAGCGAGTTGGCCCGTAGTGCGAAGCCGCCGAATACAAAGATCTGTCCGGGGAGAATAGTCTCACCCTGGACCGCATCGCTATCGATGATCGAAGGAGCCATCAAGCCTAACGGTGACGATAGAGGAACTCTCAATGAAAGCACCAATGTCAGTGTCAAAATCGGCGGATCTCGGGTAGGGGGTCCCGAACTGTGCGTCTAAGGCGGATGGTAATAGGAGGCAGGGGACACGATGTTTTACCCAGGTTCGGGCCCTCTTGATGGAGGTAAAACCCTACGCCCTGCTTCATTATTCTTGATAATATGAGTAGTACAAGAGTTGATCTACCACGAGATCAGAGAGGCTAAACCCTAGAAGCTAGTCTATGGTATGATTGTATGTTGTCCTATGGACTAAAACCCTCCGATTTATATAGACACCGGAGGAGGCTAGGGTTACACAAGGTCGGTTACAAAGGAGGAGATATGCATATCCATATTGCCTAGCTTGCCTTCCACGCCAAGTAGAGTCCCATCCGGATACGGGACGAAGTCTTCAATCTCGTATCTTCATAGTCCAACAGTCCGGCCAAAGGATATAGCCCGGCTGTCCGGAGACCCCCTAAACCAGGACTCCCTCAACCAGGATTACCTTGGGCTTCATATAGCAGAAACAGTAGGACCTCCTCTGTCTTCAAATGCAACATTCTTACTTCCTGCAATTCTTGGGTTGCTTGCATAATGCATGTCGCTTATTCCGTAATTTCCAGCCTCAAGATAAAGATTACCTCATTCAAGGAAGCCACACCATCTCTTTCTGCCTCTAGTAGAGCCTCAAGCACTATAATATCTGTGCTCAGACTGCTCTCCGGCGGTGTTGCCTCTGAACTGCTACCATCTGGTAACAGGATTGGCGCACTGCTTCCACAAATAATTTCTGGGGTTGTACGTTGTGTCGTAGTGTGAACGGCATCCTCAAAGGTTTCCGCTGGACATCAGTAAGAGATAGTTATCATATGATCCAGGCAGTAACCTTACATGGCAAACGACAGACGAATTATTACCGAGCATGACAAACTATATTTAAATGGTTCGAAGCAGCATCAGCCGAAAAGAAATTAAAATGGTAAGATGAAACTAGGGATGTAAGTGGAAAATGGAAAATATACGACATCCGCCAGTCCCATCTAGTTAGTATTTGCTACATCCCTAGTTCATTTTTCTGAAAAAACAAAAACTCTTTTGAACTATCACACCACTAGTGGACTTTAATTGGTATTAAACAGGACCCAGTTGACATCCCTAGTTGAAAGGGAGTGTACAACCGCTATATTTAAGTTGCCAAGGCATCTAAGTAGTTGAAATAATCTGAGAAAGCACTTAATAGTGTGGCCTCATATAAACTACGAAGACGGTCTTGTGATGAAGTTGAGAGGAAAAGTTAAGGACTCAAATGAAATAGGCATGCATTTCTTTACGATAGTACAGCAGGCACTGCTGACATATTGGCCAACTCAGGCATAGCGTAACAACAAATAAGCATTCGATCAAGCAATACAGCAAAGCAGACAAGGGAACTATTTGTAATTCGGTAGGATTACAAGTTGAGGGCACAAGCCAAGAAAGCATCCCACTCGCATTACATTTCACATGTACTAAAACACACTGGCTTACCATATGTTGTTGTGAAGCCTAGCTGTTGTTGCAATGTTCTTTAAAGATATCGTCAGCATCCCGTGCTTGCAAATCTAGTTGTTATATTTATTCTGCACCATCTATTTAGGTAAAATTAATTTTAATCACATGCACTGGTCCAAATTGATCATCAATGGTTCATCTAAACTAATGAAAGAAGGGTGTGTGCATACATGACAATATATCTGCTTCCCTCTATTTTTATGCTTGTTCTATGGGGTTGGCAGCTCCATAATTAATAGAAGCATCAAATTAGTCATGCAACTTGGGAAGATCAAGAACACATAAACAAGTAATGAACAGAGGCTTGGAGCAGTGATGTAATAGCTAGCATCAGAAAATGTAGGGTAAAACGAACAAAAAGCAGCGGAACCACATGCTAGTTTGCTGATGTGTAATTAAGCATAGAGAACATTAAGCAGTCTGATGGAACCAACTGGTGGCATCAGAACAAAACTAAAGCATATTAACTATATGTGCACTGGTATGTAATTTAGCACATGTAACATGTTCACTGCCAGAAGTATGGCCCTACAAGTGCAAGCAGAATAACGCGTCTCATGAAAAACTGAATGATGCCCTGAAGAAATTCAAAGGTGCGGTGCTTATGCTAGGAAAGTGAACATAGGCGCCGGCCGTTGGATAATAGTACCTGATTCTAGACGGCGTATTGGTATCGTTATCATACTTGATAGCTAAGGATCGTCGATGGTGCTCGTGCTGCGGTTGAGTTTGGGCCGGCTGTCGCCGTCGTTGAAGCGGCTCCGGTGCTACGGTTGCAGCACCTATCGACATACAAGAAAGCTCATCTGTGGTAAGTGAACAGTTGCACGATAAAGAGAAAAACAGAAGGAGTACAAATCGAAATAACCTGATGAGGCTACGGTGTTGGTAAAGCAGGGCCGGTGGAGTTGAATATGGCGTCTGTGGAGCGGGTCTGGTGCAGTGGATGAAGGCTTCGACGGGCGCGTTGTACAGTGCTTTCGGTGACGTGAATCTGTTGCGGTGGACACGAGGGCTTGTATGAAGGGCCAGCGAAGGGGCGGAAGAGGGATTTAGTGAAGGGCCTACGCTGTGGTGGACGAGGGCGCTGGTTAAGCAGATCCGGTGCGGTGGACCATGACGGCGGTCAAGGAGATCGGGAGCGGTGGACAAGCCAGTCGCTGAAGCGGCTCCGGTGAAGTGGTGAGTTGGCAGTTGGGGGTTCCAAGGTGCGGAAGGTAGATCCGGCGGGGTGTGAGGTCCACCGATGCGGCGAAGGACTAGATTCGGCGGCTTGTTGTGGTTGGGGTCGGGGAGGGGAAGGGGAGGGGCTCTGGGAAGAATGTTGGGGGCAAAGAGGGGAAAACAATGGAGTTACCAAAGTAGCCCTTTTCCGTTCATGTGGCAGGGGTAAAATAGGAATATCATAGGGCTAAACATTCGGGCGCGTGATATTTCGATGTGAGCGGGAAGTTTGAAAGCTTTTGGCGCCTAAAATTATAAGTATTCTGCTCTCGTACGACAGTTTGAAAGCTTTTGGCGCCGACAATTTGTTTGTTTTGCACGCAAGAAAAATGTGCAAGTTTTGAAAATCAACGTCTCCAACTTGAAACTTAGATTGTCCATTCAATTCAAATATGGATCATTGAGCTACTACAAGCAAATACCATCATATGGTCCAATTCAAATGGAATTCCAAATGTGTTTATCCTAAATATGATGAGAAAAGCAAAAATGTGTATGTGTATGAATAAAGTGGATGATTATAAAGTTTGAACATGCCCGTATGTGTATATCTCTAGGTTTGATATATGAATTTGAAATCACGAAATACCGGCTTAAAATGTACCTCCATTTAAATGAATTACAGAAGCTAATGATGGAGTCGAATTCCAAAATTCCAATCTTAGGTTTGTAATTCTGGTACATCAAGGTACATCACGCATGTTAAAAAGTATCGTTATCTCATAGTACAAACTGTGAAACAAATTGATCAACCATGAGTGCACAATATCTCAATTATGCTAAAGTCCCTCAAATATATGCACCTCACTCTTTATCTGAAGTCAACCCCCCCCCCGACCACACACACACACACACACATAGAGAAGTTGTTCTCTCCCCCAAACACCAACACACGAGCACATTAACACCCCTCACTCTTGTAAAGTCCGGACCCCAACATAGGTCTCTATCACTTTGTCTCTCGGGCATGCACACATCTCTTCCCTCACTCTCTAGGTCTCCCGCTATCTCTCTTACCCAAGCACACGCACTATGTAGAGTGTATATTTCCCATACACACAAAACGTCGCCCCCAAATGTCTATCTCCCTAGTTATGTGGTTCTCGCGCACTCACCTCACACACCACCCCCACTGCAAATAAGCACACTTTGTCTCCTTGTGCACCACTCTCCTCTTTCTATCTCTCCCACATGCGGACCCACCCCAGCTCCTTCCCTGTATACATATATGTCGTGACTCTTTGAATAGCTCCCTAATGTATAATCGTTCTTGATTTCGCACATTGTTCTCTACACCATCTATTCTAGGTCTCTCATGAAGTCCCTATCACACACACGATGACTCGCTTCCCTTGCGTCTCCGTTCATAGGCCAGTTTCGGACAACATCAACATTGTCTCCCTATCTATACGCCATTTATGGACACAAACGACCCCTCTCGCCCCCTCTCTTCCTCTCTCTCTGTCTCTCCGTCGCTAGCTCTCTCTTTCTGTAACATCCCAAATTTTCAATTTGGAATGTTATACATTAGATCATCATTGCATATCATATTTTATTTGCTTTTGATTTTGATCCTAGAAAATCCTAAGCAACTCAAGGACCCACGGAGAGAGTTGGGGATTTCGATATTTACGTATTTGAGTTTTCTCAAATTATGTAAACACAATCATTTGATTTTATTTATTTTATCATCAATTATTTCTATTACAAAAATATGAGAGAGGGAATAAAATGACTTTCCCAAAATATAGAAATATTGAGGATTTAATAAAAAAATCAAATAAGATTTATTTCGGAGTTTTTCGGTATTTTTATTTGAATTTAGGAAAAATGCGCGTTTTTCAAAGTTGAAGTTTGGGCCCAAATAAATGTTCACTTTATCTGGCTTGATTTTAGGAACTCGGCAAAATTTATTTCGTGATTTTTGGAGTCCGTTTAGTATTTCTTTTTATTTTTCTTCCGAGCGGAATTATTAAAAAAAAACGGAAACCGACTCTGGGCCGTACCCGAGCGGGACACCACCCGGGGCAGCCTTTATATACCGAGCGCCCGAGCCCCAGAGCACCCCAGCCCACCCGAGCCCACCCCGCCGCCAGCCGCCGCAGCCAGCCGCCGCCGTCTCGCCGGAGCAGCGCGCCTTTCGAGGTTCGCCGACGTGTCTCGATTTCCATGCAAAAAAAAAGAGGAAATTTTTCGCTCGTTTATCGGAATCAGGCGATTCAAGCGCCTGGAGTTTCGTCTCGAAACCCTCTTTCCGAATAATCAACTTAAACAAGTTTTTGCTACAGTAAAATTTGACCTAGATCCAGATTACTAGAACGAAGTTGTTTTCTTTTGCCGTTTGATTTCTTTTGCTTTGTTCGATTGGATTCTTTTTGCAAACCAGGGTTCTTAAGTTGAACTTTCTGGTTAGATCTTCTATTTGAGTTTTACCTGTGCATTAGATGAGTGCTTATTATATGCTTGTTTGTTTGTCTGCGATAGAATACCCGGAGTGCGTCGCCTGTTACTTCGAATCTCTAGGTTTCGCGGGTGATCAGCAAGGCAAGTAACACTTTGATCATACCTTTTCTACAACCCAGTTTTATTGCATTAGATCAATCTTCACACATTGCATGATTAGGATCTAATTAAATTGTGGGATGGGAAGTAGATGAGGTAGTACCTATTACCTGATTATTATGAAACCTTTGGGAGTTGCTTCTAAGTTTGCTTATTATGCCATGCTATGCTAGTAGACGTGGATTGGGTGAGTGATATCCATGACAGATGTGAGTTTGATAAATTTTAATGGTTTATTTAAGGTGGCAACTTAAATACACATCTGGGTGGACTGAGGCACCTGGTTTCTATCAGGACTTGCCTGTTTTCTTTTGGGCCGCCACCCAGGCTCAAAGGGATCATGAGATTATTCATACTAGAAACTTTCGTGTGCAGCCACAAGCCATTATGGGCTCTGGCATAGTTGATTAAGTTGTGCGAACTCTTACAGTGGTAGACTAGCAGATGTAGGGGATGTAGGTGGTACGGTCTACCCGATCGTAAGGTGCTAGCGCTACTGAAAGGCTATGTCTCGGTCATCCGTTTCTGAAACACCATGTAGTGCGAGAAATCCAACGGAGGCGATCGAGTCTTGTGGGGAAAAGTGCGCAAACCTCTGGAGAGTGTAATAAACTAATCATGGTTAGCCGTGTCCCTGGTTATGGACATCTTGAGTATCTAGCACTTGGATTATCATGTGAATCTCAACATGTTACTCTAAAATTAATTTTGATGGGTTTGTTTAATGATGATTTTTAATTGGGATGAGGATGCTGTCAACCATTCTCAATGTTTAACAACCACCATAATAGTAAATAAACTTATTCCTTTGAAGTAGGGAAAAATTGGCTTTACGCAAAAACTGTAACCATATAGCTTTACACTAGCCAAATATGCATATAGTATAGCTGTTGCATTTCATTACTCTCTATGTGTTACCTTGCCAGCATATTCCATGTGCTGACCCGTTTTCGGGCTGCAACGTTAATGTTGCAGACTTTTCAGACGACGATTAAGGAGTTTTAGGTCGTGGTTCTATACTCAGTGATGCCGTTGGAGTTGATGGACTCACTTATCTTCCAAGCCTTCCGCTGTTATCGTTATTAGATGGCCTTAAGCCATATCTATTGTAATGAGTTCTCTTTTGAGACATCTGATGTAATAAGTGTGTGATTGCTACTCTGCTATAAATCCTCCGAGTACTGTGTGGTGTCAGCATTACTGATCCAGGGATGACACCAGAGCACAAAGATCAGACGGTTTGAGGTCTGGTCGCTACAGAGATGGTATCAGAGCACACGCTGACTGTAGGACACAACCACTAAGCTAAAAGACCTAGATCACTATTCACTCTCTTTGTCTTCTGACTTCTCATCTTTTCTACTCTTTAGGATGGCGGATGCGAGGAACAAGTTCACACAACCAGATGAAGATACACCCTTTGGACGCCACTTGAAGGAAGTCACTAGATCCCTGAACATAGGAGTACCAAGCTTCACGGGAACATACAACGCCACTTTACCCAAAGAAGAGCGCTGGATGATTCAAGTTCAAGTTCCAGGAAGGACGTGCATGCCAGTTACTGAGCCCATAGAGTTTTCTTTTGACGCACCAACTTGTAGTCTAGGAAAGAGTATGGCAGCTCACATTGCCATGGGACGCATTGGAGAAGTCTACCGCAAGGATCTTAAGGATACTATCTACCAGATTTGCGGACGCCGAGATGAACAGTGGGAGATGATCAGCACCAGGAAGGATAGATCAATTGTAGCTTTTATCCAGGAGTTAAACCAGCACATTCGACGACAGGAGAATCAGATGTGCGTCGACATGATAGATCTGAAGAAGGCTAAGACTAGAATCAAGGAACTGGAGGAAGAACTCAAGGCTACACATGAAGGTTATGAAGAAGAAATTGAAGTATTGGTGGAGAAGAATGACGACCAGATCAAGAAGATTGGAATATTTATGGGAGACCCGACACCAGTAGATGAAGACGAAGAACCCAACCCGGAAGACTACATCATCATCGAAGGCACCGACTCGGAAGCAGATAGTAGCGATGACACCTATGTTAATGAAGCTGGAGCCGATATCATGGAGTCTACAACCGTAGAATATTTCTAGTAGACCACCTCACCAGTAGTAGTAGTCCACCATGTAAATTTAGTAGTCCGAGCACTTCTGCGATAGCTAGATCGATTGTATGCCTTTGTTTGATTGAATGAAGTGAATTGTGTGCTTTTGCCTCATGTGCATATGGGTAGTGTTTTCTCTTTAGACCCCCTCTATTCTTATATCTCATCTTTTCTAAACCCTCAGATGCCTTCGAGACGTGACCCCGGATTTGCCTTTCCGCCGGAGCTCACCCAGTTGATCCAGCAGCAGAACACCTTGATGCAGTTGCTAGTTCAGAATCAGAACCAGGGGAACAACAACAACAACCCACCACCACCACCACCACCTGTTGACCACTTAGCCCGTTTTCTTAGGCTGAATCCGCCGGTGTTTTCCAGTAGCACCGAGCCGATACTAGCAGATGATTGGCTCCGCAAGACAGCTAGGGAGTTGACCACAGCAGGATGCACAGATGCGGAGAAGGTGAAGTTTGCCGCACATCAGTTAGAAGGACCCGCAGCATCATGGTGGGAGAATTTCACAGCCACCTTCCCAGTTGACACTATCACATGGGACCAGTTTCAGCAGGCTTTTCATACTGCCCATGTTTCATCAGGAGCAATGGCCATGAAGAAGCATGAGTTTCGTAACTTGCGCCAAGGAGGACGGACAGTTGGCCAGTATGTGGAGGAGTTTAGTAAGCTAGCACGTTATGCCCCAGATGACGTTGCTACAGATGCAGCTAAGCAGGAGAAATTCCTGGAAGGACTAAATGATGAATTGAGTATGCAGTTGATGGTAGCCACCTTCAACAACTACCAGGAGTTGGTAGATCGTGCTCTTATGATTGAAGGGAAGCAGCAGCAAATTGAGAACCGCAAGAGGAAGTATCGACAAGGAAAGTATAATTCAGGAGCTCAGCAGAAGCCATGTTTTACCCCTAGACCGGGAGGACATTTTCAGCATACCCATGGAGTAGGTAGCTCACACAATCACAATGGCACCAAGAATGGTAATGGGAATGGAGGAAGCAATGGACAGAACCGCAGCACCCCATCAACCCCAGCCAAGAAGGACTTGAGCCACGCCACTTGCTATAAGTGTTCGAAGCCAGGACATTATGCAAATGAATGTCCTGAAGGCCATAACGGTAATGGAAGCTCTAGAAAGAAGCCGAACCCTTTCAACAGGGGACAGGTGAACCACGTTAGTGTGGAGGAGGTTGAAGCTCAGCCTGATGCAGTAATAGGTAAGTTTTTGGTTAAGTCATTTACTGCACTCGTTCTTTTTGATACTGGCGCATCGCATTCATACATATCAAGGGGATTTGTGGATAAGTATAACCTACCAACCCAAGCCCTTATGTCACCCATGTTAGTAACCTCGCCAGGAGCAGAGTATGTGGCTAGTCTATGGTGTGATCGGTTACCATTAAGGATTGGTAACTATGTTTTTCCCTCAGACCTAATAGTATTGGAATCTCAAGGATTGGATGTGATATTAGGCATGGATTGGTTATCAAAGTGTGAAGGGAATATTGAGTGTGCTAGTAAGTCAATTTTGCTTACCACAGCAGAAGGGAGAAGGATCAAATATGTATCCCGGCATGTGCCAAAAAGGACACAAGTAAATTGCCTAACAGGAGTTGTGCAGGAGGAAGTACCAGTGGTAAAGGATTTTCCTGATGTATTTCCAGAAGAGTTGCCAGGCATGCCACCGGATAGAGATATTGAGTTTTTGATTGAGCTATTGCCAGGCACTGGGCCAATATCAAAGAGACCATATAGGATGCCAGCAAAGGACTTGGTGGAAATTAAGAAGCAGATTAAGGAGTTACTGGATAAGGGATATATTCGCCCAAGTTCTTCGCCTTGGGGATCACCAGTACTTCTAGTGGAGAAGAAGGATGGATCGTTAAGAATGGTTGTTGACTATCGAGGATTGAACGAAGTAACAATAAAAGACAAGTACCCACTACCAATGATCAATGATCTGTTTGATCGATTGCAAGGAGCTAAAGTGTTTTCCAAGATCGATTTGCGATCGGGGTACCATTAGTTGAAGATTCGAGAACAGGATATTCCGAAGACAACTTTTACCACTAGGTATGGGCTGTATGAGTATACCGTTATGTCATTTGGACTGACTAACGCGCCTGCCTATTTTATGAACATGATGAACAAAGTGTTTATGGAGTTTTTGGATAAGTTCGCCGTAGTGTTCATCGATGATATCTTGGTTTATTCAAAGAATGAAGAGGAACATAAGGAGCATTTGCCTTTGGTACTTGGGAAGCTCGGAGAACATCAATTATATGCCAAGTTCAGCAAATGTGAGTTTTGGTTGAAGGAAGTAGGACTCCTCGGACATGTTATATCTGGAGAAGGTATAGCAGTAGATCCCACTAAAGTTGATACCGTGACCAAGTGGGAAGCACCAACAACAGTTGGAGAGATCCGGAGTTTTCTTGGACTCGCAGGATACTAGCGAAGATTTATTGAGAACTTTTCAAAGATTGCGAAGCCTATGACGGAGTTGTTGAAGAAGGATACTAAGTTCAAATGGACTGAGGAATGTGAGGCTAGTTTCCAGGAGTTGAAGAAACATTTGGTTACCTCACCAGTATTGATTTTGCCAGATCAGACCAAGGATTATGAGGTGTATTGCGACGCTTCACGTCGAGGACTTGGAGCAGTGCTTATGCAGGAAGGGAGAGTTGTTTCGTATGCTTCACGACAACTGAAGCCTCACGAATTGAATTATGCCACACATGATTTGGAGTTAGCAGCCGTAGTGCATGCATTGAAGACATGGAGACATTTTCTCACTGGAAATCATTGTGAGGTGTACACGGATCACAAGAGTTTGAAGTACATTTTCACGCAGAAGGAGTTGAATCTCAGACAAATGAGATGGTTGGAGCTCATCAAAGATTATGATATGAGATTGCATTACCATCCCGGAAAAGCTAATGTAGTAGCTGACGCATTAAGCCGTAAGAGCCATGTCAATACGTTAATGACGGGAGGAATACCCAAGGAGTTAGCAGAAAACCTTCCGGAGCTATGTTTGGAGATAGTTCCGAGAGGCTATGTGGCAGCATTGGAGATTCAGTCAACATTGATGGATAAAATCAGAGAAGCTCAGAAATCTGACAAGGAGATTGCTTCCATAAAGGAGAAACTGAGAAAAGGAAAAGCTAAAGGATTTCGTGAGGATGAGCACGATACCCTATGGTTTCAAGACCGTGTTTATGTACCCAATGACCCGGAGATCAGAAAGTTGATTCTGCAAGAGGCTCATGATTCACCGTATTCGATTCACCCAGGGAATACCAAGATGTATTTGGATTTGAAGGATATTTTCTGGTGGACAGGAATGAAGAAGGATATTGCGGAGTATGTAGCAGTTTGTGACGTATGTCAGAGAGTAAAGGCAGAGCATCAGAAACCAGCAGGATTGTTGCAACCATTGCCGATACCCGAATGGAAGTGGGATAAGATAGGCATGGATTTTATCACGGGATTACCAAGGACTCGTTCAGGCTATTACTCGATTTGGGTTGTAGTCGATCGATTGACGAAAGTAGCTCATTTCATCCCAGTAAAGACCACTTACACCAGTGCTAAGTTGGCAAAGATATACATGACCAGGATCGTATGTTTGCATGGAGTTCCGAGGAGTATCGTATCAGATAGAGGAACCCAGTTTACCTCAAAGTTCTGGAAGCAGTTGCATGAGACTTTGGGTACTAGGCTAGAATTTAGTACAGCTTTTCATCCGCAGACAGATGGACAGACCGAGAGAGTTAATCAGATTTTGGAGGATATGCTGAGAGCTTGTGCGCTAGATTATGGATCTAGTTGGGACGATAATTTGCCATATGCAGAGTTCTCTTACAATAATAGCTATCAGACCAGCTTGAAGATGGCCCCTTTCGAAGCTTTATACGGAAGGAGGTGCAGGACACCGTTGTCATGGGACGAAGTTGGAGACCGCCAGTTGTTTGGACCAGATCTGATTAAAGAGTCTGAACAGAAGGTGAAGTTGATTCGCGATAGGCTCAAGGTAGCCCAGTCCAGGCAGAAGAGCTACGCAGATTCTAAACGCAAGGAGACAGTTTAAGAAGTCGGAGATAGAGCGTATCTTCGAGTATCCCCGCTTCGAGGGATTAAGCGTTTTGGAGTTAAAGGGAAGTTAGCGCCACGATTTCTAGGACCATATCGAGTTTTGGAGCGTATGGGAGAAGTGGCCTACAAGTTGGAATTGCCAGAAGGATTGTCAGGAGTTCATGATGTGTTCCACATTTCTCAGTTAAAGAAGTGTCACGCGGAGATGGCTGACATACCTTTGAGAGATACAGTGCCATTGGAAGCAATTCAGTTGGATAACGATTTGACCTACGAGGAGAAACCAGTCAAGATTCTCGAGTTTGACAGCCGAGTTACTCGCAGTAAGGTTATCAAGTTTTGCAAAGTTCAGTGGAGCCACCACACGAAGGATGAAGCCACCTGGGAGCGAGAGGAAGATTTGCTCAAAGACCACCCTCATCTATTTTCTAGCCAACCCGAATCTCGAGGGCGAGATTCATCTTAAGGGGGGTAGGTTTGTAACATCCCAAATTTTCAATTTGGAATGTTATACATTAGATCATCATTGCATATCATATTTTATTTGCTTTTGATTTTGATCCTGGAAAATCCTAAGCAACTCAAGGACCCACGGAGAGAGTTGGGGATTTCGTTATTTACGTATTTGAGTTTTCTCAAATTATGTAAACAGGATCATTTGGTTTTATTTATTTTATCATCAATTATTTCTATTACAAAAATATGAGAGAGGGCATAAAATGACTTTCCCAAAATCTAGAAATATTGAGGATTTAATAAAAAAAATCAAATAAGATTTATTTCGGAGTTTTTCGGTATTTTTATTTAAATTTGGGAAAAATGCGCGTTTTTCAAAGTTGTAGTTTGGGCCCAAATAAATGTTCACTTTATCGGGCTTGATTTTAGGAACCCGGCAAAATTTATTTCGCGATTTTTGGAGTCCGTTTAGTATTTATTTTTATTTTTCTTCCGAGCGGAATATTAAAAAAACGGAAACCGACTCCGGGCCGTACCCGAGCGGGCCACCGCCCGGGGCAGCCTTTATATAACGAGCGCCCGAGCCCCAGAGCACCCCAGCCCACCCCAGCCCACCCCGCCGCCAGCCGCCGCCGCCGCCGCCAGCCGCCGCCGTCTCGCCGGAGCAGCGCGCCTTTCCAGGTTCACCGACGTGTCTTGATTTCCGTGCAGAAAAAAAAGAGAGAGGAAATTTTTTTTCTTTTTCTTTTCTGTTCGTCGCTTGTCTTTTTCGTCGGATTTTCCGCGGTTATTTTCTGATCGCGATTTCTGATCCGATTTTCGTTTTAGTATAACTTTTCGCTCGTTTATCGGAATGAGGCGATTCAAGCGCCTGGAGTTTCGTCTAGAAACCCTCTTTCCGAATAATTAACTTAAACAAGTTTTTGCTACGGTAAAATTTGACCTAGATCCAGATTACTAGAACGAAGTTGTTTTCTTTCGCCGTTTGATTTCTTTTGATTTGTTCGATTCGATTCTTTTTGCAAACCAGGGTTCTTAAGTTGAACTTTCTGGTTAGATCTTCTATTTGAGTTTTACCTGTGCATTAGATGAGTGCTTATTGTATGCTTGTTTGTTTGTCTGCGATAGAATACCCGGAGTGCGCCTCCTGTTACTTCGAATCTCTAGGTTTCGCGGATCATCAGCAAGGCAAATAACACTTTGATCATACCTTTTCTAGAACCCAGTTTTATTGCATTAGATCAATCTTCACACATTGCATGATTAGGATCTAATTAAATTGTGGGATGGGAAGTAGATGAGGTAGTACCTATTACCTGATTATAATGAAACCTTTGGGAGTTGCTTCTACGTTTGCTTATTATGCCATGCTATGCTAGTAGACGTGGATTGGGTGAGTGATATCCATGACAGATGTGAGTTTGATAAATTTTAATGGTTTATTTAAGGTGGCAACTTAAATATACATCTGGGTAGATTGAGGCACCTGGTTTCTATCAGGACTTGCCTGTTTTCTTTTGGACCGCCACCCAGGCTCAAAGGGATCATGAGATTATTCATACTAGAAACTTCCATGTGCAGCCACAAGCCATTATGGGCTCTGGCATAGTTGATTAAGTTGTGCGAACTCTTACAGTGGTAGACTAGCAGATGTAGGGGATGTAGGTGGTACGGTCTACCCGATCGTAAGGTGCTAGCGCTTCTGAAAGGCTATGTCTCGGTCATCCGTTTCTCAAACACTATGTAGTGCGAGAAATACAATGGAGGCGATCGTGTCTTGTGGGGAAAAGTGCGCAACCCTCTGCAGAGTGTAATAAACTAATCATGGTTAGCCGTGTCCCCGGTTATGGACATCTTGAGTATCTGGTACTTGGATTATCATGTGAATCTCAACATGTTACTCTAAAATTAATTTTGATGGGTTTGTTTAATGATGATTTTTAATTGGGATTGAGGATGCTGTCAACCATTCTCAATGTTTAACAACCACCATAATAGTAAATAAACTTATTCCTTTAAAGTAGGGAAAAATTGGCTTTACGCACAAACTGTAACCATAGAGCTTTACACCAGCCAAATATTCATATAGTATAGCTGTTGCATTTCATTACTCTCTATGTGTTACCTTGCCAGCATATTCCATGTGCTGACCCGTTTTCGGGCTGCAACGTTAATGTTGCAGACTTTTCAGACGACGATTAAGGAGTTTTAGGTCGTGGTTCTATACTCATTGATGCCGTTGGAGTTGATGGACTCACTTATCTTCCAAGCCTTCCGTTGTTATCGTTATTAGATGGCCTTAAGCCATATCTATTGTAATGAGTTCTCTTTTGAGACATCCGATGTAATAAGTGTGTGATTGCTACTCTGCTATAAATCCTCCGAGTACTGTGTGGTGTCAGCATTACTGATCCAGGGATGACACCGGAGCACAAAGATCTGACTGTTTGAGGTCTGGTCGCTACACTTTCTCTCGCTCTCACACCCTTCTCCCACACACACACACACTCGTGGTCTCTTCCAAATAGTCTGCCCCCCCCCCCCCCCGCCCACACCCGTGCTATCTTGCTACTACACATGTCACAGCATTCCCCATTCCCTTATACTAGGTTTATATCATCAGTGGTCTCTCTACTCCACATACATGTTGGGAAACGTAGTAATTTCAAAATTTTCCTACGCACACGCAAGATCATGGTGATGCATAGCAACGAGAGGGGAGAGTGTGATCTACGTACCCTTGTAGATCGACAACGGAAGCGTCTGGTTGATGTAGTCGTACGTCTCCACGGCCCGACCGATCAAGCACCGAAACTATGGCACCTCCGAGTTCTAGTACACGTTCAGCTCAATGACGATCCCCGGACTCCGATCCAGCAAAGTGTCGGGGAAGAGTTCCGTCAGCACGACGGCGTGGTGACGATCTTGATGTACTACTGTCGCAGGGCTTCGCCTAAGCACCGCTATAATATTATCGAGGACTATGGTGGCAGGGGGCGCCGCAAACGGCTAAGAAGATGATCACGCAGATCAACTTGTGTGTCTATGGGGTGCCCCCTGCCCCCGTATATAAAGGAGTGGAGGAGGGGAGGGCCGGCCCTCTCTATGGCGCGCCCTAGGGGAGTCCTACTCCCACCGGGAGTAGGATTCCCCCTTTCCTAGTCCAACTAGGAGTCCTTCCATGTAGTAGGAGTAGGAAACAAGGAAAGGGCGCAGCCCCTCCCCCTATGATTCGGACTAGGCCCCTCGTATTCCCGTAACTCCCCCGTACCTCAGAAAATACCCGAACCACTCAGAACCTTTCCGATGTCCGAATATAGTCGTCCAATATATCGATCTTTACGTCTCGATCATTTTGAGACTCATCGTCATGTCCCCGATCTCATCCGGGACTCCGAACTCCTTCGGTACATCAAAAATCATAAACTCATAATATAACTGTCATCGAAACCTTAAGCGTGCGGACCCTACGGGTTCGAGAACAATGTAGACATGACCGAGACATGTCTCCGGTCAATAACCAATAGCGGAACCTGGATGCCCATATTGGCTCCTACATATTCTACGAAGATCTTTATCGGTCAGACCGCATAACAACATACGTTGTTCCCTTTGTCATCGGTTTGTTACTCGCCCGAGATTCGATCGTCGGTATCCAATACCTAGTTCAATCTCGTTACCGGCAAGTCTCTTTACTCATTCTGTAATACACCATCCCGCAACTAACTCATTAGTTGCAATGCTTGCAAGGCTTAAGTGATGTGCATTACCGAGAGGGCCCAGAGATACCTCTCCGACGATCGGAGTGACAAATCCTAATCTCGAAATACGTCAACCCAACATGTACCTTTGGAGACACCTGTAGAGCACCTTTATAATCACCCAGTTACGTTGTGACGTTTGGTCGCACACAAAGTGTTCCTCCGGCACACGGGATTTACATAATCTCATAGTCATAGGAACATGTATAAGTCATGAAGAAAGCAATAGCAACATACTAAACTATCGGGTGCTAAGCTAATGGAATGGGTCATGTCAATCAGACCATTCAACTAATGATGTGATCCCGTTAATCAAATGACAACTCTTTGTCCATGGTTAGGAAACATAACCATCTTTGATTAACGAGCTAGTCAAGTAGAGGCATACTAGTGATACTCTGTTTGTCTATGTATTCACACATGTATTATGTTTCCGGTTAATACAATTCTAGCATGAATAATAAACATTTATCATGATATAAGGAAATAAATAATAACTTTATTATTGCCTTTAGGGCATATTTCCTTCAGTCTCCCACTTGCAGTAGAAACAATAATCTAGTTCACATCGCCTTGTGATTTAATAGCAATAGTTCACATCATCATGTGATTAACACCCATAGTTCAGATCATCATGTGACCAACACTCAAAGGGTTTACTAGAGTCAGTAATCTAGTTCACATCTCTATGTGATTAACACCCAAAGAGTACTAAGGTGTGATCATGTTTTGTTTGTGAGATAATTTTAGTCAACGGGTCTGCCATATTCAGATCCGTAAGTATTTTGCAAATATCTATATCAACAATGCTCTGCACGGAGCTACTCTAGATAATTGCTCCCACTTTCAATATGTATCTAGATCGAGATTTGGAGTCATCTAGTTTAGTGTCAAAACTTGCATCGACGTAACCCTTTATGACGAACCTTTTTATCACCTCCATAATCGAGAAACATATCCTTATTCCACTAAGGATAATTTTGACCAATGTCCAGTGATCTACTCCTAGATCACTATTGTACTCCCTTGCCAAAATCAGTGTAGGGTATACAATAGATCTGGTACATAGCATGGCATACTTTATAGAACCTATGGCTTAGGCATAGGGAATGACTTTCATTCTCTTTCTATCTTCTGCCGTGGTCGGGCTTTGAGTCTTACTCCATTTCACACCTTGTAACACAGGCAAGAACTCTTTATTTGACTATTCCATTTTGAACTACTTCAAAATCTTGTCAAGGTATGTACTCATTGAAAAACTTATCAAGCGTCTTGATCTATCTCTATAGATCTTGATACTCAATATGTAAGCAGCTTTACCAAGGTCTTTCTTTGAAAAACTCCTTTCAAATACTCCTTTATGCTTTGCAGAATAATCCTACATTATTTCTGATCAACAATATGTCATACACATATACTTATCAGAAATGCTGTAGTGCTCCCACTCACTTTCTTGTAAATACAGGCTTCACCGCAAGTCTGTATAAAACTATATGCTTTGATCATCTTATCAAAGCGTATATTCCAACTCCGAGATGCTTGCACCATTCCATAAATGGATCGCTGGAGCTTGCATATTTTGTTAGCACCTTTAGGATTGACAAAACCATCTTGTTGCATCACATACAACTAATAAATCCATTAAGGAATGAAGTTTTGTTTATCCATTTGCCAGATTTCATAAAATGCGGCAATTGCTAACATGATTCGGATAGACTTAAGCATAGATACGAGTGAGAAATTCTCATCGTAGTCAACACCTTGAACTTGTCGTAAACCTTTTGCGACAATTCTAGCTTTGTGGATAGTAACACTACTATCAGCGTCCATCTTCCTCTTGAAGATCCATTTACTCTCTATGGCTTGCCAATCATTGGGCAAGTCAATCAAAGTCCATACTTTGTTCTGATACATGGATCTCATCTCAGATTTCATGGCCTCAAGCCATTTTGCGGAATCTGGGCTCACCATCGATTCTTCATAGTTCGTAGGTTCATCATGATCTAGTAGCATGACTTCCAGAACAGGATTGCTGTACCACTCTGGTGCGGATCTCACTCTGGTTGATCTACGAGGTTCAGTAGTATCTTGTTCTGAAGTTTCATGATCATTATCATTAGCTTCCTCACTTATTGGTGTAGGTGTCACAGAAACAGGTTTCTGTGATGTATTACTCTTCAACAAGGGAGCAGGTACAGTTACCTCGTCAAGTTCTACTTTCCTCCCACTCACTTCTTTCGAGAGAAACTCCTTCTCTAGAAAGTATCCATTCTCAGCAACGAATGTCTTGCCTTTGGATCTGTGATAGAAGGTGTACCCAACTGTCTCCTTTGGGTATCCTATGAAGACATATTTCTCCGATTTGTGTTTGAGCTTATCGAGATGAAACTTTTTCACATAAGCATTGCAACTCCAAACTTTAAGAAACGACAGCTTAGGTTTCTTGCCAAACCATAGTTCACACGGTGTCGTCTCAACGGATTTAGATGGTGCCCTATTTAACGTGAATGCAGCTGTCTCTAATGCATAACCCCAAAACGATAGTGGTAGATCGGTAAGAGACATCATAGATCCCACTATATCTAATAAAGTACGGTTATGACGTTCGGACACACCATTACACTATGGTGTTCCAGGTGGCGTGAGTAGTGAAACTATTTCACATTGTTTTAATTGAAGGCCAAACTCGTAACTCAAATATTTTACCGCTGTGATCATATCGTAGAAACTTTTATTTTCTTGTCACGATGATTGTCCACTTCACTCTAAAATTCTTTGAACTGTTCAAATGTTTCAGACTTATGTTTCATCAAGTAGATATCCCCATATCTGCTCAAATCATCTGTGAAGGTCAGAAAATAATGATACCTGCTGCAAGCCTTAATATTCATCGAACCACATACATCATTATGTATGATTTCCAACAAATCTGTTGCTTGCTTCATTGTTCCGGAGAACGGCGTTTTAGTCATCTTGCCCATAAGGCATGGTTCGCAAGCATCAAGTGATTCCAAAAGCCCATCAGCATGGAGTTTCTTCATGCGCTTTACACCAATATGACTTAAATGGTAGTGCCACAAATAAGTTGCACTATCATTATTAACTTTGCATCTTTTGGTTTCAATATTATGAATATGTGTATCACTACGATCGAGATCCAACGAACTTGTTTCATTGGGTGTATGACCATCAAAGGTTTTATTCATGTAAATAGAACAACAATTATTCTCTGACTTTAATGAATAACCGTATTGCAATAAACATGATCAAATCATATTCATGCTGAACGCAAAAACCAAATAACACTTATTAAGTTCAACACTAATCCCAAAAGTATAGGGGAGTGTGCGATGATGATCATATCAATCTTGGAACTACTTCCAACACACATCGTCACTTCACCCTTAACTAGTCTCTGTTTATTCTGCAGCTCCTGTTTCGAGTTACTACTCTTAGCAACTGATCCAGTATCAAATACTGAGGGCTTGCTATAAACACTAGTAAAGTACACATCAATAACATGTATACCAAATATAATTTTGTTCACTTTGCCATCCTTCTTATCCGCCAAATACTTGGGGCAGTTCTGCTTCAAGTGACCAGTCCCTTTGCAGTAGAAGCACTTAGTCTCAGGCTTAGGACCAGACTTGGGCTTCTTCACTTGAGCAGCAACTTGCTTTCTGTTCTTCTTGAAGTTCCCCTTCTTCCCTTTGCCCTTTTCTCGAAACTAGTGGTCTTGTTAACCATCAACACTTGATGTTTTTCTTGATTTCTACCTTCGTCGATTTCAGCATCACGAAGAGCTTGGGAATTGTTTCCGTTATCCCTTGCATATTATAGTTCATCACGAAGTTCTACTAACTTTGTGATGGTGACTAGAGAATTCTGTCAATCACTATTTTATCTGGAAGATTAACTCCCACTTGATTCAAGTGATTGTAGTACCCAGACAATCTGAGCACATGCTCACTAGTTGAGCGATTCTCCTCCATCTTTTAGCTATAGAACTTGTTGGAGACTTCATATCTCTCAACTCGGGTATTTGCTTGAAATATTAACTTCAACTCCTAGATCATCTCATATGCTCCATGACGTTCAAAACGTCTTTGAAATACCGATTCTAAGCCATTAAGCATGGTGCACTAAACTATCAAGTAGTCATCATATTGAGCTAGCCAAACGTTCATAACGTCTGCATCTGCTCCTGCAATAGGTCTGTCACCTAGCGGTGCATCAAGGACATAATTCTTCTGTGCAGAAATGAGGATAAACCTCAGATCATGGATCCAATCCGCATCATTGCTACTAACATCTTTCAACACAATTTTCTCTAGGAACATATCAAAATAAACACAGGGAAGCAACAAGGCGAGCTATTGATCTACAACATGATTTGCAAAATACTACCAGGACTAAGTTCATGATAAATTTAAGTTCAATTAATCATATTACTTAAGAACTCCCACTTAGATAGACATCCGTCTAATCCTCTAAGTGATCACATGATCCAAATCAACTAAACCATAACCGATCATCACGTGTAATGGAGTAGTTTTCAATGCTGAACATCGCTATGTTGATCATATCTACTATATGATTCATGCTCGATCTTTCGATCTCAGTGTTCCGAGGCCATATCTACATATGCTAGGCTCGTCAAGTTTAACCTGAGTATTCTACGTGTGCAAAATTGGCTTGCACCCGTTGTAGATGGACGTAGAGCTTATCACACCCGATCATCACGTGGTGTCTAGGCACGACGAACTTTGGCAACGGTGCATACTCAGGGAGAACACTTTTATCTTGATAATTTAGTGAGAGATCATCTTATAATGCTACCATCAATCAAAGCAAGATAAGATGCATAAAAGATAAACATCACATGCAATAAATATAAGTGATATGATATGGCCATCATCATCTGGTGCCTATGATCTCCATCTCCGAGGCACCGTCATGATCACCATCGTCACCGGCGCGACACCTTGATCTCCATCGTAGCATCGTTGTCGTCTCGCCAATCTTATGCTTCCACGACTATCGCTACCGCTTAGTGATAAACTAAAGCATTACAACGTGATTGCATTGCATACAATAAAGCGACAACCATATGGCTCCTGCCAGTTGCCGATAACTCGGTTACAAAACATGATCATCTCATACAATAAAATTCAGCATCATGTCTTGACCATATCACATCACAACATGCCCTGCAAAAACAAGTTAGACGTCCTCTACTTTGTTGTTGCAAGTTTTACGTGGCTACTACGGGGTTAAGCAAGAACCAATCTTACCTACGCATCAAAACCACAATGGTAGTTTGTCAAGTAGGTGCAGTTTTAACGTTCGCAAGGACCGGGCGTAGCCACACTCGGTTCAACTAAAGTTGGAGAAACTGACACCCGCCAGCCACCTTTGTGCAAAGCACGGCGGTAGAACCAGTCTTGCGTAAGCGTACGCGTAATGTCGGTCCGGGCCGCTTCATCCAACAATACCGCCGAACCAAAGTATGACATGCTGGTAAGCAGTATGACTTATATCGCCCACAACTCACTTGTGTTCTACTCGTGCATATAACATCAAACCATAAAAACCTAGGCTCTGATACCACTGTTGGGAAATGTAGTAATTTCAAAATTTTCCTACGCACATGCAAGATCATGGTGATGCATAGAAACGAGAGGGGAGAGTGTGATCTATGTACCCTTGTAGATCAACAACGGAAGCGTTTGGTTGATGTAGTCGTACGTCTCCACGGCCCGACCGATCAAGCACCGAAACTACGGCACCTCCGAGTTCTAGCACACGTTCAGCTCGATGACGATCCCCGGACTCTGATCCAGCAAAGTGTCGGGGAAGAGTTCCGTGAGCACGACGGCGTGGTGACGATCTTGATGTACTACTGTCGCAGGGCTTCGCCTAAGCACCGCTACAATATTATCGAGGACTATGGTGGCAGGGGGCGCCGCACACGGCTAAGAATATGATCACGTGGATCAACTTGTGTGTTTATGGGGTGCCCCCTGCCCCCGTATATAAAGGAGTGGAGGAGGGGAGGGCCGGCCCTCTCTATGGCGCGCCCTAGGGGAGTCGTACTCCCACCGGGAGTAGGATTCCCCCTTTCCTAGTCCAACTAGGAGTCCTTCCATGTAGTAGGAGTTGGAAACAAGGAAAGGGCACAGCCCCTCCCCCTAGTCCAATTCGTACTAGGCCTTGGGGGGCGCGCGGCCTGCCCTAGGCAGCCCCTCTCTCTTTCCCGTATGGCCCAATAAGGCCCAATACTTCTCCCGGTGAATTCCCGTAACTCTCCGGTACTCCGAAAAATACCCGAATCACTCGGAACCTTTCTGATGTCCGAATATAGTCGTCCAATATATCGATCTTTACATCTCGACCATTTTGAGACTCCTCGTCATGTCCCCGATCTCATCCGGGACTCCGAACTCCTTTGGTACATCAAAACTCATAAACTCATAATATAACTGTCATCGAAACCTTAAGCGTGCGGACCCTACGGGTTCGAGAACAATGTAGACATGACCGAGACATGTCTCCGGTCAATAACCAATAGCGGAACCTGGATGCCCATATTGGCTCCCACATATTCTACGAAGATCTTTATCGGTCAGACCGCATAACAACATCCGTTGTTCCCTTTGTCATCAGTATGTTATTTGCCCGAGATTCGATCGTCGGTATCCAATACCTAGTTCAATCTCGTTACCGGCAAGTCTCTTTACTCGTTCCGTAATACATCATCCCGCAACTAACTCATGAGTTGCAATGCTTGCAAGGCTTAAGTGATGTGCATTACCGAGAGGGCCCAGAGATACCTCTCCGACGATCGGAGTGACAAATCCTAATCTCGAAATACGTCAACCCAACATGTACCTTTGGAGACACCTGTAGAGAACCTTTATAATCACCCAGTTACGTTGTGACGTTTGGTAGCACACAAAGTGTTCCTCCGGCACACGGGAGTTACATAATCTCATAGTCATAGGAACATGTATAAGTCATGAAGAAAGCAATAGCAACATACTAAACGATCGGGTGCTAAGCTAATGGAATGGGTCATGTCAATTAGATCACAAAGTGTTCCTCCGGCACACGGGAGTTACATAATCTCATAGTCATAGGAACATGTATAAGTCATGAAGAAAGCAATAGCAACATACTAAACGATCGGGTGCTAAGCTAATGGAATGGGTCATGTCAATCAGATCATTCAACTAATGATGTGATCCCGTTAATCAAATGACAACTCTTTGTCCATGGTTAGGAAACATAACCATCTTTGATTAACGAGCTAGTCAAGTAGAGGCATACTAGTGACACTCTGTTTGTCTATGCATTCACACATGTATTATGCTTCCGGTTAATACAATTCTAGCATGAATAATAAACATTTATCATCATATAAGGAAATAAATAATAACTTTATTATTGCCTCTAGGGCATATTTCCTTCAATACACTCTCTCCCTCTCACACACAAATGCGTGCACAAAGACACACAGACACGCACAAACACCCATTTATCTGGATCCTCATCTCTCCTCATGTCTGCATGTGTATCTCACATACTCACTCTCTAATTATGTATATGTGTCTCCACGTTACACAACACAAAGCCCCATGCACATGTCTCTCTCTATCCTCCACACACATAGACACAAAGAATCTGTTATCATTGCCTCAGTCTCTAACATATCACACACGCACAGTGTCCCTCTCTCTCGCAAACACGCTCAACAAGGGTTTCCCGCGAATAACTTACCGTCTATTCATCAACAGTCGTGGCAGTACGGCAAACACGAGACGTGAAGAAGAATAAATCTACACGTGCTTAGACTACCTAGTATGACTACTAGGACTAGGGCAAGCCAAAAAGCGCGCCGCCCTCGCCCCCTCCTTGTCGCCGACGGGAAAATCGTTGTTTTACACAGTCGAGAAGTCATTGTGCAGTTAGATTGGGCCGAGGACCCCCATGGCCGTATACTCATGGGCCAGTTTGGACAGTTGCCACATACATGGAAGATTCCACAAGACTTGGTGATCAAGACAAGGAGTCCTCCCCACCGGCGTATTCGGCTAGGACTCTTGTTATCCTAGGCCTCTGGTGCATTATATAAACTGAGGCCAGGCTTGTCGATAGATATCTACAACAATCATACCATAGGCTAGCTTCTAGGGTTTAGCCTCTCCGATCTCGTGGTAGATCAACTCTTGTAATACTCATATCATCAATATCAATCAAGAAGGAGTAGGACGTAGGGTATTGCCTCCATCAAGAGGGCCCGAACCTCGGTAAACATCATGTCCCCTGCCTCCTGTTACCATCGATCCTAGACGCACAGTTCGGGACCCCTACCCGAGATCCGCCGGTTTTGACACCGACATTGGTGCTTTCATTCGGCCACCCGTGCCCGCATCAAGGCTTGGGGACTACTGGGCTTCGGGCTTATTATTTAAAAATATTAAAGGGGCACATCGATCCCCGACCAGTGTTGCCACCCGACCAGTGTCTCGGGGGCTACTGTATTGCCTGTTCAATGCAGAAAATTTTATGTGCAATACAGTTTCCGAGGAGCTTTTGATCCTCAGGTTGGTCGGCCGCACCCAACCTGAGTCTCGGGGACTGAGCACACTGCTTTTTGTGTCCCGAAGTATTCTGCCGAGCTAGGACTTGAACCTCAGGCTGATTCTGCAAATCAACCTGAGTCTCAGCGGCTACTCAGATCAGCGGTCTTACGTCATCCTTCAGGTGCATCTTGGGTTTTAGACCGATACACACCTTGAGGGCTACTGGCTATATATCTCGGCAGAGAATAAATTGCACCAATAAAAAATATTGACAAAAAATCGGCCCACAGTCGGGGTGGTGCACCACCTCGGAAGCAGTCCGGTATAAAGCTCGGGCGCTAGTAGCTGGCTCCATAGAGGGCATTTCCAGCATTAAACTCGGCTAAACTCCTTCAACTTTTTTGAGCCAAGGTCATATGACACCTCGGATATAGTCCGGCGTTGGAGCCCGGATACAGTCCAGCGTTGGAGCTCGGATACATTCTCGCGTTGGAGCTCGGAAAGCGGTCCGGCGTTGCTGCTCGGCTGCAAAAGATACCTCGAATGCAGTCCGGCATTGGAGCTCGGACGCAAGTGGACACTGCCTCCCGGGAACAACTTCAAACCCGAGGTGTGGCATAAAAACAAGGCATTATTAAAGGCCGGAAACTTAAAGGGGCTCCTCGGATACCCGACGTATAAACTTGTCGAATGCATTTAAGCGATCCTCTAGATCGAAGATGAGAAGATTTGTTGAACCAGTTTTCAAGACCAACAACCAAAGATGAAGAATAGTTGGGAAGAATCGAGGAGCGTCCCTAACTTGAAGACCGGTTCAGGGGGCTACTAACGGTGTCCTCGACTAAGGGGAACTCACCACGTCATCTCCCGATCTGTTAGATTGGGCCGAGGACCCCCATGGCCGTATACTCATGGGCCAGTTCGGACAGTTGCCACATACATGGAAGATTCCACAAGACTTGGTGATCAAGACCAGGACTCCTCCCCACCGGCGTATTCGGCTAGGACTCTTGTTATTCTAGGCCTCTGTTGCATTATATAAACCGAGGCCAAGCTAGTCGACAGATATATACAACAATCATACCATAGGCTAGCTTCTCGGGTTTAGCCTCTCCGATCTCGTGGTAGATCAACTCTTGTAATACTCATATTATCAATATCAATCAAGCAGGACGTAGGGTATTACCTCCATCAAGAGGGCCCGAACCTGGGTAAACATCGTGTCCCCTGCCTCCTGTTACCATCGATCCTAGACACACAGTTCGGGACCCCCTACCCGAGATCCGCCGGTTTTGACACGGACACCCCACATGCCGAGGCGTTGAATAGAATGTAGATTCTAGTTTACGGAAGCAATAACGATAATACGTTTGGATGTCCATACTTATATTTCTTCTCTTATAAAAACCCGAGTTGGTGATGATGGTACGTGTGCCATCTTGCAATATAGACCGTCCGATCTATATCTGACGGATGGAAATTAAACTAAAAGATACCCGCACCCCTCTCCACATTTACAGACAAGGCCTTCCCTCGTTCATCCTTATCTCCAACAAACCTCATTGTTGAGCAATTAAGAAAGGAAGCCTCTGGAACAACATGGCCTGGTGGCCGCGGCCGGCGTCGTCAATCCCCATGCCTCCGCTTGGTCCGACCACCAACCACCACCACACCCACTCCTCTTCACCTTATCTCATATTTCTCAAGATATCATTAGTTTTTACACATGGGTTTACTCTCGCAAGGGCCAATCACAACAAGTGTTTTATAAAAAATGCATCTTGATATTCCGTGCAATGCACGGATCTTGCTAGTACTCCTACAAAAGACTAAGTTGGTGATGCTGGTGTGTCTGCCATCCGTCGTTTTTGACCATTAGATCTACATCTAACGATTGTGAGGTAAGTTGTTGCCTTTTCTCACCAACACCCCACTTGTCTACCAATTTGCAGAAAAACTCGTAATTAGTATCTTAAAACCAACTACATCCCTCCCTGACCTCACCAAAATAGCCCAAGGAATATATTCTAATTGAAACATAATATATCTCTAGTGACATATGTATATCAAAATTAGAGTGTTTTGTACCAAGTTTATGAATACGTATCTTATATTTACTAGTCGGAGGCACCATACAAGGCTTCACGTTAATCCTTGGAAACAAAGGAAATTAGCCGTCTGATCGCTGAATTAATTATCTACCACCGTTGGATGCATGCCTCAAGGAGTCCTCAAGTTCTGTCCCACGTTCTATCCAAAAAAAACTCAGGTCCTACGTTAACATGCCTCAAGGAGTCCTCAACACCTGCCCTAGGTTTAATTAAAAAAATCTCCTATCTCACGTTCATGCATATTCATCAGCAAAAAAAACCCCATCTCCCGCAGTCTCCTTTTCTCTTGATCTCCCTCCCTCAACCAACATCTCCCATGCACCACCTAAAAACCCCACACCAATGAATACCCTAGCGCTGCTCCTCCTCATCCGTTCCTCCTTCTCTCCCCACAAAGCAGGAAAGAAATCTATTGTCCATGAATGTATGATCTGTGGTTCTACAGCCTGTTCAATCAGCAGCACAGTTCATGACTAGATCATGCATTAACATAAAGCAGATGAATTTATCAGGTCCTGGTAAGGGTCCTATACATATACGATCAGTACAACCCAGTTTTTAACTCAAACATTATGAAATTGTACTAGAGCCACGACCCGAAGCCTTAAGCGGCGGCCAGCCGGCCGGAAGATAAAGACGATGCTCACGTACACACACGCAAGAAATCCCTGGATGGTTACAGGTACGTATATACACGGTGTTTGTTGTATTGCTCACAGGTAGATTACATAGCTTAGGTACAAAAGTATATAAAAGCCTAAGCTAGCTGACTACACAACAATGTACGGTCCTCCCTGGATCCTCAAGCCATCCCTGATTTTAAGATCTAGAGGATATGAACTATATTCTCATTTCGTATTCGATAATGATTAAGAAACAAGGATTAACGCCAGCGACCAATTCAGTAGAGCAATGTCAAGAATAAAAATTACGATATAGTTTCCTACTCATATTTAGTTCTCGATTTACTATATGTCAATGAATTTGTATAGCTGACTGCGGGAAAACGTGACGGACAGAATATTGGCGTCTTAATCAAGGTTACATCATGTATGCACGTCATAGCAGATCTACAGTTTTTTTTCATTTTAAACATAAAGCAGACCTTCCCCGTGCATGAACTGGTATAGGTTGTGTTGAGGTTTACCCATGTCGTCAACCGTTTTAGCAGAAAATTTCTCCTTTGTACCTGAATGCTGATAGCTAGCTTAGTCAATCCTTTTGTTTTAGAGTAGTTTCTTCAAACTTTAACATGGTTGTTTGTGTCCCGAAGACTTTAACAAAAGGTGTTGAAACTTATAACAAATAGATAGTCTTTCAACAGTAATATATTACATTTCCTCAATAAAAAACTGGAATAGCCATTTGGACCGAAGATATTTTGCTTACATGATACTAATCGCACCCTTAGTACGATCAGATGCATTTCTTAAGTTCTGGACGTTTTCTCTCAAGTCATCAGCATTCAATTTTTTCATCAAGTTTTGATGAAACAGATGGAAACAACTGAACAATAATGGACTCACTAGCGTGTACACATTCCTCTTGTGTCCCTTTCTTAAATTGGACTGAATGCTTCTTATTATTTTTTGTTCAGAGAAGATGATGTTGTAATCTCTTATATGCTTAGTTGCTCTATACTGTCAGAATTCTATGGAGAGATATATTTGTTCATCAGGAAGCCCTTCTAGCATCTCCTCTAATATGTGTGTGTTGTTACCTCTTTTTTCCTGCATTTTATTTTCTAACACCGTGATCAAGTGTAAATATGTACATTCTGCCCAGCCATTAAGTACTAACTAACCATTTTTCTATTATAATATAATTTAATTATTATGAATAATTTTGTTGACAAAATCCCATTTGTTTCCACGCTAGAATCACTAACTTTGCGCAGCAAAGTTATAATATATAGACGTCAGCCGATAGAACCTATTGCTATATTTTACCTCAGGAGTAGTTGCCTGTCGGTGCACATATTCTGAATATCTACTTTACATTATTATTTCTCGAATAACAAAGAAAGGACATGTACCTTTACTCGCTCCAAGGTTTTTGTTTCTCTGTTCTAAAACAAAAACTACACACATTTGGGTGCGAGTTGAAAATGAAAAATGTTACTGAAACTTCTTTTATGTTTTCAGTTCACCTATACAATTGCCATTAAGAAAAAAATTCTCTTTCTTCCTATTATACAGTACAATTTTCTTTAATACATTGTAAAGTTGTGTGCATATATATCATCACTTCAGCATCCACTTTGATGCATCCGATATGTATAACCATTTGAATATTTAATCGTACTGTTCATTCTCATTATACTTCCAATTGATCTCTTGGATTATTAGAGAAATCACCAAGTGATGGCTACTACTGGATTCATGGTAGATATGACACTGGAGGTGCAACAACGGGCGTAGGTAAATTAAGATCTGGATATAAAACTGTGTATGCAGGAAGAAACCATGTAGTTCTAAACTGATGAGAACAGTAGTAACTCATGGGCTCATGCTTATTTACATGTTTGGTTATATAGCAAGATTATGTACGTTATGGTGCTCTCCTGATATCCATGTAAGTATTGTTTAGTTTTGTTGTGGTTTTTCGTTAGCATCTCAATATTCCCACATTTGTATTTCGGTTTCCGAAACAGTACTGACCTATGCTCTTCTTTTGCTGCATAAAATTTGGTTTTGACATGAGCTTTTGGCATATGTCAAAGAAAATAAGCATATTTTATTTTGTAATAATAACAACACTATCATGCTTTTCAACACTATCATGCTTAGTACAAACTATGTAAATTCATTAGTAGTTCTTTTTAACATAAATGATGCTCTTAAATAACTAGCCCGTGCAGTTGCACGGGTTGACGACTAGTTATTCTAATTATGATTCGTTGCAACGGACATGAACATTGCTAGTATTTCCAACCACGCATTTTTTCCTAGTATTCCATAGTTACGAGTTTTCCATCAAGATATTAGTCACTCATGGTGCATATTTACTTTCAATCACGTACACATATGCACTATGTAACTAGCCTTGCTTATTGGCTTCCAATGCTTAACTTTCACTCCTACTTACAATATGTAGAGTATTTAACAAAAAACTACCACTTTCAACCAGCCCTAGGAAGAATCTATTGTACAAAGAATAGCAAAAACATACCCAAAATTTCTTAATCCACGCCAAAAACTACCTAGTACTCCTACCGATTGGGTTCGTTTAAACCCATTTATGACAGGGTTGGCCCACAGGTCCGTGCTGACGAGGCAGCTTAAACCAACACATTTTGTTTGACCGTTGAAACGAGGGACCCACATATGACCTTCTATCCTATTATTCCCCCTCAAATCATTATTTTTCCTGAACATTACTTCAAACAGTACTGATGCGTGTTCGTCGGTGGCACCGGTGATGAGCGAGTTGGCCACCGCTCCGCCGGACGGGCCGGACGCCGCGCTGGCCTCCGCACGGGTTGGCAGGCTGGCCCAAGCGTGACTCACGAGCGAGCAAGCCGCCACGCTGGCCTTCGCTCGAGCCAGATGGCTGTCCTTAGCACGGACAAGCAGCTGGACAGAGCTATCTTGGCTAGCTAGCGGCCGCGAGCGCCGGACGGAGCTGGCATCCGGGCTGCCGCAACATGGGCTCTGCATCGCCGGCGGTTTTGACCTCGTCTTCTGCCGGCGGCGGTAGCTGCGTCCCATGGCCGAGGATGACTAGGTCGACGGGCCGGAGGTAGGAGGTCACTCGAGGATTTTTGTTGGTAAGAGCATGTACAATGGTTGATAAGGTAGTCTTATCTTAAGTCTGCCACGTATGCAAGTGGTAGTAGTTTTTTGGCATTTTAGTGGTTTCTTGCATTATTAGAGCAAGTACAATAGAGCTGAGTCAGCGGGCTATAAGAAATAAACTAGTATATTTTTTCTTAGTTAGAGGAAACAGAAGAGGAGAGAGAAGGTAAGTGGGCTCTTCATAAAGAGCCAGCTCTAGCACGTGCTCCTAGGCACTTTGTGAGAATGAGAAGTGGGCCACATAATAAAAAAGTAGTACACTCTTTTGATCTATTATTGTACATGTTGGCTATAAGATGGGCTGTAGATGACATGGCACTGGCTTATAGCCAGCAGCTGGCTATACTACTAACCATGCTCTTAGGGGTTTATTGTAAGGAACAATGTACGTAGTACTAGCGACAAAAGGAGATTCTAGGTTGTGTTGTACTCCAAGTAGTACTACTAGTGGTCACGAGAGTGTATACCTCATTTTGTGGGTTCGATCCCGGCCGAACTCACGGCGGCCCTTTTAAAAAAAATTACTACTACACTTCGCTGCGAGACAATATTTTACACGGGTAGTTTGAGTTTTGAAGTCAAACGGACGTGCGGCCCCACAATCTGGGTGCACTGGACAGCCTAGCCACGTGAACGGGTTTTCCTTCCCAGCATCCCGTGGCTCGCGTGCTCGCCCTAGCCGCACCTCGCTTGCAGCTTCCTCATCAGCTAGTAGCATATTTAAACTAGCGCCTCCCAATTAAGCCCGAGGAGCCGGAAAAGCCTGGAGGGGCATTGCGAACTATGCAATATGGCTCTATACGTAAAGTGCTCTACTACTACTCTGTAGCTTGTGCTGTTGCATGCATGAACTTCACTCCATTATCGGCTCTACTATAAAAGAAATTCCTCTTGACGTGTTTTTTTTTGAAACAGAGGCAAAAGCTTTGCTTCATCTCATTCATAAAGAAGGAACTACTAACAAAGTTCGACGAGATCCATTACACCTCCACAAATGGAAGCGAAAAGCCTAGTCTCGCTGTATCAGATAACCCAAATGTTCTGCCCCCGCAGTAACCGTCGCTGATAAACAGGCTCCTAGTGTGTGCATGAGAGGAGCGGCTGAGTAGGCCAGCTACGTGAGAAGAGCGGCTGAAAAGAGCACCAAGAGTACCCACTAGGCCACTATGCAGGTGTACTTCCCCTGCATTGATAGTACAGCGATGGTTCTAGAGAACAATAGTACCCTCCACTTCCAACTGTAGCTCCTTAGCCCTGAGATTCAAGAGTTCAAAACTGGTGCACTATACTAGACTAGACTAGAAGTATAGTACATCGCACGACTAGTTGAGAAAAGTAGTACTAGTACTGCTACAGTACGAGTACGTACTCCTCCGTCACATAATGGAAGATATTTTTTGACACTAGTTGGCGTGTACAAAAAATGGCAAAAACATACCCAAAATTTCTTAATCCACGCCAAAAACTACTACCTAGTGCCAAAAGTTTCTTACTAGTGCTATTATTTACAGTATAATGCAATCCCATAATGTTCCATAATGCTAGTACTCGTACTAAATAATAGCCTCACCCCTTCGCTGAGGAACAATCTACAGTTGGAAGGGACGAGGCCCTGCGGTTACTACGCTCTTATCTCCTCCTCGCTAGCTCCCCTCCCCTCGAAGAGAAGGCAGTTCGTCGCTACTCCCATGGATTCGCCAGGCGGTTCTCCTCCTCGTCCGGGCTGGGAGACCTTGGATGATGATCATCTAGGAGAAATCGCATGCCGCTCCGACGTCCTCACCGCCGCAAGACTCGGTGCTTCCTGCACCAACTTTTTCAAGATGTTGCCTAAACAGGCTTGGGAAAAGGCCATGCTTGTTGATCTTCCATGCGTCCTCGAGGAGAAGGTTCTTCTATGGGACAGTCCTTCGAACAGTCCACCGCTCCTTGGCCATGGTTGCACGTTGACTCCGCTAGAGTTGCCGACATTGAGAGGTAGTCGGATTTTGTCCGATGAGCGGGTCAGTAATGGAGTTTGATCATGTAGTACTTAGTTATTCCATTTCCATCCCGTAATTTCTCTGCTGCCCACCGTCTTATATATAGGTCCGGGTCGGTGCCAACGAAGATTGGCTTGCATACCTCCGCCCGGATACCACCATCATTTTGCACAACATCCACAGCAGTGCGGCCGTTCCGGTAGACTCCTTCTCCACCATTGGGATCGGCCTTCTGGACTGGCTGGGCTTGAATACGTATGATGATGCCTACATGATATTGAAGAACATAGCAATTGCAGACCCACCGACAAAGCGACATGGCTACGACGATTACTATCTCATCGCGGTGTTCGACATAAGGATTGCCATCAATGCAAGAGGCAGTAACGGCAGAGGCTGGCACATGTTGGCGGCAACAGATTTGTACCCCTACACGTTCAAAGACACCGTGCGCCATCTAGGCCACATCTTCGCGGTGACAAGCCAAGGGACTTGTTTCATCTGGTTGCCATCCTACGGTACGGGAGATTACAAACGGAATGCACAAACCATCATTTTCATCCCTAACGGTACTCCATTATTTTGCAGGGACCAATCATCCCCCGATCAAAATGAGATCGCTGATCCTGGATGTGCATTCGCATCCGCGATTCGGTCTAACCTGGAACCTTCTAGCTGACTTTGGCATATTGGGATCAACTATCTTAGCAGTCGTTACCCATGGTACCACTGATGTGCAACATGGTCACACAATCTACCACGATCGGACCGTCACCATCTATCTAGGTATTCCATTTTTTAACCCTCTCGCCTTCTCTTTCATTATTTTACTAGTAGTATACTTTTGAGTACTAGAAGGAGTACTTCTTACCTTGGAGGATGCGTATAGCCAGCTAGGCCATTGAAGACTTGAACCCACTAGCTGCCACCATTTTTGTTTTCCATTTCTTATACTATCTCATCCATGTAGCCAAGAGTGGCTACATATAATAAGCCAGTTATTTTACTTCCTCTACACCAGAGTAGTACTATTTGCTGCACAGTATTACTGACCGCCATATTTGAGCACAACATTATTATGCATGGACCTTGACTATGTACATCACCATGTGTCTAGATCTGGGACGCCACGTGTACCAGATGAACGACGCCGAGTTCGACCCCCGTGATGCTACATGGGTGCCGAGGAACACTCTTGGAGAGTACTCGCTTTTCATCGGGGACATCTACCCCATTGTGAAGCAGATGCCACCTTCCGTGCATGACACGGAAGGCCTGCCGTTCATGAAGCATGGTTGTGTCTTCAGTGTGCACCGCCGGATGAACGACATGCTGGGACACGCTATCCCTGATTTATGCCGCTTCAGCTTGGATGAGTCTCCATCGTGTGGAACCAGACTAGAAAGCTGCGACAATGATTCCCGTTGCCCACCGCGATGGATCGTGCCATCCATGAAGAACACCTGGGACTAGAACCTGGAGGAGGACATGTAGCCCATCTATAACGTGTAAGTGGAGTACGGTAATTGTGAACGGTAGCGCTGTGAATATATGTAGACTAGTCGTGCACAAATGTATCACATGAATTGGAGATAAACTTGTGTGGCATACTGGCATTTGTCCTTTAGAATTTATTACTAGTAAATGTGTTATGTGTACGTGCAACTTGTGTGGTTGTTGCACTGGCTCCAACACGCTCTTTGAGAAAAAAAGGTGGCACAACTTTGGATATACGTGACGTGGCGGCATCATACAGTAGCATCGTTCGCTATAGTTGTAGTACACTCCTACTAGGACGAAAACTCCTATAAAACCTTGCGCTTGGCTCTTTGCCTCTTCAGGAGGTTCAACAGTTCGTACTCGTGTGAACCTTTCACTTGGCTCTTCGCCTCTTCGGAAGGTCCAACAATGATGATACTATAGTACAATATGCTTCTGACAATCTGACACCGATTGAACTGCTGCACGTCCACCGCGAGGGCGAGGGCGAGGGAGAGGGAGAGAGCGATGTAGTCAAAACCCTCTCCTCGTCCTGCGAACCACCGCAAGCTTCTCCTCGTTCGGCGATTTGACGGGACACATCAAAGCAGTACTAGTACTAGTAGTAGTAGTCCATCCTGCGTCCTTTCTGATTAATATGGCTTAATTTGAAATGAGAAAAATACACTGGCGGTCAATGTATGTAACAATACGCTCTTTACGTTCACTATATATAGTTTTGCGGCGATTATACAATCAGTAGCTCATCGTAGAGCAGCATATTGCACCCTACTGACCGGGCACATAGTCGACGTGGCACTTTGTTGACTGGTTAAATTGTCACCTGGTTTCTGGGTCCCACCTGTTAGTTGGCAGAACAAAGAAATCAGTTAAACAAAACTTTACGCAGGCGCGACATGAGTCCAACCCTTGCGCGCGAACCGCCCTGGCCGTGTATGTGAGTGCATGCACGTGTCCTCCGTCGGTCTTCCAACAAAGAGTGTACATCGGCTATAAAACAAAGAGTGTAGTAGATGATGTACATCTACACTTCCAATGCATTTAGCCTTTAATCTAAATCGATATTGATTGACTAATGCACCAACTTGTGCTGTAGGTATAGGCTACATGTCTATCCTTAATTACAGCATGCAACGGCCTTCATTTAATCTTCTTATCTCAATGGCCGCATGCACGCATTAGTATGCTACTTTTGGGCATTAATTATGCCCTGGTCAATCTGTAAATCTCTAAGGGGGTGTTTGGTTCAGGGACTTTTTAGTCCTAGAGACTAGAAAAAGTCCCTAAAAAGTCCCTAGGAACCAAATGGGAGGGACTTTTTCTACAGTGACTAGAAAAAGACTCTATTAAAGAGTCTTTTCTGATTAGTCCATGGGACTAGAAAAAGTCCCAGGACTTCTCAACCAAACACCCCCTAAATGTACAGTCTTAAACATACGTAGGGAGTAGGTTGAGCACTTGAGCGTGAGCGTGTGTGTTGCGTCATGTGCTATGTGCCGCGTGGGTGCGTGAGCGTTGCGTGCATCCATGTGTATGTGTGAGTGTTGCATGTTGCATCCATGCATGCATGGGGCTTACTCCCTCCCATTGACATGTTCATATTTCAAGCTTCCGTTGTTCCCTCCATATGGTGATACTCCCTCTGTTCCCAAATAGTACGGAGTAAAAGCCTCCCTTTTTCCCAAATACGGAGTATTTGTCTTTCTAAAGATTTCAACAAGTGACTAGGTACGGAGCAAAATGAGTGAAGTGAGCGTAGAGGCATAGGGATACTATAGAAAGGAAGTCCTCGCGATCCATTATTCCCCATCTCGGTCAGAGAGAACTATTCAACTAGTATTCGCAGTGAAGTGAAAATACACGCTGCAGCAGATGGGACACGTAATTAGTAAGCTGAACCAGCATGTTGGTGTTACTAAATCTGCCTTACCCAGTACTGCCATCTCTTCTTCTTCCTCCTCTCTTCTTCTTCCTCGTCTCTTCCCCATCGTCGGCCGCACACCATTTAACCCCGCTCACTGCTCACCCGCCTGCGCCATAATCCTTGGTAGCTCGCGTCTACCATATCCCCCCGCTCACTGCTCAGCCACACAAGGAGAAGCTTCTTCGCTCGTCGCCCGAATCCACTTCCCCGCTAGCTCGGAGGCACCGAAAACCCCAATGGCAGAACCGACTAACACACAGATCCGCGATTGGAATTCCCTCCCCGATGTTCTCTTGGAGCAGTTCTGTAGTCGTATGGACCTACTCAGCACTGTCCGTCTGGCCGCATGCTCGGTTTCTTTGTACCATCTACTCGTCTGCAAGAGGCCGACTCTTTTCAAGACACCCTGCTTGCTGAGGCCCGATCCTCGCAGGTGGCCCAGACACCGATTTGACGATCCTACGGAGGTTGCCGTGGTGCCCCTCGACATGCTACCACTACCCGTCCACATGTCCTTCATGCGCGGCCACTACTGGGCGGGCATGAAGGCCAACTGGATCGTCCTCATCCACCACACCGGTAGTCCGTGGTGTCTCATGGATATCTAAACCCAGCGAGAGATCACCCTTCCATCGTTGGATACCGCCGCCATCGAGCCTCGCGGCCCGCCGGACACTCCTGCCTACTACGCATGATACGTGTCAAGCTTTTGGCTCGACCTCTGTTTGCAGAAAGTTGTAATCTGCGAAGTGCCCACACCATCAGAAGACTACATGGATTACAAGCTCACTGCCTTGTTCAACTTGGGATTAGTCTATCTGGAATCCGGTCGCCATACATGGTTATGGCTCATAATCAATCCTGTTGAGGCAACATTTCTGTCTGATGCTATAGTGCACGATGGCATCATTTACGCGGTCGACGCACAGATTGGCTGCCTATACTGGTGGAATCTATCATCGTGTAATTGTTCTATCTCATCTCATCTTTACCTTATGAATACGACTACCTGTTCATTTGTTACAAATTTAGAAT
This sequence comes from Triticum monococcum, assembly GCA_034509565.1. NCBI lineage: Eukaryota > Viridiplantae > Streptophyta > Magnoliopsida > Poales > Poaceae > Triticum > Triticum monococcum. The sequence continues at coordinate 74,694,914 of CM067847.1, read as the reverse complement.
GCATAGCATGTCTATAACCACACCATTGCTATATGTTCCTCTCATTTCCTAGATTTTTATGACCACACATGTTATTGTTAGAGTTGATATGACAACAATTGGCATCTAATGATTGTTAGAATACATATTATGAGCATAACATGATGATTGCTATATGTTACTCTCGTTTACAAGATTTTTATAACAACGCATGTTATTGCTTAGAGTTGATATGAGAACAGTAGTAGTAAGTGCTATGGTAGAATATGAGTAGGCGCTGTCATAGCTGTTTTCCTCTCATTGTTACATGATGTTTGAACCATGACATATTGCTAGAATATGAAAGCCATTGGCTTATTTTTTTTTGAGCCAAAACCATAGAACAAAATGTTCTACGGTAAATTTTCAATAATTAAAAAAGTACAATATTGGGTTATTTTTTTAACTTGGGGTATGATGATGACCACGACATTGCAATTCTCTGTCTATGGTATGTGTCACTGTTATAATAATCTTAATTCCACACATACTATGAACACGATTGTTTATTTTCGTCCTTTTGGTCTCCAATTTGAATTGTTGCAGCAGACGCAAATGCGCTGGCCTTCATGATTCCAAGACCTGGAATCATACCAGGCGATGGGTGGTGGTTTATCGCTCATTCGCACGTACCAAATTGACCAAACCATTACATAAAACCACATGCAGTACAATGCGTGGGGCGTTCGTCACATTGATGGCTATGGCTGCTTCGCGTTCGAGAAAGATCCCAGCTCCGTTGGGCCATGCGTATTCAACTGGAGGCAGGTTTACAACCTCGAAAACCACTCCTTGTTCCTCGGGCTCAATTATCCCATCATCCAACCAATCATCGATCATATCACCGGTGATCATTACTGTGCTATGCATCTTCCATTCGCGAGGGGGGCTGTGTTTACACATCATACCATGGGTTTCATGAATCACCATATCCAGAGATTCGTCGACACAACTTGTTGCCAGATAATCTTCAGTGTGTGAAAGGCATCAAGCTTCCATGCGATGGATGGCTTTTGCAAACCCGACATGCGGCGATGTGGTTCATGCCAACAGCAAATATGCACAACTTGGTTTGTGCTGATATCTAGACTGAGCCATGTATTCTGCTGTTGTAGCACGACCCTCTTTTGTTGGATATTATGTACTATTGTTAGTTTGAACACACCTCTGGTTTGAAGGATAGATACCTTCCTGGGATCAAGTGCATCCCAACTCACTTATGTAGGATGTACTGATAATGATGATGGAGATGCTGTGCAAAAGCCATATATATATATATATATATATATATATATATATATACATAAACACTATTCTAATCACGGGATCAGAATAATATTCTGATCACAACCTGAACTGCCTGAGTAATGCGCCTGAACTTCCCTGTGTACTAACCTGACGTTCTGGCTATCTTCGCAACCGTGGCTTCCCCTGCGAGTTTTTCTGATCATTCATGTCGTTTGTGATGTAAGTGTAATGTGGACACGTTTTTTCGAGTCTAAATGATTGTTTTGATTCGGATTCTAGCATGTTGGCGGATTTGCTCTCGGGGTCGTGATGAACTTGTTTCTGTTACAAGTTTAATGCATGTTTTGGATGTTGTCGAAGTTCTGGAACGATGGGGATTAGGTTTTAGTACGAGTTTGGAGCACAAATTCTTTGTTATTTCAAACAAATTTGAAATCGCCCGTGTTCTTCATCCGCCCGAGATGCAACCCGTGCTTCTATTGATTTCTCATTTTTCTTTAAAGTTTGCTGCCTGATTTGCGTACTTTAGTGAAATTCGAGGCTTACTAATCCGTAAATTTTAATCGGGAGGGTCGTTACGGTTTGATTTCTAGCGACATGATGTTGGCACTCCTGCGGGTTTCTGCACATGTTATTTAACGGTTTTGAAATTTGCCCTCTGGTCCTTTCAGTTGTCGAAAGGTAGTTGCCAGATCATTTCCAAGGGGGTGCGGATGGGTTGCAATCTTGTGGATATGATTTTATGCTTCGGACGAATTCGTTTGTTCATTATTTCTAGATCTTCTAATGGTCGTTGTACAAGCTGGACTTCTGCGTTTTCATACCTGAACTTCTTCTTTTCCTTCGTTGGATCCTGTCGTGGCTGGGGCGGCTCGGGATCGGGATCGGGGGAGGATCAGGTGGATCCTGTTGGGTCTGTCCGGGTTTCTGTGCTGGACTTATGCGTTGTCATACCTGAACTTCTTCTTTTGTCTTTCGCTGCAAGATAATGCAGCAAGTCCTTTGTATCAGAAACCCTTACTAGATTTTGTTCTGCAATTTTTGTTGTAGCTAGTGTGTAAGCGTGGAGCTGGACCACAGGAACATGCATCCTCTTTTTCCCTTAGTCTATGTTTTGGTATAGTTTTTTTATCATCCACTTATCTTTGGTAAGATCTGGACTACTTTTTTTATTAATAGTTGAACTTCTGGTTTTCCAGATTACATTCCACATTTGCAAGGCAAAGGCGCATGGTGCTCTATATTTTCTTTGTTTGGTTTCCTTTTGTATTTTTAATTCTTCAGATGTTCCTTTTTATACTTTTGTCTCGTGAGCAATCATGGGATTAGCCCAACTATGCATGCACTTTTTCCAGATCATGTAAGGGTCGTTTGTAGAAGCAGGACTTCTATGTTCTTTATATGTGAACTTCTGCTTTTTCCTTCTTTGCAAACTAATAAAGCAATTCCTCTGTATTTCCTTCTTTTTATGTTACTTTTCATTGTTTGCATTGGTTTGGATTTTTTTGACTTAGTCCCGTGAACAGCCATGTAATTGGGCGAGGGATATGCGTATTTTTTATTTTTCTTGTATGTTATTTGTACTTATAATAGTTGTTGTTCTTCACTGAATAACTATCCTGAACTTCAGTGTGATAATCGTTTTTAACATGTTAAATTTGAGGTTGTTATTTTTTGGATTTAAATATTTTGTAGATATTGAAATCGGCATTGCGCGTATTGACCAATGCGGTAGCGCGAGGCCGAGCAGGGGGGAGGGGGGTCGGGACGCCCCCTCCCCTCCCCCTGCGAGGCCGAGACAGGAACGAGCCGGAGCAGGCGACAACGCGGCGTTCCGCGTCATCGCATGCGGAGGCGAGTCCATCACATCCGTCACCCCACTATCTATCTTATGGTTTTTAGGGTTTAGGGTGCGTGCGGTGGGGGTGGAAACAGAATAATCGCATTGCGTCCTGTCAAATCCTAGCACGAGGCCGAGCTGGGGCGGGGGGAGGGGGGGTCGGGACCCCCCCTCCCCTCCCCCTACGAGGCCGAGACAGGAACGAGCCGGAGCAGGCGACGACGCGGCGTGCTGTGTCGTCGCATGCGGAGGCGAGTCCGTCACATCCGTGACCCCACTATCTATCTTAGGGTTTTTAGGGTTTAGGGTTATTATGGTTTAGGGTTAGATACGAACTTCATCTGTTTTTGTACTTGAACTTCTTCTTTTTGTTTCTTAGGGTTTATATATTCTTATGCCATTACTTCTTTTATTAGAGTACTTGAACTTCTGTTCTTTATTTTTTGAACTTCTTTTTGTTGTTTTTAGGTGCATATTTATGTATGTAATTTTCTTACTTTGGTAGTGCATTTTCCATCTATTTTTGGTTTTAAGGATATCAGTAGTGCTATTGTGTGAAGTTATCTCATTATAATAGATGCATTCAAATGGTGCATTCATTTATCTATAGATGTATTTACTTTTTTAGCTGTTAGGGGGGGGGGGGGGTAAAACTGTAAATTCAGTGGCGCTGCAATTCCCATGACAGATAGGCATTAAGTGAGCATCTCCCTCGCCACCACCTGTCAGAAAACAACTCTCCCCCTGTCGCTCGCTCTCTTCCCCCTCTCCGTCGCTCCGCTGTCTTCCTCGCCTCCAAGTCCCCTCGATTTCTCCGCCCCTGTCCCCTGCCCTCGTGCTGGAGTAACCAGCGCACGCCCCCGCTCCTATTTCTCCCCCACGCCCTGCTCTCCCTCGCCCAACCCGCTCTATTCTGCTCTGAAGCGAGGGCGGCAACTGCCTGCGCGGTTGCAAGGTGCACGTGGCGTCGTGGGGAGTGGAAGAACCGTCGCGGATTCGTGTGTGCGGGGGTTGTTTCGAGAGGTACAAATGCTGCCCCCCGCCTGTTGGGGAACGTAGCAGAAACTCAAAATTTTCCTACGTGTCACCAAGATCAATCTATGGAGTCATCTAGCAACAAGGGAGGAGTAGATCTACATACCCTTGTAGATCGCGCGCGGAAGCGTTCAAGAGAACGGGGTTGATGGAGTCGTACTCGTCGTGATCCAAATCATCGATGATCCTAGCACCGAACGGACGGCACCTCCACGTTCAACACACGTACGGAGCAGCGACGTGTCCTCCTTCTTGATCCAGCAAGGGGGGAGAAGAGGTTGATCGAGATCCAGCAGCACGACGGCGTGGTGGAAGTAGCTGGATTCCAACAAGGCTTCGCCAAGCGCTGCGGGAGGAGGGAGATGTGTCATAGGAGGGAGAGGGACGCGCCAGGGCATAGATCCGGCTGCCCTCCCTTCCCCCCACTATATATAGGGCCAAGGGAGAGGGGGGGGGCAGCCTTGGCCCTTCCTCCAAGGAAGGGTGCGGCTAGGGGAGGAGTCCCTCCTCCCCTAGGCACCTAGGAGGTGCCTTCCCCCTTTAGGACTCTTCCTTTCCTTATCTCTTGGCGCATGGGCCTCTTGGGGCTGGTGCCCTTGGCCCATATAGGCCAAGGTGCACACCCTACAGCCCATGTGGCCCCCCGGGGCAGGTGGCCCCACCCGGTGGACCCCGGGGACCCTTCCGGTGGTCCCGATACAATACCGGTGACCCCGAAACTTGTCCCGATGGCCGAAATAGCACTTCCTATATATAATTCTTTACCTCCGGACCATTCCGTAACTCCTCGTGACGTCCGGGATCTCATCCGGGACTCCGAACAACATTCGGGTTACCGCATACTAATATCTCTATAACCCTAGTGTCACCGACCCTTAAGTGTGTAGACCCTACGGGTTCGGGAAGCATGCAGACATGACCGAGACGTTCTCCGGTCAATAACCAATAGCGGGATCTAGATACCCATGTTGGTTCCCACATGTTCCACGATGATCTCATCAGATGAACCACGATGTCGAGGACTTAATCAATCTCGTATACAATTCCCTTTGTCTAGCGGTACGATACTTGCCCAAGATTCGATCGTCGGTATCCCGATACCTTGTTCAATCTCGTTACCAGCAAATATCTTTACTTGTTCTGTAACACATCATCCCGTGATCAACTCCTTGATCACATTGTGCACATTATGATGATGTCCTACCGAGTGGGCCCAGAGATACCTCTCCGTCACACGGAGTGACAAATCCCAGTCTCGATTCATGCCAACCCAACAGACACTTTCAGAGATACCCGTAGTGCACCTTTATAGCCATCCAATTACGTTGTGACGTTTGGCACACCCAAAGTATTCCTACGGTATCCGGGAGTTGCACAATCTCATGGTCTAAGGAAATGATACTTGACATTAGAAAAGCTTTAGCGAACGAACTATACAATCTTTGTGCTAGGCTTAGGATTGGGTCTTGTCCATCACATCATTCTCCTAATGATGTGATCCCGTTATCAACGACATCCAATGTCCATGGTCAGGAAACCGTAACCATCTATTGATCAACGAGCTAGTCAACTAGAGGCTTACTAGGGACATGGTGTTGTCTATGTATCCACACATGTATCTGAGTTTCCTACCAATACAATTCTAGCATGGATAATAAACGATTATCATGAACAAGGAAATATAATAATAACCAATTTATTATTGCCTCTAGGGCATATTTCCAATAGTCTCCCACTTGCACTAGAGTCAATAATCCAGTTCACATCGATATGTGATTAACACTCAAGGTCACATCCCCATGTGACTAACACCCAAAGAGTTCTAGGTTTGATCATGTTATGCTTGTGAGAGAGGTTATAGTCAATGGGTCTGAATCTCTCAGATTCGTGTGTGATTTACAAATCTCTATGTCATCTCCTAGATGCAACTACCACGTTCTATTTGGAGCTATACCAAATAATTGTTCTACTATACGAATCCAGTTTACTACTCAGAATAATCTGGATTAGTGTCAAAGTTTGCATCGGTGTAACCCTTTACGACGAACTCTTTTACCACCTCCATAATCGAGAAAATTCCTTAGTCCACTAGTTACTAAGGATAACTTTGACCGCTGTCCTGTGATCCATTCTTGGATCACTCTTGTACCCCTTGACTGACTCATGGCAAGGCACACTTCAGGTGCGGTACACAGCATAGCATACTGTAGAGCCTATGTCTTAAGCATAGGGGACGACCTTCGTCCTTTCTCTCTATTCTGCCGTGGTCGAGCTTTAAGTCTTAACTTCATACCATACAACTCAGGCAAGAACTCCTTCTTTGACTGATCCATCTTGAACACCTTCAAGATCATGTCAAGGTATGTGCTCATTTGAAAGTACCATTAAGCGTTTTGATCTATCCTTATAGATCTTGATGCTCAATGTTCAAGTAGCTTAATCCATGCTTTCCATTGAAAACACTTTCCAAATAACCCTATATGCTTTCCAGAAATTCTATGTCATTTCCGATCTATGATATGTCGACAGCATATATTCATCAGAAATTCTATAGTGCTCCCACTCACTTCTTTGGAAATACAAGTTTCTCATGAACTTTGTATACACCCAAAATCTTTGATCATCTCATCAAAGCATACATTCCAACTCCGAGATGCTTACTCCAGTCCTTAGAAGGATTACTGGAGCTTTGCATACTTATTAGCATCTTTCAGGATTGACAAAACCTTCTAGTTGTATCACATACAACCTTTCCTCAAGAAAATCGTCGAGGAAACAATGTTTTGACATCCTATCTGGAAGATTTCATAAATAATGTAGTAATCGCAAATATAATTCCAACAGACTCTTAGCATCGCTACGAGTGAGAAAGTCTCACCGTAGTCAACTACTTGAACTTGTCGGGAAACTTCTTAACGACAAGTCGAGCTTTCTTAATGGTGACATTTACCATCATTGTTCGTCTTCCTTTTAAAATGCATCTATACTCAATACCCTTACGACCATTGAGCTATTCTTCCAAAGTCTACACTTTGTTATCATACATGGATCCTCTCCCGGATTTTATAGCCTCGAGCCATTTATCGGAATCCGGGCCCTCCATCGCTTCTCCATAGCTCGTAGGTTCATTGTTGTCTAACAACATGACTTCCAAGACAGTATTACATACCACTCTGAAGTAGTACACATCCTTGTCATCCTACGAGGTTTGGTAGTGACTTGATCTGAAGTTTCATGATCACTATCATAAGCTTCCACTTCAATTGGTGTAGGTGCCACAGGAACAACTCCCTGTGCCCTGCCACACACTAGTTGAAGAGACGGTTCAATAACCTCATCAAGTCTCCACCATCCTCCCACTCAATTCTTTCGAGAGAAACCTTTCCTTGAGAAAGGACCCGATTCTAGAAACAATCCATCATTGCTTTCGAATCTGAGACAGGAGGTATACCCAACTGTTTTGGGTGTCCTATGAAGATGCATTTATCCGCTTTGGGTTCGAGCTTATCATCTTGAAACTTTTCACATAAGTGTCGCAGCCCAAACTTTTAAGAAATGACAGCTTAGGTTTCTCTAAACCACAGTTCATACGGTGTCATCTCATCGGAATTACGTGGTGCCCTATTTAAAGTGAATGCGGTTGTCTCTAATGCCTAACCCATAAACTATCATGGTAATTCGATAAGAGACATCATGGTATGCATCATATCCAATAGGGTGCAGTTATGATGTTCGGACACACCATCACACTATTGGTGTTCCAGGCTGTATTAGTTGTGAAACAATTTCCACAAAATGTCTTAATTCTGTGCCAAACTCGTAATTCAGATGTTCATCTCTATGATCATATCATAGATCTTTTATCCTCTTGTCATGACGATCTTTCAACTTCACCCTGAAATTACTTGAACCTTTCAATAAGTCAGACTCGTGATTCATCAAGTAAATATACTCAACATCTACTCAAATCATCTGTGAAGTAAGAACATAACGATATCCACTACATGCCTCAGCACTCATTGGACTGCACACATCAAAATGTATTACTTCCAACAAGTTGCTTTCTTGTTCCATTTTACTGAAAATGAGGCTTTCGGTCATCTTGCCCATGTGGTATGATTTTCATGTCTCAAGTGATTCAAAATCAAGTGAGTCCAAATGGTCCATTTGCATGGAGTTTCTTCATGCATATACACCAGTAGACATGGTTCGCATGTCTCAAACTTTTCAAAAATGAGTGAGTCCAAAGATCCATCAACATGGAGCTTCTTCATGCGTTTTATACCGATATGACTTAAGTGGCAGTGCCACAAGTAGGTGGTACTATCATTACTATCTTATATCTTTTGGCATGAACATGTGTATCACTACGATCGAGATTCAATAAACCATTCATTTTAGGTGCAAGACCATTGAAGGTATTATTCAAATAAACAGAGTAACCATTATTCTCCATAAATGAATAACTGTATCGCGATAGTCATAATCCAATCATGTCTATGCTGAACGCAAACACCAAATAACAATTATTTAGGTTTAACACCAATCTCGATGGTAGAGGGAGCGTGCGATGCTTGATCATATCAACATTGGAAACACTTCCAACACATATCGTCAGCTCACCTTTAGCTAGTCTTCGTTTATTCCGCAGCCTTTTATTTCGAGTTTACTAACATTTAGCAACCGAACCGGTATCTAATACCATGGTGCTACTAGGAGTACTAGTAAAGTACGCATTAACACAATGTATATCCAATATACTTCTATCGACCTTGCCAGCCTTCTAATCTACCAAGTATCTAGGGTAATTCTGCTCCAGTGGCTGTTCCTCTTATTACAGAAGCACTTAGTCTCGGGTTTGGGTTCAACCTTGGGTTTCTTCACTAGAGCAGCAGCTGAATTGCCGTTTCATGAAGTATCCCTTCTTGCCCTTGCCCTTCTTGAAACTAGTGGTTTTACTAACCATCAACAATTGATGCTCCTTCTTGATTTCTACTTTTGTGGTGTCAAACATCGCGAATATCTCAAAGATCATCATATATGTCCTCGATATGTTATAGTTCATCACGAAGCTCTAGTAGCTTGGTGGTAATGACTTCGGAGAAACATCACTGTCTTATCTAGAAGATCAACTCCCACTTGATTCAAATGATTGTTGTACTCAGACAATCTGAGCACAAGCTCAACAATTGAGCTTTTCTCCCTTAGTTTGCAGGTTAAGAAAATCGTCGGAGGTCTTATACCTCTTGACGTGGGCACAAGCCTGAAATCCCAATTTCAGCCCTCGAAACATCTCATATGTTTCGCGACGTTTCAAAATGTCTTCGGTGCCTCAACTCTAAACCGTTTAACTGAACTATCACGTAGTTATCAAAATGTGTATGTCAGATGTTCGCAACATCCACAGACGACGTTCGAGGTTCAGCACACTGAGCGGTGCATTAAGGACATAAGCCTTCTATGAAGCAATGAGGACAATCCTCAGTTTACGGACCTAGTCTGCATAATTGCTACTATCAACTTTCAACTAAATTTTCTCTAGGAACATATCTAAATAGTAGAACTAAAGCGTGTGCTACTACATAATTTGCGAAGACCTTTCGACTATGTTCAGGATAATTAAGTTCATCTTATGAACTCCCACTTAGATAGACATCCCTCCAGTCATCTAAGTGATTACATGAACCGAGTCAACTAGGCCGTGTCCGATCATCACGTGAGACGGACTAGTCAACGTCGGTGAACATCTTCATGTTGATCGTATCTTCTATACGACTCATGCTCGACCTTTGGGTCTTCTGTGTTCCGAGGCCATGTCTGTACACATGCTAGGCTCGTCAAGTCAACCTAAGTGTTTCGCGTGTGTAAATCTGTCTTACACTCGTTGTATGTGAACGTTAGAATCTATCACACCCGATCATCACGTGGTGCTTTGAAACGACGAACTTTCGCAACGGTGCACAGTTAGGGAGAACACTTTCTTGAAATTTTAATGAGGGATCATCTTATTTAAGCTACCGTCGTTCTAAGCAAATAAGATGTAAAACATGATAAACATCACATGCAATCAAATGGTGAAATGATATGGCCAATATCATTTTGCTCCTTTTGATCTCCATCTTCGGGGCTCCATGATCATCATCGTCACCGGCATGGCACCATGATCTCCATCATCATGATCTCCATCATCGTGTCTTCATGAAGTTGTCTCATCAACTATTACTTCTACTACTATAGCTAACGGTTAGCAATAAAGTAAAGTAATTACATGACGTCTATGTTGACACGCAGGTCATAAATAAATTAAGACAACTCCTATGGCTCCTACCGGTTGTCATACTCATCGACATGCAAGTCGTGATTCCTATTACAAGAACATGATCATCTCATACATCACATATATCATTCATCACATCCTTTTGGCCATATCACATCACATGGCTTACCCTGCAAAAACAAGTTAGACCTCCTCTAATTGTTGTTTGCATGTTTTACGTGGCTGCTATGGGTTTCTAGCAAGAACGTTTCTTACATACGCAAAACCACAACGTGATATGCCAATTGCTATTTACCCTTCATAAGGACCCTTTTCATCGAATCCGATCCAACAAAAGTGGGAGAGACAGGCACCCGCTAGCCACCTTATGCAACTAGTGCATGTTTGTCGGTGGAACCGGTCTCACGTAAGCGTACGTGTAAGGTTGGTCCGGGCCGCTTCATCCCACAATGCCGCCGAATCAAGATAAGACTAGTAACGGCAAGATAATTGACAATATCGACGCCCACAACTACTTTGTGTTCTACTCGTGCATAGTAACTACGCATAGACCTAGCTCATGATGCCACTGTTGGGGAACATAGCAGAAATTCAAAATTTTCCTACGTGTCACCAAGATCAATCTATGGAGTCATCTAGCAACGAGGGAGGAGTAGATCTACATACCCTTGTAGATTGCGCGCGGAAGCGTTCAAGAGAACGGGGTTGATGGAGTCATACTCGTCGTGATCCAAATCACCGATGATCCTAGCGCCGAACGGACGGCACCTCCGCGTTCAACACACGTACGGAGCAGCGACATCTCCTCCTTCTTGATCCAGCAAGGGGGAAGGAGAGGTTGATGGAGATCCAGCAGCACGACGACGTGGTGGAAGTAGCTGGATTCCAACAGGGCTTCACCAAGCGCTGCGGGAGGAGGGAGATGTGTCATGGGAGGGAGAGGGAGGCGCCAGGGCTTAGATCCGGCTGCCGTCCCTTCCCCCCACTATATATAGGGCCAATGGAGAGGGGGGCTCAGCCTTGGCCCTTCCTCCAAGGAAGGGTGCGGCTAGGGAGGAGTCCCTCCTCCCCAAGGCACCTAGGAGGTGCCTTCCCCCTTTAGGACTCTTCCTTTCCTTATCTCTTGGCGCACGGGCCTCTTGGGCTGGTGCCCTTGGCCCATATAGGCCAAGGTGCACACCCCTACAGCCCATGTGGCCCCACCCGGTGGACCCCCGGGACCCTTCCGGTGGTCCCGGTACAATACCGGTGACCCCGAAACTTGTCTTGATGGTCGAAATAGCACTTCCTATATATAATTCTTTACCTCCGGACCATTCCGGAACTCCTCGTGACGTCCGGGATCTCATCCAGGACTCCGAACCTTAAGTGTGTAGACCCTACGGGTTCGGGAAGCATGCAGACATGACCGAGATGTTCTCCGGTCAGTAACCAATAGCGGGATCTGGATACCCATGTTGGTTCCCACATGTTGCACGATGATCTCATCGGATGAACCATGATGTCGAGGACTTAATCAATCCCGTATACAATTCCCTTTGTCTAGCGGTACGATACTTGCCCGAGATTCGATCGTCGGTATCCCGACACCTTGTTCAATCTCGTTACCGGCAAGTCTCTTTACTCGTTCCGTAACACATCATCCCGTGATCAACTCCTTGATCACATTGTGCACATTATGATGATGTCCTACCGAGTGGGCCCAGAGATACCTCTCCGTCACACGGAGTGACAAATCCCAGTCTCGATTCGTGCCAACCCAACAAACACTTTCAGAGATACCCGTAGTGCACCTTTATAGCCACTCAGTTACGTTGTGACGTTTGGCACCCCCAAAGTATTCCTACGGTATCCGGGAGTTGCACAATCTCATGGTCTAAGGAAATGATACTTGACATTAGAAAAGCTTTAGCGAACGAACTATACGATCTTTGTGATAGGCTTAGGATTGGGTCTTGTCCATCACATCATTCTCCTAATGATGTGACCCTGTTATCAACGACATCCAATGTCCATGGTCAGGAAACCGTAACCATCTATTGATCAACGAGCTAGTCAACTAGAGGCTTACTAGGGACATGGTGTTCTCTATGTATCCACACATGTATCTGAGTTTCCTATCAATACAATTCTAGCATGGATAATAAACGATTATCATGAACAAGGAAATATAATAATAACCAATTTATTATTGCCTCTAGGGCATATTTCCAACACGGCCCCCCTAATGCTTGCTTTTAGTTTTGCCAGATCTGTCGAGTCCGCCTCCTGTGTGCTCTCGCGTCTGCCTCCTACCCCCTTCTTCTAATGGTTTGATGGGAGATAAGGTAGGGTTCTTGTGTGTGTGGTGGGTGGATTCCATTCCCCCCGTGGTCAGATTTGTCTATGACATGCTTGTGTGTGCTATTTCTCCATTTAGAGTTGATTGGATTTCATTTCCCCTTTGGTGATTTCAGCATTTAGATGCATGTGAGAGAGGGTGTGGTGTGATGGTTCATGCTGAATCTGAAGTATCTAATTGTCTTAGTATTGCTTATTTCGAAGTCTAGATTGTGTCTCTCACATGCTAGTTAGTTTCTGGATTCTTTTTTTGTTTGTGCTTGCCTATATGCGCTACTGTTCATGTTTTCATACTTGTTGATATTATCTAGTTGTTTCATCCTAGGGTTTCATTTAGTTGTTTTTTGTATTTGTTGTATGATTTTCTACCTGCGAACTATATGCATTCTATCCCCTGTTTTTAGTAGGTTGTTCTAGGGTTTGGAGTTTCATTCGTCAAGGGGGTTGTGTTGTCATGGCTTCCAAACCTTCTCCAGGTATCTTAATGTAGTTGGATCTTGTATTTTAAAGCAGTATTCTTATATATGTCTGCCCATATCTTCACTTAGTTTTCTTGTTGGACTGCCATTCTTATTAGTGTGAACTTCTAAGAATGGTTATGTGTATGATTTTTACCCTTAGCTTGAGTTAGTAGTGTTGCTTACTTTTTAGTTGATGATTTGCAGGTGAAACTATGTCACCAAGTGTTGTTGGACTTCCCAAATGATTCATATTTATAGTGTATATCTTTGTTTTTTTATTTGTTATCATGTTCATGGTATTTATATTTAGTTTGGCTATGAAATACTATTTGTGGTCATGCTACATACTTTTTATGAGCTATTTGCTTGGGTCACATAGTTGAACTTCTGGTTTTAATTATTGTTTGTTCATAATGAAATTTGGTTGAACTTCTGTTATGCACATTTTGTGTTTACAACTTTGTTATATATCGTTGAACTTCTGGACATTCATGTTATAAGTAGTAGCCCCTCTGAGTGTAGATTATTTTTATAGTTAATGTGTAGATTTTCGTTTGTTTGTTGTGTTTACTGGTTTGTTAGGTATTGTTGAACTTCTTGTTATTGGACATTGTTGTCAAAGTAGAAGTCCCTTTGGTGTAGGATTGTGCGTTAGAACTCAGCTGCCTTTTTACTTGCATTTTTTGTAGTTGGTGATGAGTTGAATAGTTCTGAAAAAAATGCCTGCGATCAAGATGGAGCTTCAGAGGTTAATACTGATGCTCCAATATCTGATGCGGCTAAATCACCCATTATCCCTTTGACTTTGATTGCCGAGGTTGCTTCGAGCCTTGAGAATGTTTCAAGCCTCGAGGATCTTGCTTCTGCAGCTCTTGCCTCACCTAGTATGTGAAACCCCTTTTCTTTTCATTTTCAAGTTTTCAGCCATGTTTTTTTAGCTTGTTCATGTCGTTTGTTTTTGTTTTTGTTCATGACTTTTTTTTTTGCTTCGATTTTTTGTGTTCTTTGTAGATGTGTCCACAGAGGAGGAAGCTGTGAACACCATCAATGATGTTTTATCTGAGTTGGGTTTATCAGAAAACCCTGCTGCAGCTGAGGAGGGGGCTCCCTCAGTCAAAGGTTGTGATTCTGTTCCGGATCCTTTGTGCTCTCTTCAGATGTCAGAGACGCAGTTGCAGTCTGTTGATGGCACTGAACCTGTCACGCAACCCGAGGATGTGCCTTTTCAGCTTCTCCTGGAGGACCAACATAAGAGGAAGAAGCGAGAAGATTTTTACAAGAAGAGGGCGGCCTGCCTTGAGAAAGGTTCTAATGTTCCTGGATCTGTTCATGCGGCTGAGCTCATTGTTGAGGAACACGTGATGTGTCGCAGTGATGGCATGGTTGTCCCTGTTAAGAAGAAAATTAAGAAGACCGCTGCGAGGAAGCTAGTAGTTGGTGATGTTACTCCTCGGAGGGTCCCACGTGTTTCAAGGCCTGCAGAAGTTGTTGAAGATGAAGGGCTAGGCGTTGGTGGTACGCCACGCCGTAGTCCTCGTGTGCTTGCCACTGCCTCGCCTACACCTTCTTCGCTTGGTGCTGGTGCATCTGGTAAGGGGAAGAAATGCGGCGTGAAGCGCAAGGTTCCACCTGCAAAGGTCAACAAGGGTGTGAAGAAGCGTTCTCGTGTTAATCCAGAGGACAAGGATGATGCTGATTTCAATGTTGATGATGAGGAGGACGCCGATGATGATGCTGCCGCTAATCAGGTATGAATGTCTCATGTTTACTGTTTTTAGCATTGACCTTCTGCTCCATCTCAATATAGACGAATAAATTAGCTGACGTGCTTTGCTTTTATGGTATTTCTGCCTTTGTGTACATAGTTGGACTTCTGGGTATATACATGAAGAAATAAGCTTAACTTGTTGGTATACATGTTTTGATTACTGCCTTAGTGTACATGTTTGAACTTCTGCTTTTTAAATTTCCAACATTTTTTAAAGCATGTTAACTTGTGGTCATACATGGTTGTACTGCCTATGTAGACATGGTTGGACTTCTGAGATACATTGTTTGATTACTGCCGTAGTGTACATGTTTGAACTTCTACTTTTTAAATTTCCAACATTTTTGAAAGCATGTTAACTTGTGGTCATACATGGTTGTACTGCCTATGTAGACATGGTTGGACTTCTGAGATGTAGTGCGTATATGTAGGCATTAGTGGAATTTTGGTGAAGGTTGTGTGTCTCATTGTTCTGCCTTTTTTCCTTGTCAATGTATTTTTTTCAGTATCAGCTTGTGCAGCGGCCTGAGAGGAGGAAGAGAGGAGGCAAAGCGCCCGAAGAAGGTGGCCAAGGAGGAGGTGAGGTGAAATGTTTTAACAAGACGGTTCACTGCTCACTAGGGGAGGTCAAGACGTGTGCGAAAATGCTACAAGATAGCCACAAGACGAGGGTTATCAAGGCTGGGTTTGGTTGTGTGTTTGACTTGAAGCTTGATTCCAACATTTCTCATCCTTTGATGGGCAACATCTACACGTGGATTGACCCTTCAACCATGATTTTGGACATGGGTGAGGTGAACAAGGTTATACGTATTACAAGTGATGCTATTCACCATCTCTTTGGGTTCCCTCAAGGTAATCGTACCCCCCCCCCCTAGGCCCTCGAATGATGGTTTCGATGATGCTGTTATGAAGTTGAAGGGCAAGCTTGGGTATGCTAGGAGTGACGACTTCAAGACAAAGGATTTGCGGAATATCCTCGCTGAACTTGTGAAGGATGAGACGAAGGATGATCTTGCTCTGCAGGTGTTTTACCTTATTGTTTTCATGAAGGTGGTTATCCCTGGAACGTCTACACAAGTGTCCAGGGAGGCAGCAATGGCCGAGAACCTTGTGTTTGAGGATATGGCAGACATGGACTAGTGCCAGTTGGTTGTTGAAGATATTCGGAGTGCTGTTGTTAGGTATCAGCAAGGTACTAGCAGAGGAAAAGCTGTCACAGGCTGTGCCATCGCGCCCCTTCTTATGGACCTGAACTGCCTTATCATTGGCAAGACGCCTAATATTGACTTGAGGACCCCTCGCATCAATTTCATGGATCAGGCCAAGCTTCTTGAGCTTGCTGCGGCTGACTTGGTCATGAAAGGTGATGATGACCCAGCCAACTGGGTGTTTGGGAGACTGCTTGTGAGTGTTTCTATGCATTATTCTTTCCTTGAACTTCTGGTATTGTCTTGTATATTTTTTGTTCCCATGTTCCTTCATTTGTTTTCTGACGCGTTGACTTTTGTTTTTGTATGCAGTGGAAGACACAGGCCGAGGTTGTGTTCTTTAGGGTTATCGAACATCCTGTTCTAACTATGCCTCGTTCTGCAGGCCTAGGGAGTGCAAGTTCCCCAAGATTTGAATTCTCCCGGGATGTTAATACTGGTGCCCCCTGTAGATCCAGGAGGTTCTTCTGCCCGTGTGAATGCTGAAGGTGGCGTTTCTTGCGAGGATTTGTTTGAAGCTGCCAATCTTTCTCTAGTTAGGATTGACAGTCTTCGTGAAACTATTTGTGGGGAGTTGGCTCGTGTTCCTTCGACTGCTGAGCATCTTAGTCACATTGATGGGATTCTTCCTCCCAGGCACGGGTTTGATGCTGAGTCTTCGAAGGAGGTCTTATGTATTGAAGCTAAATTTCTTGAAGAGCTTCGTCAGAGCTCTTCCCGCCTTCGGACTAGCGTTGGGCTGTTCAAGGAAATGCAGGATGCTCGTTGCAAGCCTTTTGAAGATGAGGCAAGTGTTGTTGTGGGACATATTCAGAGGCAGGATTCTGTTCGTTCGGGTCATGAAGGAGGCCACGTGGAGCATACCAAAGAGGTTTGCACTAATGTTCAATGTTAAATGTTAGCTTTCAGTTATTACTGTTTGTGGTCATAGGCAAGCGTTGTTGATTTGATGTGTCGTAAACTGTTTCATTTTAGCACTAGTGTTCCTAGGTGACCTTATATGTATATTGAACCTGAACTTCAACTGCTACAGCACCTGAACTTCCATGACTGGCCCTTTTTTGTTCCCTTTTGTATCTTAGAGAAGTTTGATATCTGACCTGCTATGTTTACTGTATTTGGACTTCCATTATGTGTCAGTTGTGATAGCTGACCTTCTCTGATTGTCCAATCTGAACTTCTGCTGATTAGGTATTTGTTTTCTAAATGATTTATTTTTTATATTTTAGGCTGTTGATGATGATGCTAGGGTTGAGGAGGATGTTTTACCTGCGCATGAAGCTGCTCCTGTGCATGAGGCTGCCCATGTGCATGAACCTGCTCTGGCTAGTGGCGTAATAGTTGATGAGGTTCATGGCAGTGAAAATGAGGTACCATTTTTCTTGTCCATTTGTCTTGTTGCCCCTGAGATGGACTTGCTGCTCCTGTGCATGAGGTTCAGTCAGCCCTTTGTAATGACTTTCTGTTTCTTTTTGCAGCAGCAGAATGATGATGTTAGTGTTCCTCTAGAGAAGGTTGCAGACATGTCCGTCTTAGGCACCGGCTGCTCCGACGGGGTGGTCCTGACTGAACCTCAGTCGTCCATTGTCGCCGAGGTTTCAAATGCTGAGCAGGGCAAGACAACTGGAGACATCATTTTGGAGAGAGATGATGTTGAGTCTGCTATTGAAACTGGTGGTAGTGTTGCTGCAAGCCCGGAGAAGTCTCCTGCAGCAGAGCCATCAGTTGATGTTAATGTTGTACAGGCACAACCAAAAGTTTTTCTTGTTTCAGATTCTCCAGCTGCTCCAGCTTCTGTTGGTGTCCTTCCTGACGACGCTGCAACGTCTGGTGGAGATGACGATGAAGATACCGAAAGCGATAGCTATGGAGAGGAGTTTGATCATTCCAGTGCTGCCACTGGTCTAGGCAAGGATCCATGAAGAGAGGAGCATGCTTCTCTCTTCTTTCCCCATTCCCTTCCCTCTTTGTTGTTTGGTTTAGTCCATGATATCCCCTGTGAACTGCCTGTGTGGTCTAAGTTGAACTTTTGGTTTTGTTGTTTGTCGTGTGGGTTGTAAAGAATGTTAAGTGAACCTGTTTTCTATGTGGGTGGAGGTTTGTAATGCATGGGTTGTGATGTCTATGATGTTGTGTTTTATCTTTTCTGATGCAGCAGCTGAGATGTGCTTATGTTTTGAATGTTTGTGCTTGAATGTTGGTCTTAATTGAGTGTTGCTGTTAATTGCTATTTTATTGTGAGCAGATAGCGACCTTGCTATCGTGCGAAAGAAGGTTGATGACTTTTATTACAGTGTAACTAGGCTTAGGAACGACCGTTCCAAGAGGTGAGTGCAGCTGCTCAACATTTACATCATCCCTGTACCCCCTGTGAACTGCCTGTGGTTTCATACCTGAACTTCTCAACTCTATGTACCTGAACTTCTTGTTTTTTGCTTCTCTGGCGCTGAACTTCTGGCCTCTTTTGTACTGTACTACCTGTTGTGATATAGCTGAACTTCTGTGCTAACATGTGTTATGAACTTCCTGAGTTCCTGCAGCTTAACTTGTTTTACTTTCTATTCGCTTGTTTTAGATCAATGATTATGTTCCAAAACAAGGAGTGTGATGCTTCTGTTCAAGAAGTCGCAATATCTTTTGGTCCTTGTTGAATGCTTACATCTAATGTGGCTGAGTGTGCACTCTATTGTCTACGTGCGAAGTACCAGGGATCGGATAAACTCGTCCTGCCGTATTGGGTTTGTGTAAGTCAACAATACAGTGATTTCTTTTCTGTTTTGTTCCTTACCATTTTAGTTAAAACTTGTTCGTCTCATTTTTGTATTTTTTCATATGTTGGTGTTGTCAGCATTATTTTAGGACAAGATTTTCAGAGGTCATTTTGATTCCCGTGTGAGGAAGTACTTCATGGCGAGTGGTCCAGATAGCATGGATGCACATGAGTCGGTATGCAATATCTTGTTCTTTGCCTCTGTATTAGTTTTGTAGTGCGATCCACCGCGTTAATATTTGTTTTATTTTTGTTTTCTACCATTCTGATATTAATTCTCATTTTTAATGATTCGTGTGTTTATGATGCTTCAGGTTGTCTTCCCTACTTTTGACCCGCCTGAGCTTCCTGCTTCCATGGGTGGTGTCGGTCATTGGGTGTCGGTGCTCCTTGACCAGAAGAATTCAAGGTTCCAGCTTCTCGATTCCTACTATGGATCAAAAGATGAATGTGCGGTACGCCTGTTTCGACAGATGACCGACAACATCAAGAGGCTTTGGAAGGATGCCAGCAACGACAGGGAGACACCCTTCAGTCCTATTAGCATCGACAATTTCCCTCTGGATTGGATTGATGTCCCCCAGCAGCAAAACATGTATGAGTTCGAATTTTTCTCTTTATCACATCTATTTAACTATAGTTGTACTTAAGCTGCGACGTGTTTAATTCGTTGGCTTTCTTTTTCTGTCCTAACACTATTTCTTTTACTTCATTTGATGGCAGTATCGAC
Organism: Triticum monococcum; assembly: GCA_034509565.1. Classification (NCBI taxonomy): domain Eukaryota; kingdom Viridiplantae; phylum Streptophyta; class Magnoliopsida; order Poales; family Poaceae; genus Triticum; species Triticum monococcum. The sequence goes on along the minus strand of CM067847.1, from coordinate 74,675,216 downwards.
TACGGATTCTTCATGCTTACGAATGTTAATTCGTATCATGACGGGGTTCTTGCAAATTATTCCCATGAGAATATCGGGGATATTAGGAAGACGTGGCTGTACTCAATCGCTTCTTCTAACCTGTTTGAGACAGACTTCCAAGCTCTGTTTGGCTACTACACATGTAAGTATTTTGGAACTTGTACTACTTACCTGCACTTCATCTTTTATTCTACCTGAACTTCATAATTTTCTCTGAAGTTGGACTTCTGCTTAAGGTCTGGCTGGCTGCTGGTTTCGGATGGAGAGGAGCATTTTCTTTGTACATGAACTTCATTTCTATCTTTTTTAATTTTGCTTGTGTGTTTTGTTTTGCTTAAATGGACATGAGCATTTTCTTTTATAATTGAACTTTAGAGATGATGCCTTTCTATGGTTTTGTTAGCTGTAGTTGAATGATTTACAGTTCATCGGTTTATCTTGAACTGTGCCTCTGGTTGTGCCTGAACTTCATTTAGTCTTTTACTACAACTAATTTTTTTAGGTCAGCTTGAGTGGTAACCATGTCATCTTTATTAGTTGGACTGCACATTATGATGTTCCTGAACTTCAGTTGTATTTAATGGTGATGTTTTCTCTTCCTTTTTTCTTTGACAGTGGAACCGTTGGAGATGACCGATTACCACTACTCATTCCTCGGGTCACAGGAATACCAGCCTAGGGAGGAACTGATGAGTATAGCTCCGATAGGAGATGATAGACCTCAGACCCTTATTCCTTCCAAGTTGGGGAAGAAGGCTGGTGGTATTCGTGGTACTCCAAAAACCCCTTGCTACAGGAAGGCTGATGCAGTCGAAGCAGAAGTGATTTCATCCAATGATGATTTTGAGAAGATTGCTTACCTGAAGAATGCTAAATGTGCTGCTGGTACTGTTGCTGGTAGAGGTGGGAAGAATGTTGTGATCACTAGGAGGAAACCGACAGTTGAGTCTGGGAACATAACTTCCTCCAAGAGAGCATCAAGATTGCCTTTGAAGTAGCATTCTCCTGTCGCTCCCCTAAAAAAATACAGTTACCCTCATCTATCCGAGGCCCGGAAGTTGAAACAGTATGTGTTGAGTAAAGACGGTCTGGAGAAGTATTCTGAGTGAGTTACCCTCATCTGTCGCTCCCTTGCCTTGGAGTTGTAGTGTCTGAACTTCTATTGTTGTATTGTCTGAACTGCCGTTGTTGTAATATATGAACTTCTGTTTTATGTCTCCTCTTGCCTTTTGAGTTATAGTGTCTGAACTTCTGTTTGTTGTTGTATCTGAACTTCTAATATTTTTTATCATCCTTTTGTATTCTGCAGGACAAGCTACTGCATGTTTACCATCCCTGCGAATGTGATTGACCTCACAGGACGTGTCCTTTATACGCTTTTCGGTGAAGGGCAGCAGATGGAAGGAGACATAATGGATTATCTCATAAATCTGTGGAACGATAAGCCGGAGACATCTAAGATATTCACTAGTGCTGAAAGGGTTGTACTTAGTCCCTACTTCATACAGATTTTAGTTCTTTGCACCCCTATCTCCTTCTTTTTGCCTTAGTTTTGTTGTAGTAGCATTTGGGAGGTGTTTTAATTGTGTTTTTGTGAATGCACAGTACTGCCTGAAGTATGATTTCTTCGGTACAATAGTTCCCAAGTTTGATGCAAAAAAATCTGCTGGTCTCCTCCCAATGTTTGTTCGCAAGGAAGAAGACCTTAACGCAAAGCTGGTTAGGTTTTCATAACTCTTGCTTTTTTTAATTTCATGTGCATCCTTTTGCTGAGTTTGTCAAGAAGTTTTTGTTCATGCCGGTTCTTCAGTACATATTCTTTTATAGTTTGTGTTCACCGGTCCTTTGATTCTTGGCAGGTTTTCTTGATTCTATTCAAGCCAATTGGCATAATGGCGCACTACAGTGTGTATGTGTTGAATAGATATCGTGGGAGCATTGACATCCTTGATTCACTTTCTTACGATAATATGCAAACGTCGCGATCGAGTTTCCACGAGGACTGCCAAAATATCGTGAGTGTTTCTTAGACTGAACCTCCTTTCACATTCTCTTGTTTGACATGAAGTTTATTATGCCTTATGTTAACAAAATATGTTGCTGTCTCTGTTTTGGTAATACTGCTTGAACTGACTGTCATTTAGAAGTTTAACTTCTGCTATTTTGTTTAGGTGGATCTTATGCAAGTGTCGCTTTTTTATGTACCTGAACTTAACTATTTTGGTTAACATGTTTTTGACTTCATCTAATTTTGTTATTTTCGGTAGATGAAGAGATTTGTTGGGTTGCTCGAGGAGGTGTACGGCAAGGCTGCATACAAGGCGAGCAAGCAGCCTAACTGGGTGACTATTGCAAAGAGGCCAACTTTCATCGAGGTTCCGAAGTAGAAGAGTAATTATTGTGGTTTCTTTGCTGTGAAGTTCAGCTCTTCATATGATGGCGATGAGATTGTTGAAGATTTTGGTGATGTGGAAGTATGTTCTGTCTTTGTTCTTGTCTCATCATCCTTTGATTATTCTTGTGTGTTTTTGCTGAGACGCTCCTGCTGTGGTTTTAGACATCCGTTACTAAACCATTGTTTTCACCTTTCTTTTGTTTGCAGGCTGCTGCAGATGACTGGAAGGCTAAGTTCATGCACACTCTAATTTTTAGTGAGAAGAATGATGTCGTGCGTTCAGAGCTCCCTAAAGAGATCTAGTCCTTTGGCCCATGAATTTGAAGCATTAGTTTCATCTGTAGATTTGATTTCGTACAGATTTTTAGGTTTGATAATCATTGGAACAATTCCATAAAGATTTGGTTGTAAGAATGATTTTAGTGATTTGTGTATCTATAGGTGCAGCACTATTACTTAAGATATTGTGGACAAATGCATTTGGTGTGAAGAATGATTTGGCTTTGTGAAATTCAATGTACTGCGTCGTTTTTCAGTATCCATGTGTTGAATGTTTTTGCCCCAACAGATATAACTGAACTTCTGCCTCGGTTTTGGTTTAACTTCTTGATTTTTTTGTGTTGTTTATTTTCGGGCTCCGAACATATGATCGTAGACTTGAACTTCTACTTTGAGATGTGGCTGGGCTGCTAGTTTCAGATGGAGAGGATATTTTGTGTTGTGTAATGTATTGGTAATGTTCAACCCAACCAATGTGTATGCTTTTGCGTAGAATCTATATTTGTTTTTTTGTGTTTTTTTCAAGTGCGAACGTATTTCATATGTAAATCTGTGCAGAAATATTATTGACGTTTCTTTATCTTTTGTCGGCATTATACATGAACTTCAGCACGTATCCAAGCAGAACTTCACATTTGAACGCGTTGTCTTAGGCTTGCTAACCTTAGTTTATGCGGTGAAACTTTATTTTTTAAGCATATTTTTTTCCTACATCGATTTTATATACCAGAACTTCTTCTATAAGCTGACCTGAACTTCAATACTATCTCATTATTTGCTGGTTGCACTTTTATGGAATACAACACGAGCACCTCCTGCCATAATATACCAGGACTTCTGCAGTAAGCTTACTTGAACTTCACAGTATATGTTTTTCAATTTTGTTCTTGCTTGCACTTTCATGCAATACATCACCAGCACATCACTTCATCCCATAACATACCAGGACTTCTACAGTAATATTACTTGAACTTCACAATGTATGTTTTTCATTTTATTACTGCTTGCTCTTTCATGCAGTACATCATCAGCACAGCACTTCATCTCATAACATACCAGGACTTCTGCAGTAATACTACGTGAACTTCACAATGTATGTTACCAGGACTTCTTTGAAAGTTCAACAACAAAAGGGGATGACATAATATTCTAGAAATTGACATGACATAAGTTTGCATTGTGTTAATTGACCTATTCTAACTGTTCATCAGCCTTGCGCTCCTCCTAGGCTTTGGTTGTATAGGTTTTTGCTTGACATGTACCTCTTCCTCTTCATCTTCCTCTTCATCATCCTCTTCCTCTTCCTCTTCACCATCCTCTTCCTCTTTCTCTTCACCGTTCTCTTCCTCCTCGTCTTCCTCTTCTTCGACGGTGTCTTCGTCTTCGTCTTCCTCTTCCACTTCCACCTCTTTCCTGTTGTTGGCTCTGGGTTTTGCTTTCTGTTTCTTCTCTGGCTTTTTGCTTGTCTTTTCAGCATCTACTTGCTTCGGGCATGTTCTTGCATTATGTGCTTCATACTCCTTGCATATGCTACAAAGTCTGGTGCTTGCTTTCTGTGGGTGTGGTCCCTTCTTTTGTTCCATAACTTTGGGTTGCTGTTTTTGAGATTTGGGTTGCTTGACCTCCTCGGCATTGTTTCTTTCCAAGAGTGTCGGACAGGTCAGCTTGTTGTGTCCCGCAGCCTAGTTGCACACACTACATTTCCTGTGTCCAAGTGGCACTCCATTCTCATCGAGCACCACGACTCTTCCTGCAGGTGGTGCCTTTATTTGCGCTCTCTTGTCACTTTTCTTTGCTGCAGTAATTTTCTTCCTACCCTTTGTTTCAGAATACAGCTGCAGATTCATCGTCTCTTGCTGTCGCTGCTCCATTGATTGGCCATCACCCTGCTTGCATTGGTTGGCTTCAGCGGCGGCGTTGAGCATTTCAGCTGCATAATAGTGAAGGTCATCTTCAATTTCAGCGTCCGCTTCAGCCATCCTTTCATCAGCATCCGCTTGATTTGCTGAATGTATTGCATCAAGCTCTTCCACGAGCCTCTTGAGAACATAGTAGGCTCTGTCATACTGCTGGTCACATCTCATCGCTTTCTTGTTAACCATCAAATTCAGCTGCAACAAAGATGTCTTGCTTCGATAGCCTTGAGCTGCCATCCGATGCGGTTGTGTTATAGTCCCTTGTATCAAAGGTTGGATGTGATTTTGCAGTCTTTGTGTACTGTTTGAGGATATACTTGTTTGGAAATTTGTCAGGCTTCAGGTAGTCCAGTATGTTCAAGATGTGAAGGCAGAACAGGCCTGCATTTTGTGATGAATGCAGAATACATAGTTTGTGAGCCAACAATGAGTTTCATAAATTTTGATATGATACTACTAGTCTAGCTATTTAATGAGTTTGTTTTCCCGCTCACCTGTGTGTCCAGAGCTTGCATTCACACTCGTATATTTCATTGTCTGGGTCAGCTACAACTTGGAATTCATGCTTTGACCAGGAAAATCTTTCTTCATCATCATGGCCAGGCTTGTTGTGGTAGTACACAAGGTACTTAGTGGACTCTGCTGTACGCTTTGCGTGAAATAGCGTGGCCTTTCTCATCCTGTTCCTCATCTCGGGGTACACGGCTCTCATGTACTTGATAGACATGTCTTCCTCATAGCCGTAAGTTGTCTTTGTCACAGGATTGGTCTGCACATGTCAAAAAGTAAGATATTAGTCGAAGCAGAATCATGGGTTTCATTTTTTAAAATTCAAAGTCCACATGTTGAAGGTAAACAAAACATGATGGTGGTGTTTTGTACTTGTCATCATACCATGCTGGTCATTGTTTGCTCGTTCTCCTTCTGCATCCGAGTTTTTATGCAAGCATTGACACGCCTAGCAAACTTGTGTAGGTTCTGGGTCCCCTTGACAAACCATTTCTTTAGCACGTGGTTCATGCTCTCGCTTCGTTGTGTGGAAGTGATTCTAGCACAGAAAATGTTCTTGTAATATGCTGAAATCCACATCTTCCTATCACTCCAGAGCTGCATCATCATCTGGTCGTTCTCCAGGTGGTACTTGTGCACGAGTTCAGCCCAGGCATCTTCAAACTCCGTTGGCATTAGCGGCTAGTTCAATATAGCTGTGAACTCATCTTTGAATGTTTTATACTTTTTGTACAGCAACGCGAGGTCTTCCCTGTACTTCTTCAATATGTGCCAACAGCATAGCTTGTGGACGGTGTTCGGAAATGATTGTGGTATAGCTTTCGCCATCGAAGGGCACTGGTCTGATCGATTAAAAAAATGAAACTTGATTCTTTTCTTTACTGATGGTGAACTTATGTTGCACAAGTAATTGAACTTCACATCTAGTAGTATGGCTATCTAAGAATGTCACATGTATTTTTTTCTTATAGCAGTGTTGCTGAACTTCTGTGGTACCAGTGCTTGAACTTCAGAATTAGTAGTATGACAAACTAGTAGTGTCACACTCAAAATTTTTCTTACAGCAGTGTTGTTGAACTTATGTGGTAGCAGTGATTGAACTTCACATAAATAACTATGTTTTTCTGAACATGCTATAGATTTTTATCTAACAGCTTTGTCCTTGAACTTCTATGATTCATGTACTTGAACTTCACATTCATAACTAATTTTTTTCTAAACATGTGACAGATAATTTTGCTTTCTTGTATTGCTAGTTGGACTTCTGTGCTAACAGTGGTTGAACTGCATTTTTTACATATTTCAGAAAAAACAAATGTACCCAACCAACAGAGACCCATAGACTGAAAAGATGATGAAACTTGAGGAGTTTTTTTTGAACTCACTTGTTAGAATGCAAGTTGGGTGCTTGTTGTTCATGCACCATAGAAATGTATCGAACAACCACTTGAATGACTTTGCATCTTCGTCTCTTATCAAGGCAACGGCAAACATCGTTGACTGCAAGTGATGGTTTGTTCCAACAAACACTCCCAGGGGCATATGAAATCTGATGGTCTTGTAAGTCATGTCGAATGTTACGCAATCGCCGAAGTCTTGATAGGCTCCTCGGCAGCTTGCATTGGACCAGAAAACGTTTTTAGTTGACTTGTCCTTGTCCACTTGGATGTCATAGAAGAACTCATCATTTATTGCCTTCATGTCTTTGAAGAATGAAACAAGTTTTAATACATCATCCAATTCATCTTTCCTTGCATTCATGGCTTTCCTGCAAATCACACCCCAACATGCATTTGTTATTTTTGCTATCAAAGGGGTTGTGAGCTAGGATGCTATTTTACGTTGCAGCATGTGGGTGTTTGAATACTTACTGGTTTAGTAGGTCTCGTCCGGTCATGCTTAGGAAGTAGCTTCCATCTTCATTTTCAGATAGCATGGACATGATTTGTCGGGGGTGCTGATCCCACGGACACCTATGGGACCATGGTGGACCAAGGCCACTTTCGGTTCGGCAGGGGGGCGGAGAGTGCATGAAGAGTAGATCGAGGCGAACACACGAGCGACGCGATCAGTTTACCCAGGTTCGGGCCGCACCAATGCGTAAAACCCTACTCCTGCTTTGATTTGTATTGTGTTCTTGCTCGGGAGCAATGAATGCAACAGTACACTTGGATGGCTAGCGAGACCGAGCGTGAGAATGATCGTCCCCCCTCCCTATTGCGCATGGGCCTCCTTTTATATGTCAAAGGGGTCACCGACAGGTGGCAATAGGGATGAGGGTAAAAAAGTAAAAGAAGTGGTGGTTGGCACCACCGCTTAATACAGTTGTATCATACCTAACCCTGACGGCAGGGGACAAAGGCATTAAATGCCTGTCTGTGTCGCCTAGACGGTGCAGAAAGGGACCGCTAGGGACGCCATTGCTTGCCACGATGGCTATCTTGTCAGCGTCGCTTGCCATCGTGTACCTCTAGCTGCACAGCCTTCCGCCACGTACGCCTGGAAGGGTCCCAGAGTGACATGTTGGCGGATGTGCTGGAGCGCAGGTACAGGATGGAAGCTTGCCGCGGCAAGTGCCTTGCCGTGGTTATTATCTTGTCACGTCCAGGGGTTTGTCGCTCGCTGGGCCTTGCCGGGACACATGATGTGTTGCAGCAAGTTCCTTGAGATGCCTTGGTTGGCCTCCCCGGCAAGCTCCTCTTGCCGGGGTCTTCTCTCCTTCCCGGCAAGCTCCTCTTGCCGGGGTCTTGGATACTTTGTTCTTGAATGGCTCCAAAGGAACCACGGAGGATCTTGGCGGTCGCCCGGCAAGCCTTGCCGCGGGACGCTGTGACTGCCCGTGCACAAGTTCGGGATACTAAGGTACCCCTACTTTAGTACACCGAGAGGAGCCCCCGGGCCTGGGCCATACACGGTGCCGAGCGCTGTTGGTCCAGGCCCAAAACAGGGCACGGGCACGCGCGGCCTTGGTTATGCCGTAACTCACTCCGCATCCACCGCGCCTTCCCCGCACGGCACGCGTCGAACGCGGCATCGTGGGAGAGATCGTGGGCGGTTTCTTTATTAGGAAAGGTGGAACGTCCGCCACCTCCCCCTTTATAAGCAAAGGGAAGCAGGGGTAGTGCGCCCACTCGCCCCATTCCAATCTCAGAACACTCCGCCACGCCTCCGTCTTCTCAAAGCAGCAAGAGAGCAGCCTCCTGCCCCCCCCCCCCCATTGCCACCAGCACTACCAACACCGTCGGCCACTCCCACCATATTCGCCATGGCTCCGAAAGCCGACAAGGCGAAGGCCGTGAAGTCAACCGAGGCGCAGCGGCTTGCGGCGCTGCGGAAGGAGCGAGCCATTCCCCCCCCCCCAAGCTCGGCGTGAAGGAGCTACGGGAGTACTATTACCTCTTCTGGGCGACGGAGACGCGAGCTCACCCGTGGACCAAGGTGCTCCCGGCCGCTGCTCATGCGACGGCTCCGGACGGGTACCCCTTCTTTGCCGTATTCTTCTACTGCAGGCACTGCCCGCCCTTTTCCGAGTTCTTCTGTGATATCATGAACACCTATAATCTCTGCCTCCTTGATTTCACTCCCAATGCCGTCCTCACCATGGCAGTTTTCGCACACCTTTGCGAAAACTTTGTCGGAGTCCACCCTAGCGTAGCCCTTTTTCGCCACTTTTTCATTCCCCGGGTAGAGAGAGGAGAGCCCTTGTCCGGCGGAATCGCCTGGGTTTCTAGGACCGGCAAGAAGGACTCTTATTTGGATGGCGAATTCCGCGGCAAGTGGGAGGAGTGGAGGGCTGACTGGTGCTGGATTGTCGAGGAGAGCCCGCAGCCATTCACCGCCCGGCGCCAAGTAGCAGCAGTGCGTGGCAGTGACTGGAGCGACGTGGCCCCGGAGGGTAGTAGGCTGAAGATTGCCGTCACCAGGATCCAGTGCCTCAGGCTTGCCGGACTCACTGTAGGGGCCGTTGGCGCAGACTTTCTTCGCCATCGCATCGCCCCCCTGCAGGAACGGAGGAGGCCTGCTTGGGAGTTCAAGAACGAGGCAGATATCATGAGGCTGCGCCCGGGCCTCAACTACAATTTCACTGTCCTTGAGCTCAACGGAATACTGCAGGAACTCTTCAAGTATGATTCAGACCACCCCGAAATCTTCAGGTTGCCGCAGGGCGTCGTCCCTTTGTGCAATAATTCTACGCTCGATCGCATCAAGGCAATGATGCCGCTGTGCGACTCGCACGCACTCGTTCCCACTTGGCAAGAGCCCGAAGACGAGGTCGTGCAGCAGTTCTTCGACAACCTGGTAGAGGTGCCAATCCGCGCCGACGAGAAGGACGGCCTCACCCGCGACACCACCGAGGCGGAGTTGGCGTACATAGCCACCTGGTTGGAAGAGGCAGCGGCAGCCGCAGCGGCAGGCGAGTTCGGGTTTACCTTGGAGGAGGCGGCTGCAGCAGAGGCGGAAAATCGTGCCGAGCGAGAGGAAATCTCTGGCAAGAAAGAGCTTGCCCGGCAAGAGGAGCTTGCCGGCAAGGAAGATCTTGCCGGGCGTGACGCCGAGCCGAGCGAGCCTGCCGAGGATGCGAGCGGCTCGTTGGAAATCGACTCCTCCTCCACTTCGTCCTCAGACAGCACGCCGCCAACAGCGTCTCCGTCTACAACAAGAAGGCGTCTCCGCAAGGCCGGGAACGTAGCGAGGCGGCAGGCGGGCCGGCAGTCGCCGCGCCGCACGATGCGCCCCATGCTGCTGCTTCAACTGGAGCAGGGTCTTCCCGGACTGCCGCTTCTGCTCCTGCCAAGCGACCAAGGGAGCCTACTCCTCCACCTTCCCGCACCGGACGCGAGCCGGATTTTGACTTCTCCGCGTTCAGCTCCGACGAGGAAGAAGAAGAAGAGTAAGTTTTCCTTACTGTACTTGTAGTTCTTCAATCTTTGCTTTTCTTCGATTTTTGTTGTTTCTTGTGTTGCACCTCACCTGCTTTCCTCTGAATCTGTTCCTTTTCAGGACATTGGCCCAGAGAGCGGCAAAGAGGGCCAAGGCGCCGGTGATTGTCATCGAGGACGAGCCCACCGCGTCGGCAGGGGACGTGCCCGAGACAAACTTGCCGGACCCAGCGGCTGATATTCAGAGCAGCCCCCAGCGTAAGTGTCTTGTTTACTTCCCGCTGTTGGGCGCGCACGAAGATCCTTGCTGTGCTGATACTTGTTTGTTGACTTGTGCAGGAGCAGAGCAGCCTCACCAGGAGAGCGTGAAGGCCGCTCCCGGAGCGCCAAGGGAGAGTCCTCCGGCGAGGGAGAGGTCTCCGGCGAGGGAGAGCTCTCCGGCAAGGGAGGGGACTCCGACAAGGGAGGAGCCCCCGGCAAGGGAGGAGCCCCCGACAAGGGAGGATTCTCCGGCAAAGGGCAGGGCCAGCGACCCCTCGGTGACGGAGACCACTACTGCCGAGCCTGGCACAGGTAATTTCCTTGCTTCAAACTCCCGTTGGCTTCTTCATCTTCTTGATCTTTCTCTTGGATTTTGCTCGAATTTTGCTTGAATTTTCTCCCCTCTTTCGGCCGTCAGATCCATCTGCTGCAGAGACGATGGAGACTGAAGTCGCCGCCAAGGAAACAACCGGCGCTGGCGAGGAGGCCGCCAGGGCTGCCGCCGCGGAAGCGGGCGGGGAGTCTGGCGGTCGTACTGACGACCCGGAGGCCGCAGGAGCGCCAGGCGCTGCTCCGACCACCGACTCCTCCGCCACTGCCGCCGCGCCAGGCTCTGATGAGCCCCAGCCTGGCGTCTACCTGAAGGCCGGCGATGATGTCTTCATCAACCTCCCCTGGGCGTCAAGCTCCAGGGCGCCGGTCGAGGGAGAGATGCTTGACGAAGAGGTGCTTGCCTCCGCCGGGCTGAAGCTGGTCGACGCGCCAAGCAACAGCAGCAGTGAACCCGAAGAGGAGCATCTGCTGCGGAAGCTGGTGGCGCTCTACCGCGCCCGGCAAGCCAAACTGGAGTCTCGCGAAGCACTCGTCGCGAGGGCCGGGGCTGATATCGAGAAGCGCGCGGAGGAGCTCCGGGGTGCCAATCAGGAAGCTCTCCACTCCCTGGCAAAGGAGCGGGAAGATCTTGCCGAAGCGCAGGAGGCCTTCCTCCTCAAGAAGGCCGACGTCAAAGAGCGCCAATGTCTTGCCGCGGAGAAGTTGTTTTCGCAGGAGGGTGACTTGGCGCAGCGGAAGGTCCACCTCGACAGCCACGAGGAGGAACTTGCCGCGCGTGAGCGAGCAGTTGGCGGAGCCCTCAAGCAAGCCGAAGATGCTGCCGCAGCTGCCGAGGCCGCCAAGACTGAGCTGGAGCTGAAGGTGGTGCAGCTGGAGGCGGGCATCAAGGCGAGCAGCAACGAGCTTGCTGCGCTCAAGCTGGAGCGGGAGAAGGACGCCAATAGCTATTCGGAGCTGCAGGCCCTTCTCGCCGAGAAGGGCAAGGAACTGGACGCTGCCAAGAACTCCAACGCTGATCTCGAAGTGAAGCTGGCGGCTCTGACGAAATCTCTGGACGGCGCCAAGGAGCAGGAGACGGCCTTGAAGGAAGAAGTCGAGGTCGGCAAGGTGCTGCTGGCGAACGCTGCTGCTGCCCAGAAGACCTTGTCGGAGAACGTGGAGCACTGGACGGAGGGTCTGGTGAACGTCGCCGCAGACGTCGACAAAGAGCTGGCGCAATTGGGGATGGTGGATCTCGGGTACTGCTCCGACGAGAACCTCCAACCCAGCGCCAAGCTTACTCTGTTCTTCAAAGGCGTGGCGACGGCGCTCCAGCGACTCCAGGAGCAGATCCCAAAGCAGCTTGCCGACGAATCGTGCAAGATTTGCGAGGGAGCTCTCCAGAAGGTGCTGATGAAGGTGGCCTTCCGCAACCCAGGCCTCCGCCACACCAACGTCCTCCGAAGCTTGCCGTCAGATGCTGATCTTGAGGAGCTCAAGGCCCTTGTCGCACCTATTGTGGACAGGGTGAGCGGAATCAGAAGGGTCGAGGGTGACCGTGTAGATTAGGCCGCCCATCTTCTTCTTTCCTTGTCGCTGTTAATCATGTTATGACAAACAGTCTGTTAGAGCCGCGACAAGTTATTTTGTAATATACTCTATCCTGGGTAGTAATTGCTATGTTATTTCCTTTACTTGACTCTTTCCTTTGTATGTCTTTACCCTACGCTTTTAGGGAACTTGCCTGCATAGCCACCTTTGCCGCGAGCGCTGAGTGCGGAACGTCAGCAGCCTGCTGGCGGTGCCACAGCCGACAAGAAACCTTGTCGCGGCTAGTCACAGCTGACTTAAGTTGTTGAGCGGACTCGAAACAACAGTAAGGGCACAACTAGCTATGAGTTGGTTCCTCCGCGCACAGGTTTTCCATACAAAGCACGGTCGTTCAACGAAAATAACTTAAAAATTTAAAGGAAATTCGATTGCTCAGACTTTGGCAACTTATCTGTTTTGTTACTTGTTTCCCGGCAAGGCGAAAAATTCTTGAACGACGCCTGGTCCATACCGTATCTCCTCCCTTCCCCCCGGCAAACTTGTGCGCGAGGGAACCTTCTTTTCCTTGTGAAAAAGAAAAAGGAGGAAATAACAATATGGAGCTTTAAGGCTCGTTATTGCTTACTGGGGGTAAGTGCTGCACAAAATGTCAGATAATACATGCAAAATTTAAAAAGCATGAAATCGACAAGGTGTGATGAGCACATAATATTTATGCACGGGATCTGCGCCCGGCTTTGTACAAAGGATTACATGCAACAGCGGCAAGACTTGTACAAAAGGTGGTTGCCGGAACATGTTCCGGCAACCGCGCCCTACGGGTAAAACTTGCGAAGATGTTCAATATTCCAGGAGTTGCTCACTGGTACGCCATCTTCGGTCTCAAGGCAGACAGCGCCAGGCCTAGTGACTCGTTTCACCCGGTAAGGGCCTTCCCACTTCGGCGTCAACTTGTTGGAATTCTTGGCGGACTGAACACGCCGAAGAACAAGGTCGCCTTCCTCGAGACTTCTGGAGTTAACTTTGCGGCTATGGTAGCGGCGCAAAGCTTGCTGGTAGTGAGCAGCTCGCATAGCAGCCTGAGGACGGTCTTCCTCAAGGAGCAGCGCGTCATCTTGCCGCAGCTGCTCTTGCTCAAGCTCATCGTAAGCGAGCACTCGAGGCGACTTGTATACGAGTTCTGTGGGGAGAACTTCCTCCGCTCCATAGACTAGAGCGAAGGGTGTCTGGCCAGTGGCTTGATTTGGCTTTGTCCTGATCGACCAAAGAACCACTGGCAACTCCTCGATCCAGTTTCTTCCGCACTTGTGCAGCCCATTGAAAGTTCTGGTCTTGAGCCCGCGTAGCACTTCAGCATTTTCCATCTCCGCTTGATCGTTGCTTCTCGGGTGAGCAACAGAAGCGAAGCAGACCTTGGCGCCAAGATCTTGGACGTATTGCATGAAGGTGCGGCTCGTAAATTGCGTACCGTTGTCGGTGATTATACTATTAGGGATCCCGAAACGGCAAACAATCGACCTGAAGAACTTGACTGCTGACTGTGCTGTCACCTTCCTCGGTGGTTCCACTTCCGGCCACTTTGTGAACTTGTCGATTGCAACGTACAAGTACTCAAAGCCCCCGACAGCTCGGGGAAAGGGGTCGAGGATGTCGAGCCCCCAGACCGAAAATGGCCAGGATAAAGGGATCGTCTGGAGAGCTTGAGCTGGCTTGTGTATCTGCTTGGAATGGAACTGGCACGCTTCACACTTGGTTACTTGTGCAGTTGCATCCTGGAGGGCTGTAGGCCAGAAGAAGCCTTGCCGGAATGCTTTTCCGACAAGGGCTCTTGCGCCAATGTGGTGACCACATATGCCTCCATGTATCTCTGCCAACAGCTTTTGTCCATCTTCCTGGGGAATACACTTCAATTTCACACCGTTGAGTCTTCTTCTGCACAGTGTGTCGTCAACAAACTGGTACATACTAGACTGCCGGGCTACTCTTTCCGCTTCTTCTGGCTCTTCGGGAAGTTCTCTTGTCTGAAGGAAACGGACAATCTGCTGCGCCCATGTTGGAGCCTGTGGCTCGACAACAAGGACTAAAGGCACATCTGCTGTTGCGAGAACGTTCGCTTCTACGGCAAGAGCCTGCGGCTCTGCCGGAGCTTGACGTTCCCCGGCAAGCTTGCCGGAGCAAAACATGTCGGGAGCGTCTGCTTCAACGGAACAAACACTGGGGCTTGCCGGAGCAGACTGCTCCTCAGCATTCTTGGTGTTGATCTTGGGGACTTTCTTGGCGGCGGCTGCGGGAAGCTCTGCCAGAAAATAGTCGCCAGAAACCAACTTCCTCTTCTTGCTCTGTCCAGTTGGTGGTGTTACGATTGGCTGAGTCAGCTTGAACACAAAAATCCCTGGTTCCACAGGTAATTTAAGTGCAGCGCACTTTGACAGGCCATCGGCAATATCATTCTGAGCTCTTGGGACATGCTCCATCTGCAGGCCGTCACAGTGCTCTTCTAGCTTTCTCACTTCGTCGACGTAAGCTTCCATCAAAGGACTCTGGTAATTCTTGTTCACTTGGCGGACGACAAGCTGCGAGTCACCCCTGACTATGAGTTTCTTAATCCCATGTTCCGCCGCGATCCTAAGACCGGCAAGCAAGCCTTCATACTCTGCAGTATTGTTTGTCGCTTGCTCCTTGGGAAAGTGCATATGGACTACGTACTTGAGGTGCTCTCCGGTGGGTGCGACAAGCAGCACTCCTGCACCGGCGCCTTGCAGCGAGAAGGCACCGTCAAAGTACATAAGCCACTCTTTGTTTGCTTCCTTGGCGGGGATGCTCGTCTCTGGAATTTCTTCATCTGGAGTTGGCGTCCACTCTGCTATGAACTCTGCCAATGCTCTGCTTTGGATTGTTGATGTACTCTCAAATTTGAGGCCAAAACTTGACAGTTCCAGTGCCCACTCGACAATCCTGCCTGTTGCTTCTGGATTTTGCAATATCCTCTTCAGCGGAAAGCGAGTGACAACTGTGATTTCATGTGCTTGGAAGTAATGGCGCAGCTTTCTCGAGGCCATGAGAAGGCCGAAAAGCAACTTCTGCACACCAGAGTACCTTGACCTAGCCCCCTGCAAAAGGGAACTGACAAAGTAAACTAGGCGCTAC
The DNA here is from genome assembly GCA_034509565.1 of Triticum monococcum. Classification (NCBI taxonomy): domain Eukaryota; kingdom Viridiplantae; phylum Streptophyta; class Magnoliopsida; order Poales; family Poaceae; genus Triticum; species Triticum monococcum. The sequence goes on along the minus strand of CM067847.1, from coordinate 74,659,944 downwards.
ACCATCTTCTTCTGTATATCCTCTTGCATCTGCGCAGATCCTTGCTTGTCGGGACCAGAGCTTGTCGGGGAAGTCCCCCTGCTTGTCGCTGGATGTGCTTGCCGTGGTTGTTGGCTCATCATCTGCCTCCCTCTCCGCTACTAACGCAGCACTAACCACTTGATTGGTTGCCGCTATGTACAGCAGCAACTTCTCTTGTGGCTTAGGTGCGACAAGTGTTGGAGGGGAGGACAGGTATCTCTTCAAGTCCTGCAGTGCAGCCTCCGCTTCCGGAGTCCATTTCATTGGACGCGCGTTTTTCAAAATTTTGAAAAACGGCAGGGCGCGCTCAGCAGACCGAGAGATAAACCTGCTGAGAGCAGCCACGCAACCGGCAAGCTACCGTAAATCCTTGACATGTTTTGGTGCTTCGATCTGCTCAATGGCCTTGATCTTGTCGGGATTGGCTTCGATTCCCCGCTGAGACACAAAGAACCCGAGAAGCTTGCCGGAAGGGACTCCAAACACACACTTCTTGGGGTTGAGCTTGAGGTTGATCTTGCGCAGATTGCAAAAGTCTCTTCTAAATCTTGGATCAGAGTTGCCCTGTCCTTGCTCTTGACCACTATATCATCCATGTAGGCCTCTACATTTCTGTGTATATGTGGCTTCAAAGCGACATGGACTACTCTGGCAAATGTTGAACCAGCATTCTTTAATCCAAAAGGCATCCGTACGAAACAGTACGTGCCACATGGAGTAATGAAAGCGGTTTTCTCCTCATCCTCTTCTGCCATGAAGATCTGATGGTATCCTGAATATACGTCAAGAAATGAAAGCAAATCACATCCGACTGTGGAGTCAACAATCTGGTCAATGCGCGGCAAGGGAAATGGATCTTTGGGACAAGCTTTATTAACATCAGTAAAGTCAATACAAAGCCTCCATTTTCCATTCGCCTTGCGCACGACTACAGGATTGGCCAACCACGTGGGATGGAGCACTCCTCTGACAAGGCCTGCTGCTTCTAATTTCTTGATTTCTTCTGCTATGAACTCTTGGCGCTCCATTGCCTGTTTCCTGACCTTCTGCTTGACGGGCCGCGCATGAGGACAAACGGCAAGATGGTGCTCAATTACTTTCCTGGGAACACCGGGGATGTCAGACGGTTGCCACGCAAACACGTCGACGTTCGCCCGCAGGAAAGCAATGAGCGCGCTTTCCTATTTAGGGTCAAGCGTGGCACTGATGGTGAAGGTACCACCAGCGCCGTCCTCCTTAGCGGACACCTTCTTGGTATGTGGTGGAGCTGCCATCACCTTCTTACACTTGCCGGCGGAGCTCGATGGTGCCTCCTCGACGGCAGCGCAGTACTCCGAGGAGGTGCGCTTGCCGGAGTGGGCATCAGAGCTCTTGCCGGACTTGGTCTTCTTCTTCCCCCCGGGAGCTTCAGCGGCAAGTGTCTTGCGATCTATCGCAGCTGCTGCTTCCCGGTAGATCTTGTCGGCGCAGATAAGGGCATCCTTCTTGTCGCCAGGAACAGAGATGACGCTTATCGGGCCTAGCATCTTGAGCATGTTATATGCATAATGAGAGGCTGCCATGAACTTGGCGAGCGCTGGACGGCCAAGTATGCCATTGTAAGGCAATGGGAAATCGGCAATGTCAAAAGTGACCTTCTCAGTCCTGAAGTTCATTTCGCTGCCAAATGTTACCGGCAACGTGACCTTCCCCTTCGGCTTGCTCCTTCCCGGGTTAATTCCTTGGAATGTGCCGGTCTCTTCGAGCTCGCTGTCAGGGATCTGGAGTTTCTGGAGCACAGCGGAAGAGATCAGGTTTAAGCCGGCCCCGCCGTCAACTAACATCTTAGTGACCTTGAGGTTGCGGATTGTCGGTGTGAAAGTGCAACTATCCCTAGGTGGTTTTGGTAATTCATAACAACATATAGCTCATTGAGCTAATGCTATTCCAAGATGATTATTTCAGGAAAGCTATATGATTGGCATGGCACGGATGTGAAAGTGGAACCCTCAAAATGCTAAGGACAAGAATTGGCTCAAGCTCAAAAGTTCAAGACTCTTCATTTTATATTTTAGTGATCCAAGATCACATTGAGTCTTTAGGAAAAGCCAATACTATCAAGGAGGGATGAGTTGTTGCTTAATGAGCCTCTTGCTTTATGTGCTTAGTGATATGCTCCAAAATCCTCAACCACCTTTCCATATCCACAAATGACCTAAACCGTAAGCCAAACTTGGTCATACCGATTCTGTCAATCCGGCGCCACCGAGTTTCACTTGTCATTTGCCACTGCCAGACCCTAGCAATTCGGTCCTACCGATAAGGTTCTTGGTCTCACCGAGATGGGCTTGCAAACTCTCTGTTTCCCTTTCGTAAATTTTCGGTCTCACCGAAAGAGCGAATCGGTCCAACCAAGAATGCAAGGTAAACTCCATGTTTCCTTCTTGTAACGTTACGGTCTCACCGAAAGAGCAAGTCGGTCCCACCGAGTTTGCCTGACCAACTCTCTGGTTAGCTAATTGTCGAACCCGGTCTCACCGAGTTTGTGCGATCGGTCTCACCGAGATTACGTTATGCCCAAACCCTAACCGAATCAGTCCTACCGAGTTGCATCTCAGTCCCACCAAGATTCCTAATGGTCACTAGTTTTACCATTTCGGTCAGACCGAGTTTTCTGATTCGGTCCCACCGAGATTGGTAGATTGTGTGTAATGGTTGGATTTTGTGTGGAGGCTATAAATACCCCTCCACCACCTCTTCATTCGAAGAGAGAGAAATCAGAACACACACTCCATTCCTACTCATATGTTCTGAGAAAGAACCACCTACTCATGTGTTGAGACCAAGATATTCCATTCCTACCATATGAATCTTGATCTCTTGAATTCCCCAAGTTGCTTTCCACTCAAATCTTCTTTCCACCAGATCCAAATCCTATGAGAGAGAGTTGAGTGTTGGGGAGACTATCATTTGAAGCACAAGAGCAAGGAGTTCATCATCAACACACCATGTGTTACTTCTTGGAGAGTGGTGTCTCCTAGATTGGCTAGGTGTCACTTGGGAGCGTCCGACAAGATTGTGGAGCTGAACCAAGGAGTTTGTAAGGGCAAGGAGATCGCCTACTTCATGAAGATCTACCGCTAGTGAGGCAAGTCCTTCGTGGGCGATGGCAATGGTGGAATAGACAAGGTTGCTTCTTCGTGGACCCTTCGTGGGTGGAGCCCTCCGTGGACTCGCGCAACCGTTACCCTCCGTGGGTTGAAGTCTCCATCAACGTGGATGTAGGATAGCACCACCTATCCGAACCACGGGAAAACATCCGTGTCTCCAATTGCGTTTGAATCCTCCAAACCCTTACCTTTACATTCTTGCAAGTTGCATGCTTTACTTTCCGCTGCCAATAAACTCTTTGCATGCTTGCTTGAATTGTGTGATGATTGTTTGACTTGCTCTAAGATAGCTAAAATCTGCCAAGAACTAAAATTGGGAAAAGGCTAAGTTTTTAATTGGTCAAGTAGTCTAATCACCCCCCCCCCTCTACACATACTTTCGATCCTACAAGTGGTATCAGAGCTTTGGTCTCCATTTGGCTTGATCTTCATAGCTTTTGGTGGTCATAGCCTTGGTTTGACAACCTAGGAGAGTATGGCGTCTAGCGAGGGAAATTATCACCGTAGAGGTCCTTACTTTGATGGCACTAATTTTGCTAGTTGGAAGCATAAAATGAAAATGCATATTCTTGGACATAACCCCGCCGTATGGGCTATTGTTTGTGTTGGCTTGCAAGGTGAGTTCTTCAATGGGAGGGAACCAAACCGTGAAGCTACCACGGATGAGTTGAAGATGTTGCAATACAATGCTCAAGCTTGTGATATTCTCTTCAACGGATAGTGCCCCGAAGAATTCAACAAAATCAGCCGCCTTGAGAATGCAAAGGAAATTTGGGATACTTTGATTGATATGCACGAAGGTACCGACTCCGTCAAGGAATCCAAGTTGGATGTGCTCCAAATTCAACTTGACAAGTTCAAGATGAAGGATGGTGAAGGTGTCGCTGAAATGTACTCTAGGCTTGCTCTCATCACAAATGAGATTGCCGGCTTAGGAAGTGAAGCGATGACCGATAGGTTCATCATCAAGAAGATCCTAAGAGCCTTGGATGGGAAATATGATACCGTGTGCACATTAATCCAAATGATGCCCAACTACAAAGATCTCAAGCCAACGGAAGTAATTGGAAGGATTGTTGCTCATGAGATGTCACTCAAGGATAATGAGGAACTTCACAATAAATCAAGTGGTGCCTACAAAGCGTCATGTGAAGCCCCCACATCATCAAGTGAGAAACAAAACTTCAATGAAGAACTGAGCTTAATGGTGAAGAACTTCAACAAGTTTACAAGAGTAGAAGCAAAGATAGAAGCTTCAAGTCAAGGCCCTACAATGACAAAAGATCTTCTAGTCGAGAGTGAAACTGCTATAATTGCGGAAGACCCGGACACTATTCCAATGAGTGTACGGCTCCCTACAAGAGAAGAGAAGATTCTCCAAAACGAAGAAGCAAAGAATCTCCACCAAGAGAGAGAAGGAGTAGAGTTAATCGTTATGAACGAAGATACTCGCGGAGAAGCAAGGATTCAGAAAGGAAGAAAAAATCATCAAGGAGCTATACAAAACGAAGACATCAAGCTCATGTTGGTGAATGGGTATCCGGCTCCGACTCCGACAGCCACTCCGAGAGAACTTATCACTCCGACTCCGAAGATACTCAAGATGAAGGTGTTGCCGGTCTAGCACTTGTGTCAACCAACTCCTACGACATATTTGACTCCCCAAATGAAGGAATTGGAAGATGCTTCATGGCCAAAGGTCCTAAGGTAACACACCCCGAGTACGTTGATTTTAATAGTGATGAAGATGACTTGTTAGGTGATGATGATTTTCTTGTTGACAACTCTAGTGAAGAATATTATGGTGAAACATCAATTAATCATGCTAAAACGAATGACAATGATAAGGAGAAGTTTGAGGCTCTAACTAAAGAACTAAACACTCTTAAGTTAGCTCATGAAACTATCTTCGAAGATCATCGAGAACTTTTAAGAGCTCATGAGAAATTACGCTTTGAAAAGCTCAATCTTGAGCAAGAGCATGAGTTCTTAAAAGCAATCAATGATGATCTCCGCAAGAATAGTTCTTCTTACATTGCCAAGTGTTTACTATTATCCACTTACATGCCTCAAGTCAAGACTAGTAACAAGAATAAGAAAGATTCTTCCTCGAGTAGTAACAATGATCATGCTAAATCCAATATTGTTGCTTCTAGAAGTTCTCTTGATTCCACTAATGATTCTCTTAGCCAAGTTACACTTGAGCAAGAAAATAGCTTATTGAAGGGAATTATAGAGAAAGGTGTTTACAAGAGCCTTGCCAGAAGTAAGCAATTCGAGGAAATTGTGCGCAAGCAAGGAATGCACCGGAAGAATCAAGGTGTTGGTTTTGAACGAAAGTTCAATGCCAATGGAGTTGAATGGGAAGAAGATCAATACCCCAAGACAAAGTTTGTTCCTCAACAAGAGAAGTATGACACTTCTTTCAAGGGGACACAATCTCAAGATGATCTTCCACCACAAGACTACAAGCAAGAAGGCAAGGACAAGCTTCAAGAGGAGATTGATGCATTTGATGAAGCTCCCAAGACCTTAGTGAAGTGGATTCCCAAGACTACTTCAAGTTCCACTACATCAAGTACGACTACAACTCCAAGGATTCCCATCAAGATGGTGTGGATCCAAAAGAAGAAGAACTAGAGAGTTCTTGAGGGTGACTCCGCCAACATACTTCACTCTTATCATTTTGGCAAGAACAAGTGCAATCAACTTCCACATCTTGCACTAGTTCAAGGAGTCACAAACCCTCTTTTTGGTAAGACAAGGGACAAGGTAACCTAAAGTTTTCATGGACATCATCTTGTGTGTGCATCACTCTATGTCTATGGATATCCGTGTTTGTTCCTTGTGGGACTAACCCATGTAGGTATTGAAAGTGCAATTCACTCAAATGGATAGCTCCAAGTGATCTACATCAACATTGAGCATCCACATCTTCAACATCTACATGAAGTCATCATCGACAAAACCCAAGGTTAGTTCATCCCTCTTAGGGGGGATATCACATCTAGGGGGAGCTTTACTCTAAGACTTGAGCTAAAGCAACTCTAAAGATGTGAGTACAACAATGCTTTATGTGAAAGTGCTAACCCCACTTGAGCTTAAACGATGAGTATGACCTATGATCAAGTGTTCTCACTTGACTCCTGAGTCAATATACTCATATATAGATGACCTAGTCATCGCAAATTGCTTGATAGATGCAAGAATTGGTTGTGCATGCTTTGCCACATATTTCATTTGCCATCTTATTGTGTGAGCATGTTGGTTGCATATTTTACTCATTCGAGGACATCCACTTGTTGTTTTGATTGCTTGGCTTTCCTCTTTTGCCAAGTGGATGGACAAGAATGCCTAAGAACCTCCTCTAGCTATCTATGCTTTTCTCGTCTCAAACTCTATTCATGCTGCATCACAAACTTGATCAAGTCAGATTCGAACCACTCAGTGTGAGGAGCGCTCGGAGTCCCCGATTCGTCATAGACATAAACTTCCAAAACCTCTTTATGAATCTCGGTCTGATCGATACTCCATTTTCGGTCCTACCGAGTTCATTAAGTTGATCTAGGTTTTCGATCTCGGTGCAACTGATTTGAACTTTTCGGTCACACCGACTTGCAATAACTGCACATAGTTTTGCATCTCGGTGCCACCGAGTTGTTCCACTCGGTCACACCGACAGGGTCGGGCTATATATAGTGACGGGCAAAATTTTGGAAATTTCTCCGAAACCTCTTCGCCCGCGCGCTAGCCTGCTCTGCCTTCGTGGTCTCTGGATCGTCTTCTCGTCGCTAGCAGCCTCCAGTCGCTGGTCTCCGCCGCCGTCAACGGATTTCTGCTCCGCCGTTGCCGCCGTAGCGAGTCTCCGCCGAACTAGGGTATGGACTCGATCTTTGTGCTATTCTCCACTCCGATTCCTAGCACATTGTGATCATTATGATTCTTGCCACGATTGAAACACTCCTATCCAGTCAATGATCTCGTAGAAAAGGTTTAATTCGAAAAATTTTGTGACACTCCAAAATTTTTGATTTGGTTTTCATCAAAAACATTGTTGGATTTTAAAAGAGGGCATTTAAAATTTCTTTTCCAGAAATCCTTCCTCTTAAAAAAACTTCCTTTCACCTTTGGCAAGGATTTCCTTTTCCTTTTCAAATTTGGTGTTGAATTTTTGGAAACTTTTCTTCTGGTTGTTTCCCTCTCAAACTTATTTATTTTCATTTAAAAAGAAACCCTAGGAGTTTTGGGACTTCTTTCTTTTTGAAACCACCCATGATTTTACCATGTCACAGGTGGTAAAACCCCTCCAAAACCTCCCCTCCTCCTTGGAGCAACCTAAGTTCTCTGTCCCAACTAATCCAAACAAGTTTTGTATTTTATTTCAATCATTTTTCCTCTCAAATCATTTCTGTCAATTATTTGGAGCCTGAGTCATTTACAAAGCAAGTACCTTATTTCCTTTGAGTTTTGATCTCAAACCAACTCCTCTGGATTGTCCTAAGCATCCACAACTCAGAACCATCTTGATCCACTCCCCTTCTTTTCAAATTTTTCAAATTTCAGCCTCTGCAAGTTTGGACCAGATTTGCCAAATTTGGTGAAATTCATATCTACACTTCTCCAAAAATTCTACCAAAATTCAGGCAGCCTACTGGAGCAATGAGTAGCCACTCCACCAAAAATCAGCTCTAGGAAAAATCCCCAGAGGCCATATTCATTCTGTCAAACACCTTGCATGCACTGTTTCCCTGCATATTCAGAAAAATTCAGAGTTCAGTGTCGATCTTCATCAGGAGTTCAGTCACATGCTCACAATGCCCTTGGCACGTTCCCCGCCGCCTCTTCCTCCTGTCCGGAGCACCGCACGCACGCTTGGCCAGTTCTTGGTGTCGGTGTAACGCTGGCCCGCTCTCGCCGGCATCTTCTGCGGCATCGGGACCTCGCGTGGCGGCCGACAGAAGGCACCCTACGGCACAACGCCGTTCTGCACCGCCCAAGCCACCTGGTAGCTCCGCGTGGCCATCTCCCTTGCCAGCGCACGCATGCAGCACCGCCGCCGTGGCCTGGCACGCGCAGGGCGCGCTCCCTGCCGCCGACGTGCCGCACGGCCGTTCTGTTGGGACAGGACGTAAACCTCCCTCCCGTGCTGAGTTGGACCCTGGAATGGCACCACTACTCCACCTAGGCGATGCCCAAGCCCCTAATCCCACTGCCCAACCACAGCGCCGCCGTAATCACTCGCCGGACTTATCCCGTTCGCGGCAACCGCCTCGGGCCGGCTATATATAGCGCCCCCAAGCTCCCTCTCGCCCCCGCACACCTCCACCACCTCACTGGACCCCGACCGACAACTAGAAGAGCCTCGAGGGGCCCTTCTTCCTCGACTCCGGCCACCTCGTTCCGCCTCGGCCTCCACCTCAATTCGCTCCGGTGAGGCCATCTCCGGCGTCCAAACCTCGTCAGTAGCCTCTTCGGGCACCCAGTAAGCTAACGCAAGCATCAATTTTGACCTTCGCAGCTCTCCCCGATGAGATCCATCTCCACCCGAGCCGCCGTCCGCCGGAGCAAGGCTCGCCGTCGACGTGGTACTCGCCGACGACCACCACCACCACCAACCGACACGGAATGGCGCCCTGAACACGGAGGTACTCTCCGATCCCCCTGCCTCACCGTGGATCGCCGCCGGCGACCACCGCGGCTCTCGGGCACCGTCGTTCTCCGCCGCCCGTTTTGAATTTTCAAACCTGACGGGTGGGACACGCCAGTCAGCCTCTCAGTTCTTTTTACACGAATCGTTTTCTGAAAACGCCTTCGGGAAAAATACGTTTCCCTCTCTGGGCTGGCGTATTCGAGACCGAAGCGTTTTCTGTTTTTATGAGCTAGCCCCTGGAAACTTTCTGTTTCATTACAGATGAGTCCCTGAACAAAAACCCTTATAACTTTTAAACAGAAAAGTATTTTTGATTGATTCTTTTTCTATTCTCTTTAAAGTTTTGTCTAGTTTTTTATCAGATTTATTTGAAAAATATTTGGAATACTTTTTGTGCACCTCTTGGTATTAACGATAGCGCATATATTTTCTTTATACCGTAGATACCGAAAGAGGTGACGGAGCCGCGAACTTCACCGATCTAGGCTCCGACTACTCTGAACCAGGCAAGCATGTTTGAACTTTTGATATGATGAGTGTCTTGGCATGTTTTGCATTTAGTTGGTTTCATGGCATGTTGATGAGCATACCGATGAACGTTATTTTCCTGCATTGTTGAGAGCTCGATGATCCATAGGTGGATGGATGTGAGTATGAATGGCCATGTGTTGGCATGAGGATGGGTAGGATGGCAGTGTTGTAGCATGCCAGTCTTATGCCAGACTATATGACTACAGTGTCAAACCGTATCGGTCCAGTTCTTCCCATTTCCTTCCTTGTACTACCACATGTTTTCCGTAAGGAATATGGATTAGTAAGTTGCAAACCGCTTTCCTGGTACACACCAAAAGGAGAGGCCGGGATGACGGTTCCATGGCCCTGGATTAAAGCCAGTCATCCGGTCAGGGGGCATGGGTGTTTCTGGTTGGGACCGAGAGGGGGCACCCCTTAGAGCGCGCGTATATAAACTTGATCCCATGCTATTCGAGATTGTGATATCCCCGTCTCAAAAGTTTTTCTTGGACGATGTCTAGGGTGAGTCCTGGCATCGAGAGGTAGGATGGGTGTGTACTGGTTAGCTGTGTTTTCTTCCGAAATACCGTAAACGGATCTAGTCTTTCGTGACTACGGAAATCCGTTAACTGTGGGAAATTTTTGTACAAACTCTGCAGAGTCATAAATCTCCAAATCATCTTATCCATATCCAAATTTTGCGCTGACTTATTCTGACAAGTGCCAGTTTTGGTGACAGATACTCCGGTGAATCACATGAGTGCTAAGCCCGGTTAAAAGTTTATTCCTGTGGATGGACTAACCCGTTTATTATCATAAATTGAATATTTATTATGAGTATTATTTACTAGTGAATAAAGCCCTTTCTGTGATGTCGCTCAGACGTCCAACTGTGGCATTTCTTTTAAAGCCCTTTCTATGATGTCGCTCAGACGTCCGAGTGTGGCATTTCTTTTAAAGCCCTTTCTGTGATGTCGCTCAGACGTCCGACTATGGCATTTATTTTAAAGCCCTTTCTGTGATGTCGCTCATACGTCCGACTGTGGCATTTCTTTTAAAGCCCTTTCTGTGATGTCGCTTAGACGTCCGACTGTGGCATTTCTTTTAAAGCCCTTTCTGTGATGTCGCTCAGACGTCCAACTGTGGCATTTCTTTTAAAGCCCTTTCTGTGATGTCGCTCAGACATCCGACTGTGGCATTTCTTTTAAAGCCCTTTCTGTGATGTCACTCAGACGTCCGACTGTGGCATTTCTTTTAAAGGCCTTTCTGTGATGTCCCTCAGACGTCCGACTGTGGCATTTCTTTTAGAAGCCCTTTCTGTGATGTCGCTCAGACGTCCGACTGTGGCATTTCTCTTAAAAGCCCTTTATGTGGTGTCGCTAAGACGCCCGACTGCGACATGATTTTTTTGTTGTTGTTATTATTTGTTCTCCTTTCGAGCCGTCGCTTCAGACACCCGATCGGTTTTCATTTATATTTTGTTGGGATTTCAGGCGGACTACCGCCGTTTCCCTTGTACTTACATCGTTATGCAAATTTTTGTATGTGCATTGGAAAGATTAATCATGATGCATTCATGCATGCATTTGTTATATCTCACGTCCGAACTGTCTCGCGAGTACTTTCAAAGTACTCACTGGCTTGTTGATTTGGCCAAATGCTGACGAAGGCGATCTCTTGGATGAAGAGTTCGATAGCGAGTCCGACGCCTAGAGGATTCCCAGTCAGTCTCGTGCGACCCTGGATTTGGTCACTGTATTATATCCGCTTCCGCAACCCGAATAAATTTATCGAGCCTCACCTCGATGCTCGATGAGATGCCGGTTTGAGAGTCGTGTTACCACACTCCCCACTGTGTTATTCCACCATCGCTTTATCCTCGAGTCAGTAGTATGCCACCACACCATTGTGTTATATCCGCCATTATGTATAATTATTGGCGCGCTTGTAATAATTTGTTGAGCAGCCCTAGCTCAACCCTGTAATATATTCTATGCTACTCGCTTATTGTATCAAGAATTTGTCTACCAGTGAGGAGGATTTCTCTCATACTGGACTCAAAAGATTGGTTTCTCAATAAATATTTTTATTGGAAAACCGGTCGTGACAATTTTAGGGTTAGGTTTCCGTCAAAACCATCTCGGACCCACCGAGTTGAAAAACTCGGTCCCACCGATCTAGCTTTTGCCATTGCATAAGTGAAACTCGGTCTGACCGAGAATAACTTATCGGTGCGACCGATTTTGAAATTCTGAAACCCTAGCAGTCTCGGTGCCACCGAAATGTGACTCGGTCTGACCGAGTTCACCAGTTCTGGTGCCAAAACTGCTTCGGTGTCATCGAGTTTGAAAATCGGTAGATCCGAGATGCTTTCTGTGGAAAACTAAAACTAAGTTTTTGAATTAATCTTTTGCAAAAATCTCTGCTTTTTGTGATGCTCATCCACTCTATCTTATCCATAATCTATTCACAGGGTCAGCAGTGAGTGTGCAACATGTCTGATCAAAGTGACAGCCAGAATGTGTCTGAGCAGCAAGTTGTGATGAGTGAGGGCACTAGCCCCTCAGGCTCTTCTGAAGATGGCAGTAGGAGCACCCCCAGCAATCTGCCCAAGGCTGCCACACGTCAAAGGAAGAAGAGAACGTCTGATTTTGAGGATGAAGACTATGTGGCAGAGGAAGAGGCCACATCAAAGAGAGCTTAACCAGCTCAAGGAACCAAGCCAGGGCTGAATATCAAAAGGCCAGCAGGCAGGCAGCCCATGTCAAAGGCTAGGGCTTCAACTATGAAGCCTGCTCCCACTGAGCCCATTGCTGCTGAGGGCAAGAAGAGAAAAGAGAGGGTGAAAAAGACTGTAGCCAGAGTGCTTGCGAAGGCCTCCACCATGGTAGATGAGGAGGAAGAAGAAGAAGAGGTTGCTGCACCAGCACCCAAGGCAGCCAAACTCATGGGAGATGCTATAAGGTCAGGAACAGCTGCATCCAAGCCCAAGGAAGCACCTAAGGCTGCATCTAAGCCTAAGAGTGCACCCAAGAGAAACACACGAAGCATCCCAGCTGCAGAAAAGAACAAGGCCCCAATGCCTAAAGCAATCAAAGAAGAGGAAGAGAGTGTCCTTAGGAAGCTCAAGCCCAAGATCCCAGACCACAACGATGCTCATCCTGTGGCTGAGGATATGAAGCTCAGGAGAGATTCAGGGCTGAGGAAATGGAGAGAAGCAGATCCGTATGCTTCTAGGAGAAGGACTGTCGTGGATTACATATTTCATACCAAGGAGCAACAAGATTTCTATGAGACCGTTTTGCTTGACAAGAAGCCAATCGTTTGTGACATGAGATGGGTCGATTGGACCTACATCAAGGACAATGAAGAGCACTACCCCGGTGTTTTTGATAGTTTTAGTGCTTGTGGAGTTGCAGACTTTGTTGGGCAGAAGCTCACAAAGTGGAACGAGGAGCTGATCATGTAATTCTACTCCACAACACACTTTTATCCGGATGGCAGGATCACATGGATGTCTGAGGGTACGAGGTACCAATCCACTATGGAAGAATGGGCGAAGTTGATCAATGCCCCAGAGGAGCAAGCTGATGACTTGGACATTTATGCCAAGAAAAAGATGGATCACAACTCCATGTCCAACATATACAAGGAGATCCCGAATGAAGCGCTTGACACGTTCAAGTCTGGCTCCGTGCACTATCTACTCTCAGGATTGCCTACGATCAACTGGATCCTTAGGCACACCCTTCTGCCCAAATTTGGAGATCACAAGATGATCAGAGGTCACGCGATCAACTTGCTTCATGTATTTGACGTGCCTTAGAAATTCAAGGTCACGAGTCTCATTGTGGAAACAATCAAGAGGACAGCTGCAGACTAGAAGAGGAGTTGTGGGTATGCCCCACAGATTCAGGAGCTCATCAACTCCAAGATGGGCACAGGCGTGTATTTATTGGATAAGGAACACCTCCCCATCCGCCCAGACTTTGAGGATAACCAAGTGGTTATGACTGAGAATGAACCCTCATCTGCACATGCACAAGCTCAGAAGGAGAAGGCGAGGAAGGAAAAAGCTGCCAGGATGCCTACTCAAGAAGAGGCATCTGATTACTTCTTGAAGACCAAGCAAGAGCAGTTCGGTTACCTGATAGCGTCCACCCTGCGTATTGAGCAAGGACTTGCCACCCTGACTCAGAACCAGGCAAGCCTAGAGAGGATCATGGAACAGAGGTTCTATGACATGGACATCAAGGTGACAGAAATACAGACTGCCGTGGAGCAGCTTCAGGAGGACATGAACGAGAGGAGAGGCAGGACCACAACTGATGCGTTTGCGAGGGTGCCACGAGGTCCGAGGTCGTCTGCACTGCCAGTTGCTGACACTAGAGCTACAACGTCTGCACCAGCTACAGCCTCCGTTCCACCAGCTCCAGCATCCACTTCAGCCTCGACTCCGACCACTTCTACTGAAGGCTTCGTCCTTGGCATGTTCCGGACTCCACCACCACCTGAAGATCAAGCCTGAGTGTCGACTTAGCACTATGCATTTTCTAGGAACTTTTTGGTAACTTGTTGCCAAAGGGGGAGAAGATGTATAGATCATAGGCTTCGAGAGAGAGTGTTGCTATTATTCTCTCTTGTTTTATTTGGTGCTTTTTCGAACTTTGTTTGCTTGTGTGTGAGATACTACATCCTTATGTTTGTGAGACATCGATGATCAAGTGTTTGATCATAAGCTACACTTAATGGTTGCTTAATGCTTGCTTAAATATTATCATTCTATCTATCGTTTGTGATCATTCACTATTCTTGGTGATGAGTGCATGTATTTCAACCTTATCATTTTTGAGCGCTCCACCAAGATGTATGTGACATGGAAGAGTAACCCATGATTCTAACTCCTTGTGCATTTGCAGCCAAAAGCAAATTTTAAATATGCACAAATTTAGGGGGAGCTCTTACTTATCACATACTTCTCAAAGCGACGATATATTTCATGCCTATTATCATTTGTCGAAGCTTTGATCTATATGTTGTCATCAATTACCAAAAAGGGGGAGATTGAAAGTGCAACTATCCCTAGGTGGTTTTGGTAATTCATAACAACATATAGCTCATTGAGCTAATGCTATTCCAAGATGATTATTTCAGGAAAGCTCAATGATTGGCATGGCACGGATGTGAAAGTGGAACCCTCAAAATGCTAAGGACAAGAATTGGCTCAAGCTCAAAAGTTCAAGACTCTTCATTTTATATTTTAGTGATCCAAGATCACATTGAGTCTTTAGGAAAAGCCAATACTATCAAGGAGGGATGAGGTGTTGCTTAATGAGCCTCTTGCTTTATGTGCTTAGTGATATGCTCCAAAATCCTCAACCACCTTTCCATATCCACAAATGACCTAAACCCTAAGCCAAACTTGGTCATACCGATTCTGTCAATCCGGCGCCACCGAGTTTCACTTGTCATTTGCCACTGCCAAACCCTAGCAATTCGGTCCTACCGATAAGGTTCTCGGTCTCACCGAGATGGGCTTGCAAACTCTCTGTTTCCCTTTCGTAACTTTTCGGTCTCACCGAAAGAGCGAATCGGTCCCACTGAGAATGCAAGGTAAACTCCATGTTTCCTTCTTGTAACGTTTCGGTCTCACCAAAAGAGCAAGTCGGTCCCACCGAGTTTGCCTGACCAACTCTCTGGTTAGCTAATTGCCGAACTCGGTCTCACCGAGTTTGTGCGATCGGTCTCACCGAGATTGCGTTATGCCCAAACCCTAACCGAATCGGTCCTACCGAGTTGCATCTCAGTCCCACCGAGATTCCTGACGGTCACTAGGTTTACCATTTCGGTCAGACCGAGTTTTCTGATTCGGTCCCACCGAGATTGGTAGATTGTGTGTAATGGTTGGATTTTGTGTGGAGGCTATAAATACCCCTCCACCACCTCTTCATTCGAAGAGAGAGCAATCAGAACACACACTCCATTCCTACTCATATGTTCTGAGAAAGAACCACCTACTCATGTGTTGAGACCAAGATATTCCATTCCTACCATATGAATCTTGATCTCTAGCCTTCCCCAAGTTGCTTTCCACTCAAATCTTCTTTCCACCAGATCCAAATCCAATGAGAGAGAGTTGAGTGTTGGGGAGACTATCATTTGAAGCACAAGAGCAAGGAGTTCATCATCAACACACCATTTGTTACTTCTTGGAGAGTGGTGTCTCCTAGATTGGCTAGGTGTCACTTGGGAGCCTCCGACAAGATTGTGGAGTTGAACCAAGGAGTTTGTAAGGGCAAGGAGATCACCTACTTCGTGAAGATCTACCTCTAGTGAGGCAAGTCCTTCGTGGGCGATGGCCGTGGTGGAATAGACAAGGTTGCTTCTTCGTGGACCCTTCGTGGGTGTAGCCCTCCGTGGACTCGCGCAACCGTTACCCTCCGTGGGTTGAAGTCTCCATCAACGTGGATCTAGGATAGCACCACCTATCCTAACCACGGGAAAAACATCCATGTCTCCAATTGCGTTTGAATCCTCCAAACCCTTACCTTTACGTTCTTGCAAGTTGCATGCTTTACTTTCCGCTGCCAATAAACTCTTTGCATGCTTGCTTGAATTGTGTGATGATTGCTTTCTTGCTCTAAGATAGCTAAAATCTGCCAAGAACTAAAATTGGGAAAAGGCTAAGTTTTTAATTGGTCAAGTAGTATAATCACCCCCCCCCTCTAGACATACTTTCGATCCTACACGGTGAAACCAACAACGGCAAGCATCCGACCGCAGTTGTGCGATCAGGGTGGTCCTCAATGTCAAAGATGATAGGCGTGCTGGACCATTTCAGAAGTTTGCACGATTCGACAGGTGGTTCTGCCGCTTTAACTTCCCGCGCCCACTGTTTGAGCTGGCGGTGAGAAGTATGCAGAGAAGCACCGCCGTCAACACACAAGACTTCTGTAGCTTTCTGAAACTCCTGCTCACTGTTCTCGACATCATCCATATCTTCGTCGTCGTCTTCGTCTTCATCCTTGTCGCGGCCGCGGGGAGGTTTGTCTCCTTGCCGCTGCTTGGCCTTGCCGCGGCGTCCTCCTCGGCCAGGGTGCTTCTTGCCGGCCTCTCCACCGCCTCCTTGGGCTGTCTCCTTGTCGCGCCGCTCGTACTCAGCTTTTTGTTGCTGGACAAGCTGCTCGACCTTCTTGTAGCTCTGGAGATCATGGCCCTTGGTGCGGTGGATCTTGCAGTACTGCTTGTCGGAGCCGTCCTGCTTGTCGGCGGCCGCCACAGCTTGGCAATTGGTGCATGCGGCAACCTCCTTGCCGGAGCTGCCAACTTTGGCTTGCTTGGCGCCACCGTCGTTGCCGGACTGCTCAACGACTAGTACCTCTTTGCCTTTCTTCTTCCTGTTGCGCCTTCGGTTTTTCTTTGCTGGGGCAGCATCTTCGCTGTCAGTTCCTCCTGCTCCAGTATTCTCTCCGGGGAGTTTCATCCCTTCTTCAGCGCGTGCACACTTGTCGGCCAGGGCGTACAGCTCGCTGACGTCTCTGATCCTGCTCATCGCCATCTCCTCCCGCATCCTGCGATTACGCATGTTCTGATGGAACGCGCTGATAACCGCGGTAGGGTGGATGTCAGGGATGTTGCGCTGTACACGGCTGAATCTTTGGATATACTTGCGCAGGGGCTCTCCTTCCTTCTGGGCAAGCAGGTGGAGGTCGCTCTCTTGGCCATGTGGTTTGTGGCCGCCCATAAAGGCGCCGACAAACTGATGGCACAAGTCCGCCCAAGAGGATATGGAGTTGTCCAGCAAGTGCATGAGCCAGGACCTGACTTCTGGCTTGAGCACAAGCGGGAAGTAGTTGGCAAGGACCTTGTCGTCCCGCCCCCCGGCAGCTTGCACCGCAATGGTGTAGATGCTGAGGAACTCTGACGGGTGCGACTTGCCGTCATACTTCTCCGGTACGTCTGGCTCGAAATGCTTCTGGCTGGGCCACTGGACTTGCCGCAGCTCACGGGTAAACGCAGGGCAACCTACCGCGTACGGCAAGTCGCCTGGTTCTCCGGGCACATACATGTCAACAGAGGGCCCAGCGCGCAGGTCTGATTGACGCCGCGCTTCTCTTCGGCGCTTGATGCGTGTTCGAGCGTCTTCTTGTTGTCGTTCATGAAGAGCTTGGCGCTGATCGCGACGAGCTCGCGGATCTGATGACGTGGTGGAGTCGCTGTCGTGGTGGATCCGGCGATTCGGCGATCTTGGCCTTCGGGGCGGAGAGTGCACAGTGGTTGCACCCTCGCCGGTCTTGTCGCCACCGGCTCACGCCTGGCTCACTTGCCGCGGCAACGATGCACTCAGCTGCCGTGGGTTGTCACCGTTGGCGAAGCCGATGAGGCTCTGGATAGTGGCCCTCCAGTCATCGATCTTCTCTGGCGCTGGAGGGTAATCTAGGAGCAGTTGGGTCCGTGCCAACGCTTCTGCCGGAGTGGCGAGCGGTGGCGGCGAACGGTGGGAGGAACGGGATATGCTCGGACTTCTAACTATGTTAGAAGGAGCAATATCTCGTCCAAGCGACCATGCCCCGCTCGCGCCAGCATGTTGGCGCGCACGCTGGTCTTGAGCACTCCGGGATCCACCAGCTTGATCTTGGCCCAGCAAACGTATGGTACCGTGAGTACCATGACGCCGCTGGTCCCGCGCCTCCTGAGATGGGCGCGATGCGTGTACGGACGCCGAGGTCTTGGAGTGCGCTCGGTCGTTGTGGGAGCTGACCGCGCCGCCGATGTGCAGCGCAGTCTTGTCCTTCGACCTAGCAGCACCATGAGCCCCCTCGTCGGCGCCCGCTCTTCCGCCAACGCCTACTCCACCAGCCGTTCGCTTTGGCGATGGTAGGCTCGGCGCAGACGGAGCAGCTGCCTCCGAAATCTTCTTCTTCGGCGGCATGTTGATGAAGATGACGAAGATTCGGCTCGTGCGAACGTTGGATCAGGTTCACACAGCCTCGACACACCCCCTACCTGGCGCGCCAAAGATGTCGGGGGTGCTGATCCCACGGACACCTATGGGACCACGGCGGACCGGGGCCCCTTTCGGTTCGGCAGGGGGGCGGAGAGTGCACGAAGAGCAGATCGAGGCGAATGCACGAGCGACGCGATCAGTTTACCCAGGTTCGGGCCGCACCGATGCTTAAAACCCTACTCCTGCTTTGATATGTATTGTGTTCTTGCTCGGGAGCAATGAATGCTACAGTACACTTGGATGGCTAGCGAGACCGAGCATGAGAATGATCGTCCCCCCGTCCCTGTTGCGCATGGGCCTCCTTTTATATGTCAAAGGAGTCACCGACAGGTGGCAACAGGCATGAGGGTAAAAAAGTAAAAGAAGTGGTGGTTGGCACCACCGCTTACTACAGTTGTATCATACCTAACCCTGACGGCAGGGGACAAAGGCATTAAATGCCTATCTGTGTCGCCTAGACGGTGCAGAAAGGGACCGCTAGGGACGCCATTGCTTGCCACGATGGCTATCTTGTCAGCGACGCTTGCCATCGTGTACCTCTAGCTGCACAGCCTTCCGCCACGTACGCCTGGAAGGGTCCCAGAGCGACACGTTGGCGGATGTGCTGGAGCACAGGTACATGATGGAAGCTTGCCGCGGCAAGTGCCTTGCCGTGGTTATTATCTTATCGCATCCAGGAGTTTGTCGCTCGCTGGGCCTTGCCGGGACACATGATGTGTTGCAGCAAGTTCCTTGAGATGCCTTGGTTGGCCTCCCCGGCAATCTCCTCTTGCTGGGGTCTTGTCTCCTTCTCGGCAAGCTCCTCTTGCTGGGGTCTTGGATACTTTGTTCTTGAATGGCTCCAAAGGAACCATGGAGGATCTTGGCGGTCGCCCGGCAAGCCTTGCCGCGGGACGCTGCGACTGACCATGCACAAGTTCGGGATACTAAGGTACCCCTACTTTAGTACACCGACATGATTGTTGTGTGCTTGACATCATGGTACTGCAGGAGCTTTACATACTCCAGAATAGTGGGGTCATAATTCTTGTGTGAGTGCAAGAATACTAGCATGTCATCAGTTAGCATGAGCTGGTGATTATGATTGTACTCAATGTCCACTGCCACGAATGTGTCATCCTCCTGCACCTTCACCCTCATTCTTGCATTGCAGCCCGTCCTCTGCGATGTTTTGTTTCGCTTCCTGTTGGCCTCTAAAACAGAAGATGTGTGTATCCCTTGGAAGGCGCAAACAAAATACTTATGGTTGTCATTTCCACCCGTCTTCCTGATTCCAAAACTAGCGTGCCTGGCGTATCTGTTATAAAATTCCCTTGCTTTCTCTACATCTTTGAATCGCATATTTAGTCTTGGTATTAGATAATCCGATAGATCCGGCGTCTGTAGAAAAAGAAAAAAATTCCAAACAGCATGTTAAAATGCAGTTTATGAACTTTTTATTCTGGAGGGAGCAGAAAATGTACAGATAATACAAGATGCGTATATAAATATTTTTTGTTTCACTTACATGCATGTATGATCGCAACTCCGCCGTTGTTGGCTGCTGTCCCTCTGGGATGGGGCATGGCGGAGTAATCATAGAAAGATGGAGTAGTGGATCACGAGGAGGAAGGAGGGCTGAAGATGGCCTCTCTCGTGTTTGCATCCTTTTTGCTTGAGGTGGTTGTGGAGGTATTGCGATCCTGGTCTTGGTTTGCTCTTTTGTTTTGTGAAGCAATCCATCTACCTTATGCCCCGTAGAATTCTGACTTGTAGCAGCAGCAGCAGGATCAAACGGTGGTAGTGTGCAGATCACTCTCCTCCATATGTGTGTTGCTGTTGGATTTGTCCTGGGATCCTGTTTAGTTGCTTCACTTTGGCATTGATGAGGCACACCAGGATAACCTCCAGAGTTAAACGCAGGACTTGAGCTAACCCCCTCCTCCATCGGCGTGCTTGGGAGCCTGCTTGTGGATACAAAGAATTCGCGGGGGATTTTCGGCGTCACCCAATTAGGTGGAGGCGCAAAACTATGCGGATAGGGCTGTGACCCAGCATCTTGGAAGTATCCATGTGTTTCGGGTGTCATCCATTTTTGGTCTGGAGCAGGTTGGTAATGTTGTTGGTGTGTTTGAGGCGTGACCCATTGAGGGGGTGGTGTAACACGTACAGGCTTTGGATTGCGTACTTGCTGTTGGGAACTTCTAAGCTTCTTCATGCGTCTATCATCTTCCTGACATAAAATAAAAAAATGTGTATTAGCACACAAGTTATATCTGCATATACCTTTGTAACTGAACTTAGCATTATTCACAGCCTGAACTTCTCATATATAAAGTGGTGAGAGCTATCACACTATGCACTGAGTTGAGCATATGCCAATGCCTTTGTACCTGAACTGAGCACCCTTCACAGAATTAACTTCACATCCTGTTTTTTAATTCTACAATATTTTATTACTTATATGCACCTGAACTGGGCACTGTCCACAACCTGAACTTCCTGTTTTGTAAAGGGGAAATACTGTCTACAGTTTAAAAAACCTGAACCTTCATGCGTTTGAATGGATGGACTGCTAGTGCATACCAACCTGACCTTCATGTCATATCACGTGTATGTTTTATTTTCCTTTTTTTTGCACAGAACCAGAGACATACCAACCTGAACTCTAGCACACTTACTAGTTGAACTTCATATGTGAATGTGAATGCAGGCAGATTTTATAGTGTTTGTAGCCTGGACTGAGGCTCACATACTACCTGAACTTCACATGCCGGTAATCAGGAAGATTTTTACAATGCTGTTTTGTAGCCTGGACTGAGGCTCACACACTACCAGAACTTAACATGGTTGTAAGCAGGCAGAATTTTAAAAAGCTTTTGTAGCTTGGACTGAGGCTCACACACCACCTGAACTTCACATAGCTATAGGCAAATAACAAACCGAAGGAAGGAAGAAGTTCAACCATACCCTGGCTAGAAGTCCAGCCAATCTTTTTCCAGCAGCTGATAGGCCACCTTGAGAAAAATTCGTCGTGGAGGTCGTAGAGGAATTCCATGGCAATCCATGTCTTGCAGGGGGCGCGAAGTTCATCTACACAAAGCAAGAAGGTCAGAGAAGGCAAGATTGAAGAAGAAGGCAAAATTGGGACGAAGTTCATGTACTTTTGCCGCTGAATTTGAGGGCACGGCCAATGCCGCCTCCGTGGAGGAGTTGCTCCGTTGGTCGCACTGCTCGCCGTTGCTTGCGTCGGGGCCGTCATTTGGTCTGCCAAGGCTTCGGGCGGTGACGATGGGACGAGGATGTGGCTTCTTGAAGTCCATGGCGGCTTCGCCGCGTCCAGGCGATGCGGGCTCCCTCATGCCGGTGTCCGCCGTCGCTCGCTCGCCCGCGCCGGTGGCCGGCCAGGAGTTGGGGAAGGAAGGGAGGCGGCGGATCTGGCAGGGGATGTCGGGGGATCGAGGGGAGGAGGGGGGCTGGGGCGGCTCGAGATCGGGATCGTGATCAGGTGGATCCTGTCGGGGGGCCTCGGGATCCAGTGGATCCTGTCGGGCCGGCGGCAGTTCGGAAGTTCGGGAGGGCCCTGTCGGGCCTTATATAGGGCTGCTGTGATCCAAATAGTTATTCTAATCCTGGGATTAGAATAGTGCCACTCTCTCTCTCTCTCTCTCTATATATATATATATATATATATATATATATATATCTGTTAGGCTTCAAGTGTGTGAAAGGCATCAAGATTCCATTCGCGAGGGGGGCTGTGTTTACACGTCATACCATGGGTTCCATGAATCACCATATCCAGAGATTCGTCGACACAGCTTGTTGCCAGATAATCTTCAGTGTGTGAAAGGCATCAAGATTCCATGCGATGGATGACTTTTGCAAACCCGACATGCGGCGATGTGGTTCATGCCAACAGAAAATATACACAACTTGATTCGTGCTGATATCTAGACTGAGCCATGTATTCTGCTGCTGTAGCACGACCCTCTTTTGTTGGATATTATGTATTGTTGTTAGTTTGAAGCACTCCTCTGGTTTGAAGGATAGATACCTTCCTGGGATCAAGTGCATCCTAACTCACCTGCGTAGGATGTACTGATAATGATGATGGAGATGCTGTGTAGAAGCCATATATATTAGTCAGGCTTCAAGTGCGTACTTTTTAGTTAAACCTATGTATAAATTGTGACACTAAATATGACTAGTAAGTAGTACAGTAGCAGTACTAGTATACGTCCTTCAAATTATTCATCATTTCCACACATTGAATTGACGTGACAACACGCTGCATGTTAGGTGACACAAGAATCCCGGCGGCGTGTTCGGGTATTCTGGACTTCAGATTTGGAGTACCACTTATCTGTCGAAATCTTTCATCATCCACTTAAAACAGTCGATTGATCATACATTGTGTACCATATAACTGGAATTACCGGTGCAAGTCGAAGAAGGATTGGCCGGTGCTTCCGGCTGGCGTCAAGTTCGATCCCACGGATCAGGAGCTGATCGAGCACCTCGAGGCCAATGTGAGTGCTGACAGCACGAGATTTCAATCTCTCATCGATTTGTTCATACCAACCATCGACAGCGAGCACGGCATATGCTACACCCAACCTGAGAAACTTCGAGATAAGACACCGATCAGCCGTCTACTTGCACTAACATATTCCTTTGTTTATAGCTCTATTTTTCTTTTTAGACGCAGACCTGGTGAAGCAATTACAATTTGACAGTTAATAAAAAATGAAACAAGTGACTGCAACATGCCAAAGATGTTACGAATATGCCAACTAGGTACACTAAAACCTGTATTCCACAATACTACAGGTATCACACTGAGTGGCCTGAGGAAGCATTTCTTCTAGCGCAATTCTAGGGCGTTCAAAAGGGGCACGTGGACGCGTCGCAAGATACAGTCGGAGTGCGGCATGCACGCGTTTGGCACAAAACCAGCAATACCTTGCCCGTGATGGTCAACGGCCGGCAGACGGGCAGCAAAAAAGGTTCTGGTGTTGCACACCAACAAGAACTTCGACCAGCAGAGGACCAACTGTGTTATGCACAAGTACCACCTCGGGGACAGGGAGCAAGAGAAGGAGCGGGAGCTGGTCCTCTGCAAGATTTTCTACCAGACGAACACTAGGGCCAGGAGTAAAAAGATTATAAGTTAGTTTGGTATTGGTAGTTGTACTACCTTGTCGTCCGCAAGTTGGTATTGTTGTTAACGATCTTTTGTTATGAACTTGCATTTGCTTCCAACCATCATGCCGAGGGTCGACGTGGATATAAATCTGAATCATTTGTTTCAAAACGAATTTTCAGGCACCTGATTTTTATTTGATGGGTAGCATAAGCACCCACCATTCGAATTCCCAGTTCTCCAATTTTTTTGAAACAAGTGCATGCACTTATTATCACGATAAAAAACAATATCTGTGTTGCATCCCAGTTATTAGTCTGTACTTGAAGAATTCTCTCGTTTATTGAGCACGTATATTGTTTTTTCAGGTTGACCAAGTTTCAACTGGGCTGTAGACTGCCCAGGGTTGGTTTTGTTTTAATAGGCCCAGCCCATGACGACAACGGGGCACAAAGATCCAGCGGGTATCTACTGGCCTCTGGCCCGCCAGCGTTAGTTATATTTTGTCTTACAACATCCGCAGGCAGTTTTTTTACTGAATCAAACACACAACCCAGTTCTATTTTCCTCTTGAAACACATGTCCTACATCTGTTTTCTAATCTCCACCTGTACTTTTACTAGTTCATATACATGTATCATTATATTGAAAACACATAAAATTCCCTTTTCATATTTACATCCTTATTTTCGTTGTTTTTTCCCACCCAGCGTTGATATTTTTACCACAGGTTTTCCCTTAAACCAACTCAATTGTCTTATTTGCTTACAAAAACAAAGCAATTTTTTTGGCAAATCAATAAGTTCTTACAAAATGTTAATCATTTCGGGATTACAACAGTTCAGACTCCACCGAAATATGCAAAATAAGGTTGAACTTTTTGACCGTGGTCCTGGGCAGAAAAAGGTTGGAATAAATTACTTAAGAATTAGCAAATGGGCTTCAAATTATAAAAAATAGCAAATGGGCTTTATGTTGTCTGCCACAGATTTGGAGGCTGACATGTGGGCCTACTAAGTTCATGCGTACACAAGGTTTCTCAAAAAAGAAACTTAGTCAACAATCGACTCTACCAGCGTCAGATCATTAGATGTGAATCTAACGACAATCATGCTTCTTCAGTCTCTGATCTTCCTGCCCCAGCCCCCCAAACCAGCGCCGTCGGAACCGCCTGCTCCAGCCTCCCGTGGCCGGCAGTGCTGCCGGGCAGGCCTCACGGCCCCATCATACTCGCATCCCTGTCCTGTCTATCCCTCTACTAACCCACACCTCCTATTATTTTCCGGCGACGGCAGCCGAACCAGTCAACCCTCGTACACTCCACCGTGTGGGCAGCCACTGCCGTGTCTTCCCCGGCTCCGTGTCGTTCCCTTTGTAGGCCTCGCCGTCGTCCATTGCCCTGGTGCTCTGGGCGCGGCGTGGTCAACGATGTCCATCCAACGGCCGTAGTGCTTCTTCAACCTGTGGTCTTCTTGCCCCAGCCGCCCAAGGTAGCGCCGGTCGTGTCGCATGCTCCTGCCTCCCGTGGTCGGCTGTGGTGCCGCAGAGGCCTCACCGTCCCCATACTACTCTCACCGCTGGCCAGGCCATCCCTCCACTCACCCACTCCGCCTGTTATTCTGCGGCGATGGCAATCTCACACAACCCTCGTACTCCTCTCCGCGTGGGCATCCACTGCCGTGTCTTCCCCGGCTCCGCTTCGTCCCCTTCCTAGGCCTCGCCGTCGTCCACTGCTGTGCTGCTCTCAGCGCGGCGTGGTCAATGTGGTCAAAGACCAACTTCCATTAGAAGAGTACTGTACGTGGAGAGGCCGACAGCTGGGTCCACGGCAACCGCAAGGAAGTGCCTCCTTATTACGCGCAAAATTATTATTCCTCCACCTGGCAGTAGGGACCCACCAGACGGGCCACCAGTATTTCACGAAAAAAATGTTTCCCCCTGACTGCTGGGACCCACTAGACGAGTCACCATATTTCGAGAAAAAAACATTTGCCCCTGACTGCTGGGACCAACCAGACGGACCACCGTATTTCGTGAAAAAAACGTTCCCCCCGCCGTCAGCTCGGACCCACTGGAAGTGCCTCCTTATTACGCACAGAAAAATGAATACTTCCCCTGCTAGCTGGGACCCACCATGGTGGGAGGCTGACTTGTGGGCCTACTAAGTTGAGGGGGATGGAGGGCTTTGTCAACTTAGTCAATATGAACGATTCTAGCTCCAATGACCGTACAATGTCCATCCAACGGCCGTCGTGCTTCTTCAATCTCTGCTTTTCTTGCTCCAGCCGCTCAAACAAGCGTCATCGGGACTGCCTGCTCCCTCCTCCCCGCGGCCGGCTCTGCTGCCGCGTAGGCCTCACCGCCCCACCGTACTCCCATTGCTGGCATAGCCATCCCTCTACTCACCCACACCTACTGTTATTCTCCGGCGACGGCAGACGAACCAGTAAACCCTCGTACAGTCGTACTCCCCTCCGCGTGGGAAACAACTGCTGAGTCTTCCCTGCCTCCGTGTCGTTCCCTTCCTAGGCCTCGCCGTCGTCCACCGCCATGGTGCTCTCGGCGCGGCCTGGTCAACGTGCTCAACGACCGACATGCATTTGAAGTGGGACTGTACGTGGAGAGGCCAACAGCTGGGTCCACGGCCGCACGCAAGGAAATGCCTCCTTATTACACGCAAAATAATGATTCCTCCACCTGACATCAAGGACCCACCGAAAGGGCCTCTGTATTTCGTGCAAAAAATGTTACCACCGCTGACAGCTTAGATCCACTAGCTATATCTTCACACGCAAGGAAGTGCCTCCTTATTACGTACAAAAAAATGAATACTCCCCCTGTTAGCTAGGACCTACTATAGTGGCAGGCTGACTTGTGGGCCTACTAAGTTGACGGGGATGGAGGGCTTTGTCAACTTAGTCAGTATGCACGATTCTAGCTCTAGTGACCGTATGATGTCCATCCAACGGTCATAGTGCTTCTTCAACCTCTGGTCTTCTTCCTCCAGCCACCCAAACCAGCGCCGGTCGTGCCTCGTGCTCCTGCCTCCAGTGGCCGGCTGCGATGCGGCGGAGGCCTCACCGCCCCCTACTACTCCCACCTCTGGCCAGGCCATCCCTCTACTCACCCACACCCCCTGTTATTCTGCAGCGACGGCAGCCTCACACCGCAGCGAACCAGTGAACCCTCGTACTCCTCTACGCGTGGGCATCCACTGCCGCGTCTTCCCCGGCTCCGCGTCGTCCCCTTCCTAGGCCTCATCATCGTCCATCGCCCTGGTGCTCTCGGCGTGGCGTGGTCAACATGGTCGAGGAACGGCTTCCATCGGACATGGACTATACGTGGAGAGGCTGACAGCTGGGTCCACGGCTGCAGCAAGGAAGTGCCTCCTTATTACGTGCAAATTAATTATTCCTCCACCTGACAGCGGGGATCCACCGGATGGGCCACCGTATTTCGTGAAAAAAATGTTTCCCCCGTAACTGCTGGGACCCACCAGCTGCACCGTCGCACGCAAGGAAGTGCGTCCGGGCAAAAAAAAAACAATTTGCCCCCCTGACTGCTGGGACCCACCAGCTACATCTTCGCACACAAGGAAGTGCCTGACAGTCGGGACCCACCTGGTCGAAGCATACGTAGCGTTGTCATTCTGGTCGCGAATGTGTACGTACATACTGGTCGATGTAGAGGCGCGCACGTATCGTAGTAGAGGCACACGTAGCATGTACAAGTACGTACAGCGGCCGGGGTGCAAGAAAGAAAATATGGCCATGTATGTGTACATACGGGCGGGGTCTCGAACGCCTACTCACGCATACGTATGGCCAGGGCTCTTGTACATGGCTAGGTTGGAACGGAGAAACAACGTCGTCGTCGTGTTCATGGGGAGGCAACGGAATGCGTCGTGTTCATGGGGACGCAACAGAATGCGTCGTGTTCATGGGGAGGCAACGGAATGCGTTGTGTTCATCGGGAGGCAACGGAACGCGTGGGAGCCAACCGGCTGGGTCAGAACGGAATGCGTGGTCGTGTACATCGGGAGGGCTTGGACGGAACAAGCGATGCAAACGAGGCCTGGCGTACCGCAGAACGGAGGAAACAGACCTCCTACGGTCGAAACGGGGGTCCTGTTGATCGGGAGGGGTGTGGCGTACCGCAAAACGGAGGAAACGAACCCCCTGCGGTCGAAACGGGGGTCCTGTTGATCGGGAGGGGTGTGGCGTACCGCAAAACGGACGAAACGGACCTCCTACGGTCGAAACGGGGGTCCTGTTCATCGGGAGGGGTGTGGCGTACCGCAAAACGGGACTCCACAGGATACTGTTCATCTCCACCGTCGACCTCCTCCAGCCTCCATGGGCTACCGCCGACCTCCTCCAGGCTCCACAGGCTCCTGTTCATCCAGCCTCCATCGTGCGCTACTCCACCGGCTACTATTCAACCACCCCTCCACAGGCACCCGTCCACCATCTACTGTTCATCCAGCCCTCCACACCACGGGTCCTGTTCAACCACCCCTCCACGGGCACCCCTCTACCGTCTACTATTCATCCAACCCTCCACACCACGGGGTCCTGTTCATCCAGAGGCAACGCCACTGTTCACTGTTCATCCAACCCCCCCCCCCCCCGCCCCCACAACGCTCACTGTTCATCCAATCAATCGGCTTCCGTTAGCAGGAAGTAGCGAAGGAATTGCTCGATCGGTTTCCGTTAACAGCCATCGATCGATCGCTCGGGTTCAGCAACGCGTAGCCTGCAGTGCAATCGCTCGGGTTCAGTTAGAGCCCAACGCTTCGCTTGGGTTCAGTTAGAGCCAACACCTCACACACACGCGCGTACGTGTACGAGAGAAACGCGCATCGCTCGGCCCCCGACCTCCCACCGTATCCGGGAACTCCTTGAAATTTTCCTCGCCCACGCTTCTACCACGGTTTTTTCCATCATGGACGGCCCGAAGAATGTCATGCAGCTACGTATCCGGCCCGCCCAGGACGAAAAGCCCATTTTCTTTCATGATTTTTTGTCATGGAAGTAGGAGCCCACCACATCTATGATGATACCGGGTTTTGTCACAATTATCGTCATAGAAGTGTCATATGTATGACAGAAAAAAATTCGCTCGGCCCAAAATGTCACAAATGTGTCTTTTTTGTAGTGTATTCTTGTGGCCATGATGCCAATATTTATGAAGATGAATTTGCTATAGCTCCTTATGTTAAACATGAGATCGTTGCTATTGGACCGATACTTAATAGTTCCTTCGATGAAAAGCATGATTGCAATGATGTTATTATAAATTCTCTTAATGTCAATTGTGTTAACAATATGCAAAACCCTAATCTTGGGGATGCTAGTTTAGCTATGTCTATTACTTGTTGCAATAATCATGATTGGGGTGCTTCTTCTTATGATCTTGAAAATTTAGTTAAGCCCCATGATGAATATGATATTGATAATAGTGTTTGTAATATTATTGAAAGTGGGTTTGGAAGAGTGTCAACTTTAGATCCCACATATTTTGAGAATGTTCAATCTTATGAAATTTTTGATAAAAGTGGGTTTGGAGAGGTCATGACTTTAGTTAATGTTAATCCCACTATTTTGGAAGAGTTTCAACTTTACATACATGTGGATCTTGTTAATAATTTACTGATGATCCTACATGTAATTATTATGAGAGGAAAATATGGTTGTAGAAATTTTCATGTTACTAGATTACCTCTCATTATGTTGAGATTGCTATTGTTTCTTTCCGCTTTCTTGCATATGCTAGTTTTTGCTTCCCTTGATAATTTGTTTTCCTATAAGATGCCTATGCATATGAATTATGTTAGACTTAGATGTTTTTGTCACGTGTTCTATGATGCTCTCTTTGTCTTTCATGTGAGCATCATTGAAATATTATGCCTAGCTAGGGGCGGTAAACGATAGCGCTTGTTGGGAGGCAACCCAATTTTATTTTTTTCCTTGCTTATTGCTCCGGTTTAGTAATAAAAAATTTATCTAGCCTCTGTTTTTGTTGTGTTTAATTAGTGTTTGTGCCAAGTAGAACTGTTGGGAAGAGTTGGGGAAAGTCTTTTTAATCTTGCTGTAAAAAAACAGAAACTTTAGCGCTCACAAGAATTGCTTCCATTTTTATTTGGAAAGTGATATTTAGTTAATTATTTTTGCAGATGCTTAATACATAAATTCCTCAAGTCCAGAAATTTATTTTAGAATTTTTGGGGTTCCAGATCTTGCGCTAGCTACAGATTACTACAGACTGTTCTGTTTTTGACAGATTCTGTTTTTCGTGTGTTGTTTGTTTATTTTGATGAATCTCTGGCTAGTAAAATAGTTTATAGACCATAGAGAAGTTGGAATACAGTAGGTTTAACACCAATATAAATAAAGAATGAGTTCATTACAGTACCTTGAAGTGGTCTTTTGTTTTCTTTCGCTAACGGAGCTCACGAGATTTTCTACTTTAAGTTTTGTGTTGTGAAGTTTTCATGTTTTGGGTAAAAGATTTGATGGATTATGGAACAAGGAGTGGAAAGATCCTAAGCTTGGGAATGCCCATGGCAGCCCAAGATAATATAAGGACACCTAAAAGCCAAAGCTTGGGGATGCCCCGGAAGGCATCCCCTCTTTCATCTACTTCCATCGGTAACTTTCCTTGGAGCTATATTTTTATTTACCACATGATATGTGTTTTTCTTGGAGCGTCTTATATTATTTGAGTCTTTATTTGTTAGTTTTACACAATCATCCTTGCTGTACACACCTTTTGAGAGATACACACATGATTCGGAAATTGTTAGAATACTCTATTGGCTTCACTTATATCTTTTGAGTTATATAGTTTTTGCTCTAGTGCTTCACTTATATCTTTTAGAGCAAGTCAGTGGATTTTTTTTATAGAAACTATTGTTCTCTCATGCTTCACTTAGATTATTTTGAGAGTCCTACAAAACAGCATGGTAATTTTCTTTAATTATGTTAGGCATTCAAGATTAATAAAAAACTTCTTATGAGTGTGTTGAATACTATGAGAAGTTTGATACTTGATAATTGTTTTGAGCTTTTGGAGATGGTAATATTAGAGTCATGCTAGTCGAGTAGTTGTGAATTTGAGAAATACTTGTGTTAAAGTTTGTGATTCCCGTAGCATGCACGTATGGTGACCCGTTATGTGATGAAGTCGGAGCATGATTTATTTATTGATTGTCTTCCTTATGAGTGGCGGTCGGGGAAAAGCGATGGTCTTTTCCTACCGATATATCCCCCTAGGAGCATGCGCGTAATACTTTGCTTTGATAACTTGTAGATTTTTGCAATAAGTATATGAGTTCTTTATGACTAAGGTTGAGTCCATGGATCATACGCACTTTTCTTCCTTCCACCATTGCTAGCCTCTCTAATACCGCGCACCTTTCGCCGGTATCATACACCCACCATATACCTTCCTCAAAACAGCCACCATACCTACCTATCATGGCATTTCAATAGCCATTCCGAGATATATTTCCATGCAACTTTCCAGCATTCCGTTTACTATGACACCCTCCATCATTGTCATATTGCTTTGCATGATCATGTAGTTGACATTGTATTTGTGGCAAAGCCACCGTTCATAATTCTTTCATACATGTCACTCTTGATTCATTGCATATCCCGGTACACCTCCGGAAGCATTCACACAGTCATATTTTGTTCTAAGTATTGAGTTGTAATTGTTGAGTTGTAAGTAAATAAAAGTGTGATGATCATCATTTTTAGAGCATTGTCCCAAGTGACGAAAGGATGATGGATACTATGATTCCCCCACAAGTCGGGATGGAAAAAAGAGGCCATATAAAAAGTCCCAAATAAAAAAATGAGAGAAAAAGAGAGAAGGGACAATGCTACTATCCTTTTACCACACTTGTGCTTCAAAGTAGCACCATGATCTTAATAATAGAGAGCCTCCTATGTTATCACTTTCTTATACTAGTGGAATTTTTCATTATAGAACTTGGCTTGTATATTCCAATGATGGGCTTCCTCAAAATGCCCTAGGTCTTCGTGAGCAAGCGAGTTGGATGCACACCCACTTAGTTCCTTTTGTTGATCTTTCATATACTTATAGCTCTAGTGCATCTGTTGCATGGCAATCCCTACTCACTCACATCGATATCTATTGATGGGCATCTCCATAGCTCGTTGATACGCCTAGTTGGTGTGAGACTATCTTTCCCCTTTTTTGTCTCCTCCACAACCACCATTCTATTCCACCTAAAGTGCTATGTCCATGGCTCACACTCATGTATTGCATGAAGATTGAAAAAGTTTGAGAACACCAAAAGTATGAAACAATTTATTGGCTTGTCATCGGGGTTGTGCATGATTTAAATACTTTGTGTGGTGAAGATAGAGCAAAGCCAGACTATATGATTTTGTAGGGATAACTTTCTTTGGCCATGGTATTTTGAAGAGACATAATTTCTTAGTTAGTATCCTTGAAGTATTATTATTTATATGTCAATATTGAACTTTTGTCTTGAATCTTTTGGACCTGAATATTCATACCACAATTAAGAAGAATTACATTGAAATTATGCCAAGTAGCATTCCACATCAAAGATTCTGTTTTTATCATTTACCTACTCGAGGACAAGCAGGAATTAAGCTTGGGGATGCTTGATACGTCTCCAACGTATCTACAATTTTTTATTGTTCCATGCTATATTATATTCTGTTTTGGACATTATTGGGTTTTATTATATACTTTTATATTATTCTTGGGACTAACCTATTAACCGGAGGCCCAACACAGAATTGCTGTTTTTTCCTATTTTAGGGTTTCGCAGAAAAAGAATATCAAACGGAGTCCAAACGGAATGAAACCTTCGGGAACGTGATTTTCGGAACGAACAAGATCCACTGGACTTGGACCCTACGTCAAGCAACCAACAAGGAAGGCACGAGGTAGGGGGCGCGCCTACCCCCCCCCCCCCCCCCCAGGCGCGCCCTCCACCCTCGTGGGCCCCCTGTTGCTCCACCGACGTACTCCTTCCTCCTATATATACCTACGTACCCCAAACTACCAGATACGGAGCCAAAACCCTAATTCCACCGCCGTAACTTTCTGTATCCACGAGATCCCATATTGGGGCCTTTTCCGGAGCTCCGCCGGAGGGGGGCATCGATCATGGAGGGCTTCTACATCAACACCATAGCCCCTTCGATGAAGTGTGAGTAGTTTACTTCAGACCTATGGGTCCATAGTTATTAGCTAGATGGCTTCTCTTCTCTCTTTTTGGATCT
This sequence comes from Triticum monococcum, assembly GCA_034509565.1. Taxonomy (NCBI): domain Eukaryota; kingdom Viridiplantae; phylum Streptophyta; class Magnoliopsida; order Poales; family Poaceae; genus Triticum; species Triticum monococcum. Next base: position 74,627,189 of record CM067847.1, on the reverse strand, counting down.
CAATACAAAGTTCTCCCCCTCTCTTGTGGAGATCTATTCGATGTAATCTTCTTTTGCGTTGTGTTTGTTGAGACCGATGAATTTTTGGTTTATGATCAATTTTATCTATGAACAATATTTGAATCTTCTCTAAATTCTTTGATGTATGATTGGTTATCTTTGCAAGTATCTTCGAATTATCAGTTTGGGTAGGCCTACTAGATTGATCTTTCTTGCAGTGGGAGAAGTGCTTAGCTTTGGGTGCAATCTTGCGGTGTCCTTTCCCAGTGACAGTAGGGGCAGCAAGGCACGTATTGTATTGTTGCCATCGAGGATAACAAGATGGGGTTTATATCATATTGCATGAGTTTGTCCATCTACATCATGTCATCTTGCTTAAAGCGTTACTTTGTTCTTTTGAACTTAATAATCTAGATGCATGCTGGATATCGGTCGATGTGTGGAGTAATAGTAGTAGATGCAGGCAGGAGTCGACCTACTTGTCTCGGAGGTGATGCCTATATACCTGATCATACCTAGATATTCTCATAACTATGCTCAGTTCTGTCAATTGCTCATTAGTAATTTGTTCACCCACCGTAAATACTTATGCTCTTGAGAGAATCCACTAGTGAAACTTATGGCCCCCGGGTCTTTCTTTCATCATATTAATCCTCCAATACTTAGTTATTTCCTTTGCCATTTATTTTACTTTTCATATTTTATTTCTCTTTATCATAAAAATACCAAAAATATTATCCTATCATATCTATCAGATCTCACTCTCGTAAGTGACCGTGTAGGGATTGACAACTCCTTATCACGTTGGTTGCGAGGATTTATTTGTTTGTGTAGGTGCGAGGGACTCGTGCGCGGCCTCCTACTGGATTGATACCTTTGTTCTCAAAAACTGAGGGAAATACTTATGCTACTTTGCTGCATCACCCATTCCTCTTCAAGGGAACACCAACGCAGTGCTCAAGAGGTAGCAGCTTCCACCTCACGACAAGGTGAACCAAGAGTTGACATGGAAGCATCCACGAGTGGGACACATCAAGATGAAGAAAATGAGGAAGTACACCAAGATGAACCTCGTCAACCTCCTTCTACACCACAACAAGAGAATGACAACGTCAATAATGAAGAAGGCAAAGAAAAAGGACAAGATGATGAAGAAGATGTTCCACCCCGACCCAAGCAAAATCTCCCACGCATTCAAGCAAGAGTCGCTAGAGACCATCCCGTCGAGCAAATCTAAAATGATATTAAAAACGGGAGAATCATTCACTCTAAAACTCGTTTCTCTAATTTTTGTGAACATTATTCATTCATCTCTAGCATTCAACCTATGAAGGTTGAAGAAGCATTGGAATACCTGGATTGGATAAATGCCATGCGTGAAGAGCTACACAACTTTGAGAGAAACCAAGTGTGGACATTGGTCGAGAAGCCCGACAACAACAACAACATCATTGGTACCAAATGGGTGTTTCGCAACAAGCAAGACGAAGATGGTCAAGTCATCCGCAACAAAGCTCGTCTCGTCGCTCAAGGCTACACTCAAGTCGAAGGTATGGACTACGGTGAGACATATGCCCCCGTTGCTAGACTTGAGTCCATCCGCATCTTACTTGCCTATGCTAATCACCATGATATCACTTTATACCAAATGGACATCAAGAGTGCTTTTCGAAACTGTGAGATTGAGGAGGAGTGAGGGAGTCCTGGATTAGGGGGTGTCCGGATGGCCGGACTATACCTTCGGCCGGACTCCTAGACTATGAAGACAAGATTGAAGACTTCATCCCGTGACCGGAAGGGACTTTCCTTGGCGTGGAAGGCAAGCTTGGCGATATGGATATGTAGATCTCCTTCTATTGTAACCGACACTGTGTAATCCTAGCCCTCTCCGGTGTCTATATAAACCGGAGAGTTTTAGTCCATAGGACGAACAACAATCATACCATAGGCTAGCTTCTAGGGTTTAGCCTCTCTGATCTCGTGGTAGATCTACTCTTGTACTACCCATATCATCAATATTAATCAAGTAGGACGTAGGGTTTTACCTCCATTAAGAGGGCCCGAACCTGGGTAAAACATCATGTCCCCTGCCTCCTATTACCATCCGACCTAGACGCACAGTTCGGGACCCCCTACCCGGGATCCGCCGGTTTTGACACCGACAAGGAGGTGTATGTTAAACAACCTCCCGGCTTCATCAATCCTAAGAAACCCGATCATGTTTACAAACTTGACAAAGCGATTTATAGTCTTAAACAAGCTCCTAGAGCGTGCTATAAATGCTTGACCAAGTTCCTTATTGAAAAAGGTTTTGAGATTGGAAAGATAGGTTTTACAATTTTTACTAAGAGGGTTAATGGTGAATTATTTGTATGCCAAATTTATGTTGATGATATCATATTTGGCTCAACTAACCCTCATTTTAGTGAGAAGTTTGGAAAACTAATGTCAGAGAAGTTTGAGATGTCTATGATGAGTGAACTCAAGTTCTTTCTTGGTTTTCAAATCAAGCAAACTAAGGAAGGCACCTTTGTCTCTCAAACAAAGTACACCAAGGACTTATTCAAGAAGTTCAACATACAATAAAGCAAAGGTATGAAAACTCCCATGCCTACTAGTGGACATCTTGATTTGACTAAGGATGGTAAACCGGTTGATCAAAAGGTTTATTGCTCTATGATTGGATCATTGTTATATCTATGTGCCTCTCGTCCCGATATTATGCTAAGTGTGTGCATGTGTGCACGATATCAAGCAGCCCCCAAAGAATGTCATCTTAAGGCTGTGAAAAGGATAGTGAGATACTTAATACATACACCAAATTTTGGCATTTGGTATCCTAAGAGGTCCTCTTTTGATCTTGTTGGCTATTCCGACTCGGACTATGCCGGAGACAAGGTTGATAGAAAGTCCACTTCAGGTACTTTTTAATTTCTTGGTAGATCACTTGTGTCTTGGTCTTCCAAGAAACAAAACTCAGTATCCTTATCCACCGCCGAAGCGGAATACATTGCCGTCGGTTCATGTTGTGCTCAATTACTTTGGATGACCCAAACTCTTAAATATTATGGGATCAATGTGAAATATGTTACATTGCTTTGTGACAATGAGAGTGCTATTAAGATTGCTCACAATCCCGTGCAACATTCTTGAACTAAGCATATTGAAGTTCGTCACCATTTCATTCGACATCATGTTGCTAAAGGGGACATTGATCTTGAACATGCTCATACCGATAAGCAATTGGCGAATATATTCACCAAACCACTTGATGAGAAAGTCCTTTGCCGTTTGAGAGGTGAAATTGAACATCATTGATGCTTCAAACTTGGAGTAGGAACTCTATTTGGATACATGCAAGGCATGAGCCCATGACTAATCCTTGACTTTTCTCTTATGATGATGATCATATGTCTTGGATATATTTGCACCCCTGCATGCTATCTAACCTTTGTAGGTACTTGGATGAATCTAAATCTATGAGATTGCAACTCACTCACATCTTGAGCAATCTCTACATCACAAAGTCTCTACTCCATGGTGGTTGAAAACAAGTAAGCATGAAACCCTTCAACATATCCTTGGACAAATTCTAAGTATCAAATTTCATTTGGTATCAAATTTCATGATTGTCATTTTGGATACACAAGTGCTCTTCCTTGCAAAACTAACCCATGTAGGTAGATGAACTCAACTCCAAGTGGTGCTCCCAATCATTCTTGTGCTACATCAACTTTGAGCACCCCACGCAAGTTCAACTACATGATCAAGATCAACACCACCACCCAAGGTATGTCATTCCATCTTAGAGAAGCTTTACCTCAAGACATAGGTCAAAGCAACTCAATAAGATGTGAATACATCAAATGCTTAAACGAAAAATGGTAACCCCATTTTGAGCTTAAACGATGAGTATGACTTATGATCAAGTGTTCTCACTTGACTCCTCAGTCAATATACTCTAACATAGGTGACTTTGTCACCGCCCAATTCTAGATGAAGTTCTCTACTGTTTCCTTGAGTTTTTGCATACTTCATCTAGATTTTCTTTTCTTTGTTGTAGTCATGCATTTCCCTGCATCCAATTCCTTGAAAATATTTCAGTTAATTCCTGGCAAATCATTGTGAGATCTTATTTTCCTAGTGAGCTGAGGTGACAAGTGTTCTCTCTGTGTTGGACTCGGTCATACCGATCTGTTGCTTTCGGTCACACTGAACCAACTCAGTGCCACTGAAGACTACAACTTGGTATCACCGATTTCACTTCGGAGAAGACAATTTGCTATTTGTTCCTATAGTTTTATTCCAGCTCCACTCGATGATTCTTGTCCTCTTCCAGCATCACAATCTATATGTTGCTTTGCTCTATGACTCAAGGACCAAACCTATTTGACTCACACTCCAGAAGATGCCTTCTCGATGTCAACGGGGGAGAAAGATCACATCAAAGCTTATTCTGTTCAAAGGGGGGGAGGAAATAGGGGGAGAAAGAGAAAAAGGGAGAGAGAGGAAATCACATCAAAGGCCCAGATGCTTGGTATTCAAGAGGAGAGAAGTCACATGTCTTTAAGAGGGGAAAGACATGTCTATGTTATAGTTATGATCTGTTTTGCTCTAATTTTTGTTTCCCTATGTTCTCCCATTATCCAATACAGGATTAAGGGGGAGAAAGACTGCTAGGGAAGGAAATTTGTGAATTCATTGCATATCTTTACCTTTTGGGGACATGTCTATATCAAATAGAGTACTCAGTACTCACTCTCTACATGTCATCCCAGTCTTGGTACTCTTGTGGTTTCTTTTGTTTGCTCTGGTGTGTAGACGTATCTTTGTTATCTAACCTACTTTGCTCAGGATAATTTCCTCCTAAGCCAACTCAAGACCACAAGGTAAGTACATGCATCACACTCATGTGCATGAGGACTTCTTGCTGATGTACATATTGTTTGCAAGAAAGACTCATGAGCATGTAGGTACATTTCCTATATTTACATCTTTTTCTCTGATGCATACAGCCAAGATACATGTAACACATTTCTTACTCTGTCATGCAATGCATTCACATGTTCTTATATTCCATATTTACACAACTGTATACATATAGGGGGAGCCTATGCATGTTACATGTCCTTCCAAAGCTTAACTTGTTATTCTCTATATCTTTATCTGAAGATTTGATGTATGTTGTCATCAATTACCAAAAAGGGGGAGATTGAAAGCACAAGTCCTCCCTGGGTGATTTTGGTAATTAATGTCAACATATCTCTTGTTGGACTAATACTGTCATCTAGCATATTTCAGATAAGTCCAACAGTGGATTGGCATGGACTACAGGATGTGGGACCCCTTCAAGATGATAAAGACAAATGATTGGCTCAAGCTCAAAGCTTAGGACTCTACATTTTTTCATTTTAGTGATCCAAGATCACATTGAGTCCTTAGGAAAGCCAATACTATTAAGAGGGGATGAGGTGTTGCTTAATGGCTTGCTTGCTCAGAGTGCTTAGTGATATGCTCCAAAGCCCTCAACTACTTTCTCATATCCACATATGTCCCATACGAAAAGTCAAACTTGGGCCCACCAAAACTTTCTATCCAACGCCACCGAGTTATCTTGACATAGCCACTGCCAGAAACCCTAATCAATTCGGTCTCACCAATGGGATCTCGGTCTCACCGAGATGGGCTTGCAAACTCTCTGTTGCCTATTGCATTAACTTCGGTCTCACTGAAATATGAAATCGGTCCCACTGAGTTTGCTTGGCCAACTCTCTGTTTTGCTTATTACCCAAATCGGTCCCACCGAGTTTGTGTAATTGGTCCAACCGAGATAAGGCTTTACCCTAACCCTAGCACATCGGTCCCACCGAGTTGATTGTTGGGGAACGTAGTAATTTCAACAAAATCCCTACGCACATGCAAGATCATGGTGATGCATAGCAATGAGAGGGGAGAGTGTTGTCTATGTACCCTCATAGACCGATAGCGGAAGCGTTATGACAACGCGGTTGATGTAGTCGTACGTCTTCACGGCCCGATCGATCAAGCACCGAAACTACGGCACCTCCGAGTTCTAGCACACGTTCAGGTCGATGACGATCCCCGGACTCCGATCCAGCAAAGTGTCAGGGAAGAGTTCCGTTAGCACAACGGCGTGGTGACGATCTTGATGTACTAATGTCGCAAGGCTTCGCCTAAGCACTGCTACAATATTATCGAGGACTATGGTGGAAGGGGGCACCGCACACGGCTAAGAATATGATCACGTGGATCAACTTGTGTGTCTATGGGGTGCCCCCTACCCCCGTATATAAAGGAGCAAGGGGAGGCCGGCCGGCCCTTGTGGGCGCGCCAAGGAGGAGTAGGATTCCCGCTCCTAGTTGGAGTAGGTTTCCACCTTTCCTAGTCCAACTAGGAGAAGGGGGGAAAGGGGGGAAGAGGGGAAGGAAGGGAGAGAGGGGCCGCGCCCCAAACCCCTTGTCCAATTCGGACTGGGCTTGGGAGGGGCGCGCGCCACCTCCTGGTCCTTCCCACTAAGGCCCATTAAGGCCCATTGCTTCTTCCTCGTATTCCCGTAACTCCCCGGTACCTCCGAAAATACCCGAACCACTCGGAACCTTTCTGATGTCCGAATATAGTCGTCCAATATATCGATCTTTACGTCTCGACCATTTCGAGACTCCTCGTCATGTCCCCGATCCCATCCGGCACTCTGAACTCCTTCGGTACATCAAAACTCATAAACTCATAATATAACTGTCATCGAAACCTTAAGCGTGCGGACCCTACGGGTTCGAGAACAATGTAGACATGACCGAGACACGTCTCCGGTCAATAACCAATAGCGGAACCTGGATGCTCATATTAGCTCCTACATATTCTACGAAGATCTTTATCGGTCAGACCGCATAACAACATACGTTGTTCCCTTTGTCATCGGTATGTTACTTGCCCGAGATTCGATCGTCGGTATCTCAATACCTAGTTCAATCTCGTTACCTGCAAGTCTCTTTACTAGTTTCGTAATACATCATCTCGGAACTAACTCATTAGTTGTAATGCTTGCAAGGCTTAAGTGATGTGCATTACCGAGAGGGCCCAGAGATACCTCTCTGACAATCGGGGTGACAAATCCTAATCTCGAAATACGCCAACCCAACATGTACCTTTGGAGACACCTGTAGAGCTCCTTTATAATCACCCAGTTACGTTGTGACGTTTGGTAGCACACAAAGTGTTCCTCCGGCAAACGGGAGTTGCATAATCTCATAGTCATAGGAACATGTATAAGTCATGAAGAAAGCAATAGCAACATACTAATCGATCGCGTGCTAAGCTAATGGAACGGGTCATGTCAATCAGATCATTCACCTAATGATGTGATCCCGTTAATCAAATAACAACTCTTTGTCCATGGTTAGGAAACATAACCATCTTTCATTAACGAGCTAGTCAAGTAGAGGCATACTAGTGACACTCTGTTTGTCTATGTATTCACACATGTACTATGTTTCCGGTTAATACAATTCTAGCATGAATCATAAACATTTATCACGAAATAAGGAAATAAATAATAACTTTATTATTGCCTCTAGGGAATATTTCCTTCAGTCTCCCACTTGCACTAGAGTCAATAATCTAGATCACATCACCATGTGATTAACATTGATAGTTCACATAATCATGTGATTAACACCCATAGTTCACATCGCCATGTGACCAACACCCAAAGGGTTTACTAGATTCAGTAATCTAGTTCACATCGCTTATGTGATTAACACCCAAAGAGTACTAAGGTGTGATCATGTTTTGCTTGTGAGAGAAGTTTAGTCAACGGGTCTTCCATATTAAGGTCCGCATGTATTTTGCAAATTTCTATGTCAACGATGCTCTGCATGGAGCTACTCTTAGCTAATTGCTCCCACTTTCAATACGTATCCAGATTGAGACTTGGAGTCATCTAGACCAGTGTCAAAATTTGCATCGACGTAACCCTTTACGACGAACCCTTTTTGTCACGTCCATAATTGAGAAACATATCCTTATTCCACTAAGGATAATTTTGACCGCTGTCTAGTGATCTACTCCTAGATCACTATTGTGCTCCCTTGCCAAAATCAGTGTAGGGCATACAATAAATCTAGTACACAGCATGGCATACTTTATAGAACCTATGGCCAAGGCATAGGGAATGACTTTCATTCTCTTTCTATCTTCTGTCGTGGTCGTGTTTTGAGTCTTACTCAATTTCACACCTTGTAACACAGGCAAGAACTCTTTCTTGGACTGTTCCATTTTGAACTACTTCAAAATCTTGTCAAGGTATGTACTCATTGAAAAAACTTATCAAGCGTCTTGATCTATCTCTATAGATCTTGATACTCAATATGTAAGCAGCTTCACCAAGGTCTTTCTTTGAAAACCTCCTTTCAAACACTCCTTTATACTTTGCAGAATAATTCTACATTATTTCCGATCAACAATATGTCATTCGCATATACTTATCAAAAATGTTGTAGTGCTCCCACTCACTTTCTTGTAAATACAGGCTTCACCGCAAGTCTGTATAAAACTATATGCTTTGATCAACTTATCAAAGTGTATATTCCAACTCCGAGATGCTTGCACCAGTCCATAAATGGATCGCTAGAGCTTGCATATTTTGTTAGCACCTTTAGGATTGACAAAACCTTCTGGTTGCATCATATACAACTCTTCTTTAATAAATCCATTAAGGAATGCAGTTTTGTTTATCCATTTGCCAGATTTCATAAAATGCGGCAATTGCTAACATGATTCGGACAGACTTAAGCATCGCTACGAGTGAGAAAATCTCATCGTAGTCAACACCTTGAACTTGTCGGAAACATTTTTGCGACAATTCCGTCTTCCTCTTAAGATCCATTTATTTTCTATGGCTTGCCGATCATCGGGCAAGTCAACCAAAGTCTACACTTTGTTCTCATACATGGATCCTGTCTCAGATTTCGTGGCCTCAAGTCATTTTGCGGAATCTAGGCTCATCATCGCTTCCTCATAGTTCGCAAGTTCGTCATGGTCTAGTAACATGACTTCCAGAACAGGATTACCGTACCACTCTGGTGCGGATCTCACTCTGGTTTACCTACGAGATTCGGTAGTAACTTGATCTGAAGTTACATGATCATCATCATTAGCTTCCTCACTAATTGGTGTAGTAGTCACAAGAACAGATTTCTGTGATGAACTACTTTCCAATAAGGGAGATGATACAATTACCTTATCAAGTTTTCCACTTTCCTCCCACTCACTTCTTTCGAGAGAAACTCCTTCTCTAGAAAAACTCCGAATTTAGCAACAAAAGTCTTGCCTTCGGATTTGTGATAGAAGGTGTACCCAAATGTCTCCTTTGGGTATCCTATGAAGACATATTTCTCCGATTTGGGTTTGAGCTTATTAGGATGAAACTTTTTCATATAAGTATCACAACCCCAAACTTTAAGAAACGACAACTTTGGTTTCTTGCCAAACCACAATTCAGATTGTGTCGTCTCAACGGACTTAGATGGTGCCATATTTAACGTGAATGCAGCTGTCTCTAATGTATAACCCCAAAACGATAGTGGTAGATCGGTAAGAGACATCATAGATCGCACCATATCTAATAAAGTACGGTTATGACGTTCGGAAACACCATTATGCTGTGGTGTTCCAGGTGGCATGAGTAGTGAAACTATTTCACATTGTTTTAATTGAAGGCCAAACTCATGACTCAAATATTTTACCTCTGCGATCATATCGTAGAAACTTTTATTTTCTTGTCACGATGATTTTCCACTTCACTCTGAAATTCTTTGAACTGTTCAAATGTTTCCGACTTATGTTTCATAAAGTAGATATCCCCATATCTGCTCCAATCATCTATGAAGGTTAGAAAATAATGATACCTGCTGCAAGCCTTAATATTCATCGGACCGCATACATCTGTATGTATGATTTCCAACAAATCTGTTGCTTGCTTCATTGTTCCGGAGAACGGCGTTTTAGTCATCTTGCGCATAAGGCATGGTTCGCAAGCATCAAGTGATTCATAATCAAGTGATTCCAAAAGCCCATCAGCATGGAGTTTCTTCATGCGCTTTACACCAATATGACTTAAACGGCAGTGCCACAAATAAGTTGCACTATCATTATTAACTTTGCATCTTTTGGTTTCAATATTATGAATATGTGTATCACTACGATCGAGATCCAACGAACTTGTTTCATTGGGTGTATGACCATCGAAGGTTTTATTCATGTAAACAGAACAACAATTATTCTCTGACTTTTATGAATAACCGTATTGCAATAAACATGATCAAATCATATTCATGCTCAACGCAAAAACCAAATAACACTTATTTATGTTCAACACTAATCCTGAAAGTATAGGGGAGTGTGCGATGATGATCATATCAATCTTGGAACTACTTCCAACACACATCGTCACTTCACCCTTAACTAGTCTCTGTTTATTTTGCAACTCCTGTTTCGAGTTACTACTCTTAGCAACTGATCCAGTATCAAATACTGAGGGGTTGCTATAAACACTAGTAAAGTACACATCAATAACATATATATCAAATATACTTTTGTTCATTTTGCTACCCTTCTTATCCACCAAATACTTGGGGCAGTTCTGCTTCCAGTGACCAGTCCCTTTGCAGTAGAAGCACTTAGTCTCAGGCTTAGGACTAGACTTGGGCTTCTTCACTTGAGCAGCAACTTGCTTGCTTTTCTTCTTGAAGTTCCCCTTCTTCCCTTTGCCCTTTTCTTGAAACTAGTGGTCTTGTTAACCATCAACACTTGATGTTTTTCTTGATTTCTACCTTCGTCGATTTCAGCATCACAAAGAGCTTGGGAATAGTTTCCGTTATCCCTTGCATATTATAGTTCGTCACGAAGTTCTACTAACTTGGTGATGGTGACTAGAGAATTCTGTCAATCACTATCTTATCTTGAAGATAAACTCCCACTTGATTCAAGCGATTGCAGTACCCAGACAATCTGAGCACATGCTCACTAGTTGAGCGATTCTCCTCCATCTTTTACCTATAGAACTTGTTGGAGACTTCATATCTCTCAACTCGGGTATTTGCTTGAAATATTAACTTCAACTCCTGGAACATCTCATATGGTCCATGACGTTCAAAACGTCTTTGAAGTCCCGATTCTAAGCCGTTAAGCATGGTGCACTAAACTATCAAGTAGTCATCATATTTAGCTAGCCAAACGTTCATAACGTCTGCATCTGCTCCTGCAATAGGTCTGTCGCCTAGCGGTGCATCAAGGACATAATTCTTCTGTGCAGCAATGAGGATAAACCTCAGATCACGAATCCAATCCGCATCATTGCTACTAACATCTTTGAACACAATTTTCTCTAGGAACATATCAAAATAAACACAGGGAAGCAACAACGCGAGCTATTGATCTACAACATAATATGCAAAATACTACCAGGACTAAGTTCATGATAAATTTAAGTTCAATTAATCATATTACTTAAGAACTCCCACTTAGATAGACATCCCTCTAATCCTCTAAGTGATCACGTGATCCAAATCAACTAAACCATGTCCGATCATCACGTGAGATGGAGCAGTTTCATTGGTGAACATCACTATGTTGATCATATCTACTATATGATTCACGCTCGACCTTTCGGTCTCCGTGTTCTGAGGCCATATTTGTATATGCTTGGCTCGTCAAGTATAACCTGAGTATTCCGCATGTGCAACTGTTTTGCACCCGTTGTATTTGAACGTAGAGCCTATCACACCCGATTATCACGTGGTGTCTCAGCACGAAGAACTTTTGCAACGGTGCATACTCAGGGAGAACACTTCTTGATAATTAGTGAGAGATCATCTTAAAATGCTACCGTCCAACTAAGAAAAATAAGATGTATAAAAGATAAACATCATATGCAATCAAAATATGTGACATGATATGGTCATCATCATCTTGCGCCTTTGATTGCCATCTCCAAAGTACTTTCATGATCTCTATCGTCACCGGCATGACACCATGATCTCCATCATCTTGATCTATATCAATGTGTCGTCACGTGGTCGTCTCGCCAACAATTTCTCTTGCAACTTTTGCTATCGCATAGTGATAACGTAAAGCAATTATTGGACGCTTGCATCTTATGCAATAGAGAGACAACCATAAGGATTTTGCCAGTTGTCGATAACTTCAACGAAACATGATCATCTCATACAACAACTTATATCTCATCACGTCTTGACCATATCACATCACAACATGCCCTGCAAAAACAAGTTAGACGTCCTCTACGTGGCTACTACGGGCTTAAGCAAGAAACAATCTTACCTATGCATCAAAACCACAACGATAGTTTGTCAAGTTGGTGCTGTTTTAACCTTCGCAAGGACCGGGCGTAGCCACACTCGGTTCAACTAAAGTTGGAGAAACTGACACCCGCCAGCCACCTGTGTGCAAAGCACGGCGGTAGAACCAGTCTCGCGTAAGCGCACGCGTAATGTCGGTCCGGGCCGCTTCATCCAACAATACCGCCGAACCAAAGTATGACATGCTGTTAAGCAGTATGACTTATATCCCCCACAACTCACTTGTGTTCTACTCGTGCATATAACATCAAACCATAAAAACCTGGCTCGGATGCCACTGTTGGGGAACGTAGTAATTTCAAAATCTTCCTACGCACACGCAAGATCATGGTGATGCATAGCAACGAGAGGGGAGAGTGTTGTCTACGTACCCTCGTAGACCGATAGCGGAAGCGTTATGACAACGCGGTTGATGTAGTCGTACGTCTTCATGGCCCGACCAATCAAGCACCGAAACTACGGCACCTCCGAGTTCTAGCACACGTTCAGCTCGATGACGATCCCCGGACTCCGATCCAGCAAAGTGTCGGGGAAGAGTTCCGTTAGCACAACGGTGTGGTGACGATCTTGATGTACTAACGTCGCAGGGCTTCGCCTAAGCACTGCTACAATATTATCGAGGACTATGGTGGAAGGGGGCACCGCACACGGCTAAGAATATGATCACGTGGATCAACTTGTGTGTCTATGGGGTGCCCCCTGCCCCCGTATATAAAGGAGCAAGGGGGAGGCCGGCCGGCCCTTGTGGGCGCGCCAAGGAGGAGTAGGTTTCCTACTCCTAGTTGGAGTAGGTTCCACCTTTCCTAGTACAACTAGGAGAAGGGGGGAAAGGGGGGAAGAGGGGAAGGAAGGGAGAGAGGGGCCGCGCCCCAAACCCCTTGTCCAATTCGGACTGGGCTTGGGAGGGGCGCGTGCCACCTCCTGGTCCTTCCCACTAAGGCCCATTAAGGCCCATTGCTTCTTCCTCGTATTCCCGTAACTCCTCGATACCTCCGAAAATACCCGAACCACTCGGAACCTTTCCGATGTCCGAATATAGTCGTCCAATATATCGATCTTTACGTCTCGACCATTTTGAGACTCCTCGTCATGTCCCCGATCTCATCCGGGACTCCGAACTCCTTCGGTACATCAAAACTCATAAACTCATAATATAACTGTCATCAAAACCTTAAGCGTGCGGACCCTACGAGTTCGAGAACAATGTAGACATGACCGAGACACGTCTCCAATCAATAACCAATAGCGGAACCTGGATGCTCATATTGGCTCCTACATATTCTACGAAGATCTTTATCGGTTAGACCGCATAACAACATACGTTGTTCCCTTTGTCATCGGTATGTTACTTGCCCGAGATTCGATCGTCGGTATCTCAATACCTAGTTCAATCTCGTTACAGGCAAGTCTCTTTACTCGTTCCGTAATACATCATCTCGCAACTAACTTATTAGTTGTAATGCTTGCAAGGCTTAAGTGATGTGCATTACCGAGAGGGCCCAGAGATACCTCTCCGACAATCGGAGTGACAAATCCTAATCTCGAAATACGCCAACCCAACATGTACCTTTGGAGACACCTGTAGAGCTCCTTTATAATCACCCAGTTATGTTGTGACGTTTGGTAGCACACAAAGTGTTCCTCCGGCAAACGGGAGTTGCATAATCTCATAGTCATAGGAACATGTATAAGTCATGAAGAAAGCAATAGCAACATACTAAACGATCGGGTGCTAAGCTAATGGAATGGGTCATGTCAATCAGATCATTCACCTAATGATGTGATCCCGATAATCAAATAACAACTCTTTGTCCATGGTTAGGAAACATAACCATCTTTGATTAATGAACTAGTCAAGTAGAGGCATACTAGTGACACTCTGTTTGTCTATGTATTCACACATGTACTATGTTTCCGGTTAATACAATTCTAGCATGAATAATAAACATTTATCATGAAATAAGGAAATAAATAATAACTTTATTATTGCCTCTAGGGCATATTTCCTTCATTGATCATATTGATCCCACCGAAATGCCTAACGGTCACATTACGAACCAAATTGGTCCGACCGAGTTTTATGATTCGGGCCCACCGAGTTTGGTGATTTGTCTGTAACGGTTAGATTTTGTGTGGAGGCTATATATACCCCTCCACCCACTCTTCATTCGTGGAGAGAGCCATCAGAATAAGCCTACACTTCCACCATACATTTTCTGAGAGAGAACCACCTACACTTGTGTTGAGGTCAAGATATTCCATTCCAACCACATAAATCTTGATCTCTAGCCTTCCCCAAGTTGCTTTCCACTCATATCATCTTTCTAGCAAATCCAATCCTATGAGAGAGAGTTGAGTGTTGGGGAGACTATCCTTTGAAGCACAAGAGTAAGGAGTTCATCATCAACACACCATCTATTACCTTTTGGAGAGTGGTGTCTCCTAGATTGGTTAGGTGTCACTTGGGAGCCTCCGTCAAGATTGTGGAGTTCAACCAAGGAGTTTGTACGGGCAAGGAGATCGCCTACTTCATGAAGATCTACCGTAGTGAGGCAAGTCCTTCATGGGCGATGGCCATGGTGGGATAGACAAGGTCGCTTCTTTGTGGACCCTTCGTGGGTGGAGCCCTATGTGGACTCGCGCAACCGTTACCCTTCGTGGGTTGAAGTCTCCATCTACGTGGATGTACGATGACACCACCTATCGGAACCACGCCAAAAATCTCCGTGTCCCCAATTGCCACACTCCAATCCCATCCCTTTACACTCTTGCAACTTACACAATTTACTTTCCGCTGCTCATATACTCTTGTCATGATTGTTTGATATGTATTGTGAATGTTTAAACTTGTGCCAAAACTCCACTTCAACTTAAAGAAATTAAAAACTGCAACTTTTGTTGCTAAGAGTCTATTCACCCCCCTCTAGACACCTCTTCTCGATCATTTCACTTCCTGAAGTATTAACTTCCTAATCTCAGCATTATTGGGTACATAAATACGATCCTCGAACCATAAGGTCTCGTGCTCATCCTCATGAAATCCCTGGGCTTTTCCTTTGCTCATTTTCTCCTTTATCTCAGTGATTTCCTTATCATCCTTCCGAGCTTCTCGAATCTTTCCCAATAATGTAGACTTAACCTCCATTGTTGCCACAAAACCTCTTGGAACTATCTCCAAACGAAGCTCCTTGAGATTCTTGACTAGCTCCTGCGGTAATCCTCCGCTTACAAGGGTATTGGCATAACTCTTCCAGCTCAAAGCGTCTGCTACGACATTGGCCTTTTCTAGGTGATAATGCAATTTCATATCATAATCGTTTATAAGCTCCAACCATCTCCTTTGCCTGAGATTCAGCTCCTTCTGCGTAAAAATGTACTTCAAACTCTTGTGATCCGTGTACATATCACATCGGTTTCCAATAAGAAAATGTCTCCAGGTCTTGAGCGCATGCACCATGGCTGCTAACTCCAAATCATGCGTGGAATAATTCAATTCATGCGGTCGAAGTTGTCATGAGTCATATGAAACAACTCTTCCGTCCTGCATAAGTACTTCTCCAAGTCACAAGCGAGAAGCATCGCAATACACTTGGAAATCCTTGCGTATATCCGGAAGAATCAACACTGGCTTGTGACCAATCGTTTCTTAAACTCCTGAAAACTGGACTCACATTCATCCGTCCATTTAAACATGGTGTACTTCTTCAACAACACCGTCATAGGCTTCACAATCTTGGAAAAATTCTCAATGAATCTCCGATAATATCCCGCAAGTCCAAGAAAACTG
Source organism: Triticum monococcum (assembly GCA_034509565.1). Lineage (NCBI taxonomy): Eukaryota > Viridiplantae > Streptophyta > Magnoliopsida > Poales > Poaceae > Triticum > Triticum monococcum. Next base: position 74,611,004 of record CM067847.1, on the reverse strand, counting down.
CGGATCTCCCCAACTGAGGTGGGTGCCAACCACTCAGTTACAGACTGAACCTTGTTGGGGTCTACTGCTATACCTTCTCCCGATATAACATGTCCAAGAAATACTACTTCCTTCAACCAAAATTCACATTTGCTGAACTTGGCATACAATTGATGTTCCCTGAGCTTCTCGAGAACTAAGCGCAAGGGTTCCTTGTGTTTCTCTTCATTCTTCGAGTACACAAAATATCATCAATGAACACCACTACAAACTTATCCAAACACTCCATGGACACCTTATTCATCATACTCATGAAGTAAGCAGGGGCGTTTCTCAATCCAAATGACATGACCATGTACTCATATAGCCCGTACCTTGTCGTGAAAGCTGTCTTAGGTATATCCTTTTCTCGGATCTTCAGCTGGTGGTATCCTAATCGCAGACCGATCTTGGAAAATACGTTAGCTCCTTGCAGCTGGTCAAACAAATCGTTGATCATCAGTAGCGGGTACTTGTTCTTGATCGTTACTTCATTTAATGCACAATAATAAACAACCATTCTCAAAGATCTGTCCTTCTTCTCAACCAAAAGCACTGGGGCTCCCCATGGGGATGAACTTCGTCGAATATAACCTTTCTCCACTAGCTCCTTAATCTGCTTCTTAATTTCCTGCGGATCATTTGCGGGCATCCGATACGGTCTCTTTGATATTGGTCCGGTGCCTGGCAACAACTCTATCAAAAATTTGATGTCCTGATCTGGTGGCATGCCTGGTAGTTCCTCTGGAAATACATCCGGGTAATCCTTCACAACATGCACTTCTTCCTGAACAACCCCCAAAAGAGAATTTACTTGGGTCCTCCTTAACAAATGTCTAGATACATAGTTGATCCTTTTTCCCTCTGGGTGGTGAGCAGAATTGACTTACTAGCATAGTCAATTTTTCCTCCATACTTCGATAACCAATCCATGCCTAATATTATATCCAATCCTTGTGACTCCAAAATTATTAGGTCTGAGGGGAAAACATGGCTACCAATAGTCAACGGTAACCGATCACACCATCGGTTAGCCATATACTCTGCTCCTGGTGAGCTTACTAACATGGGTGACCTAAGGCCTAAGGTTGTAACTTAAACTTGTCCCCAGATCCTCTTGTTATGTATGAATGCGATGCACCAATATCGAAAAGAACGAGTGCGGTAAATGACTTAATCAAAAACTTACCGATCACTGCGTTAGGTTGTTCTTCAGCCTCCTCCACGTTGATGTGGTTCACCTGACCTCTGGTGAAGGGATTGGGCTTCTTCCCAGAGTTTCCATATCCATTGCCATTCTTCAACTCAGAACAGTCGTTGGCGTAGTGCCCTGTCTTCCGGCACTTGTAACAGGTAACATGGCTCAGGTCCTTCTTGGCGGGCGTTGCTGGGTTGGGGCGGTTCTGGCTACTGCTTGCTCCATTCCTGTTTCCATTCCTAGGCCCACTGTGGTTATGGGAACTTCCTCCATTGTGAGTATGGCCTCCATGGTTGTGGGTGTAACCTCCGAGGTTAGGGGTAAAGCGAGGCTTCTGCTGAGCTTGTACTTCCCCTGTCCATACTTCCATTTACGGCTCTCTATCTGCTGCTATTTTTTTTTGACCATGAAGACTGCAGGGCTTACACCCCACATCATTTTATTAAAAGAAAGTAGAAACCATACAGTGTTTCCTCAAGGTGAGGAAAGAAACAAGAACAAAGAAAAGAAGAAACAAAAGAAGGCTATACACAGGAGGGGAGCACTAAATCTAATAATTACAATGTTACATAGAAGCAACTCTCCTCAAGGAGGAAGAAAATCAATCCACTTAAGTAAGGACTAGCACATATGCCCGTGCATTGCAACGGGAGAGACATTTCTTTGCAAGAAGCAACGGTAGAGATAATTGACATGTCCACCAAAAAAGATCTCCGCGTGAATCTTTCATAAAAACATGGACATTTTTTGAATTTGTGTTTTTTAAAGGAAACATATTTTTGAACATTGAGAACAATTTTAGAAATGGGTTTCTTTGAAATCATAAATTATTTAGAATTTGCGAATATTTCACTAAAACAAGAATATTTTTCATATTTGCACACATTTTTAAAACGCAATTTTTTTGGAAAATCTCAAACAATTTTTAAAAACACAAAGAAAAAATGGAACATTTTTTTAAAATTTGGACCAATTTTTGAATGAGAAAAAATATATAAAATTCTGAACATTTTTATAAAATAGGATATGTTTTTGAGTTCTGAACATTTTTTAAAAATATCAATTTTTTCCGAAATTACGAACTCTTTTGAAAATTACGAATTTAAGGAAAAAATGGAGAAATAAAAAAACTTGAAAGGGAAAAATACAAAAGAAACAGGAAAGGAAAAGAGAAAGAAACGAAAAAAAATTAGAAACATAATAAAAAACGGTTCAGCCCAAGTTGGGCGCCCTATGCGACACTCGGACAATTTGACACCCCATGCGATAAATATGGTTTTTCGGATGGGCTCGAAAATAAATAGTTTGGCTTTGCTGGGCCACATTGTAGGCGGCCCGTGTACGGAATTGTGGCGTTTTTCCTTTTGTAATACACGAACGGACAGAAATTTAGTACCACCTCGAATAGCAGAATTTTTTTGATGGTAAACGGATGAAAAAATCAGAGAAACACACCTTGCTTTATTAGTAGGTATAGATTCTCTATACTTTCGTTTGATTCTGTGAGAATGTAGAGCGAGGTCATGAATGAAACCATTTTTCCACATCCTCAAAGCTTTGTCATTCCTAACCTTCAAAATATTCCACCATGCAGTGAAAACCACCTCCCCAAAGAAAGGTTTGTTGAAGTCCTTTCTAGCATGGCAAGCAATCTCCACCATGTCATCACTGTCTTTCCATATAATTTGCAGGTAATTCCACACGCGTGCACTAAAATTGCACTGGAAAAAGAGGTGGTTTCTGTCCTCCAAAATCCCAGGAGGACAAAGAACACATTCTAGTCCCTCATTAATCCTCCAATGCCTTCTATGGATCATGTCTTTAGTGTTAACCCTGTCCATTATTACAAGCCAAGGAAACATCTTAATCCACATTGTACAACAGCTTTTCAATATCCACCCCAGGATGGGGTTAGCTACCATTGGCAGATAGACAAAGTCATAAAACTTTTTTGCAGTATATTCAGACTTCTTTCCATGCCTCCACCCCCAAGAGTCATGAGAGGTACTGTCCAAATGGAAGGACCCCATTAAGGAGGAAAGCTATTATAGTTCCTAAAAGGCTTGTTCGGAAAGAGGCAGGTAAAAAAGTTCTTGGAAACTGCTAGCCTGAAAAACTTCCCGGACTGAGAGTTTTTGTGGAGACAAAATGAATAGAGTCTAGGAAATCGATCTTCCAGAGGGACAACACTGTTTCCAAGTTGCCAATAATCAGACCAGAATAGAACAGTATCTCCACTATGCACCTGAACCAAAGTAACTGCTCTGAAATTCTCCATCAATTTGCAGACATCCTTCCACCAAAAAGAGCCACAAAGAATGGTATCATGTGGAATCCTTTGATAATAGTAAGAATCCCAGACTAACTGAACCCAAGGCACATCCATCTTATTATAAAATTTGTTAAGATGTTTCAAAAGGAGAGCATCATTTTGCAAACCAAGGTTTAAGATTCCAAGCCCACCCTTCGACTTAGGCCTGCAGACAAGTGGCCAAGCAGCTAGAGAATGGCCCCTTTCCTGCCCATATTTCCTCCACAAACACTGCCTCTGAATCCTTTCCAACTGCTTCAAAATACCTTGAGGAATTAACAAGCTGTAGAGGAAGAAGATAGGCAAAGAGGAAATGACAGAGTTTACTAATTGCAATCTACTCCATTGAGGCAAAAACCAAGAGCTTGCTGTCAGTCTTCTCTCCATACAATCCACAAGGGGAAGAAGATCCACAATTTTTGGCCTGGTAGTCCCCACTGGTAGATCCAGGTATGTGAAAGGCATTTTGCCTAACTTACATCCAAAATAGGCAGCCAGATCAATAGCATCCTAGTCAATCACATTAATAAGGTACATGGAGGACTTATGAAAGTTAATCTGAAGTCCAGTTGCCTCTGAGAAAGAATGTAATACTGATTTCAGTGCCCCCAATTAACCTTTTTCAGCATTTAAGAAAAGCAATGTGTCATCGTCATATTGGACTACAGGAAAATCAGGATCATGGGTTGGCAGAGGCCTGCTTATTAAACTTTGCTGAAGAAGATCATTGATCAATGTCTGCAAGAGATCAGCCGCTATCACAAAAAGCAAGGGAGAGATTGGGTCCCCTTTCTTAACTCCACATATGCATTTAAAATGTTTACCAGGGACTCCATTCAGTAGGACAGAAGAAGTCCCTGATGACAACAATTGCTTAATCCAAATAATCCATATGTCATCAAAACCTTTTGCAACAAGAATCCTTATGATAGCCTCATGCTGGATAGAATCAAAAGCCCTTTCAAAGTCTAACTTTAGCAAAAGGATGGGCGTTTTAGACTGATTGCACTGATGGATATATTCAAAGGTCCAAGCAAGACAATCCTGGATTGTTCTTGATTTTATGAAGCCATATTGGTTTTTATGCACACATTTGGTGATTTCCTGTTGAAATCTATTAGCAGCAAGCTTTGTAAGAAATTTTAGGCCAACACTGGTGAGTGAAATAGGCCTAAAGTCTCCCACACTCTTAGGTGTCTGCTTCTTTGGGATCAAAGTAATATATGCAACATTGAGATTTTCTAACTGAACTGTTCCAGCATGTAACTCATGAACCAATTGAATAAAATCAGCAGAGATTATGCGCCAACACTTTTTTTCAAGGCCATTAAAACCATCAAGGCCCGGTCTACCAACTCCTGATAGTTAGTGAATGTTGCCACCATCAACTTCATACTCATGTCATCATTCAGTCCTTCCATAAACTTCTCCTGCTTCACGGCATCTGTGGCCACATCACCTGGGGCATAACGGGCTAACTTGCTAAACTCATCCATGTACTGCCCTAGAGTACGGTTTCCATGGCGTAAGTTGCGGAATTCACGCTTCTTCATATTCATAGCTCTAGTTGAGACATGGGGTGTGCGGAATGCTTGCTAAAACTGATCCCATGTGACATTAGCTATCGGAAAAGTGGATGTGTAATTCTCCCATCACGAGGTTGCGGGTCCATCCAGTTCGTGTGCGGCAAAGCACACCTTCTCCGCATCTATGCTACCTATGGTGGTCAACTCCATTCCAATCCTGCGTAGCCAATCATCAGCAACAATGGGCTTGGTGCTACTGGAAAACACCGGCGGATTCAACCTCAGAAAAACAGGCTAAGTTGTCCACTCGAGGGGGTGGCGGTGGGTTGTTGTTATTGTTGTTGTTGTTGTTGTTGTTGTTGTTGTTGTTGTTGTCGTTGTTGTTGTTGTTGTTGCCTTGGTTCTAGACTAGTAGTTGCATCAAGGCATTCTGTTGTTGGATCAACTGAGTGAGCTCCGGTGGGAAGACAAATTCGGGGTCACGTCTCGGAGGCATCTGATGGGTTTAGAGGGGAGAGATTAGAATAGAATGAGGTCTAAGGAGAAAAACACTACCCAAATGCACATGAGACAAACACATTCATATCACACCACTCAATCCAAGCAAGGGCATATAATCAATCTAGCTACTGTTACAAAATACTCGGACTACTACTATGTACATGGGGGAATACTACTGATAATATGGGGGTCCTCTAGAAATTTTGATCGGTGGAAGACTCCATGATATCTGCTCCAACTTCGTCTTCGTAATCATCATCACTACTGCCGGGGTCGGAGTCAGTGTCGTCGATGATGATGTAGTCCTTGGGATGGTCGTCATCTCCTCCTGGCGCGGGGTCACCCATGAATACTCCTAGCTTCCTCATCAAGTCGTCATTCTTTTCTACCAGTATTGCGATTTCCTCCTTATATCCGTCGCGTGTAGACTTGAGTTCCTCTTCAAGCTCCATCTATCTATCTATCTATCTATCTATCTAGCTATCTAGCTATCTTCTATACCTATACTAATTACAGACTCCCGAGAAATTCTACCATTAATCAGTAATTAGGAGCCGTTAATCTGATGGGGACAACTTATTACAGTGTAGATCAATCCTAGATCAATAAGCCAAAGAAAACAGGACTCTCCGCCTCTCTCCAATCTCTCACGGCAGGTTAAAAAAAATCTCACGCAAGTCAAAAAAAAAACTCTCAAGACACAACCAAACACAACAAATCTTTTGTTCTGAAAGGATAGGCAGCATAACACCTCTCACGATATCTCCTATAGGTCAGCAAAGAGAAAAACAAACAAAATAGATCGACCAAGTAGGGGCTCTTCTCCTCATGGGCCATGTACGCCGCCGCCATGGCCGCCCCAAGCCTTCTATCTCTGTCACCGAATCACCTCAACAAGCCTTTATCCCGTTCATCACCCTCTTCTTCGATCTAGGTAATCGTTCTTTTCTCTTTCTGCGTCCCTAGCTATGTGGTGCCCAGGCTTCTTGGTTTTATTGTGCGGCTATCTCCTGCTAACTCAATCTCCTGTTCTCTGTTACCTTCAAGTAATTAATTTCAAAGCATATTTACTTTCAGCTAGAGGTGGATTCAGAAGATAACAATTCAACGGCGCAGGAGGTATGATACATCATGACGTGGTTGCTTGCATATATATATATATATATTTATATATATATATATATATATATATATATATATGTACAGTAATAGGTACGCACATGCAGCTGGCACTCAATATGAGACTGAAAAAGAGTTAATAGGATACACTGAATTCCGGCAGCCAAAAGAAAATTGCAGAAGAAATTTTTGTAAGGCAGCAACCCCAATAGATTGTACAAATACGGATGCGGGAGATGACAATAGACACTATATCATGTCAGATCAAGAATTAGATGTGTTTTGCACGTTAAGTATTCAGTTCAGCCAATCTTCTTACTACTTGATTGGTGACATATTCGATTTGTACAAAGGAGTTGCTACAGGAGGTTTCCATCTAACCAATCTTGACCGAAGTTAGGGCTTCTCAGGCCAGCAAATGGACGTGTTTAATATTTTCCCATCCAACCAATCTTGTGACACCTACTTAGCTAGCTATGGGAAAGAGACATCATGGCGATCTCACATATTAGAAAAGGTGCAGATCATTGCAAGCAACATTAGGAAGATGGAGGCTCGACACCTAGGACAATGATGAATTGCACTGGTAGCAAGGTTGCGAACGAAAGCGAGGAAAAGGCCAGAAGGGAGAGGTCATGATGAAAAAAGATCTAGATGGGCGGCAACACTGCGAGCGAACAAATGCAACGAGGAATGAAGCAAGTAGAGAGGTCATGAGGGCAAGAGGTACAGACGTGGCGAATCATGAAGACAAGATATGCCAAATTAAACTTTATGGCCTTAATTGTGGGAATCCCTTAAGGGCTTAAGGTACGTAAGTTGAGTCATTTTCATTGGTAAAATAGTTATTATTGCCAGACCCTTAATAGTATGTTTCAGACACCCATTCCTGAATACTTACGAAACATTATATACAAGAAAATGTTTTGAGTGTACCGGCAAGTTGACCATTCATGCTTCACCTGCACATGTACATCCTAACGACAACGATTGTCGATCTGCCGTATGTCTCCACGCTGGCACATCAATACGTCATGGTGTTCTGCGTGCAGCGACATAGAGGACGTGAAGGCACATGGCAGCATGTGTTATACACTGGCTACGAGACGTATGGTTTGCCGGTGGCATGAGAAAGGTTCCTTCTACGCCTCACACACACACATCCTTACCTTCCCTTTATACCCAGTTTACTCTGGCTCTGATCATGAGATGGATAAAGGCATGGATGCATGAAGCTGCATCATATATTTAACTTAATATGATGGAAACCGCAGGGAGATAAGTTGCTGCTACATGCCTTCACCTGCAGATATATTAAGGTAATTGAATCAAGTGGGTTTGATAAGCTAATGTGCAATATGCAAGCGAATTCATTACCTCAATTAATTAATTCCTTAAGCACACATATTGCAGATCAGGTATCGATGGTCATCAGCAATTAAACTGACACGCGTTCAACCCACATCATAGTGCCCTAACAGCAGGCCATTGCCACTTAGACGAAGGCTTAAGTAAGGCATTTATCATGATAGTATACCATGTATGTCAGTGCATGGCAGAATGACTCCACGAGAGGATCTTCGTCATGGTTGGAGAGCAGAGCATGTTATGGCGTCCAATTTCCAGGTTACCAGACAGATGTCCATGCTTTGGTTCTGTTTTCTGCACATCAGCGACGGACAGGAGCAGCCTGTGTTGAAGTCCCAGGAAAAATCTCAAAAACAACAGTACGCGTAGCCTATGCTATTATCTCATTTGAGGTGAAAAACTGCTTTGGAACTGAGACCACTCAAGATGGTACGAGATGTTTCACTTATCATGTTTGTTATTCTCTTTTTTCTAAGTTTTAAGTTGTGCAGTTCCGTTCGTTTCTTTTTTACAGAATAGTGTATATATAAAATAATTTATAGCCGGAGAAAGCAATAGAAGACCTAGCGGTCTGGACGTCAGGGGCATGAGACAACCTAGGATTGTTCAGGGCAGCGATGCCAGACACATTTTTACTGAAGTGCCACACCTGCCACCGTCCAGTTCAACAGAGCAGGAAAATCAGGAGCTTCATGCATGCATGTGCAGATGCAATCATAATGTACTTGGCAATTTTGACTATACAATACTTGGTATGTGTGATTGATCTATGGAGGGTACACTACAACAGGTATATTTGACAAAATATAATACAGTTTATAGCTTACATTATTATGATATTTCCTTTAAATTAAAAGGCTTTGTTTGTTCTGTACCTCCGAGTAGTAATTAGTCCCCCATCTGTTGGCTCATTAATACGTCTCCAACGTATCTATAATTTTTGATTGTTCCATGCTATATTATATTCTGTTTTGGACATTATTAGGCTTTATTGTACACTTTTATATTATTTTAGGATTAACCTATTAACTGAAGGCCCAGCCCAGAATTGCTGTTTTTTGCCTATTTCAGAGTTTCGCAGAAAAAGAATATCAAACGGAGTCCAAATGGAATGAAACCTTCGGCAACGTGATTTTCAGAACGAACGTGATCCAGAGGACTTGGACCCTACGTCAAGACATCAACCAGGAGGGCATGAGGTAGGGGGGCGCGCCCTCCACCCTCGTGGGCCCCCTGTTGCTCCACCGACGTACTACTTCCTCCTATATATACCTACGTACCCCTAAACTACCAGATACGGAGCCAAAACTCTAATTCCACTGCCGTAACTTTCTGTATCCATGAGATCCCATCTTGGGGCCTTTTCCGGAGCTCCGCCAGAGGGGGCATCGATCACGGAGGGCTTCTACATCAACACCATAGCCCCTTAGATGAAGTGTGAGTAGTTTACCTCAGACCTTCGGGTCCATAGTTATTAGCTAGATGGCTTATTCTCTCTTTTTGGATCTCAATACAAAGTTCTCCCCCTCTGTTGTGGAGATCTATTCGATGTAATCTTCTTTTGCGGAGTGTTTGTTGAGACCGATGAATTGTGGGTTTATGATCAAGTTTATGTATGAACAATATTTGAATCTTCTCTGAATTCTTTTATGTATGATTGGTTATCTTTGCAAGCCTCTTCGAATTATCAGTTTCAGTTGGCCTACTAGATTGATCTTTCTTGCAATGGGAGAAGTGCTTAGTGTCGGTGTCAAAACCGGCGGATCTCGGGTAGGGGTCCCGAACTGTGCGTCTAGGCCGGATGGTAACAGGAGGCAGGGAACACGATGTTTTACCCAGGTTCGGGCCCTCTTGATGGAGGTAAAACCCTACGTCCTTCTTGATTAATATTGATGATATGGGTAGTACAAGAGTAGATCTACCACGAGATCAAGGAGGCCAAACCCTAGAAGCTAGCCTATGGTATGATTGTTATCTATGGAGTTGATGTCCTACGGACTACAACCCTCCGGTTTATATAGACACCGGATGGGGTTAGGGTTACATAGAGTCGGTTACAATGGTAGGAGATCTTGAATATCCGCATCGCCAAGCTTGCTTTCCATGCCAAGGAAAGTCCCATCCGGACACGGGACGAAGTCGTCAATCTTGTATCTTCATAGTCCAGGAGTCCGGCTGAAGGTATAGTCCGGCTACCCGAACACCCCCTAATCCAGGACTCCCTTAGCAGCCCCTGAACCAGGCTTCAATGACGACGAGTCCGGCGCGCAAATTGTCTTCGGCATTGCAAGGCGGGTTCCTCCTCCAAGTCCTTCATAGAAGATTGTAAACACCAAGAGTAGTGTCCGGCTCTGCAAAATAAGCTTCCACATATTGCCATAGAGAGAATAATATTAACACAAATCAAATCTGCTGACGTATTCCGCAGTGTGTCATCACACTATGGCCAAATCCTTTACTCGAATCGTTTTCACTTTTCCACCTCAGCGTGTTTTGCGAGGCGGTTTCCTTGGCACGTCTTGTCAAAGCAGAGATCGTGTACCCCCCTTTTACGGGATTCTCATCAATACGGACGTAGGTAACCCAACCGCGCCACTTATCACGGCGCTTGGGAGGCAAGCGAGTTTTACTAGGCAGGTGGGGACGCACAACCGCATCCGCCCATATAAGGGGATAAGGATCCACCTTTTTACCTACGCCTTCTTCCTCCTTTGCCTATCCATCTCCTGCGCACTCGAGCTCCAGCGCCCAAGCCCGCACTTCCCACCTCAACCTTCTCCAGCAATGTCCGGAGCGGGAGGCAAGTGGATGGTCTCCTCCTCCACGGAGGGCCAAGTCAAGAAGCTAAGGAAGGCCGGATACCTGTCCAAGGACATCGCGCACCGGCTTCCCGAAAAGGGGCAGCTTCTCCCCACCCCAAGGCCCCATGAGAGGGTAGTATTTCTCCCCCACTTCCTCCGCAGACTGGGTTTTCCACTCCACCCATTTGTCCCGGGGCTCATGTTCTACTACGGCCTGGATTTCCATGATGTGGCCCCGAACTTTATCCTCAACATCTCGGTGTTTATCGTCGTGTGCGAGGCTTTTCTCCGCGTCCGCCCTCATTTGGGCCTCTGGCTCAAGACCTTCAACGTCAAGCCCAAGGTGGTGCGCGGCAGCCAGGCGGAGTGCGGAGGCGCCATGGCGGGCAAGATGGCCAACGTCCTATGGTTCGAGGGCTCTTTTGTGGAGAACCTAAAGGGATGGCAATCTGGGTGGTTTTATGTCACCGAGCCGCGCGATCCGAAATAGACCGCAGCCCCCGAGTTCCGATCTGGACCCCCCACGTGGCTTATGTCCAGGAAAGAGACGGGCCTGTCGTGGGGTGACGAAAAAGAGGTGACCGGATTGCAAACATGCATCCAGTCCCTAGTGAACAAGTCAATCCAGCTTGTTAATGTAATCCAGGTTATGCTCGTCCGCCGGATCCTCCCGTGCCAACAACGGGATTTTAATCTGTGGGAGTTCGACCTGGCGCAGCATCAAACCCTTAGCAGGCTCTTCGACACGACGTACGAAGACGCCTGGAAGCTGCTATTCAAGGGCGCCGAGGCTCCCGCATCCGCTTCCGAGGACCGTGGATACAGCTCGCAGCATCACGCTAGCGAGGTAAGCCATCTACACCTTTTACAGGATGTTAAGCTTTTTTCATAGTTTGACTCTATGCGGGATCTAAACTCCCTTACCTTTGACAGGCTTGGCGGGCGATATCCGGACCGATGAACTATCCGGCTCCGCTGCCCGAAGACGCAGCCCCAGCTCTACTGGTGAAGCTGCTGGTTCCGGCGCCTTATGTGGTGCCGGAGAAGAAGGCCAAGAAGAAGAAGACCACGGGGACTCGAAAGAGTGCCCGCAACATGGCGGTGGAGGACTCATCATCTGACGAGTCTGAGACACCCTCCTCCCGTGAAAACGAGGAGGAGGAAGAAGAAAACTCTCCCCCCCCCCCAGCGGAGGGAAGAGAGAAGAGGAAGGCCGCCCCAACGGGGGAGGCCGAGGGGTCTAGAAAAAGGAAGAACCCTCCGCCGGACTACGCCCCCAACGCCGAAGAGGGCGAAGAGGAGTGGCCAAACAGGGCCAAGTGTCCGGCGAAATCGTAAGTTCGGATATCAGAGTAACTCATGATGTTCCTTTGTTGCACAGCTTTCCCTAATGTCTAATGTAATTATGCAGACCGCCCAAGGCCGAAGTCGACGAATCGTCGGGCGGCTCCGTGGACTCATCGGACGTGAACTCAGTTCCGCCCGTTGTCTCCCCCCGCACTGCGGACGATGCCGAAGTGGCGTCGCGACAAGCCCCGGGGCAGGAGGATGTGGTCCCGGAGGAGCCGCAAGGCAACCTCCCGGACTCCAGGAGTGAAGGGGATAAGGCTCCCCAGGGCTCCCAGTCCGGCTTTGTGCCGGACACCGCGCCGGAATCTTCCATAGTTTCGGATCGCGGTAGGCGAACTCCTTCCAAGAGGAGCAAACCTTCTGAGCCGGTGGCCTCCGTCCAACCGGAGATGCCGGACAATCTGCTGGAGGTGCTTCACGACGCCTCCATCGACGAGGGGCACCGTACTATTATGAGTACGGTGATCTAGAGGGTTCAGTCTGCCAAGAGCGGACTGACTGAAGCTTGCGGTAGCCTTCTAACAGGCTTCGAGGTAAGTAAAAATATGTAAAAATATTACCGCATAGACAGCAGCCCCTGATGCTCTGTTTGGCGTTCGGAAAGCAAAGCCGAATAGAGGACCTATTAAATTTCGCAAGTCTAAAAAAAGAGTCAATATGCGTATGCAGGCTTCGCTGCTATCCACCGCCGCACTGACTGCGGAGGTGGGTGTCCTGAAGCAGGACCTCGAGTGGACCGAGCAAGAGCTCGGTCTTGCCAAGCGGCAGCTCGAGGAGAAAGGAGGTAAGAAATACCTTACAGAAAAAGTGCCTATAAAAAGGCTTGATTGCAAAAAGAATAACAGGATTGTACTGCTTATTGTAGGGGCCACGACTCAGGTGGCGACCCTTAAGCAGGCGCTGTTTGAGGCTGAAAAGAAAACAGCCGCGGAGCGCACCCAGCGAGACAGACTTGGGGCTCAGGTCGGCGAGGTGCAGCAAGAGCTTCAGGCTCTCATGAAAAAACATGAGAGTTTGGAGCTTGAGTTGAAGGCGCAAGCATCCGAGCTTGCGACGGCCCTAGAGGCTGCAAAGTCTGCCAAGGCCGAAGCCCAAAAGGCCCTCCAAGAGTTGGAGGAGATGAGGAAGATAGCAGTGGGTAAGGCATTCTTTATGCAAAGAAGAAATATAAAAGTGAACTACTTGTTACTTACCCGATTCCGGAGCTCTCCAGGGCCATTCGTAGATCTTCCCCGCAGCGTATCCGACGCTGCCGCATTCTACCGAGCTGAAGGAGGTAGCTCGATGGAGAAGGTGTTCTGGTCTCAGTATTCTAAGGCCGGACACCCTGTGCCCTTGAGAGACCAGCTGAAACAACTGGTCGAGCTCGACAAGGCGGCCGAACAGGCCATGAAGGGCTTCATAGTTCGGCTGTGGCCCGGAGAGGCCCTGCCTGCGAGCTATTTCGGGCTGGTGCGGCGGCTGGTGGAGGCTTGTCCAAGGCTCGAGGTCATCAAGCGCTCCATCTGCATCGAAGGTGCCCATCGGGCCCTTGCCCGTGCAAAGGTGCACTGGGGTAAGCTGGACGGTGAGAAGCTTGTGAAGGACGGGCCGCTGCCGGGGAAGGAGCATCGCAAGCCCGAGAACTACTACAAGGATGTTCTTGCAGGTGCCCGCCTTGTGGCGGATGAATGTACCAAGGATGTGATTTTTGATTGAACTCGCTCGTCTTTATCATGTGCACTGAAAACTTGTTCATATGCGCTAAGCAATGCTTATTGAATTTAAAATATTACTTTCTGTGCGGCCGTTTATCAAAAATTGAGAGATGGCCAGTCGTCGGCTTCTGCCCCCATGCCACTAGTGCTGGGGTGTTCGGGATAAACCTGAGTGCTCTTTTTCCCATAGTTGGGTCCTTCAAGGGAGGCGCTCAGCACAACGAACCAGGCAATCGGACTATAATGCTTGAACACTCTCACTTAGCCATAGAAGTCTATAATTTTAAATTTCAGCGAAGCCCCTAGTTCGGGGCGCTATCCACGCCTTGGACGGACAAAGCCAGCTCCTCGCTCGAAGCGGCATAAGCCTTTAGGGACTCGAAAAACCTCTCGAACAGCGACTGGTCTCTCGCCACATCATGACAGTCAGTTTTAGCTTTCTCCACTAAGGTGCTTAACCCAGCTAAACCGGGGCACAATCGTAGTGGTTCTCCTAGTGCTACCTTAGCCGATATAGCGGAACGTAAGGCACCAAAACATAGGAGCCGGGCAAACCCAACTATTGACCCAAATCATGATTCGGAGCCGATGCATATAGTGCTATAAGTTCGGGGTGCCGCACTTGTGAAAGTGTACGGACTTCTCACACCATTATGAGGGGTACTAAGCCCCTGGCGTGTTTGCCGTACCATGGTGTATGGGTGCAATCATGTCATTTAATAGACATATATGTGAAAAGAAGATAATGCAAAAAATAGACAGAAAGCTATGCATTGTTTATAGAGAGGCTATTTATCAAAGCCGAACGATACAAATAGTGCGGTAAGCAAAATATATTGGACTATTTCGTATGTCCTGACCAGGGGAAGGCCGCGGAATTGTATTTAAAATAGGTATACCGCTCGTAACAGAGACCACCTGGGAGTTCCATAATGCGGCATGGCTTGTATGCCTCCCTGGATCTTGCATCATTTGTGCGGCAGTCGAATTGCCGAACAGGTCGTCCGAAGTATGGAGTACTGAAAGTAAGAAAAATTAAAAAAAAAAAAGAATCCGGTAGCCCCTAGTACGTTTTAAGCCGTATTTTGGGCATGCTGTTATTGTGCCCCTTCCCCTGTGCCCATGGTATTTCAAGGGCGTAGTTATGTACGCAAGGTACTAGTTTCGCTATGTCGCAAGAGCTAGGGTTGGGGCCGCATTGCTACGCTTGCTCAGAGTGTGCCAGGCGGTCCTGCTGTGGGTTACTCCGGGCGCGCTTGGTAGTGTCTGGCTTTTTAACGGCTGGATTGGAGAATTGCCTGAGAAGGCTACTTTGTACCTCCGCTGCGATAGCCGCCGTGTGCTGCCCCGTACGGAGGGAGCATTCGGTGTTTCCGTTGACCTTGACTACTCCTCGAGGGCCTGGCATCTTGAGCTTGAGATATGCATAGTGCGGCACCGCATTCAACTTTGCGAATGCGGTTCGTCTGAGCAAGGCGTGATAGCCACTGCGAAATAGGACTATATCGAAGATTAACTCTTCGCTTCGGAAATTGTCCGGGGATCCGAAGACCACGTCAAGTGTTACTGAGCCTGTACAGTTGGCTTCTACACCTGGTATAACGCCTTTAAAGGTCGTTTTTGTGGGCTTAATCCTTGAGGGATCTATGCCCATTTTCTGCACTGTATCCTGATAAAGCAGGTTCAAGCTACTACCGCCGTCCATGAGGACCCTTGTGAGATGAAATCCGTCGATGATTGGGTCAAGAACCAATGCGGCAAAGCCGCCATGACGGATGCTAGTGGGATGGTCCCTTCGATCAAAAGTGATCGGGCAGGAGGACCATGGGTTGAACTTTGGGGCGACTGGCTCCATCGCGTATACGTCCCGTAGCGCACGCTTCCGCTCCCGCTTGGGAATGTGGGTTTCGTATATCATGTTAACCGTCCGCACTGGTGGGGGAAAGCCCTTCTGTCCATTGTTGTTCGGCGGCTTGGGCTCCTCCTCGTCGTCGCTGTGCAGCCCCTTTTCTTTGTTTTCGGCTCTTAACCTGCCTGCCTGCTTGAACACCCAACAATCTCTGTTAGTGTGATTGGCTGGCCTTTCGGGGGTGCCATGTATCTGGCACAAGCGGTCGAGTATTCGGTCCAAACTGGACGGGCCCTGAGTATTCTTTTTGAATGGCTTTTTCCGCTGACCGGATTTATAGCCTTTGAATCCGGCATTGACTGCCGTGTCTTCATTGTTGTCGCTGCTAACGCGGCGTTTTTGCTTATTCCGACGTGTCCTGCCACTTTTGTCATTGGTATCCGAATTACCGGGGTTCTTTGATAAGTTGTTACTGCGAGCTAGCCAGCTGTCTTCTCCCGCGCAAAAGCGGGTCATGAGTGTCGTGAGGGCTGCCATAGATTTCGGCTTTTCCTATCCCAGGTGGCGGGCAAGCCATTTGTCGCCGATGTTATGCTTGAAGGCTGCTAGGGCCTCTGCGTCCGGACAGTCGACTATCTGGTTTTTCTTTGTTAGGAACCGTGTCCAGAATTGTCTGGCCGATTCCTCTGGCTGCTGGATTATGTGGCTTAAGTCGTCGGCATCCGGTGGTCGCACGTAAGTGCCCTGGAAATTGTCGAGGAATGCGGCTTCCAAGTCCTCCCAAGAACCGATTGAGTCTGCTAGCAAGCTTTTAAGCCAATGCCGGGTCTGTCCTTTAAGTTTGAGCGGGAGGTATTTGATGGCGTGTAGATCATCGCCGCGTGCCATGTGGATGTGAAGGAGATAATCCTCGATCCATACCGCCGGATCTGTTGTGCCATCGTATGATTCCATGTTTACGGGTTTGAAACCCTCTGGGATTTTATGATCCATTACTTCATTCGTGAAGCATAGCGGGTGTGCGGCGCCTCTGTACTGGGCTATATCATGACGCAGCTCAGAAGAGCTATGTCTGTTGTGTTCGGCCCAGCCGGATTTGTTGTATCCAGAGTGAAGATCATCGTCACGTGCCGTAGGGCGCCTGCGCGATCCGTAGATCGATCTTGTTTGTCTTGCCTTATCCTCCAGTATGTCTCGCAGGTCTGGCGCATTTTCCCGTGCCTTAGTTGAGCGGCGTCGGGGCATGGCTTGGGTGGAGGACCGAGAGGCCTCTCTATCGTGGCCGCGAGGTGGCTGGTCTGCCATGTCATGCGC
This sequence comes from Triticum monococcum, assembly GCA_034509565.1. Lineage (NCBI taxonomy): Eukaryota > Viridiplantae > Streptophyta > Magnoliopsida > Poales > Poaceae > Triticum > Triticum monococcum. The sequence continues at coordinate 74,593,952 of CM067847.1, read as the reverse complement.
TGGTGATGTAGGTGCTTCCTCCTCTGATCGGGGTAGCAGCCTGCGCTTTGGGTAACTCTTGGAGGGGCGTTCGAGTTCATACTCTTCGGCCGCAAGGACCTCAGTCCATCTGTCAGCTAGCAAATCTTGGGCAGATCTAAGCTGTTGCTGCTTTTTCTTGAGGCTGCTGGCCGTGGCTAAAAGCCTGCATTTGAAACGCTCTTGCTCGGCGGGGTCTGATGGTATGACGAATTCGTCGTCATCGTGGCTTGCCTCGTCTTCGGAGGGAGGCATATAGTTATCATCCTCGACCTCTCGGTCTGCCGCTCTCTCATGAGGGTTGGCTTCTCCAGCTTCCTGTGCCGAATCTTGCTGAGGTGGGTGTTCTTCGGCGCTATCCTGGGTAGTATTATCACCCATGCCGGAATCACCATTTTTGCTTTGGCGGGATTTAGACCGGCGCCGCTGATGCCGGCGCTTTGGTTGTTTCTTGGGGGCGTCATCCCCCACTATTCCATCGTCATCTCCATCTTTTGGAGTATCCACCATATATATGTCATATGATGAGGTGGCCTTCCAGCGCCCCTACAGGTGCTAGTTCCTGTTTGTCTCCTACATCGTCGTCCATGCCGTCGATGTCTTCGAAGCCGAAGTCAAGCATGTCGGTTAAATCGTCGACAGTGGCTACAAAGTGGGTGGTGGGTGGGCTTTGAATTTCTTCATCGTCCGTATCCCACCCTCGCTGACCGTAGTCCGACCAGGGCTCTCCTGATAAAGAGAGGGACTTAAGAGAATTCAGGATGTCGCCAAAAGGCGAGTGCTGAAAGATGTCTGCGGCGGTGAACTCCATTATCGGCGCCCAATCAGATTCGATTGGCAGGGGCGCGGGGGGTTCGGAGTCCGGGGAGGAGTCCGGATCCTCGGAGTCACGGGTCGTGCAGAGTGCGGGGCTAGCGTTCGGCTCGATCGCCTTTGAGATCGCAGCCCCTGAGGTGACGTCCAACCGCTCGTCCTCGATTGGCGCAATAGGCTCCAAGTTAGGGGTTGGAACCGATGCGTGTGCGGCCTCCAGGACACTGTCTGGAGGCTAAGCTAGATCATGCCCCTTGAGATAGTGCGGCGCGCTTGGCCGTGGCTCGAACCCATCGAAGATCAAGTCTCCGCGGATGTCAGCCGTGTAGTTTAAGCTTCCAAACCTGACTTGATGGCCAGGGGCGTAGCTTTCGATCTGCTCCAAGTGGCCAAGAGAATTGGCCCGCAGAGCGAAGCCGCCGAAGACGAAGATCTGTCCGGGGAGAAAGGTCTCACCCTGGACCGTATTGTTGTTGATGATCGAAGGAGCCATCGGGCCTAAAGGCGACGACATAGAGGAACTCTCAATGAAAGCACCAATGTCGGTGTCAAAACCGGCGGATCTCGGGTAGGGGGTCCCGAACTGGGCGTCTAGGCCGGATGGTAACAGGAGGCAGGGAACAGGTTGTTTTACCCAGATTCGGGCCCTCTTGATGGAGGTAAAACCCTACGTCCTGCTTGATTAATATTGATGATATGGGTAGTACAAGAGTAGATCTACCACGAGATCAAGGAGGCTAAACCCTAGAAGCTAGCCTATGGTATGATTGTTATCTATGGAGTTGATGTCCTACGGACTACAACCCTCCGGTTTATATAGACACCGGATGGGGTTAGGGTTACATAGAGTCGGTTACAATGGTAGGAGATCTTGAATATCCGCATTGCCAAGCTTGCCTTCCACGCCAAGGAAAGTCCCATCCGGACACGGGACGAAGTCTTCAATCTTGTATCTTCATAGTCCAGGAGTCCGGCTGAAGGTATAATCCGGCTACCCGAACACCCCCTAATCCAGGACTCCCTCACTTAGCTTTGGGTTCAATCTTGCGGTGTCCTTTCCCAGTGACAGTAGGGGCAGCAAGGCACGTATTGTATTGTTGCCATCGAGGATAAGAAGATGGGGTTTATATCATATTGCATGAGTTTATCCCTCTACATCATGTCATCTTGCTTAAAGCGTTACCCTGTTCTCTTGAACTTAATACTCTAGATGCATGCTGGATAGCGGTCGTTGTGTGGAGTAATAGTAGTAGATGCAGGCAGGAGTCGGTCTACTTGTCTCGGACGTGATGCCTATATACATGATCATACCTAGATATTCTCATAACTATGCTCAATTATGTCAATTGCTTAATAGTAATTTGTTTACCCACCGTGAATACTTATGCTCTTGAGAGAAGCCACTAGTGAAACCTATGGCCCTTGGGTCTATTTTCCATCATATTAATCTTCCAACACTTTGTTATTTTTATTGCCTTTTATTTTACTTTGCATCTTTATCATAAAAAATACCAAAAATATTATCTTATCATTTCTATCAGATCTCACTCTCGTAAGTGACCGTGTAGGGATTGACAACCCCTTATTGCGTTGGTTGCGACGATTTATTTGTTTGTGTAGGTGCGAGGGACTTGTGCGTGGCCTCCTACTAGATTGATACCCTGGTTCTCAAAAACTGATGGAAATACTTACGCTACTTTGCTGCATCACCCTTTCCTCTTCATGGGAAAACCAACGCAGTGCTCAAGAGGTAGCACTCATCTCAATATCTCATGCCTTCAAGCTTTACCAGTGCGAGATACCGGATCTCCGTTTCTCTTGCATTGTGGCAGTTGTTGTAGGAGTAGCCCCATCGCCTGCAACAAAGGATGTCTGGTAGTCTAGAAGTAGCTTCAATTAAAGTCTCATGTCCATGTCTCTAGCATAAATATCATGCACGTCAGTGATGCATGCATGTATACAGTGGAGATATGTGATCAACAGGCTAGGACGTCGGATACCCACAGGTTATTGACTGGTATAATCGTATATTTCTTCTGATCTACGTATATTCCACTGTGACAGTTATCTCTTCCACCACGTGGACTTGAAATCCATGTAAAATCTCTGTGGCGATGATGATACTGAATAAAGTCATTGAGGAGATGGTTGTGGCATCATATATGCATGATATAAAAGCTAACGTACATGAACAATCTGAATATGAAAAGTAGTATTTGCACATGATTATATGTTCACCTTCAGAACCTGGTCTGATTATCACGTATTTGATCTACTACAGCTTATGTCTTCATCTCATGTCAAAAGTTTGAACCTAACAGAATTCTTATGTAATTTTTCTTCTACGTTACTAACCTATACAATCGATTTGCCACCATTATCGTGACCTGACCTTCTGTGACCTTGATGTACATAGAGACGAAGTTGTACGATAATATGCGCAAGTGGTTGTTTGAGGCGTCCTGATCTATGCCTCTGTTGTAGTCAATGTGCATCAAGCCGTACAGAGTAGGAGCCTGTCGAATTGCATACAATAGGTTTGGTCTGGGCATTGTTACGTTTTGGCAATTTTTCTCCTATAGTTTTTTAAACCAGATGGATATAACATACCAATGAAATAGAAGGACATTATTTACGTTGCATGTTCTTCTCTTTCATGGTTCTAAAAAACACGAATGCGGAAATATATACAAGGTAAATTCAAAAAGGACTTGCCAACTATACATCAGAAGTATGCTACTTATGGTTTATAACCTTTAGTGTATATTGTTAGAAATATATATATTATGGGTTTGTCCCATGACTATACACTAGTGCAAAATCGCGCTTTAGCGCCGATTCGTAAGGGCCTTTAGTGTCGGTTCTACAACTGGCACTATAGAGTGAGGACTAAAGCCCCCCCCCCCCTTAGTACCGGTTTGGCATGAACCGGCGCTAAAGTGCCACCACGTGACACGAGCCTGGCCCCGGGTGCGGGTAGATCATTAGTACCGGTTGGTAACACCAACCGGTACTAAATGTTTGGGGTGTTTTTGTTTTATTTTTTATTTTCATTTTAATTTTGTGTTTTCAATTTAATTTAGTGATTGTTTTACATTATAATGAGTTGTTAAATCATTAGGTGAAAATACTGCAAATTAGTTTCGACTGGATGCATGTGGATCCTGGCAGCTAAGTGATCAAGTATATGCCATATCCATATGGATATGGCATATACTTGATCACTTAGCTAGGATCCATCCAGTTGAAACTAATCTGCGATTTCTTTCATAAATGATATAATAACTCGTCATCATCGTCATAATCATCATCATATTAATATAAAAACTCTTGCATCATATATATCATCACCAACAACAGTATATACTAGCTAGCTAAAAAACATCATAGTCGTCATTACCACTATTTAATCATCATATAGTCATTACCGCTATCTAATCACCACCAACACTAGCTTAAAGAAGAAACATTCACTTGTACCATAAGCAAAGATATCATCGAGTTCAACATGGTAATGATATTGTAAGAGTTCATAATACCACAAAAGCAAATCACTCTTTGAGATTAAGTTTAGGATGAAGAACACGGACATGAGAGGACAAGTACTAAGAGCATGAACTAGCTAATCACTCTTGCTTCTCTCTCTCAGGTAAAATAGCATAGAACATGTATACTCTCCTGATTCATCATATTGGAGCATGCAGATGAACCTGTATCCTAATCGTGGGTTGCGCTTCTGATTGCTGCTCCTAGCACTTCTCTGCGATCGTTCACAATTTTGCTCCAGTATTTTACTATTAAGCATTCCTCGCTATTAGAAATCCTGAATGCACTAAAGTGCATTGTAGGATATCTTGGCCGTAAGCTAACAATATTCATGGTACCTTTAGTCTCGATCCAACCAAGCACAGCATTCATCGGGAGTCCCTATTGAAGAACATCATATAGTAACATACTTAGCAATGAAGTTTAGCTTAAAAAATAATGTATGCAAAAGATGCACTGAGGACCAATAGTAAAAATCTTACCATCTTTCCTAAATATATGTGACCGTAGTTCAGTACGAACACTATTGGTCGCATGTTTTGAATACTAACATTTCTAAGTGCAGGAAGAAAAATTGTCTTGACAGTATGAAGATCCTCAAGCCATGAAACATAATGACTTATCTCCTCGCAGTTTAGTTCAGCCCTAGGACAGTGGACAGTCTTGTCTACCAAGCACCGGACATGTTTACTTGATTGGAAATAAGTTGTCAATAAAATTTACTTGTCAACTATTTTTGAATAAACAATATTGAAGACATAAATATGGTTGAGAAACTCACATAATGGTAGAACTGGAGGCATCTGCACATCGACCCAGATGTCTCTATTACCTTCAATAACATCTTCCGGACGAATATCAAAGGTGATAACCATATCAGGCTCAAATGCATAACCCTTGCATAGTGCTTGCCATGTTTTGAATTCAAAATAGGTGTATGTGTCTGCATTCTATAATTTGACGTTGAAGGTATAACCGTGCTCGGTCTTCAAGTAAACTTTTTTTACCTCCATAGTTTTGTTAGGACTGAAACCTATCTTATCCAAGACAAAAATTCTTGCATGGCGAGGGATACGCTAGTAGAATAGAGAAAAAATTAAAATTATAAGTTGAAGCAAATGAAGCATAAGTCATGCTTAATTACGAAAAAGACTTGTCGTTGTGACTTACTGTATCCACTTCGAAGTTCTCATCCAGCTTGATGCTGAAGTGCCTATCATCAACTAGAAAATTTCTGCCACACAGGCCGCGCTGGTCTTCGCAGTATTTGCACATAATGAAATCATGTTCGTCGTCAGACGACATTCTTATGTTCATAGGTGAAACATTAAGCGCTTATTAGTTCTATTAATTCAACTAATACAACTAGTTCTGTTAATTCAACTAATTCAACTAATTCAACTAAGCACTTACGAAATATGTACCTTAATAAAGTAGCTCAACTAATTCAACTAACTAGTTCAACTAATTAATTCAACTAATTCAACTAAACTAGTTCTATTAATTTTCCTACTAAAAATAAGGTAGCTAGTTCTATATAGTAAAATGTTAATTAGATGATCAAATCTCATATAACTAAATTAAATATATATCTAACATATAATTTCTATCTAATTCATCTAACATTTGACAATAATATCAAACACATGTTCATATATAGGTGAAACATTAACCACTTACTAGTTCTATTAATTAAACTAAATAAACTAGTTCTATTAATTCAACTAATTCAACTAAGCATTTACTAAAAATAAACTAGTTCTATTAATTTTCTTACTAAAATAAAGTAGGTAGTTCTATATAGTAATTTTTTGATTAGATCATCAAATCTCATAAACCTAAGTTTCGTACTAAAAATAAACTAGTTCTATTAATTCAACTAAGAATTACTAATAATAAACTAGTTCTATTAATTTTCTTACTGAAATATATAAAGTAGCTATATATAGTAATATCTTAATTAGATAATCAAATCTCATATACCTAAATTTTCTTACTAAAAATAAACTAGTTCTAATTCAACTATCTAGTTCAACTAAGCGTTTACTAAAGATAAACTAGTTATATTAATTCAACTAGTTCAAATAATCTCATATACCCAAATTTTCATAGTATATACTAGTTTTATTAATTTTCTTACTAAAAATAAACTAGTTCTATTAATTTTCTCACTAAAACAAACTAGTTATATTAATTCAACTAGTTCAAATCTCATATATATACCTAATTAATATCTAACAATTGACATTAATATTTAACAACTTTTCTATATATCTAATTCATCTAACATGGACATTCTAACATTCTTATCTACGTAATTCATCTCACATTAATCTATACAACAGAATACAGAAAATAAGTAAAAAAATATATGTGTGTGTATGTGTGTATTTGTGTGTGTGTACTAGCGGGGGCAGCGGCGTATGGGAGGCGGCGCGACGACGGGCGGCGGGCCGGGGGCGACGGCGCGATCGAGAGACAGCGATACGGGGCGGCGGCGCGAGACGACGATGACGGGGACGACGATGACGGGCGGCGAGGGCGACGACGCGCGGCGGGGGCGGCGAGGGCGACGACGCGCGGCGGGGGCGGCGAGGCCGTCGAGGGCGGCGCGCGATGGGCGACGGCGTGGCGCCGGCGGCGATGTCGCGTGAAGAAGTTGGAGAAGAAGTGGTGGTCGATGAAACTGAATTTTTCGTATGTGCCATATATATAGGAGGGGCCTTTAGTACCGGTTGGAGCCACCAACCGATACTAAAGGCCAGTTTTGGCCAGGTCAAGCGGCGGGAAACGGTCCCCTTTAGTACCGGTTCATGGCTCCAACCAGTACTACAGGCCCACCCATTAGTACCGGTTGGAGCCACCAACCGGTACTAATGGTTGTGCCCTGCCACCCGCGGTGCACAATATTTAGTCCCACCTCGCCGAGCGAAGGGCAGCCGCACTGGTTTATAAACCCAGCCGTGGCAGCTCCTTCGAAATCCTCTATATAGCAGGCTTCTGGGCTTAACTATGGCGCGCTGCCCTGTGAGCCTCCTGGCCCTTATGGGCCTGAATTTGCACGCCCTAGGTCTGGCAGGCCCGCTAGGCAGCGCCCCAACAATTTTTTATATAGTTTTTTGCCTTTCTGCATTATTTATTTTCTTCCATTTATTTTTGAGTAATTTTTTGCCGTGACCCTCTCTTCTATTTACTTTTGAGTAGTTTCAACATTTTGATAGTTCATTTTGTAGTGATTTTTAATTTCACGGTCATTTAGCTCTCTAAACAAATCGGTAAATGACTGAAAAACAACAAATGATGTCAGAACATGTTGGAAATTGATGACGTCGCTTTGAATGCTGCATACTGAACACAAAAAAAGTCTGGAGTTCAAATAAGTTTAGAAAACATCGAAGTGCCCATGTAACAGATGAGTTCTCGTACGAAACCCAGATACCCCGAACAACATTGTCCAGTTTGTACATGAAGTGCGTCCAGTTTTTGCCGTGACCCTCTCTACTCTTTCGCACATGCTATGCGGGTGAAATGATGATACCATGCCAAGTTTCAACATTTTTAGAGCTCATTTTGTAGTGATTTTCAATTTCACGGTTATTTAGCTCTCTAAACAAATTGGTAAATGACTGAAAAACAGTGAATGATGTCAGAACATGTTGGAAATTGATGATGTCGCTTTGAATGCAAACATACTGAATGCAAAGAAGTCTAGAGTTCACATAAGTTTAGAAAACATCGAAGAGCCCGTGTAGCCTAGCACAAAAAATTTACACCAGAGTTGAACTATCTCTACAAGCTAGTTCAAATAATTTTACACTAGAGTTGTACTAGATATATAAGCTGGTTCAAATAATTTTACACTAGAGTTGAACTAGCTCTATAGCCTAGTACAAATAATTTTACACTAGACTTGAACTAGCTCTATAAGCCAGTTTTACACTAGAGTTGAACTATCTCTATAGCCTAGTACAAATAATTTTACACTAGAGTTGAACTAGCACTATAAGCTAGTTCAAATAATTTTACACTAGAGTTGAACTAGCTCTATAAGCTAGTTGAAAAAAATTTCAGTAGAGTTGCACTAGCTCTACATCCTAGTACAAATAATTTGACAATAGCGTTGAACTAGCTCTGTAAGCTAGTTCAAATAATTTTACACTAGAGTTGAACTAGCTCTATAGCCTAGTACAAATAATTTTACACTAGAGTTGAACTAGCACTATAGCCTACTACAAATAATTTTACACTAGAGTTGAACTAGCTCTATAGCCTAGTACAAATAATTTTACACTAGAGTTGAACTAGCTCTATAAGCTAGTTAAAATAATTTTACACTATAGTTGAGCTAGCTCTATAAGCTAGTTCAAATAATTTTACACTAAATTTGAACTAGCTCTATAGCCTAGTACAAATAATTTGACACTAGAGTTAAACTATCTCTATAAGCTAGTTCAAATAATTTTACACTAGAGTTGAACTAGCTGTATAGCCTAGTACAAATAATTTCACACTAGAGTTGAACTAGCTCTATAAGCTAGTTCAAATAATTTTACACTAGAGATGAACTAGCTCTATAGCCTAGTACAAATAATTTTACACTAGAATTTAACTAGCTCTATAAGCTAGTTCAAATAATTTTACACTAGAGTTGAACTAGCTCTATAGCCTAGTACAAATAATTTCACACTAGAGTTGAACTAGCTCTATAAGCTAGTTCAAATAATTTTACACTAGAGATGAACTAGCTCATTAGCCTAGTACAAATAATTTTACACTAGAGTTGAACTAGCTCTATAAGCTAGTTCAAATAATTTTACACTAGAGTTGAACTAGCTCTATAAGGTAGTCCAAATAATTTTACACTAGAGTTGAACTAGCTCTATAAGCTAGTTCAAATAATTTTACACTAGAGTTGAACTAGCTCTATAGCCTAATACAAATAAGTTTACACTAGAGTTGAACTAGCTCCATAAGCTAGTATAAATAATTTTACACTAGAGTTGAGCTAGCTCTATAGCCTAGTTCGAATAATTTTACACCAGAGTTGAACTAGCTCTATGTCCTAGTACAAATAATTTTACACTAGATTTGAACTTGCTCTATAAGCTAGTTCAAATAATTTTACACTAGAGTTGAACTAGCTCTATAAGCTAGTTCAAATAATTTTACACTAGAGTTGAACTAGCTCTATAGCCTAATACAAATAAGTTTACACTAGAGTTGAACTAGCTCCATAAGCTAGTATAAATAATTTTACACTAGAGTTGAACTAGCTCTATAGCCTAGTTCGAATAATTTTACACTAGAGTTGAACTAGCTCTATATCCTAGTACAAATAATTTTACACTAGATTTGAACTTGCTCTATAAGCTAGTTCAAATAATTTTACACTAGAGTTGAACTAGCTCTATAAGCTAGTTCAAATAATTTTACACTAGAGTTGAACTAGCTCTATAACCTAGTACAAATAATTTTACACTAGAGTTGAACTAGCTCTATATGCTAGTACAACTAATTTTACACTAGAATAGAACTAGCTCTATAGCCTAGTACAAATAATTTGACACAAGAGTTGAACTAGCTCTATAGCCTAGTACAAATAATTTTACACTAGAGTTGAACTAGCTCTATAGCCTAGTTCAAATAATTTTACACTAGAGTTTAACTTGCTCTATATGCTACTTCAAATAATCTTACACTATAGTTGAACTAGCTCTATAGCCTAGTACAAATAATTTTACACTAGAGTTGAACTAGCTCTATAAGCTAGTACAAATAATTTTACACTAGAGTTGAACTAGCTCTATAGCCTAGTTCAAATAATTTTACACTAGAGTTTAACTTGCTCTATATGCTACTTCAAATAATCTTACACTATAGTTGAACCAGCTCTATAGACTAGTACAAATAATTTTACACTAGAGTTGAACTAGCTCTATAGCCTAGTACAAATAATTTTACACTAGAGTTGAACTAGCTCTATAAGCTAGTTCAAATAATTTTACACTAGAGTTGAACTAGCTCTATAGGCTGGTACAAATAATTTCACACTAGAGTTGAACTAGTTCTATAGCCTAGTACAAATAATGTTACACTAGAGTTGAACCAGCTCTATAGCCTAGTACAAATAATGTTACACTAGAGTTGAACTAGCTCTATAAGCTAGTTCAAATAATTTTACACTAGAGTTGAACTTGCTCTATAAGCTAGTACAAATAATTTTACACTAGAGTTGAACTAGCTCTATAGCCTAGTACAAATAATTTCACACTAGAGTTGAACTAGCTCATTAGCCTAGTACAAATAATTTTACACGAGAGTTGAACTAGCTCTATAAGCTAGTTCCAATAATTTTACACTAGAGTTGAACTAGCTCTATAAGGTAGTTCAAATAATTTTACACTAGAGTTTAACTTTCTCTATATGCTACTTCAAATAATCTTACACTATAGTTGAACTAGCTCTATAGCGTAGTTCAAATAATTTTACACTAGAGTTGAACCAGCTCTATAGCCTAGTACAAATAATGTTACACTAGAGTTGAACTAGCTCTATAAGCTAGTTCAAATAATTTTACACTAGAGTTGAACTTGCTCTATAAGCTAGTACAAATAATTTTACACTAGAGTTGAACTAGCTCTATAGCCTAGTACAAATAATTTCACACTAGAGTTGAACTAGCTCATTAGCCTAGTACAAATAATTTTACACGAGAGTTGAACTAGCTCTATAAGCTAGTTCCAATAATTTTACACTAGAGTTGAACTAGCTCTATAAGGTAGTTCAAATAATTTTACACTAGAGTTGAAATAGCTCTATAAGCTAGTTCAAATAATATTACAATAGAGTTGAACTAGCTCTATAGCCTAGTACTAATAATTTTACAGTACAGTTGAACTAGCTCTATAAGCTAGTATAAATAATTTTACACTAGAGTTGAACTAGCTCTATAGCCTAGTTCGAATAATTTTACACTAGAGTTGAACTAGCTCTATATCCTAGTACAAATAATTTTACACTAGAGTTGAACTTGCTCTATAAGCTAGTTCAAATAATTTTACACTAGAGTTGAACTAGCTCTATAAGCTAGTTCAAATAATTTTACACTAGAGATGAACTAGCTCTATAGCCTAGTACAAATAATTTTACACTAGAGTTGAACTAGCTCTATAAGCTAGTTCAAATAATTTTACACTAGAGTTGAACTAGCTCCATAGGCTAGTACAAATAATTTCACACTAGAGTTGAACTAGCTCTATAAGCTAGTTCAAATAATTTTACACTAGAGATGAACTAGCTCTATAGCCTAGTACAAATAATTTTACACTAGAGTTGAACTAGCTCTATAAGCTAGTTCAAATAATTTTACACTAGAGTTGAACTAGCTCTATAGCCTAGTACAAATAATTTCACACTAGAGTTGAACTAGCTCTATAAGCTAGTTCAAATAATATTACACTAGAGTTGAACTGGCTCTATAGCCTAGTACAAATAATTTTACAGTAGAGTTGATCAAGCTCTATAGCCTAGTTCAAATAATTTTACACTACAGTTGAACTTGCTCCATAAGCTACTTCAAATAATCTTACAATATAGTTGAACTAGCTCTATAGCCTAGTACAAATAATTTTACACTAGAGTTGAACTAGCTCTATAGCCTAGTACAAATAATTTCACACTAGAGTTGAACTAGCTCTATAAGCTAGTTCAAATATTTTTACACTAGGGTTGAACTAGCTCTATAAGCTAGTAGAAATAATTTTACAGTAGAGTTGATCAAGATCTATAGCCTAGTTCAAATAATTTTACACTAGAGTTGAACTTGCTCTGTAAGCTACTTCAAATAATCTTACACTATAGTTGAACCAGCTCTATAGCCTAGTACAAATAATTTTACACTAGAGTTGAACTAGCTCTATAGCCTAGTACAAATAATTTTACATTAGAGTTGAACTAGCTCTATAAGCTAGTTCAAATAATTTTACACTAGAGTTGAACTAGCTCTATAGGCTGGTACAAATAATTTCACACTAGAGTTGAACTAATTCTATAAGCTAGTTCAAATAATTTTACACTAGAGTTGAACCAGCTCTATAGCCTAGTACAAATAATGTTACACTAGAGTTGAACTAGCTCTATAAGCTAGTTCAAATAATTTTACACTAGAGTTGAACTTGCTCTATAAGCTAGTACAAATAATTTTACACTAGAGTTGAACTAGCTCTATAGCCTAGTACAAATAATTTCACACTAGAGTTGAACTAGCTCTATAGCCTAGTACAAATAATTTTACACTAGAGTTGAACTAGCTCTATAAGATAGTTCAAAGAATTTTACACTATAGATGAACTAGCTCATTAGCCTAGTACAAATAATTTTACACGAGAGTTGAACTAGCTCTATAAGCTAGTTCCAATAATTTTACACTAGAGTTGAACTAGCTCTATAAGGTAGTTCAAATAATTTTACACTAGAGTTGAACTAGCTCTATAAGGTAGTTCAAATAATTTTACACTAGAGTTGAACTAGCTCTATAGCCTAGTACAAATAATTTTACAGTACAGTTGAACTAGCTCTATAAGCTAGTATAAATAATTTTACACTAGAGTTGAACTAGCTCTATAAGCTAGTTCAAATAATTTTACACTAGAGTTGAACTAGCTCCATAGGCTAGTACAAATAATTTCACACTAGAGTTGAACTAGTTCTATAAGCTAGTTCAAATAATTTTACACTAGAGTTGAACCAGCTCTATAGCCTAGTACAAATAATTTTACACTAGAGTTGAACTAGCTCTATAGCCTAGTACTGATAATTTCACACTAGAGTTGAACTAGCTCTATAAGCTAGTTCAAATAATTTTACACTAGAGATGAACTAGCTCTATAGCCTAGTACAAATAATTTTACACTAGAGTTGAACTAGCTCTATAAGCTAGTACAAATAATTTTACACTAGAGTTGAACTAGCTCAATAGCCTAGTAAAAATAATTTCACACTAGAGTTGAACTAGCTCTATAAGCTAGTTCAAATAATTTTACACTAGAGATGAACTAGCTCTATAGCCTAGTACAAATAATTTTACACTAGAGTTGAACTAGCTCTATAAGCTAGTTCAAATAATTTTACACTAGAGTTGAACTAGCTCTATAGCCTAGTACAAATAATTTCACACTAGAGTTGAACTAGCTCTATAAGCTAGTTCAAATAATTTTACACTAGAGATGAACTAGCTCATTAGCCTAGTACAAATAATCTTACACTAGAGTTGAACTAGCTCTATAAGCTAGTTCAAATAATTTACACTAGAGTTGAACTACCTCTATAAGGTAGTCCAAATAATTTTACACTAGAGTTGAACTAGCTCTATAAGCTAGTACAAATAATTTTACACTAGAATAGAACTAGCTCTATAGCCTAGTACAAATAATTTGACACAAGAGTTGAACTAGCTCTATAGCCTAGTACAAATAATTTTACACTAGAGTAGAACTAGCTCTATAGCCTAGTTCAAATAATTTTACACTAGAGTTTAACTTGCTCTATATGCTACTTTAAATAATCTTACACTATAGTTGAACTAGCTCTATAGCCTAGTACAAATAATTTTACACTAGAGTTGAACTAGCTCTATAGCCTAGTTCAAATAATTTTACACTAGAGTTGAACTTGCTCTATAAGCTAGTTCACATAATTTTAAACTAGAGTTGAACTAGCTCTATAGCCTAGTACAAATAATTTTCCACTAGGGTTGACTAGCTCTATAAGCTAGTACAAATAATTTTACAGTAGAGTTGATCAAGCTCTACAGCCTAGTTCAAATAATTTTACACTACAGTTGAACTTGCTCTATAAGCTACTTCAAATAATCTTACACTATAGTTGAACTAGCTCTATAGCCTAGTACAAATAATTTTACACTAGAGTTGAACTAGCTCTATAGCCTAGTACAAACAATTTCACACTACAGTTGAACTAGCTCTATAAGCTAGTTCAAATATTTTTACACTAGGGTTGAACTAGCTCTATAAGCTAGTAGAAATAATTTTACAGTAGAGTTGATCAACCTCTATAGCCTAGTTCAAATAATTTTACACTAGAGTTGAACATGCTCTATAAGCTACTTCAAATAATCTTACACTATAGTTGAACCAGCTCTATAGCCTAGTAGAAATAATTTTACACTAGAGTTGAACATGCTCTATAAGCTACTTCAAATAATCTTACACTATAGTTGAACCAGCTCTATAGCTAGCTCAAATAATTTTACACTAGAGTTTAACTAGCTCTATAGCCTAGTACAAATAATTTTCCACTAGGGTTGAACTAGCTCTATAGGCTAGTACAAATAATTTTACAGTAGAGTTGATCAAGCTCTATGGCCTAGTTCAAATAATTTTACACTACAGTTGAACTTGCTCCATAAGCTACTTCAAATAATCTTACACTATAGTTGAACTAGCTCTATAGCCTAGTACAAATAATTTTACACTAGAATTGAACTAGCTCTATAGCCTAGTACAAATAATTTCACACTAGAGTTGAACTAGCTCTATAAGCTAGTTCAAATATTTTTACACTAGGGTTGAACTAGCTCTATAAGCTAGTAGACAAAATTTTACAGTAGAGTTGATCAAGCTCTATAGCCTAGTTCAAATAATTTCACACTAGAGTTGAACTTGCTCTATAAGCTACTTCAAATAATCTTACACTATAGTTGAACCAGCTCTATAGCCGAGTACAAATAATTTTACACTAGAGTTGAACTAGCTCTATAGCCTAGTACAAATAATTTTACACTAGAGTTGAACTAGCTCTATAGCTTAGTACAAATAATTTCACACTAGAGTTGAACTAGCTCTATAAGCTAGTTCAAATATTTTTACACTAGGGTTGAACTAGCTCTATAAGCTAGTAGAAAAAGTTTTACAGTAGAGTTGATCAAGCTCTATAGCCTAGTTCAAATAATTTTACACTAGAGTTGAACTTGCTCTATAAGCTAGTACAAATAATTTTACACTAGAGTTGAACTAGCTATATAGCCTAGTACAAATAATTTCACACTAGAGTTGAACTAGCTCTATAGCCTAGTACAAATAATTTTACACTAGAGTTGAACTAGCTCTATAAGATAGTTCAAAGAATTTTACACTATAGATGAACTAGCTCATTAGCCTAGTACAAATAATTTTACACGAGAGTTGAACTAGCTCTATAAGCTAGTTCAAATAATTTTACAATAGAGTTGAACTAGCTCTATAAGGTAGTTCAAATAATTTTACACTAGAGTTGAACTAGCTCTATAAGCTAGTTCAAATAATTTTACACTACAGTTGAACTAGCTCTATAGCCTAGTACAAATAATTTTACAGTACAGTTGAACTAGCTCTATAAGCTAGTATAAATAATTTTACACTAGAGTTGAACTAGCTCTATAGCCTAGTTCGAATAATTTTACACTAGAGTTGAACTAGCTCTATATCCTAGTACAAATAATTTTACACTAGAGTTGAACTTGCTCTATAAGCTAGTTCAAATAATTTTACACTAGAGTTGAACTAGCTCTATAAGCTAGTTCAAATAATTTTACACTAGAGATGAACTTGCTCTATAGCCTAGTACAAATAATTTTACACTAGAGTTGAACTAGCTCTATAAGCTAGTTCAAATAATTTTACACTAGAGTTGAACTAGCTCCATAGGCTAGTACAAATAATTTCACACTAGAGTTGAACTAGTTCTATAAGCTAGTTCAAATAATTTTACACTAGAGTTGAACCAGCTCTATAGCCTAGTACAAATAATTTTACACTAGAGTTGAACTAGCTCTATAGCCTAGTACAGATAATTTCACACTAGAGTTGAACTAGCTCTATAAGCTAGTACAAATAATTTTACACTAGAGATGAACTAGCTCTATAGCCTAGTACAAATAATTTTACATTAGAGTTGAACTAGCTCTATAAGCTAGTACAAATAATTTTACACTAGAGTTGAACTAGCTCTATAGCCTAGTTCAAATAATTTTACACTAGAGTTTAACTTGCTCTATATGCTACTTCAAATAATCTTACACTATAGTTGAACCAGCTCTATAGCCTAGTACAAATAATTTTACATTAGAGTTGAACTAGCTCTATAAGCTAGTACAAATAATTTTACACTAGAGTTGAACTAGCTCTATAGCCTAGTACAAATAATTTCACACTAGAGTTGAACTAGCTCTATAGCCTAGTACAAATAATTTTACACTAGAGTTGAACTAGCTCTATAAGATAGTTCAAAGAATTTTACACTATAGATGAACTAGCTCATTAGCCTAGTACAAATAATTTTACACGAGAGTTGAACTAGCTTTATAAGCTAGTTCCAATAATTTTACACTAGAGTTGAACTAGCTCTATAAGGTAGTTCAAATAATTTTACACTAGAGTTGAACTAGCTCTATAAGCTAGTTCAAATAATTTTACACTAGAGTTGAACTAGCTCTATAGCCTTGTACAAATAATTTTACAGTACAGTTGAACTAGCTCTATAAGCTAGTATAAATAATTTTACACTAGAGTTGAACTAGCTCTATAGCCTAGTTCGAATAATTTTACACTAGAGTTAAACTAGCTCTATATCCTAGTACAAATAATTTTACACTAGAGTTGAACTTGCTCTATAAGGTAGTTCAAATAATTTTACACTAGAGTTGAACTAGCTCTATAAGCTAGTTCAAATAATTTTACACTAGAGATGAACTAGCTCTATAGCCTAGTACAAATAATTTTACACTAGAGTTGAACTAGCTCTATAAGCTAGTTCAAATAATTTTACACTAGAGTTGAACTAGCTCCATAGGCTAGTACAAATAATTTCACACTAGAGTTGAACTAGTTCTATAAGCTAGTTCAAATAATTTTACACTAGAGTTG
The DNA here is from genome assembly GCA_034509565.1 of Triticum monococcum. Lineage (NCBI taxonomy): Eukaryota > Viridiplantae > Streptophyta > Magnoliopsida > Poales > Poaceae > Triticum > Triticum monococcum. The sequence goes on along the minus strand of CM067847.1, from coordinate 74,576,655 downwards.
AACCAGCTCTATAGCCTAGTACAAATAATTTTACACTAGAGTTGAACTAGCTCTATAGCCTAGTACAGATAATTTCACACTAGAGTTGAACTAGCTCTATAAGCTAGTTCAAATAATTTTACACTAGAGATGAACTAGCTCTATAGCCTAGTACAAATAATTTTACACTAGAGTTGAACTAGCTCTATAAGCTAGTACAAATAATTTTACACTAGAGTTGAACTAGCTCAATAGCCTAGTAAAAATAATTTCACACTAGAGTTGAACTAGCTCTATAAGCTAGTTCAAATAATTTTACACTAGAGATGAACTAGCTCTATAGCCTAGTACAAATAATTTTACACTAGAGTTGAACTAGCTCTATAAGCTAGTTCAAATAATTTTACACTAGAGTTGAACTAGCTCTATAGCCTAGTACAAATAATTTCACACTAGAGTTGAACTAGCTCTATAAGCTAGTTCAAATAATTTTACACTAGAGATGAACTAGCTCATTAGCCTAGTACAAATAATCTTACACTAGAGTTGAACTAGCTCTATAAGCTAGTTCAAATAATTTACACTAGAGTTGAACTACCTCTATAAGGTAGTCCAAATAATTTTACACTAGAGTTGAACTAGCTCTATAAGCTAGTACAAATAATTTTACACTAGAATAGAACTAGCTCTATAGCCTAGTACAAATAATTTGACACAAGAGTTGAACTAGCTCTATAGCCTAGTACAAATAATTTTACACTAGAGTAGAACTAGCTCTATAGCCTAGTTCAAATAATTTTACACTAGAGTTTAACTTGCTCTATATGCTACTTTAAATAATCTTACACTATAGTTGAACTAGCTCTATAGCCTAGTACAAATAATTTTACACTAGAGTTGAACTAGCTCTATAGCCTAGTTCAAATAATTTTACACTAGAGTTGAACTTGCTCTATAAGCTAGTTCACATAATTTTAAACTAGAGTTGAACTAGCTCTATAGCCTAGTACAAATAATTTTCCACTAGGGTTGACTAGCTCTATAAGCTAGTACAAATAATTTTACAGTAGAGTTGATCAAGCTCTACAGCCTAGTTCAAATAATTTTACACTACAGTTGAACTTGCTCTATAAGCTACTTCAAATAATCTTACACTATAGTTGAACTAGCTCTATAGCCTAGTACAAATAATTTTACACTAGAGTTGAACTAGCTCTATAGCCTAGTACAAACAATTTCACACTACAGTTGAACTAGCTCTATAAGCTAGTTCAAATATTTTTACACTAGGGTTGAACTAGCTCTATAAGCTAGTAGAAATAATTTTACAGTAGAGTTGATCAACCTCTATAACCTAGTTCAAATAATTTTACACTAGAGTTGAACATGCTCTATAAGCTACTTCAAATAATCTTACACTATAGTTGAACCAGCTCTATAGCCTAGTAGAAATAATTTTACACTAGAGTTGAACATGCTCTATAAGCTACTTCAAATAATCCTACACTATAGTTGAACCAGCTCTATAGCTAGTTCAAATAATTTTACACTAGAGTTTAACTAGCTCTATAGCCTAGTACAAATAATTTTCCACTAGGGTTGAACTAGCTCTATAGGCTAGTACAAATAATTTTACAGTAGAGTTGATCAAGCTCTATGGCCTAGTTCAAATAATTTTACACTACAGTTGAACTTGCTCCATAAGCTACTTCAAATAATCTTACACTATAGTTGAACTAGCTCTATAGCCTAGTACAAATAATTTTACACTAGAATTGAACTAGCTCTATAGCCTAGTACAAATAATTTCACACTAGAGTTGAACTAGCTCTATAAGCTAGTTCAAATATTTTTACACTAGGGTTGAACTAGCTCTATAAGCTAGTAGAAAATTTTTTACAGTAGAGTTGATCAAGCTCTATAGCCTAGTTCAAATAATTTCACACTAGAGTTGAACTTGCTCTATAAGCTACTTCAAATAATCTTACACTATAGTTGAACCAGCTCTATAGCCGAGTACAAATAATTTTACACTAGAGTTGAACTAGCTCTATAGCCTAGTACAAATAATTTTACACTAGAGTTGAACTAGCTCTATAGCTTAGTACAAATAATTTCACACTAGAGTTGAACTAGCTCTATAAGCTAGTTCAAATATTTTTACACTAGGGTTGAACTAGCTCTATAAGCTAGTAGAAAAAGTTTTACAGTAGAGTTGATCAAGCTCTATAGCCGAGTTCAAATAATTTTACACTAGAGTTGAACTTGCTCTATAAGCTAGTACAAATAATCTTACACTATAGTTGAACTAGCTCTATAGCCTAGTACAAATAATTTTACACTAGAGTTGAACTAGCTCTATAGCCTAGTACAAATAATTTCACACTAGAGTTGAACTAGCTCTATAAACTAGTTCAAATATTTTTACACTAGGGTTGAACTAGCTCTATAAGCTAGTAGAAATAATTTTACTGTAGAGTTGATCAAGATCTATAGCCTAGTTCAAATAATTTTACACTAGAGTTGAACTTGCTCTGTAAGCTACTTCAAATAATCTTACACTATAGTTGAACCAGCTCTATAGCCTAGTACAAATAATTTTACACTAGAGTTGAACTAGCTCTATAGCCTAGTACAAATAATTTTACACTAGAGTTGAACTAGCTCTATAAGCTAGTTCAAATAATTTTACACTAGAGTTGAACTAGCTCTATAGCCTAGTATAAATAATTTTACACTAGAGTTGAACTAGCTCTATAGCCTAGTTCGAATAATTTTACACTAGAGTTGAACTAGCTCTATATCCTAGTACAAATAATTTTACACTAGAGTTGAACTTGCTCTATAAGCTAGTTCAAATAATTTTACACTAGAGTTGAACTAGCTCTATAAGCTAGTTCAAATAATTTTACACTAGAGATGAACTAACTCTATAGCCTAGTACAAATAATTTTACACTAGAGTTGAACTAGCTCTATAAGCTAGTTCAAATAATTTTACACTAGAGTTGAACTAGCTCCATAGGCTAGTACAAATAATTTCACACTAGAGTTGAACTAGTTCTATAAGCTAGTTCAAATAATTTTACACTAGTGTTGAACCAGCTCTATAGCCTAGTACAAATAATTTTACACTAGAGTTGAACTAGCTCCATAGCCTAGTACAGATAATTTCACACTAGAGTTGAACTAGCTCTATAAGCTAGTTCAAATAATTTTACACTAGAGATGAACTAGCTCTATAGCCTAGTACAAATAATTTTACACTAGAGTTGAACTAGCTCTATAAGCTAGTACAAATAATTTTACACTAGAGTTGAACTAGCTCTATAGCCTAGTAAAAATAATCTCACACTAGAGTTGAACTAGCTCTATAAGCTAGTTCAAATAATTTTACACCAGAGATGAACTAGCTCTATAGCCTAGTACAAATAATTTTACACTAGAGTTGAACTAGCTCTATAAGCTAGTTCAAATAATTTTACACTAGAGTTGAACAAGCTCTATAGCCTAGTACAAATAATTTCACACTAGAGTTGAACTAGCTCTATAAGCTAGTTCAAATAATTTTACACTAGAGATGAACTAGCTCATTAGCCTAGTACAAATAATTTTACACTAGAGTTGAACTAGCTCTATAAGCTAGTTCAAATAATTTACACTAGAGTTGAACTACCTCTATAAGGTAGTCCAAATAATTTTACACTAGAGTTGAACTAGCTCTATAAGCTAGTACAAATAATTTTACACTAGAATAGAACTAGCTCTATAGCCTAGTACAAATAATTTGACACAAGAGTTGAACTAGCTCTATAGCCTAGTACAAATAATTTTACACTAGAGTAGAACTAGCTCTATAGCCTAGTTCAAATAATTTTACACTAGAGTTTAACTTGCTCTATATGCTACTTTAAATAATCTTACACTATAGTTGAACTAGCTCTATAGCCTAGTACAAATAATTTTACACTAGAGTTGAACTAGCTCTATAGCCTAGTTCAAATAATTTTACACTAGAGTTGAACTTGCTCTATAAGCTAGTTCAAATAATTTTACACTAGAGTTGAACTAGCTCTATAGCCTAGTACAAATAATTTTCCACTAGGGTTGAACTAGCTCTATAAGCTAGTACAAATAATTTTACAGTAGAGTTGATCAAGCTCTACAGCCTAGTTCAAATAATTTTACACTACAGTTGAACTTGCTCTATAAGCTACTTCAAATAATCTTACACTATAGTTGAACTAGCTCTATAGCCTAGTACAAATAATTTTACACTAGAGTTGAACTAGCTCTATAGCCTAGTACAAATCATTTCACACTAGAGTTGAACTAGCTCTATAAGCTAGTTCAAATATTTTTACACTAGGGTTGAACTAGCTCTATAAGCTAGTAGAAATAATTTTACACTATAGTTGAACATGCTCTATAAGCTACTTCAAATAATCTTACACTATAGTTGAACCAGCTCTATAGCCAAGTAGAAATAATTTTACACTAGAGTTGAACATGCTCTATAAGCTACTTCAAATAATCTTACACTATAGTTGAACCAGCTCTATAGCTAGTTCAAATAATTTTACACTAGAGTTTAACTAGCTCTATAGCCTAGTACAAATAATTTTCCACTAGGGTTGAACTAGCTCTATAGGCTAGTACAAATAATTTTACAGTAGAGTTGATCAAGCTCTATGGCCTAGTTCAAATAATTTTACACTACAGTTGAACTTGCTCCATAAGCTACTTCAAATAATCTTACACTATAGTTGAACTAGCTCTATAGCCTAGTACAAATAATTTTACACTAGAGTTGAACTAGCTCTATAGCCTAGTACAAATAATTTCACACTAGAGTTGAACTAGCTCTATAAGCTAGTTCAAATATTTTTACACTAGGGTTGAACTAGCTCTATAAGCTAGTAGAAAAAGTTTTACAGTAGAGTTGATCAAGCTCTATAGCCTAGTTCAAATAATTTTACACTAGAGTTGAACTTGCTCTATAAGCTAGTACAAATAATTTTACACTAGAGTTGAACTAGCTCTATAGCCTAGTATAAATAATTTCACACTAGAGTTGAACTAGCTCTATAGCCTAGTACAAATAATTTTACACTAGAGTTGAACTAGCTCTATAAGATAGTTCAAAGAATTTTACACTATAGATGAACTAGCTCATTAGCCTAGTACAAATAATTTTACACGAGAGTTGAACTAGCTCTATAAGCTAGTTCAAATAATTTTACAATAGAGTTGAACTAGCTCTATAAGGTAGTTCAAATAATTTTACACTAGAGTTGAACTAGCTCTATAAGCTAGTTCAAATAATTTTACACTAGAGTTGAACTAGCTCTATAGCCTAGTACAAATAATTTTACAGTACAGTTGAACTAGCTCTATAAGCTAGTATAAATAATTTTACACTAGAGTTGAACTAGCTCTATAGCCTAGTTCGAATAATTTTACACTAGAGTTGAACTAGCTCTATATCCTAGTACAAATAATTTTACACTAGAGTTGAACTTGCTCTATAAGCTAGTTCAAATAATTTTACACTAGAGTTGAACTAGCTCTATAAGCTAGTTCAAATAATTTTACACTAGAGATGAACTAGCTCTATAGCCTAGTACAAATAATTTTACACTAGAGTTGAACTAGCTCTATAAGCTAGTTCAAGTAATTTTACACTAGAGTTGAACTAGCTCCATAGGCTAGTACAAATAATTTCACACTAGAGTTGAACTAGTTCTATAAGCTAGTTCAAATAATTTTACACTAGAGTTGAACCAGCTCTATAGCCTAGTACAAATAATTTTACACTAGAGTTGAACTAGCTCTATAGCCTAGTACAGATAATTTCACACTAGAGTTGAACTAGCTCTATAAGCTAGTTCAAATAATTTTACACTAGAGATGAACTAGCTCTATAGCCTAGTACAAATAATTTTACACTAGAGTTGAACTCGCTCTATAAGCTAGTACAAATAATTTTACACTAGAGTTGAACTAGCTCTATAGCCTAGTAAAAATAATTTCACACTAGAGTTGAACTAGCTCTATAAGCTAGTTCAAATAATTTTACATTAGAGATGAACTAGCTCTATAGCCTAGTACAAATAATTTTACACTAGAGTTGAACTAGCTCTATAGGCTAGTTCAAATAATTTTACACTAGAGTTGAACTAGCTCTATAGCCTAGTACAAATAATTTCACACTAGAGTTGAACTAGCTCTATAAGCTAGTTCAAATAATTTTACACTAGAGATGAACTAGCTCATTAGCCTAGTACAAATAATTTTACACTAGAGTTGAACTAGCTCTATAAGCTAGTTCAAATAATTTACACTAGAGTTGAACTACCTCTATAAGGTAGTCCAAATAATTTTACACTAGAGTTGAACTAGCTCTATAAGCTAGTACAAATAATTTTACACTAGAATAGAACTAGCTCTATAGCCTAGTACAAATAATTTGACACAAGAGTTAAACTAGCTCTATAGCCTAGTACAAATAATTTTACACTAGAGTAGAACTAGCTCTATAGCCTAGTACAAATAATTTTACACTAGAGTTGAACTAGCTCTATAAGATAGTTCAAAGATATTTGCACTATAGATGAACTAGCTCATTAGCCTAGTACAAATAATTTTACACGAGAGTTGAACTAGCTCTATAAGCTAGTTCAAATAATTTTACAATAGAGTTGAACTAGCTCTATAAGGTAGTTCAAATAATTTTACACTAGAGTTGAACTAGCTCTATAAGCTAGTTCAAATAATTTTACACTAGAGTTGAACTAGCTCTATAGCCTAGTACAAATAATTTTACAGTATAGTTGAACTAGCTCTATAAGCTAGTATAAATAATTTTACACTAGAGTTGAACTAGCTCTATAGCCTAGTTCGAATAATTTTACACTAGAGTTGAACTAGCTCTATATCCTAGTACAAATAATTTTACACTAGAGTTGAACTTGCTCTATAAGCTAGTTCAAATAATTTTACACTAGAGTTGAACTAGCTCTATAAGCTAGTTCAAATAATTTTACACTAGAGATGAACTAGCTCTATAGCCTAGTACAAATAATTTCACACTAGAGTTGAACTAGCTCTATAAGCTAGTTCAAATAATTTTACACTAGAGTTGAACTAGCTCCATAGGCTAGTACAAATAATTTCACACTAGAGTTGAACTAGTTCTATAAGCTAGTTCAAATAATTTTACACTAGAGTTGAACCAGCTCTATAGCCTAGTACAAATAATTTTACACTAGAGTTGAACTAGCTCTATAGCCTAGTACAGATAATTTCACACTAGAGTTGAACTAGCTCTATAAGCTAGTTCAAATAATTTTACACTAGAGATGAACTAGCTCTATAGCCTAGTACAAATAATTTTACACTAGAGTTGAACTAGCTCTATAAGCTAGTACAAATAATTTTACACTAGAGTTGAACTAGCTCTATAGCCTAGTAAAAATAATTTCACACTAGAGTTGAACTAGCTCTATAAGCTAGTTCAAATAATTTTACACTAGAGATGAACTAGCTCTATAGCCTAGTACAAATAATTTTACACTAGAGTTGAACTAGCTCTATAAGCTAGTTCAAATAATTTTACACTAGAGTTGAACTAGCTCTATAGCCAAGTACAAATAATTTCACACTAGAGTTGAACTAGCTCTATAAGCTAGTTCAAATAATTTTACACTAGAGATGAACTAGCTCATTAGCCTAGTACAAATAATTTTACACTAGAGTTGAACTAGCTCTATAAGCTAGTTCAAATAATTTACACTAGAGTTGAACTACCTCTATAAGGTAGTCCAAATAATTTTACACTAGAGTTGAACTAGCTCTATAAGCTAGTACAAATAATTTTACACTAGAATAGAACTAGCTCTATAGCCTAGTACAAATAATTTGACACAAGAGTTAAACTAGCTCTATAGCCTAGTACAAATAATTTTACACTAGAGTAGAACTAGCTCTATAGCCTAGTTCAAATAATTTTACACTAGAGTTTAACTTGCTCTATATGCTACTTTAAATAATCTTACACTATAGTTGAACTAGCTCTATAGCCTAGTACAAATAATTTTACACTAGAGTTGAACTAGCTCTATAGCCTAGTTCAAATAATTTTACACTAGAGTTGAACTTTCTCTATAAGCTAGTTCAAATAATTTTACACTAGAGTTGAACTAGCTCTATAGCCTAGTACAAATAATTTTCCACTAGGGTTGAACTAGCTCTATAAGCTAGTACAAATAATTTTACAGTAGAGTTGATCAAGCTCTACAGCCTAGTTCAAATAATTTTACACTACAGTTGAACTTGCTCTATAAGCTACTTCAAATAATCTTACACTATAGTTGAACTAGCTCTATAGCCTAGTACAAATAATTTTACACTAGAGTTGAACTAGCTCTATAGCCTAGTACAAATAATTTCACCCTAGAGTTGAACTAGCTCTATAAGCTAGTTCAAATATTTTTACACTAGGGTTGAACTAGCTCTATAAGCTAGTAGAAATAATTTTACAGTAGAGTTGATCAACCTCTATAGCCTAGTTCAAATAATTTTACACTAGAGTTGAACATGCTCTATAAGCTACTTCAAATAATCTTACACTATAGTTGAACCAGCTCTATAGCCTAGTAGAAATAATTTTACACTAGAGTTGAACATGCTCTATAAGCTACTTCAAATAATCTTACACTATAGTTGAACCAGCTCTATAGCTAGTTCAAATAATTTTACACTAGAGTTTAACTAGCTCTATAGCCTAGTACAAATAATTTTCCACTAGGGTTGAACTAGCTCTATAGGCTAGTACAAATAATTTTACAGTAGAGTTGATCAAGCTCTATGGCCTAGTTCAAATAATTTTACACTACAGTTGAACTTGCTCCATAAGCTACTTCAAATGATCTTACACTATAGTTGAACTAGCTCTATAGCCTAGTACAAATAATTGTACACTAGAGTTGAACTAGCTCTATAGCCTAGTACAAATAATTTCACACTAGAGTTGAACTAGCTCTATAAGCTAGTTCAAATATTTTTACACTAGGGTTGAACTAGCTCTATAAGCTAGTAGAAAATTTTTTACAGTAGAGTTGATCAAGCTCTATAGCCTAGTTCAAATAATTTCACACTAGAGTTGAACTTGCTCTATAAGCTACTTCAAATAATCTTACACTATAGTTGAACCAGCTCTATAGCCGAGTACAAATAATTTTACACTAGAGTTGAACTAGCTCTATAGCCTAGTACAAATAATTTCACACTAGTGTTGAACTAGCTCTATAAGCTAGTTCAAATATTTTTACACTAGGGTTGAACTAGCTCTATAAGCTAGTAGAAATAATTTTACAGTAGAGTTGATCAAGATCTATAGCCTAGTTCAAATAATTTTACAATAGAGTTGAACTTGCTCTGTAGGCTACTTCAAATAATCTTACACTATAGTTGAACCAGCTCTATAGCCTAGTACAAATAATTTTACACTAGAGTTGAACTAGCTCTATAGCCTTGTACAAATAATTTTACACTAGAGTTGAACTAGCTCTATAAGCTAGTTCAAATAATTTTACACTAGAGTTGAACTGGCTCTATAGGCTGGTACAAATAATTTCACACTAGAGTTGAACTAGTTCTATAAGCTAGTTCAAATAATTTTACACTAGAGTTGAACCAGCTCTATAGCGTAGTACAAATAATGTTACACTAGAGTTGAACTAGCTCTATAAGCTAGTTCAAATAATTTTACACTAGAGTTGAACTTGCTCTATAAGCTTGTACAAATAATTTTACACTAGAGTTGAACTAGCTCTATAGCCTAGTACAAATAATTTCACACTAGAGTTGAACTAGCTCATTAGCCTAGTACAAATAATTTTACACGAGAGTTGAACTAGCTCTATAAGCTAGTTCCAATAATTTTACACTAGAGTTGAACTAGCTCTATAAGGCAGTTCAAATAATTTTACACTAGAGTTGAACTAGCTCTATAAGCTAGTTCAAATAATATTACACTAGAGTTGAACTAGCTCTATAGCCTAGTACAAATAATTTTACAGTCCAGTTGAACTAGCTCTATAAGCTAGTATAAATAATTTTACACTAGAGTTGAACTAGCTCTATAGCCTAGTTCGAATAATTTTACACTAGAGTTGAACTAGCTCTATATCCTAGTACAAATAATTTTACACTAGAGTTGAACTTGCTCTATAAGCTAGTTCAAATAATTTTACACTAGAGTTGAACTAGCTCTATAAGCTAGTTCAAATAATTTTACACTAGAGATGAACTAGCTCTATAGCCTAGTACAAATAATTTTACACTAGAGTTGAACTAGCTCTATAAGCTAGTTCAAATAATTTTACACTAGAGTTGAACTAGCTCCATAGGCTAGTACAAATAATTTCACACTAGAGTTGAACTAGTTCTATAAGCTAGTTCAAATAATTTTACACTAGAGTTGAACCAGCTCTATAGCCTAGTACAAATAATTTTACACTAGAGTTGAACTAGCTCTATAGCCTAGTTCAGATAATTTCACACTAGAGTTGAACTAGCTCTATAAGCTAGTTCAAATAATTTAACACTAGAGATGAACTAGCTCTATAGCCTAGTACAAGTAATTTTACACTAGAGTTGAACTAGCTCTATAAGCTAGTACAAATAATATTACACTAGAGTTGAACTAGCTCTATAGCCTAGTACAAATAATTTCACACTAGAGTTGAACTAGCTCTATAAGCTAGTTCAAATAATTTTACACTAGAGATGAACTAGCTCTATAGCCTAGTACAAATAATTTTACACTAGAGTTGAACTAGCTCTATAAGCTAGTTCAAATAATTTTAAACTAGAGTTGAACTAGCTCTATAGCCTAGTACAAATAATTTCACACTAGAGTTGAACTAGCTCTATCAGCTAGTTTAAATAATTTTACACTAGAGATGAACTAGCTCATTAGCCTAGTACAAATAATTTTACACTAGAGTTGAACTAGCTCTATAAGCTAGTTCAAATAATTTACACTAGAGTTGAACTACCTCTATAAGGTAGTCCAAATAATTTTACACTAGAGTTGAACTAGCTCTATAAGCTAGTTCAAATAATTTTACACTAGAGTTGAACTAGCTCTATAGCCTAGTACAAATAATTTTACAGTAGAGTTGATCAAGCTCTATAGCCTAGTTCAAATAATTTTACACTACAGTTGAACTTGCTCCATAAGCTACTTCAAATAATCTTACACTATACTTGAACTAGCTCTATAGACTAGTACAAATAATTTTACACTAGAGTTGAACTAGCTCTATAGCCTAGTACAAATAATTTCACACTAGAGTTGAACTAGCTCTATAAGCTAGTTCAAATATTTTTACACTAGGGTTGAACTAGCTCTATAAGCTATTGGAAAAAAATTACAGTAGAGTTGATCAAGCTCTATAGCCTAGTTCAAATAATTTTACACTAGAGTTGAACTTGCTCTATAAGCTACTTCAAATAATCTTACACTATAGTTGAACCAGCTCTATAGCCGAGTACAAATAATTTTACACTAGAGTTGAACTAGCTCTATAGCCTAGTACAAATAATTTCACACTAGAGTTGAACTAGCTCTATAAGCTAGTTCAAATATTTTTACACTAGGGTTGAACTAGCTCTATAAGCTAGTAGAAATAATTTTACAGTAGAGTTGATCAAGATCTATAGCCTAGTTCAAATAATTTTACACTAGAGTTGAACTTGCTCTATAAGCTACTTCAAATAATCTTACACTATAGTTGAACCAGCTCTATAGCCGAGTACAAATAATTTTACACTAGAGTTGAACTAGCTCTATAGCCTAGTACAAATAATTTCACACTAGTGTTGAACTAGCTCTATAAGCTAGTTCAAATATTTTTACACTAGGGTTGAACTAGCTCTATAAGCTAGTAGAAATAATTTTACAGTAGAGTTGATCAAGATCTATAGCCTAGTTCAAATAATTTTACAATAGAGTTGAACTTGCTCTGTAGGCTACTTCAAATAATCTTACACTATAGTTGAACCAGCTCTATAGCCTAGTACAAATAATTTTACACTAGAGTTGAACTAGCTCTATAGCCTTGTACAAATAATTTCACACTAGAGTTGAACTAGTTCTATAAGCTAGTTCAAATAATTTTACACTAGAGTTGAACCAGCTCTATAGCGTAGTACAAATAATGTTACACTAGAGTTGAACTAGCTCTATAAGCTAGTTCAAATAATTTTACACTAGAGTTGAACTTGCTCTATAAGCTTGTACAAATAATTTTACACTAGAGTTGAACTAGCTCTATAGCCTAGTACAAATAATTTCACACTAGAGTTGAACTAGCTCATTAGCCTAGTACAAATAATTTTACACGAGAGTTGAACTAGCTCTATAAGCTAGTTCCAATAATTTTACACTAGAGTTGAACTAGCTCTATAAGGCAGTTCAAATAATTTTACACTAGAGTTGAACTAGCTCTATAAGCTAGTTCAAATAATATTACACTAGAGTTGAACTAGCTCTATAGCCTAGTACAAATAATTTTACAGTCCAGTTGAACTAGCTCTATAAGCTAGTATAAATAATTTTACACTATAGTTGAACCAGCTCTATAGCCGAGTACAAATAATTTTACACTAGAGTTGAACTAGCTCTATAGCCTAGTACAAATAATTTCACACTAGAGTTGAACTAGCTCTATAAGCTAGTTCAAATATTTTTACACTAGGGTTGAACTAGCTCTATAAGCTAGTAGAAATAATTTTACAGTAGAGTTGATCAAGATCTATAGCCTAGTTCAAATAATTTTACACTAGAGTTGAACTTGCTCTATAAGCTACTTCAAATAATCTTACACTATAGTTGAACCAGCTCTATAGCCGAGTACAAATAATTTTACACTAGAGTTGAACTAGCTCTATAGCCTAGTACAAATAATTTCACACTAGTGTTGAACTAGCTCTATAAGCTAGTTCAAATATTTTTACACTAGGGTTGAACTAGCTCTATAAGCTAGTAGAAATAATTTTACAGTAGAGTTGATCAAGATCTATAGCCTAGTTCAAATAATTTTACAATAGAGTTGAACTTGCTCTGTAGGCTACTTCAAATAATCTTACACTATAGTTGAACCAGCTCTATAGCCTAGTACAAATAATTTTACACTAGAGTTGAACTAGCTCTATAGCCTTGTACAAATAATTTCACACTAGAGTTGAACTAGTTCTATAAGCTAGTTCAAATAATTTTACACTAGAGTTGAACCAGCTCTATAGCGTAGTACAAATAATGTTACACTAGAGTTGAACTAGCTCTATAAGCTAGTTCAAATAATTTTACACTAGAGTTGAACTTGCTCTATAAGCTTGTACAAATAATTTTACACTAGAGTTGAACTAGCTCTATAGCCTAGTACAAATAATTTCACACTAGAGTTGAACTAGCTCATTAGCCTAGTACAAATAATTTTACACGAGAGTTGAACTAGCTCTATAAGCTAGTTCCAATAATTTTACACTAGAGTTGAACTAGCTCTATAAGGCAGTTCAAATAATTTTACACTAGAGTTGAACTAGCTCTATAAGCTAGTTCAAATAATATTACACTAGAGTTGAACTAGCTCTATAGCCTAGTACAAATAATTTTACAGTCCAGTTGAACTAGCTCTATAAGCTAGTATAAATAATTTTACACTAGAGTTGAACTAGCTCTATAGCCTAGTTCGAATAATTTTACACTAGAGTTGAACTAGCTCTATATCCTAGTACAAATAATTTTACACTAGAGTTCAACTTGCTCTATAAGCTAGTTCAAATAATTTTACACTAGAGTTGAACTAGCTCTATAAGCTAGTTCAAATAATTTTACACTAGAGATGAACTAGCTCTATAGCCTAGTACAAATAATTTTACACTAGAGTTGAACTAGCTCTATAAGCTAGTTCAAATAATTTTACACTAGAGTTGAACTAGCTCCATAGGCTAGTACAAATAATTTCACACTAGAGTTGAACTAGTTCTATAAGCTAGTTCAAATAATTTTACACTAGAGTTGAACCAGCTCTATAGCCTAGTACAAATAATTTTACACTAGAGTTGAACTAGCTCTATAGCCTAGTTCAGATAATTTCACATTAGAGTTGAACTAGCTCTATAAGCTAGTTCAAATAATTTAACACTAGAGATGAACTAGCTCTATAGCCTAGTACAAGTAATTTTACACTAGAGTTGAACTAGCTCTATAAGCTAGTACAAATAATTTTACACTAGAGTTGAACTAGCTCTATAGCCTAGTACAAATAATTTCACACTAGAGTTGAACTAGCTCTATAAGCTAGTTCAAATAATGTTACACTACAGATGAACTAGCTCTATAGCCTAGTACAAATAATTTTACACTAGAGTTGAACTAGCTCTATAAGCTAGTTCAAATAATTTTACACTAGAGTTGAACTAGCTCTATAGCCTAGTACAAATAATTTCACACTAGAGTTGAACTAGCTCTATAAGCTAGTTCAAATAATTTTACACTAGAGATGAACTAGCTCATTAGCCTAGTACAAATAATTTTACACTAGAGTTGAACTAGCTCTATAAGCTAGTTCAAATAATTTACACTAGAGTTGAACTACCTCTATAAGGTAGTCCAAATAATTTTACACTAGAGTTGAACTAGCTCTATAAGCTAGTTCAAATAATTTTACACTAGAGTTGAACTAGCTCTATAGCCTAGTACAAATAATTTTACAGTAGAGTTGATCAAGCTCTATAGCCTAGTTCAAATAATTTTACACTACAGTTGAACTTGCTCCATAAGCTACTTCAAATAATCTTACACTATACTTGAACTAGCTCTATAGCCTAGTACAAATAATTTTACACTAGAGTTGAACTAGCTCTATAGCCTAGTACAAATAATTTCACACTAGAGTTGAACTAGCTCTATAAGCTAGTTCAAATATTTTTACACTAGGGTTGAACTAGCTCTATAAGCTATTAGAAAAAAATTTACAGTAGAGTTGATCAAGCTCTATAGCCTAGTTCAAATAATTTTACACTAGAGTTGAACTTGCTCTATAAGCTACTTCAAATAATCTTACACTATAGTTGAACCAGCTCTATAGCCGAGTACAAATAATTTTACACTAGAGTTGAACTAGCTCTATAGCCTAGTACAAATAATTTCACACTAGAGTTGAACTAGCTCTATAAGCTAGTTCAAATATTTTTACACTAGGGTTGAACTAGCTCTATAAGCTAGTAGAAATAATTTTACAGTAGAGTTGATCAAGATCTATAGCCTAGTTCAAATAATTTTACACTAGAGTTGAACTTGCTCTATAAGCTACTTCAAATAATCTTACACTATAGTTGAACCAGCTCTATAGCCGAGTACAAATAATTTTACACTAGAGTTGAACTAGCTCTATAGCCTAGTACAAATAATTTCACACTAGAGTTGAACTAGCTCTATAAGCTAGTTCAAATATTTTTTACACTAGGGTTGAACTAGCTCTATAAGCTAGTAGAAATAATTTTACAGTAGAGTTGATCAAGATCTATAGCCTAGTTCAAATAATTTTACAATAGAGTTGAACTTGCTCTGTAAGCTACTTCAAATAATCTTACACTATAGTTGAACCAGCTCTATAGCCTAGTACAAATAATTTTACACTAGAGTTGAACTAGCTCTATAGCCTTGTACAAATAATTTTACACTAGAGTTGAACTAGCTCTATAAGCTAGTTCAAATAATTTTACACTAGAGTTGAACTGGCTCTATAGGCTGGTACAAATAATTTCACACTAGAGTTGAAGTAGTTCTATAAGCTAGTTCAAATAATTTTACACTAGAGTTGAACCAGCTCTATAGCCTAGTACAAATAATGTTACACTAGAGTTGAACTAGCTCTATAAGCTAGTTCAAATAATTTTACAATAGAGTTGAACTTGCTCTATAAGCTAGTACAAATAATTTTACACTAGAGTTGAACTAGCTCTATAGCCTAGTACAAATAATTTCACACTAGAGTTGAACTAGCTCATTAGCCTAGTACAAATAATTTTACACGAGAGTTGAACTAGCTCTATAAGCTAGTTCCAATAATTTTACACTAGAGTTGAACTAGCTCTATAAGGTAGTTCAAATAATTTTACACTAGAGTTGAACTAGCTCTATAGCCTAGTACAAATAATTTTACAATACAGTTGAACTAGCTCTATAAGCTAGTATAAATAATTTTACACTAGAGTTGTACTAGCTCTATAGCCTAGTTCGAATAATTTTACACTAGAGTTGAACTAGCTCTATATCCTAGTACAAATAATTTTACACTAGAGTTGAACTTGCTCTATAAGCTAGTTCAAATAATTTTACACTAGAGTTGAACTAGCTCTATAAGCTAGTTCAAATAATTTTACACTAGAGATGAACTAGCTCTATAGCCTAGTACAAATAATTTTACACTAGAGTTGAACTAGCTCTATAAGCTAGTTCAAATAATTTTACACTAGAGTTGAACTAGCTCCATAGGCTAGTACAAATAATTTCACACTAGAGTTGAACTAGTTCTATAAGCTAGTTCAAATAATTTTACACTAGAGTTGAACCAGCTCTATAGCCTAGTACAAATAATTTTACACTAGAGTTGAACTAGCTCTATAGCCTAGTACAGATAATTTCACACTAGAGTTGAACTAGCTCTATAAGCTAGTTCAAATAATTTTACAGTAGAGATGAACTAGCTCTATGGCCTAGTACAAATAATTTTACACTAGAGTTGAACTAGCCCTATAAGCTAGTACAAATAATTTTACACTAGAGTTGAACTAGCTCTATAGCCTAGTACAAATAATTTCACACTATAGTTGAACTAGCTCTATAAGCTAGTTCAAATAATTTTACACTAGAGATGAACTAGCTCTATAGCCTAGTACAAATAATTTTACACTAGAGTTGAACTAGCTCTATAAGCTAGTTCAAATAATTTTACACTAGAGTTGAACTAGCTCTATAGCCTAGTACAAATAATTTCACACTAGAGTTGAACTAGCTCTATAAGCTAGTTCAAATAATTTTACACTAGAGATGAACTAGCTCATTAGCCTAGTACAAATAATTTTACACTAGAGTTAAACTAGCTCTATAAGCTAGTTCAAATAATTTACACTAGAGTTGAACTACCTCTATAAGGTAGTCTAAATAATTTTACACTAGAGTTGAACTAGCTCTATAAGCTAGTTCAAATAATTTTACACTAGAGTTGAACTAGCTCTATAGCCTAGTACAAATAATTTTACAGTAGAGTTGATCAAGCTCTATAGCCTAGTTCAAATAATTTTACACTACAGTTGAACTTGCTCCATAAGCTACTTCAAATAATCTTACACTATAGTTGAACTAGCTCTATAGCCTAGTACAAATAATTTTACACTAGAGTTGACTAGCTCTATAGCCTAGTACAAATAATTTCACACTAGAGTTGAACTAGCTCTATAAGCTAGTTCAAATATTTTTACACTAGGGTTGAACTAGCTCTATAAGCTAGTAGAAATTTTTTTACAGTAGAGTTGATCAAGCTCTATAGCCTAGTTCAAATAATTTTACACTGGAGTTGAACTTGCTCTATAAGCTACTTCAAATAATCTTACACTATAGTTGAACCAGCTCTATAGCCTAGTACAAATAATTTTACACTAGAGTTGAACTAGCTCTATAGCCTAGTACAAATAATTTTACACTAGAGTTGAACTAGCTCTATAAGCTAGTACAAATAATTTTACACTAGAGTTGAACTAGCTCTATAGCCTAGTACAAATAATTTCACACTAGAGTTGAACTAGCTCTATAAGCTAGTTCAAATAATTTTACACTAGAGTTGAACTAGCTCTATAGCCTTGTACAAATAATTTCACACTAGAGTTGAACTAGCTCTATAAGCTAGTTCAAATATTTTTACACTAGGGTTGAACTAGCTCTATAAGCTATTACAAAAAAAATTTACAGTAGAGTTGATCAAGCTCTATAGCCTAGTTCAAATAATTTTACACTAGAGTTGAACATGCTCTATAAGCTACTTCAAATAATCTTACAGTATAGTTGAACCAGCTCTATAGCCGAGTACAAATAATTTTACACTAGAGTTGAACTAGCTCTATAGCCTAGTACAAATAATTTCACACTAGAGTTGAACTAGCTCTATAAGCTAGTTCAAATATTTTTACACTAGGGTTGAACTAGCTCTATAAGCTAGTAGAAATAATTTTACAGTAGAGTTGATCAAGATCTATAGCCTAGTTCAAATAATTTTACACTAGAGTTGAACTTGCTCTATAAGATACTTCAAGTAATCTTACACTATAGTTGAACCAGCTCTATAGCCGAGTACAAATAATTTTACACTAGAGTTGAACTAGCTCTATAGCCTAGTACAAATAATTTCATACTAGAGTTGAACTAGCTCTATGAGCTAGTTCAAATATTTTTTACACTAGGGTTGAACTAGCTCTATAAGCTAGTAGAAATAATTTTACAGTAGAGTTGATCAAGATCTATAGCCTAGTTCAAATAATTTTACAATAGAGTTGAACTTTCTCTGTAAGCTACTTCAAATAATCTTACACTATAGTTGAACCAGCTCTATAGCCTAGTACAAATAATTTTACACTAGAGTTGAACTAGCTCTATAGCCTAGTACAAATAATTTCACACTAGAGTTGAACTAGTTCATTAGCCTAGTACAAATAATTTCACACTAGAGTTGAACTAGCTCATTAGCCTAGTACAAATAATTTTACACGAGAGTTGAACTAGCTCTATAAGCTAGTTCCAATAATTTTACACTAGAGTTGAACTAGCTCTATAAGGTAGTTCAAATAATTTTACACTAGAGTTGAACTAGCTCTATAGCCTAGTACAAATAATTTTACAATACAGTTGAACTAGCTCTATAAGCTAGTATAAATAATTTTACACTAGAGTTGTACTAGCTCTATAGCCTAGTTCGAATAATTTTACACTAGAGTTGAACTAGCTCTATATCCTAGTACAAATAATTTTACACTAGAGTTGAACTTGCTCTATAAGCTAGTTCAAATAATTTTACACTAGAGTTGAACTAGCTCTATAAGCTAGTTCAAATAATTTTACACTAGAGATGAACTAGCTCTATAGCCTAGTACAAATAATTTTACACTAGAGTTGAACTAGCTCTATAAGCTAGTTCAAATAATTTTACACTAGAGTTGAACTAGCTCCATAGGCTAGTACAAATAATTTCACACTAGAGTTGAACTAGTTCTATAAGCTAGTTCAAATAATTTTACACTAGAGTTGAACCAGCTCTATAGCCTAGTACAAATAATTTTACACTAGAGTTGAACTAGCTCTATAGCCTAGTACAGATAATTTCACACTAGAGTTGAACTAGCTCTATAAGCTAGTTCAAATAATTTTACAGTAGAGATGAACTAGCTCTATGGCCTAGTACAAATAATTTTACACTAGAGTTGAACTAGCTCTATAAGCTAGTACAAATAATTTTACACTAGAGTTGAACTAGCTCTATAGCCTAGTACAAATAATTTCACACTATAGTTGAACTAGCTCATTAGCCTAGTACAAATAATTTTACACTAGAGTTAAACTAGCTCTATAAGCTAGTTCAAATAATTTACACTAGAGTTGAACTACCTCTATAAGGTAGTCTAAATAATTTTACACTAGAGTTGAACTAGCTCTATAAGCTAGTTCAAATAATTTTACACTAGAGTTGAACTAGCTCTATAGCCTAGTACAAATAATTTTACAGTAGAGTTGATCAAGCTCTATAGCCTAGTTCAAATAATTTTACACTACAGTTGAACTTGCTCCATAAGCTACTTCAAAAAATCTTACACTATAGTTGAACTAGCTCTATAGCCTAGTACAAATAATTTTACACTAGAGTTGACTAGCTCTATAGCCTAGTACAAATAATTTCACACTAGAGTTGAACTAGCTCTATAAGCTAGTTCAAATATTTTTACACTAGGGTTGAACTAGCTCTATAAGCTAGTAGAAATTTTTTTACAGTAGAGTTGATCAAGCTCTATAGCCTAGTTCAAATAATTTTACACTGGAGTTGAACTTGCTCTATAAGCTACTTCAAATAATCTTACACTATAGTTGAACCAGCTCTATAGCCTAGTACAAATAATTTTACACTAGAGTTGAACTAGCTCTATAGCCTAGTACAAATAATTTTACACTAGAGTTGAACTAGCTCTATAAGCTAGTACAAATAATTTTACACTAGAGTTGAACTAGCTCTATAGCCTAGTACAAATAATTTCACACTAGAGTTGAACTAGCTCTATAAGCTAGTTCAAATAATTTTACACTAGAGTTGAACTAGCTCTATAGCCTTGTACAAATAATTTCACACTAGAGTTGAACTAGCTCTATAAGCTAGTTCAAATATTTTTACACTAGGGTTGAACTAGCTCTATAAGCTATTACAAAAAAAATTTACAGTAGAGTTGATCAAGCTCTATAGCCTAGTTCAAATAATTTTACACTAGAGTTGAACATGCTCTATAAGCTACTTCAAATAATCTTACAGTATAGTTGAACCAGCTCTATAGCCGAGTACAAATAATTTTACACTAGAGTTGAACTAGCTCTATAGCCTAGTACAAATAATTTCACACTAGAGTTGAACTAGCTCTATAAGCTAGTTCAAATATTTTTACACTAGGGTTGAACTAGCTCTATAAGCTAGTAGAAATAATTTTACAGTAGAGTTGATCAAGATCTATAGCCTAGTTCAAATAATTTTACACTAGAGTTGAACTTGCTCTATAAGATACTTCAAGTAATCTTACACTATAGTTGAACCAGCTCTATAGCCGAGTACAAATAATTTTACACTAGAGTTGAACTAGCTCTATAGCCTAGTACAAATAATTTCACACTAGAGTTGAACTAGCTCTATGAGCTAGTTCAAATATTTTTTACACTAGGGTTGAACTAGCTCTATAAGCTAGTAGAAATAATTTTACAGTAGAGTTGATCAAGATCTATAGCCTAGTTCAAATAATTTTACAATAGAGTTGAACTTTCTCTGTAAGCTACTTCAAATAATCTTACACTATAGTTGAACCAGCTCTATAGCCTAGTACAAATAATTTTACACTAGAGTTGAACTAGCTCTATAGCCTTGTACAAATAATTTTACACTAGAGTTGAACTAGCTCTATAAGCTAGTTCAAATAATTTTACACTAGAGTTGAACTGGCTCTATAGGCTGGTACAAGTAATTTCACACTAGAGTTGAACTAGTTCTATAAGCTAGTTCAAATAATTTTACACTAGAGTTGAACTAGCTCTATAGTCTAGTACAAATAATGTTACACTAGAGTGGAACTAGCTCTATAAGCTAGTTCAAATAATTTTACACTAGAGTTGAACTTGCTCTATAAGCTAGTACAAATAATTTTACACTAGAGTTGAACTAGCTCTATAGCCTAGTACAAATAATTTCACACTAGAGTTGAACTAGCTCATTAGCCTAGTACAAATAATTTTACACGAGAGTTGAACTAGCTCTATAAGCTAGTTCCAATAATTTTACACTAGAGTTGAACTAGCTCTATAAGGTAGTTCAAATAATTTTACACTAGAGTTGAACTAGCTCTATAAGCTAGTTCAAATAATTTTACACTAGAGTTGAACTAGCTCTATAGCCTAGTACAAATAATTTTACAGTACAGTTGAACTAGCTCTATAAGCTAGTATAAATAATTTTACACTAGAGTTGAACTAGCTCTATAGCCTAGTTCGAATAATTTTACACTAGAGTTGAACTAGCTGTATATCCTAGTACAAATAATTTTACACTAGAGTTGAACTTGCTCTATAAGCTAGTTCAAATAATTTTACACTAGAGTTGAACTAGCTCTATAAGCTAGTTCAAATAATTTTACACTAGAGATGAACTAGCTCTATAGCCTAGTACAAATAATTTTACACTAGAGTTGAACTAGCTCCATAGGCTAGTACAAATAATTTCACACTAGAGTTGAACTAGTTCTATAAGCTAGTTCAAATAATTTTACACTAGAGTTGAACCAGCTCTATAGCCTAGTACAAATAATTTTACACTAGAGTTGAACTAGCTCTATAGCCTAGTACAGATAATTTCACACTAGAGTTGAACTAGCTCTATAAGCTAGTTCAAATAATTTTACAGTAGAGATGAACTAGCTCTATAGCCTAGTACAAATAATTTTACACTAGAGTTCAACTAGCTCTATAAGCTAGTACAAATAATTTTACACTAGAGTTGAACTAGCTCTATAGCCTAGTACAAATAATTTCACACTATAGTTGAACTAGCTCTATAAGCTAGTTCAAATAATTTTACACTAGAGATGAACTAGCTCTATAGCCTAGTACAAATAATTTTACACTAGAGTTGAACTAGCTCTATAAGCTAGTTCAAATAATTTTACACTAGAGTTGAACTAGCTCTATAGCCTAGTACAAATAATTTCACACTAGAGTTGAACTAGCTCTATAAGCTAGTTCAAATAATTTTACACTAGAGATGAACTAGCTCATTAGCCTAGTACAAATAATTTTACACTAGAGTTGAACTAGCTCTATAAGCTAGTTCAAATAATTTACACTAGAGTTGAACTACCTCTATAAGGTAGTCCAAATAATTTTACACTAGAGTTGAACTAGCTCTATAAGCTAGTTCAAATAATTTTACACTAGAGTGGAACTAGCTCTATAGCCTAGTACAAATAATTTTACAGTAGAGTTGATCAAGCTCTATAGCCTAGTTCAAATAATTTTACACTACAGTTGAACTTGCTCCATAAGCTACTTCAAATAATCTTACACTATAGTTGAACTAGCTCTATAGCCTAGTACAAATAATTTTACACTAGAGTTGAACTAGCTCTATAGCCTAGTACAAATAATTTCACACTAGAGTTGAACTAGCTCTATAAGCTAGTTCAAATATTTTTACACTAGGGTTGAACTAGCTCTATAAGCTAGTAGAATTTTTTTTACAATAGAGTTGATCAAGCTCTATAGCCTAGTTCAAATAATTTTACACTAGAGTTGAACTTGCTCTATAAGCTACTTCAAATAATCTTACACTATAGTTGAACCAGCTCTATAGCCGAGTACAAATAATTTTACACTAGAGCTGAACTAGCTCTATAGCCTAGTACAAATAATTTCACACTAGAGTTGAACTAGCTCTATAAACTAGTTCAAATATTTTTACACTAGGGTTGAACTAGCTCTATAAGCTAGTAGAAATAATTTTACAGTAGAGTTGATCAAGATCTATAGCCTAGTTCAAATAATTTTACACTAGAGTTGAACTTGCTCTGTAAGCTACTTCAAATAATCTTACACTATAGTTGAACCAGCTCTATAGCCTAGTACAAATAATTTTACACTAGAGTTGAACTAGCTCTATAGCCTAGTACAAATAATTTTACACTAGAGTTGAACTAGCTCTATAAGCTAGTTCAAATAATTTTACACTAGAGTTGAACTAGCTCTATAGGCTGGTACAAATAATTTCACACTAGAGCTGAACTAGTTCTATAAGCTAGTTCAAATAATTTTACACTAGAGTTGAACCAGCTCTATAGCCTAGTACAAATAATGTTACACTGGAGTTGAACTAGCTCTATAAGCTAGTTCAAATAATTTTACAGAGTTGAACTTGCTCTATAAGCTAGTACAAATAATTTTACACTAGAGTTGAACTAGCTCTATAGCCTAGTACAAATAATTTCACCCTAGAGTTGAACTAGCTCTATAGCCTAGTACAAATAATTTTACACAAGAGTTGAACTAGCTCTATAAGATAGTTCAAAGAATTTTACACTATAGATGAACTAGCTCATTAGCCTAGTACAAATAATTTTACACGAGAGTTGAACTAGCTCTATAAGCTAGTTCCAATAATTTTACACTAGATTTGAACTAGCTCTATAAGGTAGTTCAAAGAATTTTACACTAGAGTTGAACTAGCTCTATAAGCTAGTTCAAATAATTTTACACTAGAGATGAACTAGCTCTATAGCCTAGTACAAATAATTTTACACTAGAGTTGAACTAGCTCCATAGGCTAGTACAAATAATTTCACACTAGAGTTGAACTAGTTCAATAAGCTAGTTCAAATAATTTTACACTAGAGTTGAACCAGCTCTATAGCCTAGTACAAATACTTTTACACTAGAGTTGAACTAGCTCTATAGCCTAGTACAGATAATTTCACACTAGAGTTGAACTAGCTCTATAAGCTAGTTCAAATAATTTTACACTAGAGATGAACTAGCTCTATAGCCTAGTACAAATAATTTTACACTAGAGTTGAACTAGCTCTATAAGCTAGTACAAATAATTTTACACTAGAGTTGAACTAGCTCTATAGCCTAGTACAAATAATTTCACACTAGATTTGAACTAGCTCTATAAGCTAGTTCAAATAATTTTACACAAGAGTTGAACTCGCTCTATAAGATAGTTCAAATAATTTTACACTAGAGTTGAACTAGCTCTATAGCCTAGTACAAATAATTTCACACTAGAGTTGAACTAGCTCTATAAGCTAGTTCAAATAATTTTACACTAGAGATGAACTAGCTCTATAGCATAGTACAAATAATTTTACACTAGAGTTGAACTAGCTCTATAAGCTAGTTCAAATAATTTTACACTAGAATTGAACTAGCTCTATAGCCTAGTACAAATAATTTCACACTAGAGTTGAACTAGCTCTATAAGCTACTTCAAATAATCTTACACTATAGTTGAACCAGCTCTATAGCCGAGTACAAATAATTTTACACTAGAGTTGAACTAGCTCTATAGCCTAGTACAAATAATTTCACACTAGAGTTGAACTAGCTCTATAAACTAGTTCAAATATTTTTACACTAGGGTTGAACTAGCTCTATAAGCTAGTAGAAATAATTTTACAGTAGAGTTGATCAAGATCTATAGCCTAGTTCAAATAATTTTACACTAGAGTTGAACTTGCTCTGTAAGCTACTTCAAATAATCTTACACTATAGTTGAACCAGCTCTATAGCCTAGTACAAATAATTTTACACTAGAGTTGAACTAGCTCTATAGCCTAGTACAAATAATTTTACACTAGAGTTGAACTAGCTCTATAAGCTAGTTCAAATAATTTTACACTAGAGTTGAACTAGCTCTATAGGCTGGTACAAATAATTTCACACTAGAGTTGAACTAGTTCTATAAGCTAGTTCAAATAATTTTACACTAGAGTTGAACCAGCTCTATAGCCTAGTACAAATAATGTTACACTGGAGTTGAACTAGCTCTATAAGCTAGTTCAAATAATTTTACAGAGTTGAATTTGCTCTATAAGCTAGTACAAATAATTTTACACTAGAGTTGAACTAGCTCTATAGCCTAGTACAAATAATTTCACCCTAGAGTTGAACTAGCTCTATAGCCTAGTACAAATAATTTTACACTAGAGTTGAACTAGCTCTATAGCCTTGTACAAATAATTTTACACTAGAGTTGAACTAGCTCTATAAGCTAGTTCAAATAATTTTACACTAGAGTTGAACTGGCTCTATAGGCTGGTACAAGTAATTTCACACTAGAGTTGAACTAGTTCTATAAGCTAGTTCAAATAATTTTACACTAGAGTTGAACTAGCTCTATAGTCTAGTACAAATAATGTTACACTAGAGTGGAACTAGCTCTATAAGCTAGTTCAAATAATTTTACACTAGAGTTGAACTTGCTCTATAAGCTAGTACAAATAATTTTACACTAGAGTTGAACTAGCTCTATAGCCTAGTACAAATAATTTCACACTAGAGTTGAACTAGCTCATTAGCCTAGTACAAATAATTTTACACGAGAGTTGAACTAGCTCTATAAGCTAGTTCCAATAATTTTACACTAGAGTTGAACTAGCTCTATAAGGTAGTTCAAATAATTTTACACTAGAGTTGAACTAGCTCTATAAGCTAGTTCAAATAATTTTACACTAGAGTTGAACTAGCTCTATAGCCTAGTACAAATAATTTTACAGTACAGTTGAACTAGCTCTATAAGCTAGTATAAATAATTTTACACTAGAGTTGAACTAGCTCTATAGCCTAGTTCGAATAATTTTACACTAGAGTTGAACTAGCTGTATATCCTAGTACAAATAATTTTACACTAGAGTTGAACTTGCTCTATAAGCTAGTTCAAATAATTTTACACTAGAGTTGAACTAGCTCTATAAGCTAGTTCAAATAATTTTACACTAGAGATGAACTAGCTCTATAGCCTAGTACAAATAATTTTACACTAGAGTTGAACTAGCTCCATAGGCTAGTACAAATAATTTCACACTAGAGTTGAACTAGTTCTATAAGCTAGTTCAAATAATTTTACACTAGAGTTGAACCAGCTCTATAGCCTAGTACAAATAATTTTACACTAGAGTTGAACTAGCTCTATAGCCTAGTACAGATAATTTCACACTAGAGTTGAACTAGCTCTATAAGCTAGTTCAAATAATTTTACAGTAGAGATGAACTAGCTCTATAGCCTAGTACAAATAATTTTACACTAGAGTTCAACTAGCTCTATAAGCTAGTACAAATAATTTTACACTAGAGTTGAACTAGCTCTATAGCCTAGTACAAATAATTTCACACTATAGTTGAACTAGCTCTATAAGCTAGTTCAAATAATTTTACACTAGAGATGAACTAGCTCTATAGCCTAGTACAAATAATTTTACACTAGAGTTGAACTAGCTCTATAAGCTAGTTCAAATAATTTTACACTAGAGTTGAACTAGCTCTATAGCCTAGTACAAATAATTTCACACTAGAGTTGAACTAGCTCTATAAGCTAGTTCAAATAATTTTACACTAGAGATGAACTAGCTCATTAGCCTAGTACAAATAATTTTACACTAGAGTTGAAATAGCTCTATAAGCTAGTTCAAATAATTTACACTAGAGTTGAACTACCTCTATAAGGTAGTCCAAATAATTTTACACTAGAGTTGAACTAGCTCTATAAGCTAGTTCAAATAATTTTACACTAGAGTGGAACTAGCTCTATAGCCTAGTACAAATAATTTTACAGTAGAGTTGATCAAGCTCTATAGCCTAGTTCAAATAATTTTACACTACAGTTGAACTTGCTCCATAAGCTACTTCAAATAATCTTACACTATAGTTGAACTAGCTCTATAGCCTAGTACAAATAATTTTACACTAGAGTTGAACTAGCTCTATAGCCTAGTACAAATAATTTCACACTAGAGTTGAACTAGCTCTATAAGCTAGTTCAAATATTTTTACACTAGGGTTGAACTAGCTCTATAAGCTAGTAGAATTTTTTTTACAGTAGAGTTGATCAAGCTCTATAGCCTAGTTCAAATAATTTTACACTAGAGTTGAACTTGCTCTATAAGCTACTTCAAATAATCTTACACTATAGTTGAACCAGCTCTATAGCCGAGTACAAATAATTTTACACTAGAGTTGAACTAGCTCTATAGCCTAGTACAAATAATTTCACACTAGAGTTGAACTAGCTCTATAAACTAGTTCAAATATTTTTACACTAGGGTTGAACTAGCTCTATAAGCTAGTAGAAATAATTTTACAGTAGAGTTGATCAAGATCTATAGCCTAGTTCAAATAATTTTACACTAGAGTTGAACTTGCTCTGTAAGCTACTTCAAATAATCTTACACTATAGTTGAACCAGCTCTATAGCCTAGTACAAATAATTTTACACTAGAGTTGAACTAGCTCTATAGCCTAGTACAAATAATTTTACACTAGAGTTGAACTAGCTCTATAAGCTAGTTCAAATAATTTTACACTAGAGTTGAACTAGCTCTATAGGCTGGTACAAATAATTTCACACTAGAGCTGAACTAGTTCTATAAGCTAGTTCAAATAATTTTACACTAGAGTTGAACCAGCTCTATAGCCTAGTACAAATAATGTTACACTGGAGTTGAACTAGCTCTATAAGCTAGTTCAAATAATTTTACAGAGTTGAACTTGCTCTATAAGCTAGTACAAATAATTTTACACTAGAGTTGAACTAGCTCTATAGCCTAGTACAAATAATTTCACCCTAGAGTTGAACTAGCTCTATAGCCTAGTACAAATAATTTTACACAAGAGTTGAACTAGCTCTATAAGATAGTTCAAAGAATTTTACACTATAGATGAACTAGCTCATTAGCCTAGTACAAATAATTTTACACGAGAGTTGAACTAGCTCTATAAGCTAGTTCCAATAATTTTACACTAGAGTTGAACTAGCTCTATAAGGTAGTTCAAAGAATTTTACACTAGAGTTGAACTAGCTCTATAAGCTAGTTCAAATAATTTTACACTAGAGATGAACTAGCTCTATAGCCTAGTACAAATAATTTTACACTAGAGTTGAACTAGCTCCATAGGCTAGTACAAATAATTTCACACTAGAGTTGAACTAGTTCAATAAGCTAGTTCAAATAATTTTACACTAGAGTTGAACCAGCTCTATAGCCTAGTACAAATACATTTACACTAGAGTTGAACTAGCTCTATAGCCTAGTACAGATAATTTCACACTAGAGTTGAACTAGCTCTATAAGCTAGTTCAAATAATTTTACACTAGAGATGAACTAGCTCTATAGCCTAGTACAAATAATTTTACACTAGAGTTGAACTAGCTCTATAAGCTAGTACAAATAATTTTACACTAGAGTTGAACTAGCTCTATAGCCTAGTACAAATAATTTCACACTAGATTTGAACTAGCTCTATAAGCTAGTTCAAATAATTTTACACAAGAGTTGAACTCGCTCTATAAGATAGTTCAAATAATTTTACACTAGAGTTGAACTAGCTCTATAGCCTAGTACAAATAATTTCACACTAGAGTTGAACTAGCTCTATAAGCTAGTTCAAATAATTTTACACTAGAGATGAACTAGCTCTATAGCATAGTACAAATAATTTTACACTAGAGTTGAACTAGCTCTATAAGCTAGTTCAAATAATTTTACACTAGAGTTGAACTAGCTCTATAGCCTAGTACAAATAATTTCACACTAGAGTTGAACTAGCTCTATAAGCTACTTCAAATAATCTTACACTATAGTTGAACCAGCTCTATAGCCGAGTACAAATAATTTTACACTAGAGTTGAACTAGCTCTATAGCCTAGTACAAATAATTTCACACTAGAGTTGAACTAGCTCTATAAACTAGTTCAAATATTTTTACACTAGGGTTGAACTAGCTCTATAAGCTAGTAGAAATAATTTTACAGTAGAGTTGATCAAGATCTATAGCCTAGTTCAAATAATTTTACACTAGAATTGAACTTGCTCTGTAAGCTACTTCAAATAATCTTACACTATAGTTGAACCAGCTCTATAGCCTAGTACAAATAATTTTACACTAGAGTTGAACTAGCTCTATAGCCTAGTACAAATAATTTTACACTAGAGTTGAACTAGCTCTATAAGCTAGTTCAAATAATTTTACACTAGAGTTGAACTAGCTCTATAGGCTGGTACAAATAATTTCACACTAGAGTTGAACTAGTTCTATAAGCTAGTTCAAATAATTTTACACTAGAGTTGAACCAGCTCTATAGCCTAGTACAAATAATGTTACACTGGAGTTGAACTAGCTCTATAAGCTAGTTCAAATAATTTTACAGAGTTGAATTTGCTCTATAAGCTAGTACAAATAATTTTACACTAGAGTTGAACTAGCTCTATAGCCTAGTACAAATAATTTCACCCTAGAGTTGAACTAGCTCTATAGCCTAGTACAAATAATTTTACACTAGAGTTGAACTAGCTCTATAAGATAGTTCAAAGAATTTTACACTATAGATGAACTAGCTCATTAGCCTAGTACAAATAATTTTACACGAGAGTTGAACTAGCTCTATAAGCTAGTTCCAATAATTTTACACTAGAGTTGAACTAGCTCTATAAGGTAGTTCAAAGAATTTTACACTAGAGTTGAACTAGCTCTATAAGCTAGTTCAAATAATTTTACACTAGAGATGAACTAGCTCTATAGCCTAGTACAAATAATTTTACACTAGAGTTGAACTAGCTCTATAAGCTAGTTCAAATAATTTTACACTAGAGTTGAACTAGCTCCATAGGCTAGTACAAATAATTTCACACTAGAGTTGAACTAGTTCAATAAGCTAGTTCAAATAATTTTACACTAGAGTTGAACCAGCTCTATAGCCTAGTACAAATACTTTTACACTAGAGTTGAACTAGCTCTATAGCCTAGTACAGATAATTTCACACTAGAGTTGAACTAGCTCTATAAGCTAGTTCAAATAATTTTACACTAGAGATGAACTAGCTCTATAGCCTAGTACAAATAATTTTACACTAGAGTTGAACTAGCTCTATAAGCTAGTACAAATAATTTTACACTAGAGTTGAACTAGCTCTATAGCCTAGTACAAATAATTTCACACTAGATTTGAACTAGCTCTATAAGCTAGTTCAAATAATTTTACACAAGAGTTGAACTCGCTCTATAAGATAGTTCAAATAATTTTACACTAGAGTTGAACTAGCTCTATAGCCTAGTACAAATAATTTCACACTACAGTTGAACTAGCTCTATAAGCTAGTTCAAATAATTTTACACTAGAGATGAACTAGCTCTATAGCATAGTACAAATAATTTTACACTAGAGTTGAACTAGCTCTATAAGCTAGTTCAAATAATTTTACACTAGAGTTGAACTAGCTCTATAGCCTAGTACAAATAATTTCACACTAGAGTTGAACTAGCTCTATAAGCTAGTTCAAATAATTTTACACTAGAGATGAACTAGCTCATTAGCCTAGTACAAATAATTTTACACTAGAGTTGAACTAGCTCTATAAGCTAGTTCAAATAATTTACACTAGAGTTGAACTACCTCTATAAGGTAGTCCAAATAATTTTACACTAGAGTTGAACTAGCTCTATAAGCTAGTACAAATAATTTTAAACTAGAATAGAACTAGCTCTATAGCCTAGTACAAATAATTTGACACAAGAGTTGAACTAGCTCTATAGCCTAGTACAAATAATTTTACACTAGAGTTGAACTAGCTCTATAGCCTAGTTCAAATAATTTTACACTAGAGTTTAACTTGCTCTATATGCTACTTCAAATAATCTTACACTATAGTTGAACTAGCTCTATAGCCTAGTACAAATAATTTTACACTAGAATTGAACTAGCTCTATAGCCTAGTTCAAATAATTTTACACTAGAGTTGAACTTGATCTATAAGCTAGTTCAAATAATTTTACACTAGAGTTGAACTAGCTCTATAGCCTAGTACAAATAATTTTCCACTAGGGTTGAACTAGCTCTATAAGCTAGTACAAATAATTTTACAGTAGAGTTGATCAAGCTCTTAGCCTAGTTCAAATAATTTTACACTACAGTTGAACTTGCTCTATAAGCTACTTCAAATAATCTTACACTATAGTTGAACTAGCTCTATAGCCTAGTACAAATAATTTTACACTAGAGTTGAACTAGCTCTATAGCCTAGTACAAATAATTTCACACTAGAGTTGAACTAGCTCTATAAGCTAGTTCAAATATTTTTACACTAGGGTTGAACTAGCTCTATAAGCTAGTAGAAATAATTTTACAGTAGAGTTGATCAACCTCTATAGCCTAATTCAAATAATTTTACACTAGAGTTGAACTTGCTCTATAAGCTACTTCAAATAATCTTACACTATAGTTGAACCAGCTCTATAGCCTAGTAGAAATAATTTTACACTAGAGTTGAACTAGCTCTATAGCCTAGTACAAATAATTTCACACTAGAGTTGAACTAGCTCTATAAGCTAGTACAAATAATTTTACACTAGAATAGAACTAGCTCTATAGCCTAGTACAAATAATTTGACACAAGAGTTGAACTAGCTCTATAGCCTAGTACAAATAATTTTACACTAGAGTTGAACTAGCTCTATAGCCTAGTTCAAATAATTTTACACTAGAGTTTAACTTGCTCTATATGCTACTTCAAATAATCTTACACTATAGTTGAACTAGCTCTATAGCCTAGTACAAATAATTTTACACTAGAATTGAACTAGCTCTATAGCCTAGTTCAAATAATTTTACACTAGAGTTGAACTTGCTCTATAAGCTAGTTCAAATAATTTTACACTAGAGTTGAACTAGCTCTATAGCCTAGTACAAATAATTTTCCACTAGGGTTGAACTAGCTCTATAAGCTAGTACAAATAATTTTACAGTAGAGTTGATCAAGCTCTTAGCCTAGTTCAAATAATTTTACACTACAGTTGAACTTGCTCTATAAGCTACTTCGAATAATCTTACACTATAGTTGAACTAGCTCTATAGCCCAGTACAAATAATTTTACACTAGAGTTGAACTAGCTCTATAGCCTAGTACAAATAATTTCACACTAGAGTTGAACTAGCTCTATAAGCTAGTTCAAATATTTTTACACTAGGGTTGAACTAGCTCTATAAGCTAGTAGAAATAATTTTACAGTAGAGTTGATCAACCTCTATAGCCTAATTCAAATAATTTTATACTAGAGTTGAACTTTCTCTATAAGCTACTTCAAATAATCTTACACTATAGTTGAACCAGCTCTATAGCCTAGTAGGAATAATTTTACACTAGAGTTGAACTAGCTCTATAGCCTAGTACAAATAATTTCACACTAGATTGAAGTAGCTCTATAGCCTAGTACAAATAATTTTACACTAGAGTTGAACTAGCTTTATAAACTAGTTCAAATAATTTTACACTAGAGTTGAACTAGCTCTATAAGCTAGTTCAAATAATTTTACACTAGAGTTGAACCAGCTCTATAGCCTAGTACAAATAATTTTACACTAGAGTTGAACTAGCTCTATAAGCTAGTTCAAATAGTTTTACACTAGAGTTGAACTAGCTCTATAGCCTAGTACAAATAATTTTACAGTAGAGTTGAACTAGCTCCGTAAGCTAGTATAAATAATTTTACACTAGAGTTGAACTAGCTCTATAGCCTAGTTCGAATAATTTTACAATAGAGTTGAACTAGCTCTATATCCTAGTACAAATAATTTTACACTAGAGTTGAACTTGCTCTATAAGCTAGTTCAAATAATTTTACACTAGAGTTGAACTAGCTCTATAAGATAGTTCAAAGAATTTTACACTATAGATGAACTAGTTCATTAGCCTAGTACAAATAATTTTACACGAGAGTTGAACTAGCTCTATAAGCTAGTTCCAATAATTTTACACTAGAGTTGAACTAGCTCTATAAGGTAGTTCAAATAATTTTACACTAGAGTTGAACTAGCTCTATAAGCTAGTTCAAATAATTTTACACTACAGTTGAACTAGCTCTATAGCCTAGTACAAATAATTTTACATTACAGTTGAACTAGCTCTATAAGCTAGTATAAATAATTTTACACTAGAGTTGAACTAGCTCTATAGCCTAGTTCGAATAATTTTACACTAGAGTTGAACTAGCTCTATATCCTAGTACAAATAAGTTTACACTAGAGTTGAACTTGCTCTATAAGCTAGTTCAAATAATTTTACACTAGAGTTGAACTAGCTCTATAAGCTAGTTCAAATAATTTTACACCAGAGATGAACTAGCTCTATAGCCTAGTACAAATAATTTTACACTATAGTTGAACTAGCTCTATAAGCTAGTTCAAATAATTTTACACTAGAGTTGAACTAGCTCCATAGGCTAGTACAAATAATTTCACACTAGAGTTGAACTAGTTCTATAAGCTAGTTCAAATAATTTTACACTAGAGTTGAACCAGCTCTATAGCCTAGTACAAATAATTTTACACTAGAGTTGAACTAGCTCTATAGCCTAGTACAGATAATTTCACACTAGAGTTGAACTAGCTCTATAAGCTAGTTCAAATAATTTTACACTAGAGATGAACTAGCTCTATAGCCTAGTACAAATAATTTTACACTAGAGTTGAACTAGCTCTATAAGCTAGTACAAATAATTTTACACTAGAGTTGAACTAGCTCTATAGCCTAGTACAAATAATTTCACACTAGAGTTGAACTAGCTCTATAAGCTAGTTCAAATAATTTTACACTAGAGATGAACTAGCTCTATAGCCTAGTACAAATAATTTTACACTAGAGTTGAACTAGCTCTATAAGCTAGTTCAAATAATTTTACACTAGAGTTGAACTAGCTCTATAGCCTAGTACAAATAATTTCACACTAGAGTTGAACTAGCTCTATAAGCTAGTTCAAATAATTTTACACTAGAGATGAACTAGCACATTAGCCTAGTACAAATAATTTTACACTAGAGTTGAACTAGCTCTATAAGCTAGTTCAAATAATTTACACTAGAGTTGAACTACCTCTATAAGGTAGTCCAAATAATTTTACACTAGAGTTGAACTAGCTCTATAAGCTAGTACAAATAATTTTACACTAGAATAGAACTAGCTCTATAGCCTAGTACAAATAATTTGACACAAGAGTTGAACTAGCTCTATAGCCTAGTACAAATAATTTTACACTAGAGTTGAACTAGCTCTATAGCCTAATTCAAATAATTTTACACTAGAGTTTAACTTGCTCTATATGCTACTTCAAATAATCTTACACTATAGTTGAACTAGCTCAATAGCCTAGTACAAATAATTTTACACTAGAATTGAACTAGCTCTATAGCCTAGTTCAAATAATTTTACACTAGAGTGGAACTTGCTCTATAAGCTAGTTCAAATAATTTTACACTAGGGTTGAACTAGCTCTATAAGCTAGTATAAATAATTTTACAGTAGAGTTGATCAAGCTCTACAGCCTAGTTCAAATAATTTTACACTACAGTTGAACTTGCTCTATAAGCTACTTCAAATAATCTTACACTATAGTTGAACTAGCTCTATAGCCTAGTACAAATAATTTTACACTAGAGTTGAACTAGCTCTATAGCCTAGTACAAATAATTTCACACTAGAGTTGAACTAGCTCTATAAGCTAGTTCAAATATTTTTACACTAGGGTTGAACTAGCTCTATAAGCTAGTAGAAATAATTTTACAGTAGAGTTGATCAACCTCTATAGCCTAGTTCAAATAATTTTACACTAGAGTTGAACTTGCTCTATAAGCTACTTCAAATAATCTTACACTATAGTTGAACCAGCTCTATAGCCTAGTAGAAATAATTTTACACTAGAGTTGAACTAGCTCTATAGCCTAGTACAAATAATTTCACACTAGAGTTGAAGTAGCTCTATAGCCTAGTACAAATAATTTTACACTAGAGTTGAACTAGCTCTATAAGCTAGTTCAAATAATTTTACACTAGAGTTGAACTAGCTCTATAGGCTAGTACAAATAATTTCACACTAGAGTTGAACTAGTTCTATAAGCTAGTTCAAATAATTTTACACTAGAGTTGAACCAGCTCTATAGCCTAGTACAAATAATTTTACACTAGAGTTGAACTAGCTCTATAAGCTAGTTCAAATAATTTTAGACTAGAGTTGAACTAGCTCTATAGCCTAGTACAAATAATTTCACACTAGAGTTGAACTAGCTCTATAAGCTAGTTCAAATAATTTTACACTAGAGATGAACTAGCTCATTAGCCTAGTACAAATAATTTTACACTAGAGTTGAACTAGCTCTATAAGCTAGTTCAAATAATTTACACTAGAGTTGAACTACCTCTATAAGCTAGTTCAAATAATTTTACACTAGAGTTGAACTAGCTCTATAAGCTAGTACAAATAATTTTACACTAGAATAGAACTAGCTCTATAGCCTAGTACAAATAATTTGACACAAGAGTTGAACTAGCTCTATAGCCTAGTACAAATAATTTTACACTAGAGTTGAACTAGCTCTATAGCCTAATTCAAATAATTTTACACTAGAGTTTAACTTGCTCTATATGCTACTTCAAATAATCTTACACTATAGGTGAACTAGCTCTATAGCCTAGTACAAATAATTTTACACTAGAATTGAACTAGCTCTATAGCCTAGTTCAAATAATTTCACACTAGAGTTGAACTAGCTCTATAAGCTAGTTCAAATATTTTTACACTAGGGTTGAACTAGCTCTATAAGCTAGTAGAAATAATTTTACAGTAGAGTTGATCAACCTCTATAGCCTAGTTCAAATAATTTTACACTAGAGTTGAACTTGCTCTATAAGCTACTTCAAATAATCTTACACTATAGTTGAACCAGCTCTATAGCCTAGTAGAAATAATTTTACACTAGAGTTGAACTAGCTCTATAGCCTAGTACAAATAATTTCACACTAGAGTTGAAGTAGCTCTATAGCCTAGTACAAATAATTTTACACTAGAGTTGAACTAGCTCTATAGCCTAGTACAAATAATTTCACACTAGAGTTGAACTAGCTCTATAAGCTAGTTCAAATATTTTTACACTAGGGTTGAACTAGCTCTATAAGCTAGTAGAAATAATTTTACAGTAGAGTTGATCAACCTCTATAGCCTAGTTCAAATAATTTTACACTAGAGTTGAACTTGCTCTATAAGCTACTTCAAATAATCTTACACTATAGTTGAACCAGCTCTATAGCCTAGTAGAAATAATTTTACACTAGAGTTGAACTAGCTCTATAGCCTAGTACAAATAATTTCACACTAGAGTTGAAGTAGCTCTATAGCCTAGTACAAATAATTTTACACTAGAGTTGAACTAGCTCTATAAGCTAGTTCAAATAATTTTACACTAGAGTTGAACTAGCTCTATAGGCTAGTACAAATAATTTCACACTAGAGTTGAACTAGTTCTATAAGCTAGTTCAAATAATTTTACACTAGAGTTGAACCAGCTCTATAGCCTAGTACAAATAATTTTACACTAGAGTTGAACTAGCTCTATAAGCTAGTTCAAATAATTTTAGACTAGAGTTGAACTAGCTCTATAGCCTAGTACAAATAATTTCACACTAGAGTTGAACTAGCTCTATAAGCTAGTTCAAATAATTTTACACTAGAGATGAACTAGCTCATTAGCCTAGTACAAATAATTTTACACTAGAGTTGAACTAGCTCTATAAGCTAGTTCAAATAATTTACACTAGAGTTGAACTACCTCTATAAGCTAGTTCAAATAATTTTACACTAGAGTTGAACTAGCTCTATAAGCTAGTACAAATAATTTTACACTAGAATAGAACTAGCTCTATAGCCTAGTACAAATAATTTGACACAAGAGTTGAACTAGCTCTATAGCCTAGTACAAATAATTTTACACTAGAGTTGAACTAGCTCTATAGCCTAATTCAAATAATTTTACACTAGAGTTTAACTTGCTCTATATGCTACTTCAAATAATCTTACACTATAGGTGAACTAGCTCTATAGCCTAGTACAAATAATTTTACACTAGAATTGAACTAGCTCTATAGCCTAGTTCAAATAATTTTACACTAGAGTGGAACTTGCTCTATAAGCTAGTTCAAATAATTTTACACTAGGGTTGAACTAGCTCTATAAGCTAGTATAAATAATTTTACAGTAGAGTTGATCAAGCTCTACAGCCTAGTTCAAATAATTTTACACTACAGTTGAACTTGCTCTATAAGCTACTTCAAATAATCTTACACTATAGTTGAACTAGCTCTATAGCCTAGTACAAATAATTTTACACTAGAGTTGAACTAGCTCTATAGCCTAGTACAAATAATTTCACACTAGAGTTGAACTAGCTCTATAAGCTAGTTCAAATATTTTTACACTAGGGTTGAACTAGCTCTATAAGCTAGTAGAAATAATTTTACAGTAGAGTTGATCAACCTCTATAGCCTAGTTCAAATAATTTTACACTAGAGTTGAACTTGCTCTATAAGCTACTTCAAATAATCTTACACTATAGTTGAACCAGCTCTATAGCCTAGTAGAAATAATTTTACACTAGAGTTGAACTAGCTCTATAGCCTAGTACAAATAATTTCACACTAGAGTTGAAGTAGCTCTATAGCCTAGTACAAATAATTTTACACTAGAGTTGAACTAGCTCTATAAGCTAGTTCAAATAATTTTACACTAGAGTTGAACTAGCTCTATAGGCTAGTACAAATAATTTCACACTAGAGTTGAACTAGTTCTATAAGCTAGTTCAAATAATTTTACACTAGAGTTGAACCAGCTCTATAGCCTAGTACAAATAATTTTACACTAGAGTTGAACTAGCTCTATAAGCTAGTTCAAATAATTTTAGACTAGAGTTGAACTAGCTCTATAGCCTAGTACAAATAATTTCACACTAGAGTTGAACTAGCTCTATAAGCTAGTTCAAATAATTTTACACTAGAGATGAACTAGCTCATTAGCCTAGTACAAATAATTTTACACTAGAGTTGAACTAGCTCTATAAGCTAGTTCAAATAATTTACACTAGAGTTGAACTACCTCTATAAGCTAGTTCAAATAATTTTACACTAGAGTTGAACTAGCTCTATAAGCTAGTACAAATAATTTTACACTAGAATAGAACTAGCTCTATAGCCTAGTACAAATAATTTGACACAAGAGTTGAACTAGCTCTATAGCCTAGTACAAATAATTTTACACTAGAGTTGAACTAGCTCTATAGCCTAATTCAAATAATTTTACACTAGAGTTTAACTTGCTCTATATGCTACTTCAAATAATCTTACACTATAGGTGAACTAGCTCTATAGCCTAGTACAAATAATTTTACACTAGAATTGAACTAGCTCTATAGCCTAGTTCAAATAATTTCACACTAGAGTTGAACTAGCTCTATAAGCTAGTTCAAATATTTTTACACTAGGGTTGAACTAGCTCTATAAGCTAGTAGAAATAATTTTACAGTAGAGTTGATCAACCTCTATAGCCTAGTTCAAATAATTTTACACTAGAGTTGAACTTGCTCTATAAGCTACTTCAAATAATCTTACACTATAGTTGAACCAGCTCTATAGCCTAGTAGAAATAATTTTACACTAGAGTTGAACTAGCTCTATAGCCTAGTACAAATAATTTCACACTAGAGTTGAAGTAGCTCTATAGCCTAGTACAAATAATTTTACACTAGAGTTGAACTAGCTCTATAGCCTAGTACAAATAATTTCACACTAGAGTTGAACTAGCTCTATAAGCTAGTTCAAATATTTTTACACTAGGGTTGAACTAGCTCTATAAGCTAGTAGAAATAATTTTACAGTAGAGTTGATCAACCTCTATAGCCTAGTTCAAATAATTTTACACTAGAGTTGAACTTGCTCTATAAGCTACTTCAAATAATCTTACACTATAGTTGAACCAGCTCTATAGCCTAGTAGAAATAATTTTACACTAGAGTTGAACTAGCTCTATAGCCTAGTACAAATAATTTCACACTAGAGTTGAAGTAGCTCTATAGCCTAGTACAAATAATTTTACACTAGAGTTGAACTAGCTCTATAAGCTAGTTCAAATAATTTTACACTAGAGTTGAACTAGCTCTATAGGCTAGTACAAATAATTTCACACTAGAGTTGAACTAGTTCTATAAGCTAGTTCAAATAATTTTACACTAGAGTTGAACCAGCTCTATAGCCTAGTACAAATAATTTTACACTAGAGTTGAACTAGCTCTATAAGCTAGTTCAAATAATTTTACACTAGAGTTGAACTAGCTCTATAGCCTAGTACAAATAATTTCACACTAGAGTTGAAGTAGCTCTATAGCCTAGTACAAATAATTTTACACTAGAGTTGAACTAGCTCTATAAGCTAGTTCAAATAATTTTACACTAGAGTTGAACTAGCTCTATAGGCTAGTACAAATAATTTCACACTAGAGTTGAACTAGTTCTATAAGCTAGTTCAAATAATTTTACACTAGAGTTGAACCAGCTCTATAGCCTAGTACAAATAATTTTACAC
Source organism: Triticum monococcum (assembly GCA_034509565.1). NCBI lineage: Eukaryota > Viridiplantae > Streptophyta > Magnoliopsida > Poales > Poaceae > Triticum > Triticum monococcum. Next base: position 74,536,655 of record CM067847.1, on the reverse strand, counting down.
TAGAGTTGAACTAGCTCTATAAGCTAGTTCAAATAATTTTAGACTAGAGTTGAACTAGCTCTATAGCCTAGTACAAATAATTTCACACTAGAGTTGAACTAGCTCTATAAGCTAGTTCAAATAATTTTACACTAGAGATGAACTAGCTCATTAGCCTAGTACAAATAATTTTACACTAGAGTTGAACTAGCTCTATAAGCTAGTTCAAATAATTTACACTAGAGTTGAACTACCTCTATAAGCTAGTTCAAATAATTTTACACTAGAGTTGAACTAGCTCTATAAGCTAGTACAAATAATTTTACACTAGAATAGAACTAGCTCTATAGCCTAGTACAAATAATTTGACACAAGAGTTGAACTAGCTCTATAGCCTAGTACAAATAATTTTACACTAGAGTTGAACTAGCTCTATAGCCTAATTCAAATAATTTTACACTAGAGTTTAACTTGCTCTATATGCTACTTCAAATAATCTTACACTATAGGTGAACTAGCTCTATAGCCTAGTACAAATAATTTTACACTAGAATTGAACTAGCTCTATAGCCTAGTTCAAATAATTTCACACTAGAGTTGAACTAGCTCTATAAGCTAGTTCAAATATTTTTACACTAGGGTTGAACTAGCTCTATAAGCTAGTAGAAATAATTTTACAGTAGAGTTGATCAACCTCTATAGCCTAGTTCAAATAATTTTACACTAGAGTTGAACTTGCTCTATAAGCTACTTCAAATAATCTTACACTATAGTTGAACCAGCTCTATAGCCTAGTAGAAATAATTTTACACTAGAGTTGAACTAGCTCTATAGCCTAGTACAAATAATTTCACACTAGAGTTGAAGTAGCTCTATAGCCTAGTACAAATAATTTTACACTAGAGTTGAACTAGCTCTATAGCCTAGTACAAATAATTTCACACTAGAGTTGAACTAGCTCTATAAGCTAGTTCAAATATTTTTACACTAGGGTTGAACTAGCTCTATAAGCTAGTAGAAATAATTTTACAGTAGAGTTGATCAACCTCTATAGCCTAGTTCAAATAATTTTACACTAGAGTTGAACTTGCTCTATAAGCTACTTCAAATAATCTTACACTATAGTTGAACCAGCTCTATAGCCTAGTAGAAATAATTTTACACTAGAGTTGAACTAGCTCTATAGCCTAGTACAAATAATTTCACACTAGAGTTGAAGTAGCTCTATAGCCTAGTACAAATAATTTTACACTAGAGTTGAACTAGCTCTATAAGCTAGTTCAAATAATTTTACACTAGAGTTGAACTAGCTCTATAGGCTAGTACAAATAATTTCACACTAGAGTTGAACTAGTTCTATAAGCTAGTTCAAATAATTTTACACTAGAGTTGAACCAGCTCTATAGCCTAGTACAAATAATTTTACACTAGAGTTGAACTAGCTCTATAAGCTAGTTCAAATAATTTTACACTAGAGTTGAACTAGCTCTATAGCCTAGTACAAATAATTTCACACTAGAGTTGAACTAGCTCTATAAGCTAGTTCAAATAATTTTACACTAGAGATGAACTAGCTCATTAGCCTAGTACAAATAATTTTACACTGGAGTTGAACTAGCTCTATAAGCTAGTTCAAATAATTTACACTAGAGTTGAACTACCTCTATAAGGTAGTCCAAATAATTTTACACTAGAGTTGAACTAGCTCTATAAGCTAGTACAAATAATTTTACACTAGAATAGAACCAGCTCTATAGCCTAGTACAAATAATTTGACACAAGAGTTGAACTAGCTCTATAGCCTAGTACAAATAATTTTACACTAGAGTTGAACTAGCTCTATAGCCTAATTCAAATAATTTTACACTAGAGTTTAACTTGCTCTATATGCTACTTCAAATAATCTTACACTATAGGTGAACTAGCTCTATAGCCTAGTACAAATAATTTTACACTAGAATTGAACTAGCTCTATAGCCTAGTTCAAATAATTTTACACTAGAGTTGAACTTGCTCTATAAGCTAGTTCAAATAACTTTACACTAGGGTTGAACTAGCTCTATAAGCTAGTATAAATAATTTTACAGTAGAGTTGATCAAGCTCTACAGCCTAGTTCAAATAATTTTACACTACAGTTGAACTTGCTCTATAAGCTACTTCAAATAATCTTACACTATAGTTGAACCAGCTCTATAGCCTAGTAGAAATAATTTTACACTAGAGTTGAACTAGCTCTATAGCCTAGTACAAATAATTTCACACTAGAGTTGAAGTAGCTCTATAGCCTAGTACAAATAATTTTACACTAGAGTTGAACTAGCTCTATAAGCTAGTTCAAATAATTTTACACTAGACTTGAACTAGCTCTATAGGCTAGTACAAATAATTTCACACTAGAGTTGAACTAGTTCTATAAGCTAGTTCAAATAATTTTACACTAGAGTTGAACCAGCTCTATAGCCTAGTACAAATAATTTTACACTAGAGTTGAACTAGCTCTATAAGCTAGTTCAAATAATTTTACACTAGAGTTGAACTAGCTCTATAGCCTAGTACAAATAATTTTACAGTAGAGTTGAACTAGCTCCATAAGCTAGTATAAATAATTTTACACTAGAGTTGAACTAGCTCTATAGCCTAGTTCGAATAATTTTACAATAGAGTTGAACTGGCTCTATATCCTAGTACAAATAATTTTACACTAGAGTTGAACTTGCTCTATAAGCTAGTTCAAATAATTTTACACTAGAGTTGAACTAGCTCTATAAGCTAGTTCAAATAATTTTACACTAGAGTTAAACTAGCTCGATAACCTAGTACAAATAATTTTACAGCAGAGTTGAACTAGCTCTATATGCTAGTACAAATAATCTTACACTAGAATAGAACTAGCTCTGTAGCCTAGTACAAATAATTTGACACAAGTGTTGAACTAGCTCTATAGCCTAGTACAAATAATTTTACACTAGAGTTGAACTAGCTCTATAGCCCAGTTCAAATAATTTTACACTAGAGTTGAACTAGCTCTATAAGCTAGTTCAAATATTTTTACACTAGGGTTGAACTAGCTCTATAAGCTAGTAGAAAAAATTTTACAGTAGAGTTGATCAAGCTCTATAGCCTAGTTCAAATAATTTTACACTAGAGTTGAACTTGCTCTATAAGCTACTTCAAATAATCTGACACTATAGTTGAACCAGCTCTATAGCCGAGTACAAATAATTTTACAATAGAGTTGAACTAGCTCTATAGCCTAGTACAAACAATTTCACACTAGAGTTGAACTAGCTCTATAAGCTAGTTCAAATATTTTTACACTAGGGTTGAACTAGCTCTATAAGCTAGTAGAAATAATTTTACAATAGAGTTGATCAAGATCTATAGCCTAGTTCAAATAATTTTACACTAGAGTTGAACTTGCTCTGTAAGCTACTTCAAATAATCTTACACTATAGTTGAACCAGCTCTATAGCCTAGTACAAATAATTTTACACTAGAGTTGAACTAGCTCTATAGCCTAGTACAAATAATTTTACACTAGAGTTGAACTAGCTCTATAAGCTAGTTCAAATAATTTTACACTAGAGTTGAACTAGCTCTATAGGCTGGTACAAATAATTTCACACTAGAGTTGAACTAGTTCTATAAGCTAGTTCAAATAATTTTACACTAGAGTTGAACCAGCTCTATAGCCTAGTACAAATAATGTTACACTAGAGTTGAACTAGCTCTATAAGCTAGTTCAAATAATTTTACACTAGAGTTGAACTTGCTCTATAAGCTAGTACAAATAATTTTACACAAGAGTTGAACTAGCTCTATAGCCTAGTACAAATAATTTTACAGTACAGTTGAACTAGCTCTATAAGCTAGTATAAATAATTTTACACTAGAGTTGAACTAGCTCTATAGCCTAGTTCGAATAATTTTACACTAGAGTTGAACTAGCTCTATATCCTAGTACAAATAATTTTACACTAGAGTTGAACTTGCTCTATAAGCTAGTTCAAATAATTTTACACTAGAGTTGAACTAGCTCTATAAGCTAGTTCAAATAATTTTACACTAGAGATGAACTAGCTTTATAGCCTAGTACAAATAATTTTACACTAGAGTTGAACTAGCTCTATAAGCTAGTTCAAATAATTTTACACTAGAGTTGAACTAGCTCCATAGGCTAGTACAAATAATTTCACACTAGAGTTGAACTAGTTCTATAATCTAGTTCAAATAATTTTACACTAGAGTTGAACCAGCTCTATAGCCTAGTACAAATAATTTTACACTAGAGTTGAACTAGCTCTATAGCCTAGTACGGATAATTTCACACTAGAGTTGAACTAGCTCTATAAGCTAGTTCAAATAATTTTACACTAGAGATGAAGTAGCTCTATAGCCTAGTACAAATAATTTTACACTAGAGTTGAACTAGCTCTATAAGCTAGTACAAATAATTTTCCACTAGAGTTGAACTAGCTCTATAGCCTAGTACAAATAATTTCACACTAGAGTTGAACTAGCTCTATAAGCTAGTTCAAATAATTCTACACTAGAGATGAACTAGCTCTATAGCCTAGTACAAATAATTTTACACTAGAGTTGAACTAGCTATAAACTAGTTCAAATAATTTTACACTAGAGTTGAACTAGCTCTATAGCCTAGTACAAATAATTTCACACTAGAGTTGAACTAGCTCTATAAGCTAGTTCAAATAATTTTACACTAGAGATGAACTAGCTCATTAGCCTAGTACAAATAATTTTACACTAGAGTTGAACTAGCTCTATAAGCTAGTTCAAATAATTTTACACTAGAGTTGAACTAGCTCTATAGCCTAGTACAAATAATTTCACACTAGAGTTGAACTAGCTCTATAAGCTAGTTCAAATAATTTTACACTAGAGATGAACTAGCTCATTAGCCTAGTACAAATAATTTTACACTAGAGTTGAACTAGCTCTATAAGCTAGTTCAAATAATTTACACTAGAGTTGAACTACCTCTATAAGCTAGTTCAAATAATTTTACACTAGAGTTGAACTAGCTCTATAAGCTAGTACAAATAATTTTACACTAGAATAGAACTAGCTCTATAGCCTAGTACAAATAATTTGACACAAGAGTTGAACTAGCTCTATAGCCTAGTACAAATAATTTTACACTAGAGTTGAACTAGCTCTATAGCCTAATTCAAATAATTTTACACTAGAGTTTAACTTGCTCTATATGCTACTTCAAATAATCTTACACTATAGGTGAACTAGCTCTATAGCCTAGTACAAATAATTTTACACTAGAATTGAACTAGCTCTATAGCCTAGTTCAAATAATTTCACACTAGAGTTGAACTAGCTCTATAAGCTAGTTCAAATATTTTTACACTAGGGTTGAACTAGCTCTATAAGCTAGTAGAAATAATTTTACAGTAGAGTTGATCAACCTCTATAGCCTAGTTCAAATAATTTTACACTAGAGTTGAACTTGCTCTATAAGCAACTTCAAATAATCTTACACTATAGTTGAACCAGCTCTATAGCCTAGTAGAAATAACTTTACACTAGAGTTGAACTAGCTCTATAGCCTAGTACAAATAATTTCACACTAGAGTTGAAGTAGCTCTATAGCCTAGTACAAATAATTTTACACTAGAGTTGAACTAGCTCTATAGCCTAGTACAAATAATTTCACACTAGAGTTGAACTAGCTCTATAAGCTAGTTCAAATATTTTTACACTAGGGTTGAACTAGCTCTATAAGCTAGTAGAAATAATTTTACAGTAGAGTTGATCAACCTCTATAGCCTAGTTCAAATAATTTTACACTAGAGTTGAACTTGCTCTATAAGCTACTTCAAATAATCTTACACTATAGTTGAACCAGCTCTATAGCCTAGTAGAAATAATTTTACACTAGAGTTGAACTAGCTCTATAGCCTAGTACAAATAATTTCACACTAGAGTTGAAGTAGCTCTATAGCCTAGTACAAATAATTTTACACTAGAGTTGAACTAGCTCTATAAGCTAGTTCAAATAATTTTACACTAGAGTTGAACTAGCTCTATAGGCTAGTACAAATAATTTCACACTAGAGTTGAACTAGTTCTATAAGCTAGTTCAAATAATTTTACACTAGAGTTGAACCAGCTCTATAGCCTAGTACAAATAATTTTACACTAGAGTTGAACTAGCTCTATAAGCTAGTTCAAATAATTTTACACTAGAGTTGAACTAGCTCTATAGCCTAGTACAAATAATTTCACACTAGAGTTGAACTAGCTCTATAAGCTAGTTCAAATAATTTTACACTAGAGATGAACTAGCTCATTAGCCTAGTACAAATAATTTTACACTAGAGTTGAACTAGCTCTATAAGCTAGTTCAAATAATTTACACTAGAGTTGAACTACCTCTATAAGGTAGTCCAAATAATTTTACACTAGAGTTGAACTACCTCTATAAGCTAGTTCAAATAATTTTACACTAGAGTTGAACTAGCTCTATAAGCTAGTACAAATAATTTTACACTAGAATAGAACTAGCTCTATAGCCTAGTACAAATAATTTGACACAAGAGTTGAACTAGCTCTATAGCCTAGTACAAATAATTTTACACTAGAGTTGAACTAGCTCTATAGCCTAATTCAAATAATTTTACACTAGAGTTTAACTTGCTCTATATGCTACTTCAAATAATCTTACACTATAGGTGAACTAGCTCTATAGCCTAGTACAAATAATTTTACACTAGAATTGAACTAGCTCTATAGCCTAGTTCAAATAATTTCACACTAGAGTTGAACTAGCTCTATAAGCTAGTTCAAATATTTTTACACTAGGGTTGAACTAGCTCTATAAGCTAGTAGAAATAATTTTACAGTAGAGTTGATCAACCTCTATAGCCTAGTTCAAATAATTTTACACTAGAGTTGAACTTGCTCTATAAGCAACTTCAAATAATCTTACACTATAGTTGAACCAGCTCTATAGCCTAGTAGAAATAATTTTACACTAGAGTTGAACTAGCTCTATAGCCTAGTACAAATAATTTCACACTAGAGTTGAAGTAGCTCTATAGCCTAGTACAAATAATTTTACACTAGAGTTGAACTAGCTCTATAGCCTAGTACAAATAATTTCACACTAGAGTTGAACTAGCTCTATAAGCTAGTTCAAATATTTTTACACTAGGGTTGAACTAGCTCTATAAGCTAGTAGAAATAATTTTACAGTAGAGTTGATCAACCTCTATAGCCTAGTTCAAATAATTTTACACTAGAGTTGAACTTGCTCTATAAGCTAGTTCAAATAATCTTACACTATAGTTGAACCAGCTCTATAGCCTAGTAGAAATAATTTTACACTAGAGTTGAACTAGCTCTATAGCCTAGTACAAATAATTTCACACTAGAGTTGAAGTAGCTCTATAGCCTAGTACAAATAATTTTACACTAGAGTTGAACTAGCTCTATAAGCTAGTTCAAATAATTTTACACTAGAGTTGAACTAGCTCTATAGGCTAGTACAAATAATTTCACACTAGAGTTGAACTAGTTCTATAAGCTAGTTCAAATAATTTTACACTAGAGTTGAACCAGCTCTATAGCCTAGTACAAATAATTTTACACTAGAGTTGAACTAGCTCTATAAGCTAGTTCAAATAATTTTACACTAGAGTTGAACTAGCTCTATAGCCTAGTACAAATAATTTCACACTAGAGTTGAACTAGCTCTATAAGCTAGTTCAAATAATTTTACACTAGAGATGAACTAGCTCATTAGCCTAGTACAAATAATTTTACACTAGAGTTGAACTAGCTCTATAAGCTAGTTCAAATAATTTACACTAGAGTTGAACTACCTCTATAAGGTAGTCCAAATAATTTTACACTAGAGTTGAACTAGCTCTATAAGCTAGTACAAATAATTTTACACTAGAATAGAACCAGCTCTATAGCCTAGTACAAATAATTTGACACAAGAGTTGAACTAGCTCTATAGCCTAGTACAAATAATTTTACACTAGAGTTGAACTAGCTCTATAGCCTAATTCAAATAATTTTACACTAGAGTTTAACTTGCTCTATATGCTACTTCAAATAATCTTACACTATAGGTGAACTAGCTCTATAGCCTAGTACAAATAATTTTACACTAGAATTGAACTAGCTCTATAGCCTAGTTCAAATAATTTTACACTAGAGTTGAACTTGCTCTATAAGCTAGTTCAAATAATTTTACACTAGGGTTGAACTAGCTCTATAAGCTAGTATAAATAATTTTACAGTAGAGTTGATCAAGCTCTACAGCCTAGTTCAAATAATTTTACACTACAGTTGAACTTGCTCTATAAGCTACTTCAAATAATCTTACACTATAGTTGAACTAGCTCTATAGCCTAGTACAAATAATTTTACACTAGAGTTGAACTAGCTCTATAGCCTAGTACAAATAATTTCACACTAGAGTTGAACTAGCTCTATAAGCTAGTTCAAATATTTTTACACTAGGGTTGAACTAGCTCTATAAGCTAGTAGAAATAATTTTACAGTAGAGTTGATCAACCTCTATAGCCTAGTTCAAATAATTTTACACTAGAGTTGAACTTGCTCTATAAGCTACTTCAAATAATCTTACACTATAGTTGAACCAGCTCTATAGCCTAGTAGAAATAATTTTACACTAGAGTTGAACTAGCTCTATAGCCTAGTACAAATAATTTCACACTAGAGTTGAAGTAGCTCTATAGCCTAGTACAAATAATTTTACACTAGAGTTGAACTAGCTCTATAAGCTAGTTCAAATAATTTTACACTAGAGTTGAACTAGCTCTATAGGCTAGTACAAATAATTTCACACTAGAGTTGAACTAGTTCTATAAGCTAGTTCAAATAATTTTACACTAGAGTTGAACCAGCTCTATAGCCTAGTACAAATAATTTTACACTAGAGTTGAACTAGCTCTATAAGCTAGTTCAAATAATTTTACACTAGAGTTGAACTAGCTCTATAGCCTAGTACAAATAATTTTACAGTAGAGTTGAACTAGCTCCATAAGCTAGTATAAATAATTTTACACTAGAGTTGAACTAGCTCTATAGCCTAGTTCGAATAATTTTACAATAGAGTTGAACTAGCTCTATATCCTAGTACAAATAATTTTACACTAGAGTTGAACTTGCTCTATAAGCTAGTTCAAATAATTTTACACTAGAGTTGAACTAGCTCTATAAGCTAGTTCAAATAATTTTACACTAGAGTTAAACTAGCTCGATAACCTAGTACAAATAATTTTACAGCAGAGTTGAACTAGCTCTATATGCTAGTACAAATAATCTTACACTAGAATAGAACTAGCTCTGTAGCCTAGTACAAATAATTTGACACAAGAGTTGAACTAGCTCTATAGCCTAGTACAAATAATTTTACACTAGAGTTGAACTAGCTCTATAGCCCAGTTCAAATAATTTTACACTAGAGTTGAACTAGCTCTATAAGCTAGTTCAAATATTTTTACACTAGGGTTGAACTAGCTCTATAAGCTAGTAGAAAAAATTTTACAGTAGAGTTGATCAAGCTCTATAGCCTAGTTCAAATAATTTTACACTAGAGTTGAACTTGCTCTATAAGCTACTTCAAATAATCTGACACTATAGTTGAACCAGCTCTATAGCCGAGTACAAATAATTTTACAATAGAGTTGAACTAGCTCTATAGCCTAGTACAAACAATTTCACACTAGAGTTGAACTAGCTCTATAAGCTAGTTCAAATATTTTTACACTAGGGTTGAACTAGCTCTATAAGCTAGTAGAAATAATTTTACAATAGAGTTGATCAAGATCTATAGCCTAGTTCAAATAATTTTACACTAGAGTTGAACTTGCTCTGTAAGCTACTTCAAATAATCTTACACTATAGTTGAACTAGCTCTATAGCCTAGTACAAATAATTTTACACTAGAGTTGAACTAGCTCTATAGCCTAGTACAAATAATTTTACACTAGAGTTGAACTAGCTCTATAAGCTAGTTCAAATAATTTTACACTAGAGTTGAACTAGCTCTATAGGCTGGTACAAATAATTTCACACTAGAGTTGAACTAGTTCTATAAGCTAGTTCAAATAATTTTACACTAGAGTTGAACCAGCTCTATAGCCTAGTACAAATAATGTTACACTAGAGTTGAACTAGCTCTATAAGCTAGTTCAAATAATTTTACACTAGAGTTGAACTTGCTCTATAAGCTAGTACAAATAATTTTACACAAGAGTTGAACTAGCTCTATAGCCTAGTACAAATAATTTTACAGTATAGTTGAACTAGCTCTATAAGCTAGTATAAATAATTTTACACTAGAGTTGAACTAGCTCTATAGCCTAGTTCGAATAATTTTACACTAGAGTTGAACTAGCTCTATATCCTAGTACAAATAATTTTACACTAGAGTTGAACTTGCTCTATAAGCTAGTTCAAATAATTTTACACTAGAGTTGAACTAGCTCTATAAGCTAGTTCAAATAATTTTACACTAGAGATGAACTAGCTTTATAGCCTAGTACAAATAATTTTACACTAGAGTTGAACTAGCTCTATAAGCTAGTTCAAATAATTTTACACTAGAGTTGAACTAGCTCCATAGGCTAGTACAAATAATTTCACACTAGAGTTGAACTAGTTCTATAAGCTAGTTCAAATAATTTTACACTAGAGTTGAACCAGCTCTATAGCCTAGTACAAATAATTTTACACTAGAGTTGAACTAGCTCTATAGCCTAGTACGGATAATTTCACACTAGAGTTGAACTAGCTCTATAAGCTAGTTCAAATAATTTTACACTAGAGATGAAGTAGCTCTATAGCCTAGTACAAATAATTTTACACTAGAGTTGAACTAGCTCTATAAGCTAGTACAAATAATTTTCCACTAGAGTTGAACTAGCTCTATAGCCTAGTACAAATAATTTCACACTAGAGTTGAACTAGCTCTATAAGCTAGTTCAAATAATTTTACACTAGAGATGAACTAGCTCTATAGCCTAGTACAAATAATTTTACACTAGAGTTGAACTAGCTATAAACTAGTTCAAATAATTTTACACTAGAGTTGAACTAGCTCTATAGCCTAGTACAAATAATTTCACACTAGAGTTGAACTAGCTCTATAAGCTAGTTCAAATAATTTTACACTAGAGATGAACTAGCTCATTAGCCTAGTACAAATAATTTTACACTAGAGTTGAACTAGCTCTATAAGCTAGTTCAAATAATTTACACTAGAGTTGAACTACCTCTATAAGGTAGTCCAAATAATTTTACACTAGAGTTGAACTAGCTCTATAAGCTAGTTCAAATAATTTTACACTAGAGTTGAACTAGCTCTGTAGCCTAGTACAAATAATTTTACAGTAGAGTTGAACTAGCTCCATAAGCTAGTATAAATAATTTTACACTAGAGTTGAACTAGCTCTATAGCCTAGTTTGAATAATTTTACACTAGAGTTGAACTAGCTCTATATCCTAGTACAAATAATTGTACACTAGAGTTGAACTTGCTCTATAAGCTAGTTCAAATAATTTTACACTAGAGTTAAACTAGCTCTATAAGCTAGTTCAAATAATTTTACACTAGAGTTGAACTAGCTCTATAACCTAGTGCAAATAATTTTATAGTAGAGTTGAACTAGCTCTATAACCTAGTACAAATAATTTTACACTAGATTAGAACTAGCTCTATAGCCTAGTACAAATAATTTGACACAAGAGTTGAACTAGCTCTATAGCCTACTACAAATAATTTTACACTAGAGTTGAACTAGCTCTATAGCCTAGTTCAAATAATTTTCCACTAGAGTTGAACTTGCTCTATATGCTACTTCAAATAATCTTACACTATAGTTGAACTAGCTCTATAGCCTAGTACAAATAATTTTACACTGGAGTTGAACTAGCTCTATAGCCTAGTTCAAATAATTTTACACTAGAGTTGAACTAGCTCTATAGCCTAGTACAAATAATTTCACACTAGAGTTGAACTAGCTCTATAAGCTAGTTCAAATATTTTTACACTAGGGTTGAACTAGCTCTATAAGCTAGTAGAAATAATTTTACAATAGAGCTGATCAAGATCTATAGCCTAGTTCAAATAATTTTACACTAGAGTTGAACTTGCTCTGTAAGCTACTTCAAATAATCTTACACTATAGTTGAACCAGCTCTATAGCCTAGTACAAATAATTTTACACTAGAGTTGAACTAGCTCTATAGCCTAGTACAAATAATTTTACACTAGAGTTGAACTAGCTCTATAAGCTAGTTCAAATAATTTTACACTAGAGTTGAACTAGCTCTATAGGCTGGTACAAATAATTTCACACTAGAGTTGAACTAGTTCTATAAGCTAGTTCAAATAATTTTACACTAGAGTTGAACCAGCTCTATAGCCTAGTACAAATAATGTTACACTAGAGTTGAACTAGCTCTATAAGCTAGTTCAAATAATTTTACACTAGAGTTGAACTTGCCCTATAAGCTGGTTCAAATAATCTGACACTATAGTTGAACCAGCTCTATAGCCGAGTACAAATAATTTTACAATAGAGTTGAACTAGCTCTATAGCCTAGTACAAACAATTTCACACTAGAGTTGAACTAGCTCTATAAGCTAGGTCAAATATTTTTACACTAGGGTTGAACTAGCTCTATAAGCTAGTAGAAATAATTTTACAATAGAGTTGATCAAGATCCATAGCCTAGTACAAATAATTTTACACTAGAGTTGAACTAGCTCTATAGCCCAGTTCAAATAATTTTACACTAGAGTTGAACTAGCTCTATAAGCTAGTTCAAGTATTTTTACACTAGGGTTGAACTAGCTCTATAAGCTAGTAGAAAAAGATTTACAGTAGAGTTGATCAAGCTCTATAGCCTAGTTCAAATAATTTTACACTAGAGTTGAACTTGCTCTATAAGCTACTTCAAATAATCTGACACTATAGTTGAACCAGCTCTATAGCCGAGTACAAATAATTTTACAATAGAGTTGAACTAGCTCTATAGCCTAGTACAAACAATTTCACACTAGAGTTGAACTAGCTCTATAAGCTAGTTCAAATATTTTTACACTAGGGTTGAACTAGCTCTATAAGCTAGTAGAAATAATTTTACAATAGAGTTGATCAAGATCTATAGCCTAGTTCAAATAATTTTACACTAGAGTTGAACTTGCTCTGTAAGCTACTTCAAATAATCTTACACTATAGTTGAACCAGCTCTATAGCCTAGTACAAATAATTTTACACTAGAGTTGAACTAGCTCTATAGCCTAGTACAAATAATTTTACACTAGAGTTGAACTAGCTCTATAAGCTAGTTCAAATAATTTTACACTAGAGTTGAACTAGCTCTATAGGCTGGTACAAATAATTTCACACTAGAGTTGAACTAGTTCTATAAGCTAGTTCAAATAATTTTACACTAGAGTTGAACCAGCTCTATAGCCTAGTACAAATAATGTTACACTAGAGTTGAACTAGCTCTATAAGCTAGTTCAAATAATTTTACACTAGAGTTGAACTTGCTCTATAAGCTAGTACAAATAATTTTACACTAGAGTTGAACTAGCTCTATAGCCTAGTACAAATAATTTCACACTAGAGTTGAACTAGCTCTATAGCCTAGCACAAATAATTTTACACTAGAGTTGAACTAGCTCTATAAGATAGTTCAAAGAATTTTACACTATAGATGAACTAGCTCATTAGCCTAGTACAAATAATTTTACACGAGAGTTGAACTAGCTCTATAAGCTAGTTCCAATAATTTTACACTAGAGTTGAACTAGCTCTATAGGGTAGTTCAAATAATTTTACACTAGAGTTGAACTAGCTCTATAAGCTAGTTCAAATAATTTTACACTAGAGTTGAACTAGCTCTATAGCCTAGTACAAATAATTTTACAGTACAGTTGAACTAGCTCTATAAGCTAGTATAAATAATTTTACACTAGAGTTGAACTAGCTCTATAGCCTAGTTCGAATAATTTTACACTAGAGTTGAACTAGCTCTATATCCTAGTACAAATAATTTTACACTAGAGTTGAACTTGCTCTATAAGCTAGTTCAAATAATTTTACACTAGAGTTGAACTAGCTCTATAAGCTAGTTCAAATAATTTTACACTAGAGATGAACTAGCTTTATAGCCTAGTACAAATAATTTTACACTAGAGTTGAACTAGCTCTATAAGCTAGTTCAAATAATTTTACACTAGAGTTGAACTAGCTCCATAGGCTAGTACAAATAATTTCACACTAGAGTTGAACTAGTTCTATAAGCTAGTTCAAATAATTTTACACTAGAGTTGAACCAGCTCTATAGCCTAGTACAAATAATTTTACACTAGAGTTGAACTAGCTCTATAGCCTAGTACGGATAATTTCACACTAGAGTTGAACTAGCTCTATAAGCTAGTTCAAATAATTTTACACTAGAGATGAAGTAGCTCTATAGCCTAGTACAAATAATTTTACACTAGAGTTGAACTAGCTCTATAAGCTAGTACAAATAATTTTCCACTAGAGTTGAACTAGCTCTATAGCCTAGTACAAATAATTTCACACTAGAGTTGAACTAGCTCTATAAGCTAGTTCAAATAATTTTACACTAGAGATGAACTAGCTCTATAGCCTAGTACAAATAATTTTACACTAGAGTTGAACTAGCTATAAACTAGTTCAAATAATTTTACACTAGAGTTGAACTAGCTCTATAGCCTAGTACAAATAATTTCACACTAGAGTTGAACTAGCTCTATAAGCTAGTTCAAATAATTTTACACTAGAGATGAACTAGCTCATTAGCCTAGTACAAATAATTTTACACTAGAGTTGAACTAGCTCTATAAGCTAGTTCAAATAATTTACACTAGAGTTGAACTACCTCTATAAGGTAGTCCAAATAATTTTACACTAGAGTTGAACTAGCTCTATAAGCTAGTTCAAATAATTTTACACTAGAGTTGAACTAGCTCTGTAGCCTAGTACAAATAATTTTACAGTAGAGTTGAACTAGCTCCATAAGCTAGTATAAATAATTTTACACTAGAGTTGAACTAGCTCTATAGCCTAGTTTGAATAATTTTACACTAGAGTTGAACTAGCTCTATATCCTTGTACAAATAATTGTACACTAGAGTTGAACTTGCTCTATAAGCTAGTTCAAATAATTTTACACTAGAGTTAAACTAGCTCTATAAGCTAGTTCAAATAATTTTACACTAGAGTTGAACTAGCTCTATAACCTAGTACAAATAATTTTATAGTAGAGTTGAACTAGCTTTATAACCTAGTACAAATAATTTTACACTAGATTAGAACTAGCTCTATAGCCTAGTACAAATAATTTGACACAAGAGTTGAACTAGCTCTATAGCCTACTACAAATAATTTTACACTAGAGTTGAACTAGCTCTATAGCCTAGTTCAAATAATTTTCCACTAGAGTTGAACTTGCTCTATATGCTACTTCAAATAATCTTACACTATAGTTGAACTAGCTCTATAGCCTAGTACAAATAATTTTACACTGGAGTTGAACTAGCTCTATAGCCTAGTTCAAATAATTTTACACTAGAGTTGAACTAGCTCTATAGCCTAGTACAAATAATTTCACACTAGAGTTGAACTAGCTCTATAAGCTAGTTCAAATATTTTTACACTAGGGTTGAACTAGCTCTATAAGCTACTAGAAATAATTTTACAATAGAGTTGATCAAGATCTATAGCCTAGTTCAAATAATTTTACACTAGAGTTGAACTTGCTCTGTAAGCTACTTCAAATAATCTTACACTATAGTTGAACCAGCTCTATAGCCTAGTACAAATAATTTTACACTAGAGTTGAACTAGCTCTATAGCCTAGTACAAATAATTTTACACTAGAGTTGAACTAGCTCTATAAGCTAGTTCAAATAATTTTACACTAGAGTTGAACTAGCTCCATAGGCTGGTACAAATAATTTCACACTAGAGTTGAACTAGTTCTATAAGCTAGTTCAAATAATTTTACACTAGAGTTGAACCAGCTCTATAGCCTAGTACAAATAATGTTACACTAGAGTTGAACTAGCTCTATAAGCTAGTTCAAATAATTTTACACTAGAGTTGAACTTGCTCTATAAGCTAGTACAAATAATTTTACACTAGAGTTGAACTAGCTCTATAGCCTAGTACAAATAATTTCACACTAGAGTTGAACTAGCTCTATAGCCTAGTACAAATAATTTTACACTAGAGTTGAACTAGCTCTATAAGATAGTTCAAAGAATTTTACACTATAGATGAACTAGCTCATTAGCCTAGTACAAATAATTTTACACGAGAGTTGAACTAGCTCTATAAGCTAGTTCCAATAATTTTACACTAGAGTTGAACTAGCTCTATAGGGTAGTTCAAATAATTTTACACTAGAGTTGAACTAGCTCTATAAGCTAGTTCAAATAATTTTACACTAGAGTTGAACTAGCTCTATAGCCTAGTACAAATAATTTTACAGTACAGTTGAACTAGCTCTATAAGCTAGTATAAATAATTTTACACTAGAGTTGAACTAGCTCTATAGCCTAGTTCGAATAATTTTACACTAGAGTTGAACTAGCTCTATATCCTAGTACAAATAATTTTACACTAGAGTTGAACTTGCTCTATAAGCTAGTTCAAATAATTTTACACTAGAGTTGAACTAGCTCTATAAGCTAGTTCAAATAATTTTACACTAGAGATGAACTAGCTCATTAGCCTAGTACAAATAATTTTACACTAGAGTTGAACTAGCTCTATAAGCTAGTTCAAATAATTTACACTAGAGTTGAACTACCTCTATAAGGTAGTACAAATAATTTTACACTAGAGTTGAACTTGCTCTATAAGCTAGTTCAAATAATTTTACACTAGAGTTGAACTAGCTCTATAAGCTAGTTTAAATAATTTTACACTAGAGATGAACTAGCTCTATAGCCTAGTACAAATAATTTCACACTAGAGTTGAACTAGCTCTATAAGCTAGTTCAAATAATTTTACACTAGAGATGAACTAGCTCTATAGCCTAGTACAAATAATTTTACACTAGAGTTGAACTAGCTATAAACTAGTTCAAATAATTTTACACTAGAGTTGAACTAGCTCTATAGCCTAGTACAAATAATTTCACACTAGAGTTGAACTAGCTCTATAAGCTAGTTCAAATAATTTTACACTAGAGATGAACTAGCTCATTAGCCTAGTACAAATAATTTTACACTAGAGTTGAACTAGCTCTATAAGCTAGTTCAAATAATTTACACTAGAGTTGAACTACCTCTATAAGGTAGTCCAAATAATTTTACACTAGAGTTGAACTAGCTCTATAAGCTAGTTCAAATAATTTTACACTAGAGTTGAACTAGCTCTGTAGCCTAGTACAAATAATTTTACAGTAGAGTTGAACTAGCTCCATAAGCTAGTATAAATAATTTTACACTAGAGTTGAACTAGCTCTATAGCCTAGTTTGAATAATTTTACACTAGAGTTGAACTAGCTCTATATCCTAGTACAAATAATTGTACACTAGAGTTGAACTTGCTCTATAAGCTAGTTCAAATAATTTTACACTAGAGTTAAACTAGCTCTATAAGCTAGTTCAAATAATTTTACACTAGAGTTGAACTAGCTCTATAACCTAGTACAAATAATTTTATAGTAGAGTTGAACTAGCTTTATAACCTAGTACAAATAATTTTACACTAGATTAGAACTAGCTCTATAGCCTAGTACAAATAATTTGACACAAGAGTTGAACTAGCTCTATAGCCTACTACAAATAATTTTACACTAGAGTTGAACTAGCTCTATAGCCTAGTTCAAATAATTTTCCACTAGAGTTGAACTTGCTCTATATGCTACTTCAAATAATCTTACACTATAGTTGAACTAGCTCTATAGCCTAGTACAAATAATTTTACACTGGAGTTGAACTAGCTCTATAGCCTAGTTCAAATAATTTTACACTAGAGTTGAACTAGCTCTATAGCCTAGTACAAATAATTTCACACTAGAGTTGAACTAGCTCTATAAGCTAGTTCAAATATTTTTACACTAGGGTTGAACTAGCTCTATAAGCTAGTAGAAATAATTTTACAATAGAGATGATCAAGATCTATAGCCTAGTTCAAATAATTTTACACTAGAGTTGAACTTGCTCTGTAAGCTACTTCAAATAATCTTACACTGTAGTTGAACCAGCTCTATAGCCTAGTACAAATAATTTTACACTAGAGTTGAACTAGCTCTATAGCCTAGTACAAATAATTTTACACTAGAGTTGAACTAGCTCTATAAGCTAGTTCAAATAATTTTACACTAGAGTTGAACTAGCTCTATAGGCTGGTACAAATAATTTCACACTAGAGTTGAAGTAGTTCTATAAGCTAGTTCAAATAATTTTACACTAGAGTTGAACCAGCTCTATAGCCTAGTACAAATAATGTTACACTAGAGTTGAACTAGCTCTATAAGCTAGTTCAAATAATTTTACACTAGAGTTGAACTTGCTCTATAAGCTAGTACAAATAATTTTACACTAGAGTTGAACTAGCTCTATAGCCTAGTACAAATAATTTCACACTAGAGTTGAACTAGCTCTATAGCCTAGTACAAATAATTTTACACTAGAGTTGAACTAGCTCTATAAGATAGTTCAAAGAATTTTACACTATAGATGAACTAGCTCATTAGCCTAGTACAAATAATTTTACACGAGAGTTGAACTAGCTCTATAAGCTAGTTCCAATAATTTTACACTAGAGTTGAAATAGCTCTATAAGGTAGTTCAAATAATTTTACACTAGAGTTGAACTAGCTCTATAAGCTAGTTCAAATAATTTTACACTAGAGTTGAACTAGCTCTATAGCTTAGTACAAATAATTTTACAGTACAGTTGAACTAGCTCTATAAGCTAGTATAAATAATTTTACACTAGAGTTGAACTAGCTCTATAGCCTAGTTCGAATAATTTTACACTAGAGTTGAACTAGCTCTATATCCTAGTACAAATAATTTTACACTAGAGTTGACCTTGCTCTATAAGCTAGTTCAAATAATTTTACACTAGAGTTGAACTAGCTCTATAAGCTAGTTCAAATAATTTTACACTAGAGATGAACTAGCTCTATAGCCTAGTACAAATAATTTTACACTAGAGTTGAACTAGCTCTATAAGCTAGTTCAAATAATTTTACACTAGAGTTAAACTAGCTCCATAGGCTAGTACAAATAATTTCACACTAGAGCTGAACTAGTTCTATAAGCTAGTTCAAATAATTTTACACTAGAGTTGAACCAGCTCTATAGCCTAGTACAAATAATTTTACACTAGAGTTGAACTAGCTCTATAGCCTAGTACAGATAATTTCACACTAGAGTTGAACTAGCTCTATAAGCTAGTTCAAATAATTTTACACTAGAGATGAACTAGCTCTATAGCCTAGTACAAATAATTTTACACTATAGTTGAACTAGCTCTATAAGCTAGTACAAATAATTTTACACTAGAGTTGAACTAGCTCTATAGCCTAGTACAAATAATTTCACACTAGAGTTGAACTAGCTCTATAAGCTAGTTCAAATAATTTTACACTAGAGATGAACTAGCTCTATAGCCTAGTACAAATAATTTTACACTAGAGTTGAACTAGCTCTATAAGCTAGTTCAAATAATTTTACACTAGAGTTGAACTAGCTCTATAGCCTAGTACAAATAATTTCACACTAGAGTTGAACTAGCTCTATAAGCTAGTTCAAATAATTTTACACTAGAGATGAACTAGCTCATTAGCCTAGTACAAATAATTTTACACTAGAGTTGAACTAGCTCTATAAGCTAGTTCAAATAATTTACACTAGAGTTGAACTACCTCTATAAGGTAGTCCAAATAATTTTACACTAGAGTTGAACTAGCTCTATAAGCTAGTTCAAATAATTTTACACTAGAGTTGAACTAGCTCTATAGCCTAGTACAAATAATTTTACAGTAGAGTTGAACTAGCTCCATAAGCTAGTATAAATAATTTTACACTAGAGTTGAACTAGCTCTATAGCTTAGTTCGAATAATTTTACACTAGAGTTGAACTAGCTCTATATCCTAGTACAAATAATTTTACACTAGAGTTGAACTTGCTCTATAAGCTAGTTCAAATAATTTTGCACTAGAGATGAACTAGCTCTATAGCCTAGTACAAATAATTTTACACTAGAGTTGAACTAGCTCTATAAGCTAGTTCAAATAATTTTACACTAGAGTTGAACTAGCTCTATAGCCTAGTACAAATAATTTCACACTAGAGTTGAACTAGCTCTATAAGCTAGTTCAAATAATTTTA
Organism: Triticum monococcum; assembly: GCA_034509565.1. Lineage (NCBI taxonomy): Eukaryota > Viridiplantae > Streptophyta > Magnoliopsida > Poales > Poaceae > Triticum > Triticum monococcum. The sequence goes on along the minus strand of CM067847.1, from coordinate 74,516,260 downwards.
CACTATAGATGAACTAGCTCATTAGCCTAGTACAAATAATTTTACACTAGAGTTGAACTAGCTCTATAAGCTAGTTCAAATAATTTACACTAGAGTTGAACTACCTCTATAAGGTAGTCCAAATAATTTTACACTAGAGTTGAACTAGCTCTATAAGCTAGTTCAAATAATTTTACACTAGAGTTGAACTAGCTCTATAGCCTAGTACAAATAATTTTACAGTAGAGTTGAACTAGCTCCATAAGCTAGTATAAATAATTTTACACTAGAGTTGAACTAGCTCTATAGCCTAGTTCGAATAATTTTACACTAGAGTTGAACTAGCTCTATATCCTAGTACAAATAATTTTACACTAGAGTTGAACTTGCTCTATAAGCTAGTTCAAATAATTTTACACTAGAGTTGAACTAGCTCTATAAGCTAGTTCAAATAATTTTACACTAGAGTTGAACTAGCTCTATAACCTAGTACAAATAATTTTATAGTAGAGTTGAACTAGCTCTATATGCTAGTACAAATAATTTTACACTAGATTAGAACTAGCTCTATAGCCTAGTACAAATAATTTGACACAAGAGTTGAACTAGCTCTATAGCCTACTACAAATAATTTTACACTAGAGTTGAACTAGCTCTATAGCCTAGTTCAAATAATTTTCCACTAGAGTTGAACTTGCTCTATATGCTACTTCAAATAATCTTACACTATAGTTGAACTAGCTCTATAGCCTAGTACAAATAATTTTACACTAGAGTTGAACTAGCTCTATAGCCTAGTTCAAATAATTTTACACTAGAGTTGAACTAGCTCTATATCCTAGTACAAATAATTTTACACTAGAGTTGAACTTGCTCTATAAGCTAGTTCAAATAATTTTACACTAGAGTTGAACTAGCTCTATAAGCTAGTTTAAATAATTTTACACTAGAGATGAACTAGCTCTATAGCCTAGTACAAATAATTTTACACTAGAGTTGAACTAGCTCTATAAGCTAGTTCAAATAATTTTACACTAGAGTTGAACTAGCTCCATAGGCTAGTACAAATAATTTCACACTAGAGTTGAACTAGTTCTATAAGCTAGTTCAAATAATTTTACACTAGAGTTGAACCAGCTCTATAGCCTAGTACAAATAATCTCACACTAGAGTTGAACTAGCTCTATAGCCTAGTACAGATAATTTCACACTAGAGTTGAACTAGCTCTATAAGCTAGTTCAAATACTTTTACACTAGAGATGAACTAGCTCTATAGCCTAGTACAAATAATTTTACACTAGAGTTGTACTAGCTCTATAAGCTAGTTCAAATAATTTTACACTAGAGTTGAACTAGCTCTATAGGCTAGTACAAATAATTTCACACTAGAGTTGAACTAGTTCTATAAGCTAGTTCAAATAATTTTACACTAGAGTTGAACCAGCTCTATATCCTAGTACAAATAATTTTACACTAGAGTTGAACTAGCTCTATAAGCTAGCTCAAATAATTTTACACTAGAGTTGAACTTGCTCTATAAGCTAGTTCAAATAATTTTACACTATAGTTGAACTAGCTCTATAGCCTAGTACAAATAATTTTACACTAGAGTTGAACTAGCTCTATAAGCTAGTTCAAATAATTTTACACTAGAGTTGAACTAGCTCTATAGCCTAGTACAAATAATTTTACAGTACAGTTGAACTAGCTCTATAAGCTAGTATAAATAATTTTACACTAGAGTTGAACTAGCTCTATAGCCTAGTTCGAATAATTTTACACTAGAGTTGAACTAGCTCTATATCCTGGTACAAATAATTTTACACTAGAGTTGAACTTGCTCTATAAGCTAGTTCAAATAATTTTACACTAGAGTTGAACTAGCTCTATAAGCTAGTTCAAATAATTTTACACTAGAGATGAACTAGCTCTATAGCCTAGTACAAATAATTTTACACTAGAGTTGAACTAGCTCTATAAGCTAGTTCAAATAATTTTACACTAGAGTTGAACTAGCTCCATAGGCTAGTACAAATAATTTCACACTAGAGTTGAACTAGTTCTATAAGCTAGTTCAAATAATTTTACACTAGAGTTGAACCAGCTCTATAGCCTAGTACAAATAATTTTACACTAGAGTTGAACTAGCTCTATAGCCTAGTACAGATAATTTCACACTAGAGTTGAACTAGCTCTATAAGCTAGTTCAAATAATTTTACACTAGAGATGAACTAGCTCTATAGCCTAGTACAAATAATTTTACACTAGAGTTGAACTAGCTCTATAAGCTAGTACAAATAATTTTACACTAGAGTTGAACTAGCTCTATAGCCTAGTACAAATAATTTCACACTAGAGTTGAACTAGCTCTATAAGCTAGTTCAAATAATTTTACACTAGAGATGAACTAGCTCTATAGCCTAGTACAAATAATTTTACACTAGAGTTGAACTAGCTCTATAAGCTAGTTCAAATAATTTTACACTAGAGTTGAACTAGCTCTATAGCCTAGTACAAATAATTTCACACTAGAGTTGAACTAGCTCTATAAGCTAGTTCAAATAATTTTACACTAGAGATGAACTAGCTCATTAGCCTAGTACAAATAATTTTACACTAGAGTTGAACTAGCTCTATAAGCTAGTTCAAATAATTTACACTAGAGTTGAACTACCTCTATAAGGTAGTCCAAATAATTTTACACTAGAGTTGAACTAGCTCTATAAGCTAGTACAAATAATTTTACACTAGAGTTGAACTAGCTCTATAGCCTAATTCAAATAATTTTACACTAGAGTTTAACTTGCTCTATATGCTACTTCAAATAATCTTACACTATAGTTGAACTAGCTCTATAGCCTAGTACAAATAATTTTACACTAGAATTGAACTAGCTCTATAGCCTAGTTCAAATAATTTTACACTAGAGTTGAACTTTCTCTATAAGCTAGTTCAAATAATTTTACACTAGGGTTGAACTAGCTCTATAAGCTAGTATAAATAATTTTACAGTAGAGTTGATCAAGCTCTACAGCCTAGTTCAAATAATTTTACACTACAGTTGAACTTGCTCTATAAGCTACTTCAAATAATCTTACACTATAGTTGAACTAGCTCTATAGCCTAGTACAAATAATTTTACACTAGAGTTGAACTAGCTCTATAGCCTAGTACAAATAATTTCACACTAGAGTTGAACTAGCTCTATAAGCTAGTTCAAATATTTTTACACTAGGGTTGAACTAGCTCTATAAGCTAGTAGAAATAATTTTACAGTAGAGTTGATCAACCTCTATAGCCTAGTTCAAATAATTTTACACTAGAGTTGAACTTGCTCTATAAGCTACTTCAAATAATCTTACACTATAGTTGAACCAGCTCTATAGCCTAGTAGAAATAATTTTACACTAGAGTTGAACTAGCTCTATAGCCTAGTACAAATAATTTCACACTAGAGTTGAAGTAGCTCTATAGCCTAGTACAAATAATTTTACACTAGAGTTGAACTAGCTCTATAAGCTAGTTCAAATAATTTTACACAAGAGTTGAACTAGCTCTATAGGCTAGTACAAATAATTTCACACTAGAGTTGAACTAGTTCTATAAGCTAGTTCAAATAATTTTACACTAGAGTTGAACCAGCTCTATAGCCTAGTACAAATAATTTAACACTAGAGTTGAACTAGCTCTATAAGCTAGTTCAAATAATTTTACACTAGAGTTGAACTAGCTCTATAGCCTAGTACAAATAATTTTACAGTAGAGTTGAACTAGCTCCATAAGCTAGTATAAATAATTTTACACTAGAGTTGAACTAGCTCTATAGCCTAGTTCGAATAATTTTACAATAGAGTTGAACTAGCTCTATATCCTAGTACAAATAATTTTACACTAGAGTTGAACTTGCTCTATAAGCTAGTTCAAATAATTTTACACTAGAGTTGAACTAGCTCTATAAGCTAGTTCAAATAATTTTACACTAGAGTTAAACTAGCTCGATAACCTAGTACAAATAATTTTACAGTAGAGTTGAACTAGCTCTATATGCTAGTACAAATAATTTTACACTAGAATAGAACTAGCTCTATAGCCTAGTACAAATAATTTGACACAAGAGTTGAACTAGCTCTAAAGCCTAGTACAAATAATTTTACACTAGAGTTGAACTAGCTCTATAGCCCAGTTCAAATAATTTTACACTAGAGTTGAACTTGCTCTATATGCTACTTCAAATAATCTTACACTACATTTGAACTAGCTCTATAGCCTAGTTCAAATAATTTTACACTAGAGTTGAACTAGCTCTATAGCCTAGTTCAAATAATTTTACACTAGAGTTGAACTTGCTCTATAAGCTAGTTCAAATAATTTTACACTAGAGTTTAACTAGCTCTATAGCCTAGTACAAATAATTTTCCACTAGGGTTGAACTAGCTCTATAGGCTAGTACAAATAATTTTACAGTAGAGTTCCTCAAGCTCTATAGCCTAGTTCAAATAATTTTACACTACAGTTGAACTGGCTCCATAAGCTACTTCAAATAATCTTACACTATAGTTGAACTAGCTCTATAGCCTAGTACAAATAATTTTACACTAGAGTTGAACTAGCTCTATAGCCTAGTACAAATAATTTCACACTAGAGTTGAACTAGCTCTATAAGCTAGTTCAAATATTTTTACACTAGGGTTGAACTAGCTCTATAAGCTAGTAGAAATTTTTTTACAGTAGAGTTGATCAAGCTCTATAGCCTAGTTCAAATAATTTTACACTAGAGTTGAACTTGCTCTATAAGCTACTTCAAATAATCTGACACTACAGTTGAACCAGCTCTATAGCCGAGTATAAATAATTTTACAATAGAGTTGAACTAGCTCTATAGCCTAGTACAAATAATTTCACACTAGAGTTGAACTAGCTCTATAAGCTAGTTCAAATATTTTAACACTAGGGTTGAACTAGCTCTATAAGCTAGTAGAAATAATTTTACAATAGAGTTGATCAAGATCTATAGCCTAGTTCAAATAATTTTGCACTAGAGTTGAACTTGCTCTCTAAGCTACTTCAAGTAATCTTACACTATAGTTGAACCAGCTCTATAGCCTAGTACAAATAATTTTACACTAGAGTTGAACTAGCTCTATAGCCTAGTATAAATAATTTTACACTAGAGTTGAACTAGCTCTATAAGCTAGTTCAAATAATTTTACACTAGAGTTGAACTAGCTCTATAGGCTGGTACAAATAATTTCACACTAGAGTTGAACTAGTTCTATAAGCTAGTTCAAATAATTTTACACTAGAGTTGAACCAGCTCTATTGCCTAGTACAAATAATGTTACACTAGAGTTGAACTAGCTCTATAAGCTAGTTCAAATAATTTTACACTAGAGTTGAACTTGCTCTATAAGCTAGTTCAAATAATTTTACACTAGAGTTGAACTAGCTCTATAAGCTAGTTCAAATAATTTTACACTAGAGTTGAACTAGCTCTATAGCCTAGTACAAATAATTTTACAGTACAGTTGAACTAGCTCTATAAGCTAGTATAAATAATTTTACACTAGAGTTGAACTAGCTCTATAGCCTAGTTCGAATAATTTTACACTAGAGTTGAACTAGCTCTATATCCTAGTACAAATAATTTTACACTAGAGTTGAACTTGCTCTATAAGCTAGTTCAAATAATTTTACACTAGAGTTGAACTAGCTCTATAAGCTAGTTCAAATAATTTTACACTAGAGATGAACTAGCTTTATAGCCTAGTACAAATAATTTTACACTAGAGTTGAACTAGCTCTATAAGCTAGTTCAAATAATTTTACACTAGAGTTGAACTAGCTCCATAGGCTAGTACAAATAATTTCACACTAGAGTTGAACTAGTTCTATAAGCTAGTTCAAATAATTTTACACTAGAGTTGAACCAGCTCTATAGCCTAGTACAAATAATTTTACACTAGAGTTGAACTTGCTCTATAGCCTAGTACAGATAATTTCACACTAGAGTTGAACTAGCTCTATAAGCTAGTTCAAATAATTTTACACTAGAGATGAACTAGCTCTATAGCCTAGTACAAATAATTTTACACTAGAGTTGAACTAGCTCTATAAGCTAGTACAAATAATTTTACACTAGAGTTGAACTAGCTCTATAGCCTAGTACAAATAATTTCACACTAGAGTTGAACTAGCTCTATAAGCTAGTTCAAATAATTTTACACTAGAGATGAACTAGCTCTATAGCCTAGTACAAATAATTTTACACTGAGTTGAACTAGCTATAAACTGGTTCAAATAATTTTACACTAGAGTTGAACTAGCTCTATAGCCTAGTACAAATAATTTCACACTAGAGTTGAACTAGCTCTATAAGCTAGTTCAAATAATTTTACACTAGAGATGAACTAGCTCATTAGCCTAGTACAAATAATTTTACACTAGAGTTGAACTAGCTCTATAAGCTAGTTCAAATAATTTACACTAGAGTTGAACTACCTCTATAAGGTAGTCCAAATATTTTTACACTAGAGTTGAACTAGCTCTATAAGCTAGTACAAATAATTTTACACTAGAGTTGAACTAGCTCTATAAGCTAGTTCAAATAATTTTACACTAGAGTTGAACTAGCTCCATAGGCTAGTACAAATAATTTCACACTAGAGTTGAACTAGTTCTGTAAGCTAGTTCAAATAATTTTACACTAGAGTTGAACCAGCTCTATAGCCTAGTACAAATAATTTTACACTAGAGTTGAACTAGCTCTATAGCCTAGTACAGATAATTTCACACTAGAGTTGAACTAGCTCTATAAGCTAGTTCAAATAATTTTACACTAGAGATGAACTAGCTCTATAGCCTAGTACAAATAATTTTACACTAGAGTTGAACTAGCTCTATAAGCTAGTTCAAATAATTTTACACTAGAGTTGAACTAGCTCTATAGCCTAGTACAAATAATTTCACACTAGAGTTGAACTAGCTCTATAAGCTAGTTCAAATAATTTTACACTAGAGATGAACTAGCTCTATAGCCTAGTACAAATAATTTTACACTAGAGTTGAACTAGCTATAAACTAGTTCAAATAATTTTACACTAGAGTTGAATTAGCTCTATAGCCTAGTACAAATAATTTCACACTAGAGTTGAACTAGCTCTATAAGCTAGTTCAAATAATTTTACACTAGAGATGAACTAGCTCATTAGCCTAGTACAAATAATTTTACACTAGAGTTGAACTAGCTCTATAGCCTAGTATAAATAATTTTACACTAGAGTTGAACTAGCTCTATAAGCTAGTTCAAATAATTTTACACTAGAGTTGAACTAGCTCTATAGGCTGGTACAAATAATTTCACACTAGAGTTGAACTAGTTCTATAAGCTAGTTCAAATAATTTTACACTAGAGTTGAACCAACTCTATAGCCTAGTACAAATAATGTTACACTAGAGTTGAACTAGCTCTATAAGCTAGTTCAAATAATTTTACACTAGAGTTGAACTTGCTCTATAAGCTAGTTCAAATAATTTTACACTAGAGTTGAACTAGCTCTATAAGCTAGTTCAAATAATTTTACACTAGAGTTGAACTAGCTCTATAGCCTAGTACAAATAATTTTACAGTACAGTTGAACTAGCTCTATAAGCTAGTATAAATAATTTTACACTAGAGTTGAACTAGCTCTATAGCCTAGTTCGAATAATTTTACACTAGAGTTGAACTAGCTCTATATCCTAGTACAAATAATTTTACACTAGAGTTGAACTTGCTCTATAAGCTAGTTCAAATAATTTTACACTAGAGTTGAACTAGCTCTATAAGATAGTTCAAATAATTTTACACTAGAGATGAACTAGCTTTATAGCCTAGTACAAATAATTTTACACTAGAGTTGAACTAGCTCTATAAGCTAGTTCAAATAATTTTACACTAGAGTTGAACTAGCTCCATAGGCTAGTACAAATAATTTCACACTAGAGTTGAACTAGTTCTATAAGCTAGTTCAAATAATTTTACACTAGAGTTGAACCAGCTCTATAGCCTAGTACAAATAATTTTACACTAGAGTTGAACTTGCTCTATAGCCTAGTACAGATAATTTCACACTAGAGTTGAACTAGCTCTATAAGCTAGTTCAAATAATTTTACACTAGAGATGAACTAGCTCTATAGCCTAGTACAAATAATTTTACACTAGAGTTGAACTAGCTCTATAAGCTAGTACAAATAATTTTACACTAGAGTTGAACTAGCTCTATAGCCTAGTAGAAATAATTTCACACTAGAGTTGAACTAGCTCTATCAGCTAGTTCAAATAATTTTACACTAGAGATGAACTAGCTCTATAGCCTAGTACAAATAATTTTACACTAGAGTTGAACTAGCTATAAACTAGTTCAAATAATTTTACACTAGAGTTGAACTAGCTCTATAGCCTAGTACAAATAATTTCACACTAGAGTTGAACTAGCTCTATAAGCTAGTACAAATAATTTTACACTAGAGTTGAACTAGCTCTATAAGCTAGTACAAATAATTTTACACTAGATTTGAACTAGCTCTATAGCCTAGTACAAATAATTTCACACTAGAGTTGAACTAGCTCTATAAACTAGTTCAAATAATTTTACACTAGAGATGAACTAGCTTTATAGCCTAGTACAAATAATTTTACACTAGAGTTGAACTAGCTCTATAAGCTAGTTCAAATAATTTTACACTAGAGTTGAACTAGCTCCATAGGCTAGTACAAATAATTTCACACTAGAGTTGAACTAGTTCTATAAGCTAGTTCAAATAATTTTACACTAGAGTTGAACCAGCTCTATAGCCTAGTACAAATAATTTTACACTAGAGTTGAACTTGCTCTATAGCCTAGTACAGATAATTTCACACTAGAGTTGAACTAGCTCTATAAGCTAGTTCAAATAATTTTACACTAGAGATGAACTAGCTCTATAGCCTAGTACAAATAATTTTACACTAGAGTTGAACTAGCTCTATAAGCTAGTACAAATAATTTTACACTAGAGTTGAACTAGCTCTATAGCCTAGTACAAATAATTTCACACTAGAGTTGAACTAGCTCTATAAGCTAGTTCAAATAATTTTACACTAGAGATGAACTAGCTCTATAGCCTAGTACAAATAATTTTACACTAGAGTTGAACTAGCTATAAACTAGTTCAAATAATTTTACACTAGAGTTGAACTAGCTCTATAGCCTAGTACAAATAATTTCACACTAGAGTTGAACTAGCTCTATAAGCTAGTTCAAATAATTTTACACTAGAGATGAACTAGCTCATTAGCCTAGTACAAATAATTTTACACTAGAGTTGAACTAGCTCTATAAGCTAGTTCAAATAATTTACACTAGAGTTGAACTACCTCTATAAGGTAGTCCAAATATTTTTACACTAGAGTTGAACTAGCTCTATAAGCTAGTACAAATAATTTTACACTAGAGTTGAACTAGCTCTATAAGCTAGTTCAAATAATTTTACACTAGAGTTGAACTAGCTCCATAGGCTAGTACAAATAATTTCACACTAGAGTTGAACTAGTTCTATAAGCTAGTTCAAATAATTTTACACTAGAGTTGAACCAGCTCTATAGCCTAGTACAAATAATTTTACACTAGAGTTGAACTAGCTCTATAGCCTAGTACAGATAATTTCACACTAGAGTTGAACTAGCTCTATAAGCTAGTTCAAATAATTTTACACTAGAGATGAACTAGCTCTATAGCCTAGTACAAATAATTTTACACTAGAGTTGAACTAGCTCTATAAGCTAGTACAAATAATTTTACACTAGAGTTGAACTAGCTCTATAGCCTAGTATAAATAATTTCACACTAGAGTTGAACTAGCTCTATAAGCTAGTTCAAATAATTTTACACTAGAGATGAACTAGCTCTATAGCCTAGTACAAATAATTTTACACTAGAGTTGAACTAGCTATAAACTAGTTCAAATAATTTTACACTAGAGTTGAATTAGCTCTATAACCTAGTACAAATAATTTCACACTAGAGTTGAACTAGCTCTATAAGCTAGTTCAAATAATTTTACACTAGAGATGAACTAGCTCATTAGCCTAGTACAAATAATTTTACACTAGAGTTGAACTAGCTCTATAAGCTAGTTCAAATAATTTACACTAGAGTTGAACTACCTCTATAAGGTAGTCCAAATATTTTTACACTAGAGTTGAACTAGCTCTATAAGCTAGTTCAAATAATTTTACACTAGAGTTGAACTACCTCTGTAGCCTAGTACAAATAATTTTACAGTAGAGTTGAACTAGCTCCATAAGCTAGTATAAATAATTTTACACTAGAGTTTAACTAGCTCTATAGCCTAGTTTGAATAATTTTACACTAGAGTTGAACTAGCTCTATATCCTAGTACAAATAATTGTACACTAGAGTTGAACTTGCTCTATAAGCTAGTTCAAATAATTTTACACTAGAGTTGAACTAGCTCTATAACCTAGTACAAATAATTTTATAGTAGAGTTGAACTAGCTCTATATGCTAGTACAAATAATTTTACACTAGATTAGAACTAGCTCTATAGCCTAGTACAAATAATTTGACACAAGAGTTGAACTAGCTCTATAGCCTACTACAAATAACTTTACACTAGAGTTGAACTAGCTCTATAGCCTAGTTCAAATAATTTTCCACTAGAGTTGAACTTGCTGTATATGCTACTTCAAATAATCTTACACTATAGTTGAACTAGCTCTATAGCCTAGTACAAATAATTTTACACTGGAGTTGAACTAGCTCTATAGCCTAGTTCAAATAATTTTACACTGGAGTTGAACTAGCTCTATAGCCTAGTACAAATAATTTCACACTAGAGTTGAACTAGCTCTATAAGCTAGTTCAAATATTTTTACACTAGGGTTGAACTAGCTCTATAAGCTAGTAGAAATAATTTTACAATAGAGCTGATCAAGATCTATAGCCTAGTTCAAATAATTTTACACTAGAGTTGAACTTGCTCTGTAAGCTACTTCAAATAATCTTACACTATAGTTGAACCAGCTCTATAGCCTAGTACAAATAATTTTACACTAGAGTTGAACTAGCTCTATAGCCTAGTACAAATAATTTTACACTAGAGTTGAACTAGCTCTATAAGCTAGTTCAAATAATTTTACACTAGAGTTGAACTAGCTCTATAGGCTGGTACAAATAATTTCACACTAGAGTTGAACTAGTTCTATAAGCTAGATCAAATAATTTTACACTAGAGTTGAACCAGCTCTATAGCCTAGTACAAATAATGTTACACTAGAGTTGAACTAGCTCTATAAGCTAGTTCAAATAATTTTACACTAGAGTTGAACTTGCTCTATAAGCTAGTACAAATAATTTTACACTAGAGTTGAACTAGCTCTATAGCCTAGTACAAATAATTTCACACTAGAGTTGAACTAGCTCTATAGCCTAGTACAAATAATTTTACACTAGAGTTGAACTAGCTCTATAAGATAGTTCAAAGAATTTTACACTATAGATGAACTAGCTCATTAGCCTAGTACAAATAATTTTACACGAGAGTTGAACTAGCTCTATAAGCTAGTTCCAATAATTTTACACTAGAGTTGAACTAGCTCTATAAGGTAGTTCAAATAATTTTACACTAGAGTTGAACTAGCTCTATAAGCTAGTTCAAATAATTTTACACTAGAGTTGAACTAGCTCTATAGCCTAGTACAAATAATTTTACAGTACAGTTGAACTAGCTCTATAAGCTAGTATAAATAATTTTACACTAGAGTTGAACTAGCTCTATAGCCTAGTTCGAATAATTTTACACTAGAGTTGAACTAGCTCTATATCCTAGTACAAATAATTTTACGCTAGAGTTGACCTTGCTCTATAAGCTAGTTCAAATAATTTTACACTAGAGTTGAACTAGCTCTATAAGCTAGTTCAAATAATTTTACACTAGAGATGAACTAGCTCTATAGCCTAGTACAAATAATTTTACACTAGAGTTGAACTAGCTCTATAAGCTAGTTCAAATAATTTTACACTAGAGTTGAACTATCTCCATAGGCTAGTACAAATAATTTCACACTTGAGTTGAACTAGTTCTATAAGCTAGTTCAAATAATTTTACACTAGAGTTGAACCAGCTCTATAGCCTAGTACAAATAATTTTACACTAGAGTTGAACTAGCTCTATAGCCTAGTACAGATAATTTCACACTAGAGTTGAACTAGCTCTATAAGCTAGTTCAAATAATTTTACACTAGAGATGAACTAGGTCTATAGCCTAGTACAAATAATTTTACACTAGAGTTGAACTAGTTCTATAAGCTAGTACAAATAATTTTACACTAGAGTTGAACTAGCTCTATAGCCTAGTACAAATAATTTCACACTAGAGTTGAACTAGCTCTATAAGCTAGTTCAAATAATTTTACACTAGAGATGAACTAGCTCTATAGCCTAGTACAAATAATTTTACACTAGAGTTGAACTAGCTCTATAAGCTAGTTCAAATAATTTTACACTAGAGTTGAACTAGCTCTATAGCCTAGTACAAATAATTTCACACTAGAGTTGAACTAGCTCTATAAGCTAGTTCAAATAATTTTACACTAGAGATGAACTAGCTCATTAGCCTAGTACAAATAATTTTACACTAGAGTTGAACTAGCTCTATAAGCTAGTTCAAATAATTTACACTAGAGTTGAACTACCTCTATAAGGTAGTCCAAATAATTTTACACTAGAGTTGAACTAGCTCTATAAGCTAGTTCAAATAATTTTACACTAGAGTTGAACTAGCTCTATAGCCTAGTACAAATAATTTTACAGTAGAGTTGAACTAACTCCATAAGCTAGTATAAATAATTTTACACTAGAGTTGAACTAGCTCTATAGCCTAGTTCGAATAATTTTACACTAGAGTTGAACTTGCTCTATAGCCTAGTTCGAATAATTTTACACTAGAGTTGAACTAGCTCTATAGCCTAGTTCGAATAATTTTACACTAGAGTTGAACTAGCTCTATATCCTAGTACAAATAATTTTACACTAGAGTTGAACTTGCTCTATAAGCTAGTTCAAATAATTTTACACTAGAGTTGAACTAGCTCTATAAGCTAGTTCAAATAATTTTACACTAGAGTTGAACTAGCTCTATAACCTAGTACAAATAATTTTATAGTAGAGTTGAACTAGCTCTATATGCTAGTACAAATAATTTTACGCTAGATTAGAACTAGCTCTATAGCCTAGTACAAATAATTTGACACAAGAGTTGAACTAGCTGTATAGCCTACTACAAATAATTTTACACTAGAGTTGAACTAGCTCTATAGCCTAGTTCAAATAATTTTCCACTAGAGTTGAACTTGCTCTATATGCTACTTCAAATAATCTTACACTATAGTTGAACTAGCTCTATAGCCTAGTACAAATAATTTTACACTAGAGTTGAACTAGCTCTATAGCCTAGTTCAAATAATTTTACACTAGAGTTGAACTAGCTCCATAGGCTAGTACAAATAATTTCACACTTGAGTTGAACTAGTTCTATAAGCTAGTTCAAATAATTTTACACTAGAGTTGAACCAGCTCTATAGCCTAGTACAAATAATTTTACACTAGAGTTGAACTAGCTCTATAGCCTAGTACAGATAATTTCACACTAGAGTTGAACTAGCTCTATAAGCTAGTTCAAATAATTTTACACTAGAGATGAACTAGCTCTATAGCCTAGTACAAATAATTTTACACTAGAGTTGAACTAGTTCTATAAGCTAGTACAAATAATTTTACACTAGAGTTGAACTAGCTCTATAGCCTAGTACAAATAATTTCACACTAGAGTTGAACTAGCTCTATAAGCTAGTTCAAATAATTTTACACTAGAGATGAACTAGCTCTATAGCCTAGTACGAATAATTTTACACTAGAGTTGAACTAGCTCTATAAGCTAGTTCAAATAATTTTACACTAGAGTTGAACTAGCTCTATAGCCTAGTACAAATAATTTCACACTAGAGTTGAACTAGCTCTATAAGCTAGTTCAAATAATTTTACACTAGAGATGAACTAGCTCATTAGCCTAGTACAAATAATTTTACACTAGAGTTGAACTAGCGCTATAAGGTAGTTCAAATAATTTACACTAGAGTTGAACTACCTCTATAAGGTAGTCCAAATAATTTTACACTAGAGTTGAACTAGCTCTTTAAGCTAGTTCAAATAATTTTACACAAGAGTTGAACTAGCTCTATAGCCTAGTACAAATAATTTTACAGTAGAGTTGAACTAGCTCCATAAGCTAGTATAAATAATTTTACACTAGAGTTGAACTAGCTCTATAGCCTAGTTCGAATAATTTTACACTAGAGTTGAACTAGCTCTATATCCTAGTACAAATAATTTTACACTAGAGTTGAACTTGCTCTATAAGCTAGTTCAAATAATTTTACACTAGAGATGAACTAGCTCTATAGCCTAGTACAAATAATTTTACACTAGAGTTGAACTAGCTCTATAAGCTAGTTCAAATAATTTTACACTAGAGTTGAACTAGCTCTATAGCCTAGTACAAATAATTTCACACTAGAGTTGAACTAGCTCTATAAGCTAGTTCAAATAATTTTACACTAGAGATGAACTAGCTCATTAGCCTAGTACAAATAATTTTACACTAGAGTTGAACAAGCTCTATAAGCTAGTTCAAATAATTTACACTAGAGTTGAACTACCTCTATAAGGTAGTCCAAATAATTTTACACTAGAGTTGAACTAGCTCTATAAGCTAGTTCAAATAATTTTACACTAGAGTTGAACTAGCTCTATAGCCTAGTACAAATAATTTTACAGTAGAGTTGAACTAGCTCCATAAGCTAGTATAAATAATTTTACACTAGAGTTGAACTAGCTCTATAGCCTAGTTCGAATAATTTTACACTAGAGTTGAACTAGCTCTATATCCTAGTACAAATAATTTTACACTAGAGTTGAACTTGCTCTATAAGCTAGTTCAAATAATTTTACACTAGAGTTGAACTAGCTCTATAAGCTAGTTCAAATAATTTTACACAAGAGTTGAACTAGCTCTATAACCTAGTACAAATAATTTTATAGTAGAGTTGAACTAGCTCTATATGCTAGTACAAATAATTTTACACTAGATTAGAACTAGCTCTTTTGCCTAGTACAAATAATTTGACACAAGAGATGAACTAGCTGTATAGCCTACTACAAATAATTTTACACTAGAGTTGAACTAGCTCTATAGCCTAGTTCAAATAATTTTCCACTAGACTTGAACTTGCTCTATATGCTACTTCAAATAATCTTACACTATAGTTGAACTAGCTCTATAGCCTAGTACAAATAATTTTACACTAGAGTTGAACTAGCTCTATAGCCTAGTTCAAATAATTTTACACTAGAGTTGAACTAGCTCCATAGGCTAGTACAAATAATTTCACACTTGAGTTGAACTAGTTCTATAAGCTAGTTCAAATAATTTTACACTAGAGTTGAACCAGCTCTATAGCCTAGTACAAATAATTTTACACTAGAGTTGAACTAGCTCTATAGCCTAGTACCGATAATTTCACACTAGAGTTGAACTAGCTCTATAAGCTAGTTCAAATAATTTTACACTAGAGATGAACTAGCTTTATAGCCTAGTACAAATAATTTTACACTAGAGTTGAACTAGTTCTATAAGCTAGTACAAATAATTTTACACTAGAGTTGAACTAGCTCTATAGCCTAGTACAAATAATTTCACACTAGAGTTGAACTAGCTCTATAAGCTAGTTCAAATAATTTTACACTAGAGATGAACTAGCTCTATAGCCTAGTACGAATAATTTTACACTAGAGTTGAACTAGCTCTATAAGCTAGTTCAAATAATTTTACACTAGAGTTGAACTAGCTCTATAGCCTAGTACAAATAATTTCACACTTGAGTTGAACTAGTTCTATAAGCTAGTTCAAATAATTTTACACTAGAGTTGAACCAGCTCTATAGCCTAGTACAAATAATTTTACACTAGAGTTGAACTAGCTCTATAGCCTAGTACAGATAATTTCACACTAGAGTTGAACTAGGTCTATAAGCTAGTTCAAATAATTTTACACTAGAGATGAACTAGCTCTATAGCCTAGTACAAATAATTTTACACTAGAGTTGAACTAGCTCTATAGCCTAGTTCGAATAATTTTACACTAGAGTTGAACTAGCTCTATATCCTAGTACAAATAATTTCACACTAGATTTGAACTAGCTCTATAAGCTAGTTCAAATAATTTTACACTAGAGATGAACTAGCTCTATAGCCTAGTACAAATAATTTTACACTAGAGTTGAACTAGCTCTATAAGCTAGTTCAAATAATTTTACACTAGAGTTGAACTAGCTCTATAGCCTAGTACAAATAATTTCACACTAGAGTTGAACTAGCTCTATAAGCTAGTTCAAATAATTTTACACTAGAGATGAACTAGCTCATTAGCCTAGTACAAATAATTTTACACTAGAGTTGAACTAGCTCTATAAGCTAGTTCAAATAATTTACACTAGAGTTGAACTACCTCTATAAGGTAGTCCAAATAATTTTACACTAGAGTTGAACTAGCTCTATAAGCTAGTTCAAATAATTTTACACTAGAGTTGAACTAGCTCTATAGCCTAGTACAAATAATTTTACAGTAGAGTTGAACTAGCTCCATAAGCTAGTATAAATAATTTTACACTAGAGTTGAACTAGCTCTATAGCCTAGTTCGAATAATTTTACACTAGAGTTGAACTAGCTCTATATCCTAGTACAAATAATTTTACACTAGAGTTGAACTTGCTCTATAAGCTAGTTCAAATAATTTTACACTAGAGTTGAACTAGCTCTATAAGCTAGTTCAAATAATTTTACACAAGAGTTGAACTAGCTCTATAACCTAGTACAAATAATTTTATAGTAGAGTTGAACTAGCTCTATATGCTAGTACAAATAATTTTACACTAGATTAGAACTAGCTCTTTAGCCTAGTACAAATAATTTGACACAAGAGATGAACTAGCTGTATAGCCTACTACAAATAATTTTACACTAGAGTTGAACTAGCTCTATAGCCTAGTTCAAATAATTTTCCACTAGAGTTGAACTTGCTCTATATGCTACTTCAAATAATCTTACACTATAGTTGAACTAGCTCTATAGCCTAGTACAAATAATTTTACACTAGAGTTGAACTAGCTCTATAGCCTAGTTCAAATAATTTTACACTAGAGTTGAACTAGCTCTATATCCTAGTACAAATAATTTTACACTAGAGTTGAACTTGCTCTATAAGCTAGTTCAAATAATTTTACACTAGAGTTGAACTAGCTCTATAAGCTAGTTTAAATAATTTTACACTAGAGATGAACTAGCTCTATAGCCTAGTACAAATAATTTTACACTAGAGTTGAACTAGCTCTATAAGCTAGTTCAAATAATTTTACACTAGAGTTGAACTAGCTCCATAGGCTAGTACAAATAATTTCACACTAGAGTTGAACTAGTTCTATAAGCTAGTTCAAATAATTTTACACTAGAGTTGAACCAGCTCTATAGCCTAGTACAAATAATCTCACACTAGAGTTGAACTAGCTCTATAGCCTAGTACAGATAATTTCAGACTAGAGTTGAACTAGCTCTATAAGCTAGTTCAAATACTTTTACACTAGAGATGAACTAGCTCTATAGCCTAGTACAAATAATTTTACACTAGAGTTGAACTAGCTCTATAGCCTAGCTCTATATGCTAGTACAAATAATTTTACACTAGATTAGAACTAGCTCTATAGCCTAGTATAAATAATTTCACACTAGAGTTGAACTAGCTCTATAAGCTAGTTCAAATAATTTTACACTAGAGTTGAACTAGCTCCATAGGCTAGTACAAATAATTTCACACTAGAGTTGAACTAGTTCTATAAGCTAGTTCAAATAATTTTACACTAGAGTTGAACCAGCTCTATAGCCTAGTACAAATAATCTCACACTAGAGTTGAACTAGCTCTATAGCCTAGTACAGATAATTTCAGACTAGAGTTGAACTAGCTCCATAAGCTAGTATAAATAATTTTACACTAGAGTTGAAATAGCTCTATAGCCTAGTTCGAATAATTTTACACTAGAGTTGAACTTGCTCTATAAGCTAGTTCAAATAATTTTACACAAGAGTTGAACTAGCTCTATAACCTAGTACAAATAATTTTATAGTAGAGTTGAACTAGCTCTATATGCTAGTACAAATAATTTTACACTAGATTAGAACTAGCTCTTTAGCCTAGTACAAATAATTTGATACAAGAGATGAACTAGCTGTATAGCCTACTACAAATAATTTTACACTAGAGTTGAACTAGCTCTATAGCCTAATTCAAATAATTTTCCACTAGAGTTGAACTTGCTCTATATGCTACTTCAAATAATCTTACACTATAGTTGAACTAGCTCTATAGCCTAGTACAAATAATTTTACACTAGAGTTGAACTAGCTCTATAGCCTAGTTCAAATAATTTTACACTAGAGTTGAACTAGCTCTATATCCTAGTACAAATAATTTTACACTAGAGTTGAACTTGCTCTATAAGCTAGTTCAAATAATTTTACACTAGAGTTGAACTAGCTCTATAAGCTAGTTTAAATAATTTTACACTAGAGATGAACTAGCTCTATAGCCTAGTACAAATAATTTTACACTAGAGTTGAACTAGCTCTATAAGCTAGTTCAAATAATTTTACACTAGAGTTGAACTAGCTCCATAGGCTAGTACAAATAATTTCACACTAGAGTTGAACTAGTTCTATAAGCTAGTTCAAATAATTTTACACTAGAGTTGAACCAGCTCTATAGCCTAGTACAAATAATCTCACACTAGAGTTGAACTAGCTCTATAGCCTAGTACAGATAATTTCAGACTAGAGTTGAACTAGCTCTATAAGCTAGTTCAAATACTTTTACACTAGAGATGAACTAGCTCTATAGCCTAGTACAAATAATTTTACACTAGAGTTGAACTAGCTCTATAGCCTAGCTCTATATGCTAGTACAAATAATTTTACACTAGATTAGAACTAGCTCTATAGCCTAGTATAAATAATTTCACACTAGAGTTGAACTAGCTCTATAAGCTAGTTCAAATAATTTTACACTAGAGTTGAACTAGCTCCATAGGCTAGTACAAATAATTTCACACTAGAGTTGAACTAGTTCTATAAGCTAGTTCAAATAATTTTACACTAGAGTTGAACCAGCTCTATAGCCTAGTACAAATAATCTCACACTAGAGTTGAACTAGCTCTATAGCCTAGTACAGATAATTTCACACTAGAGTTGAACTAGCTCTATAAGCTAGTTCAAATACTTTTACACTAGAGATGAACTAGCTCTATAGCCTAGTACAAATAATTTTACACTAGAGTTGAACTAGCTCTATAAGCTAGTACAAATAATTTTACACTAGAGTTGAACTAGCTCTATAAGGTAGTTCAAATAATTTTACACTCTAGTTGAACAAGCTCTATAGCCTGGTACAAATAATTTCACACAAGAGTTGAACTAGCTCTATAGCCTAGTACAAATAATTTTACACTAGAGTTGAACTAGCTCTATAGCCTAGTTCAAATAATTTTACACTAGAGTTGAACTAGCTCTATAGCCTAGTACAAATAATTTTACAGTAGAGTTGAACTAGCTCCATAAGCTAGTATAAATAATTTTACACTAGAGTTGAAATAGCTCTATAGCCTAGTTCGAATAATTTTACACTAGAGTTGAACTTGCTCTATAAGCTAGTTCAAATAATTTTACACTAGAGTTGAACTAGCTCTATAAGCTAGTTCAAATAATTTTACACTAGAGTTGAACTAGCTCTATAACCTAGTACAAATAATTTACAATAGAGTTGAACTAGCTCTATATGCTAGTACAAATAATTTTACACTAGATTAGAACTAGCTCTATAGCCTAGTACAAATAATTTGACACTAGAGTTGAACTAGCTCTATAAGCTAGTTCAAATAATTTTACACTAGAGATGAACTAGCTCTATAGCCTAGTACAAATAATTTTACACTAGAGTTGAGCTAGCTCTATAAGCTAGTTCAAATAATTTTACACTAGAGTTGAACTAGCTCTATAGCCTAGTACAAATAATTTCACACTAGAGTTGAACTAGCTCTATAAGCTAGTTCAAATAATTTTACACTAGAGATGTACTAGCTCATTAGCCTAGTACAAATAATTTTACACTAGAGTTGAACTAGCTCTATAAGCTAGTTCAAATAATTTACACTAGAATTGAACTACCTCTATAAGGTAGTCCAAATAATTTTACACTAGAGTTGAACTAGCTCTATATGCTAGTACAAATAATTTTACACTAGATTAGAACTAGCTCTATAGCCTAGTACAAATAATTTGACACAAGAGTTGAACTAGCTCTATAGCTTAGTACAAATAATTTTACACTAGAGTTGAACTAGCTCTATAGCCTAGTTCAAATTATTTTACACTAGAGTTGAACTTGCTCTATATGCTACTTCAAATAATCTTACACTATAGTTGAACTAGCTCTATAGGCTAGTACAAATAATTTTACACTAGAGTTGAACTAGCTCTATAGCCTAGTTCAAATAATTTTACACTAGAGTTGAACTTGCTCTATAAGCAATTTCAAATAATTTTACACTAGAGTTGAACTAGCTCTATAGCCTAGTACAAATAATTTTACACTAGAGTTTAACTAGCTCTATAGCCTAGTTCGAATAATTTTACACTAGAGTTGAACTAGCTCTATATCCTAGTACAAATAATTTCACACTAGAGTTTAACTAGCTCTATAGTCTAGTTCAAATAATTTTACACTAGAGTTGAACTTGCTCTATAAGCTACTTCAAATAATTTTACACTAGAGTAGAACTAGCTCTATAGCCTAGTACAAATAATTTTACACTAGAGTTGAACTAGCTCTATAAGCTAGTTCAAATAATTTTACACTAGAGTTGAACTAGCTCCATAGGCTAGTACAAATAATTTCACACTTGAGTTGAACTAGTTCTATAAGCTAGTTCAAATAATTTTACACTAGAGTTGAACCAGCTCTATAGCCTAGTACAAATAATTTTACACTAGAGTTGAACTAGCTCTATAGCCTAGTACAGATAATTTCACACTAGAGTTGAACTAGGTCTATAAGCTAGTTCAAATAATTTTACACTAGAGATGAACTAGCTCTATAGCCTAGTACAAATAATTTTACACTAGAGTTGAACTAGCTCTATAAGCTAGTACAAATAATTTTACACTAGAGTTGAACTAGCTCTATAGCCTAGTACAAATAATTTCACACTAGATTTGAACTAGCTCTATAAGCTAGTTCAAATAATTTTACACTAGAGATGAACTAGCTCTATAGCCTAGTACAAATAATTTTACACTAGAGTTGAACTAGGTCTATAAGCTAGTTCAAATAATTTTACACAAGAGTTGAACTAGCTCTATAGCCTAGTACAAATAATTTCACACTAGAGTTGAACTAGCTCTATAAGCTAGTTCAAATAATTTTACACTAGAGATGAACTAGCTCATTAGCCTAGTACAAATAATTTTACACTAGAGTTGAACTAGCTCTATAAGAAAGTTCAAATAATTTACACTAGAGTTGAACTACCTCTATAAGGTAGTCCAAATAATTTTACACTAGAGTTGAACTAGCTCTATAAGCTAGTTCAAATAATTTTACACTAGAGTTGAACTAGCTCTATAGCCTAGTACAAATAATTTTACAGTAGAGTTGAACTAGCTCCATAAGCTAGTATAAATAATTTTACACTAGAGTTGAACTAGCTCTATAGCCTAGTTCGAATAATTTTACACTAGAGTTGAACTAGCTCTATATCCTAGTACAAATAATTTTACACTAGAGTTGAACTTGCTCTATAAGCTAGTTCAAATAATTTTACACTAGAGTTGAACTAGCTCTATAAGCTAGTTCAAATAATTTTACACTAGAGTTGAACTAGCTCTATAACCTAGTACAAATAATTTTATAGTAGAGTTGAACTAGCTCTATATGCTAGTACAAATAATTTTACACTAGATTAGAACTAGCTCTATAGCCTAGTACAAATAATTTGACACAAGAGTTGAACTAGCTCTATAGCCTACTACAAATAATTTTACACTAGAGTTGAACTAGCTCTCTAGCCTAGTTCAAATAATTTTCCACTAGAGTTGAACTTGCTCTATATGCTACTTCAAATAATCTTACACTATAGTTGAACTAGCTCTATAGCCTAGTACAAATAATTTTACACTAGAGTTGAACTAGCTCTATAGCCTAGTTCAAATAATTTTACACTAGAGTTGAACTAGCTCTATATCCTAGTACAAATAATTTTACACTAGAGTTGAACTTGCTCTATAAGCTAGTTCAAATAATTTTACACTAGAGTTGAACTAGCTCTATAAGCTAGTTTAAATAATTTTACACTAGAGATGAACTAGCTCTATAGCCTAGTACAAATAATTTTACACTAGAGTTGAACTAGCTCTATAAGCTAGTTCAAATAATTTTACACTAGAGTTGAACTAGCTCCCTAGGCTAGTACAAATAATTTCACACTAGAGTTGAACTAGTTCTATAAGCTAGTTCAAATAATTTTACATTAGAGTTGAACCAGCTCTATAGCCTAGTACAAATAATCTCACACTAGAGTTGAACTAGCTCTATAGCCTAGTACAGATAATTTCACACTAGAGTTGAACTAGCTCTATAAGCTAGTTCAAATACTTTTACACTAGAGATGAACTAGCTCTATAGCCTAGTACAAATAATTTTACACTAGAGTTGAACTAGCTCTATAAGCTAGTACAAATAATTTTACACTAGAGTTGAACTAGCTCTATAAGGTAGTTCAAATAATTTTACACTCTAGTTGAACAAGCTCTATAGCCTGGTACAAATAATTTCACACAAGAGTTGAACTAGCTCTATAGCCTAGTACAAATAATTTTACACTAGAGTTGAACTAGCTCTATAGCCTAGTTCAAATAATTTTACACTAGAGTTGAACTTGCTCTATAAGCAATTTCAAATAATTTTACACTAGAGTTGAACTAGCTCTATAGCCTAGTACAAATAATTTTACACTAGAGTTTAACTAGCTCTATAGCCTAGTTCGAATAATTTTACACTAGAGTTGAACTAGCTCTATATCCTAGTACAAATAATTTCACACTAGAGTTGAACTAGCTCTATAGTCTAGTTCAAATAATTTTACACTAGAGTTGAACTTGCTCTATAAGCTACTTCAAATAATTTTACACTAGAGTAGAACTAGCTCTATAGCCTAGTACAAATAATTTTACACTAGAGTTGAACTAGCTCTATAAGCTAGTTCAAATAATTTTACACTAGAGTTGAACTAGCTCCATAGGCTAGTACAAATAATTTCACACTTGAGTTGAACTAGTTCTATAAGCTAGTTAAAATAATTTTACACTAGAGTTGAACCAGCTCTATAGCCTAGTACAAATAATTTTACACTAGAGTTGAACTAGCTCTATAGCCTGGTACAGATAATTTCACACTAGAGTTGAACTAGGTCTATAAGCTAGTTCAAATAATTTTACACTAGAGATGAACTAGCTCTATAGCCTAGTACAAATAATTTTACACTAGAGTTGAACTAGCTCTATAAGCTAGTACAAATAATTTTACACTAGAGTTGAACTAGCTCTATAGCCTAGTACAAATAATTTCACACTAGATTTGAACTAGCTCTATAAGCTAGTTCAAATAATTTTACACTAGAGATGAACTAGCTCTATAGCCTAGTACAAATAATTTTACACTAGAGTTGAACTAGCTCTATAAGCTAGTTCAAATAATTTTACACAAGAGTTGAACTAGCTCTATAGCCTAGTACAAATAATTTCACACTAGAGTTGAACTAGCTCTATAAGCTAGTTCAAATAATTTTACACTAGAGATGAACTAGCTCATTAGCCTAGTACAAATAATTTTACACTAGAGTTGAACTAGCTCTATAAGCTAGTTCAAATAATTTACACTAGAGTTGAACTACCTCTATAAGGTAGTCCAAATAATTTTACACTAGAGTTGAACTAGCTCTATAAGCTAGTTCAAATAATTTTACACTAGAGTTGAACTAGCTCTATAGCCTAGTACAAATAATTTTACAGTAGAGTTGAACTAGCTCCATAAGCTAGTATAAATAATTTTACACTAGAGTTGAAATAGCTCTATAGCCTAGTTCGAATAATTTTACACTAGAGTTGAACTAGCTCTATAGCCTAGTACAGATAATTTCACGCTAGAGTTGAACTAGCTCTATAAGCTAGTTCAAATACTTTTACACTAGAGATGAACTAGCTCTATAGCCTAGTACAAATAATTTTACACTAGAGTTGAACTAGCTCTATAAGCTAGTACAAATAATTTTACACTAGAGTTGAACTAGCTCTATAGCCTAGTACAAATAATTTCACACTAGAGTTGAACTAGCTCTATAAGCTAGTTCAAATAATTTTACACTAGAGATGAACTAGCTCTATAGCCTAGTACAAATAATTTTACACTAGAGTTGAGCTAGCTCTATAAGCTAGTTCAAATAATTTTACACTAGAGTTGAACTAGCTCTATAGCCTAGTACAAATAATTTCACACTAGAGTTGAACTAGCTCTATAAGCTAGTTCAAATAATTTTACACTAGAGATGTACTAGCTCATTAGCCTAGTACAAATAATTTTACACTAGAGTTGAACTAGCTCTATAAGCTAGTTCAAATAATTTACACTAGAATTGAACTACCTCTATAAGGTAGTCCAAATAATTTTACATTAGAGTTGAACTAGCTCTATAAGCTAGTTCAAATAATTTTACACTAGAGTTGAACTAGCTCTATAGCCTAGTACAAATAATTTTACAGTAGAGTTGAACTAGCTCCATAAGCTAGTATAAATAATTTTACACTAGAGTTGAACTAGCTCTATAGCCTAGTTCGAATAATTTTACACTAGAGTTGAACTAGCTCTATATCCTAGTACAAATAATTTTACACTAGAGTTGAACTTGCTCTATAAGCTAGTTCAAATAATTTTACACTAGAGTTGAACTAGCTATATAAGCTAGTTCAAATAATTTTACACTAGAGTTGAACTAGCTCTATAACCTAGTACAAATAATTTTACAGTAGAGTTGAACTAGCTCTATATGCTAGTACAAATAATTTTACACTAGAGTTGAACTAGCTCTATAGCCTAGTACAAATATTTTGACACAAGAGTTGAACTAGCTCTATAGCCTACTACAAATAATTTTACACTAGAGTTGAACTAGCTCTATAGCCTAGTTCAAATAATTTTCCACTAGAGTTGAACTTGCTCTATATGCTACTTCAAATAATCTTACACTATAGTTGAACTAGCTCTATAGCCTAGTACAAATAATTTTACACTAGAGTTGAACTAGCTCTATAGCCTAGTTCAAATAATTTTACACTAGAGTTGAACTTGCTCTATAAGCAATTTCAAATAATTTTACACTACAGTTGAACTAGCTCTATAGCCTAGTACAAATAATTTTCCACTAGGGTTGAACTAGCTCTATAAGCTAGTACAAATAATTTTATAGTAGAGTTGATCAAGCTCTATAGCCTAGTTCAAATAATTTTACACTACAGTTGAACTTGCTCTATAAGCTACTTCAAATAATCTTACACTATAGTTGAACTAGCTCTATAGCCTAGTACAAATAATTTTACACTAGAGTTGAACTTGCTCTATAAGCTAGTTCAAATAATTTTACACTAGAGTTGAACTAGCTCTATAAGCTAGTTTAAATAATTTTACACTAGAGATGAACTAGCTCTATAGCCTAGTACAAATAATTTTACACTAGAGTTGAACTAGCTCTATAAGCTAGTTCAAATAATTTTACACTAGAGTTGAACTAGCTCCCTAGGCTAGTACAAATAATTTCACACTAGAGTTGAACTAGTTCTATAAGCTAGTTCAAATAATTTTACATTAGAGTTGAACTAGCTCCATAGGCTAGTACAAATAATTTCACACTAGAGTTGAACTAGTTCTATAAGCTAGTTCAAATAATTTTACACTAGAGTTGAACCAGCTCTATAGCCTAGTACAAATAATCTCACACTAGAGTTGAACTAGCTCTATAGCCTAGTACAGATAATTTCACACTAGAGTTGAACTAGCTCTATAGCCTAGTACAAATAATTTTACACTAGAGTTGAATTAGCTATATAGCCTAGAACAAATAATTTCACACTAGAGTTGAACTAGCTGTATAAGCTAGTTCAAATAATTTTACACTAGAGTTGAACTAGCTCTATAGCCTAGTACAAATAATTTTACAGTAGAGTTGAACTAGCTCCATAAGCTAGTATAAATAATTTTACACTAGAGTTGAAATAGCTCTATAGCCTAGTTCGAATAATTTTACACTAGAATTGAACTAGCTCTATAGCCTAGTACAGATAATTTCACACTAGAGTTGAACTAGCTCTATAAGCTAGTTCAAATACTTTTACACTAGAGATGAACTAGCTCTATAGCCTAGTACAAATAATTTTACACTAGAGTTGAACTAGCTCTATAAGCTAGTACAAATAATTTTACACTAGAGTTGAACTAGCTCTATAGCCTAGTACAAATAATTTCACACTAGAGTTGAACTAGCTCTATAAGCTAGTTCAAATAATTTTACACTAGAGATGAACTAGCTCTATAGCCTTGTACAAATAATTTTACACTAGAGTTGAGCTAGCTCTATAAGCTAGTTCAAATAATTTTACACTAGAGTTGAACTAGCTCTATAGCCTAGTACAAATAATTTCACACTAGAGTTGAACTAGCTCTATAAGCTAGTTCAAATAATTTTACACTAGAGATGTACTAGCTCATTAGCCTAGTACAAATAATTTTACACTAGAGTTGAACTAGCTCTATAAGCTAGTTCAAATAATTTACACTAGAATTGAACTACCTCTATAAGGTAGTCCAAATAATTTTACACTAGAGTTGAACTAGCTCTATAAGCTAGTTCAAATAATTTTACACTAGAGTTGAACTAGCTCTATAGCCTAGTACAAATAATTTTACAGTAGAGTTGAACTAGCTCCATAAGCTAGTATAAATAATTTTACACTAGAGTTGAACTAGCTCTATAGCCTAGTTCGAATAATTTTACACTAGAGTTGAACTAGCTCTATATCCTAGTACAAATAATTTTACACTAGAGTTGAACTTGCTCTATAAGCTAGTTCAAATAATTTTACACTAGAGTTGAACTAGCTATATAAGCTAGTTCAAATAATTTTACACTAGAGTTGAACTAGCTCTATAACCTAGTACAAATAATTTTACAGTAGAGTTGAACTAGCTCTATATGCTAGTACAAATAATTTTACACTAGAGTTGAACTAGCTCTATAGCCTAGTACAAATAATTTGACACAAGAGTTGAACTAGCTCTATAGCCTACTACAAATAATTTTACACTAGAGTTGAACTAGCTCTATAGCCTAGTTCAAATAATTTTCCACTAGAGTTGAACTTGCTCTATATGCTACTTCAAATAATCTTACACTATAGTAGAACTAGCTCTATAGCCTAGTACAAATAATTTTACACTAGAGTTGAACTAGCTCTATAGCCTAGTTCAAATAATTTTACACTAGAGTTGAACTTGCTCTATAAGCAATTTCAAATAATTTTACACTAGAGTTGAACTAGCTCTATAGCCTAGTACAAATAATTTTCCACTAGGGTTGAACTAGCTCTATAAGCTAGTACAAATAATTTTACAGTAGAGTTGATCAAGCTCTATAGCCTAGTTCAAATAATTTTACACTACAGTTGAACTTGCTCTATAAGCTACTTCAAATAATCTTACACTAGAGTTGAACTTGCTCTATATGCTACTTCAAATAATCTTACACTATAGTTGAACTAGCTCTATAGCCTAGTACAAATAATTTTACACTAGAGTTGAATTAGCTCTATAGCCTAGAACAAATAATTTCACACTAGAGTTGAACTAGCTCTATAAGCTAGTTCAAATAATTTTACACTTGAGTTGAACTAGCTCTATAGCCTAGTACAAATAATTTTACAGTAGAGTTGAACTAGCTCCATAAGCTAGTATAAATAATTTTACACTAGAGTTGAAATAGCTCTATAGCCTAGTTCGAATAATTTTACACTAGAGTTGAACTTGCTCTATAAGCTAGTTCAAATAATTTTACACTAGAGTTGAACTAGCTCTATAAGCTAGTTCAAATAATTTTACACTAGAGTTGAACTAGCTCTATAACCTAGTACAAATAATTTACAGTAGAGTTGAACTAGCTCTATATGCTAGTACAAATAATTTTACACTAGATTAGAACTAGCTCTATAGCCTAGTACTAATAATTTGACACAAGAGTTGAACTAGCTCTATAGCCTAGTACAAATAATTTTACACTAGAGTTGAACTAGCTCTATAGCCTAGTTCAAATAATTTTACACTAGAGTTGAACTTGCTCTATATGCTACTTCAAATAATCTTACACTATAGTTGAACTAGCTCTATAGGCTAGTACAAATAATTTTACACTAGAGTTGAACTAGCTCTATAGCCTAGTTCAAATAATTTTACACTAGAGTTGAACTTGCTCTATAAGCAATTTCAAATAATTTTACACTAGAGTTGAACTAGCTCTATAGCCTAGTACAAATAATTTTACACTAGAGTTTAACTAGCTCTATAGCCTAGTTCGAATAATTTTACACTAGAGTTGAACTAGCTCTATATGCTAGTACAAATAATTTCACACTAGAGTTGAACTAGCTCTATAGTCTAGTTCAAATAATTTTACACTAGAGTTGAACTTGCTCTATAAGCTACTTCAAATAATTTTACACTAGAGTAGAACTAGCTCTATAGCCTAGTACAAATAATTTTACACTAGAGTTGAACTAGCTCTATAAGCTAGTTCAAATAATTTTACACTAGAGTTGAACTAGCTCCATAGGCTAGTACAAATAATTTCACACTTGAGTTGAACTAGTTCTATAAGCTAGTTCAAATAATTTTACACTAGAGTTGAACCAGCTCTATAGCCTAGTACAAATAATTTTACACTAGAGTTGAACTAGCTATATAGCCTAGTACAGATAATTTCACACTAGAGTTGAACTAGCTCTATAGCCTAGTTCAAATAATTTTACACTAGAGTTGAACTTGCTCTATAAGCAATTTCAAATAATTTTACACTAGAGTTGAACTAGCTCTATAGCCTAGTACAAATAATTTTCCACTAGGGTTGAACTAGCTCTATAAGCTAGTACAAATAATTTTACAGTAGAGTTGATCAAGCTCTATAGCCTAGTTCAAATAATTTTACACTACAGTTGAACTTGCTCTATAAGCTACTTCAAATAATCTTACACTATAGTTGAACTAGCTCTATAGCCTAGTACAAATAATTTTACACTAGAGTTGAATTAGCTCTATAGCCTAGAACAAATAATTTCACACTAGAGTTGAACTAGCTCTATAAGCTAGTTCAAATAATTTTACACTAGAGTTGAACTAGCTCTATAGCCTAGTACAAATAATTTTACAGTAGAGTTGAACTAGCTCCATAAGCTAGTATAAATAATTTTACACTAGAGTTGAAATAGCTCTATAGCCTAGTTCGAATAATTTTACACTAGAGTTGAACTTGCTCTATAAGCTAGTTCAAATAATTTTACACTAGAGTTGAACTAGCTCTATAGCCTAGTACAAATAATTTTACAGTAGAGTTGAACTAGCTCCATAAGCTAGTATAAATAATTTTACACTAGAGTTGAAATAGCTCTATAGCCTAGTTCGAATAATTTTACACTAGAGTTGAACTTGCTCTATAAGCTAGTTCAAATAATTTTACACTAGAGTTGAACTAGCTCTATAAGCTAGTTCAAATAATTTTACACTAGAGTTGAACTAGCTCTATAACCTAGTACAAATAATTTACAGTAGAGTTGAACTAGCTCTATATGCTAGTACAAATAATTTTACACTAGATTAGAACTAGCTCTATAGCCTAGTACTAATAATTTGACACAAGAGTTGAACTAGCTCTATAGCCTAGTACAAATAATTTTACACTAGAGTTGAACTAGCTCTATAGCCTAGTTCAAATAATTTTACACTAGAGTTGAACTTGCTCTATATGCTACTTCAAATAATCTTACACTATAGTTGAACTAGCTCTATAGGCTAGTACAAATAATTTTACACTAGAGTTGAACTAGCTCTATAGCCTAGTTCAAATAATTTTACACTAGAGTTGAACTTGCTCTATAAGCAATTTCAAATAATTTTACACTAGAGTTGAACTAGCTCTATAGCCTAGTACAAATAATTTTACACTAGAGTTTAACTAGCTCTATAGCCTAGTTCGAATAATTTTACACTAGAGTTGAACTAGCTCTATATCCTAGTACAAATAATTTCACACTAGAGTTGAACTGGCTCTATAGTCTAGTTCAAATAATTTTACACTAGAGTTGAACTTGCTCTATAAGCTACTTCAAATAATTTTACACTAGAGTAGAACTAGCTCTATAGCCTAGTACAAATAATTTTACACTAGAGTTGAACTAGCTCTATAAGCTAGTTCAAATAATTTTACACTAGAGTTGAACTAGCTCCATAGGCTAGTACAAATAATTTCACACTTGAGTTGAACTAGTTCTATAAGCTAGTTCAAATAATTTTACACTAGAGTTGAACCAGCTCTATAGCCTAGTACAAATAATTTTACACTAGAGTTGAACTAGCTATATAGCCTAGTACAGATAATTTCACACTAGAGTTGAACTAGCTCTATAGCCTAGTTCAAATAATTTTACACTAGAGTTGAACTTGCTCTATAAGTAATTTCAAATAATTTTACACTAGAGTTGAACTAGCTCTATAGCCTAGTACAAATAATTTTCCACTAGGGTTGAACTAGCTCTATAAGCTAGTACAAATAATTTTATAGTAGAGTTGATCAAGCTCTATAGCCTAGTTCAAATAATTTTACACTACAGTTGAACTTGCTCTATAAGCTACTTCAAATAATCTTACACTATAGTTGAACTAGCTCTATAGCCTAGTACAAATAATTTTACACTAGAGTTGAATTAGCTCTATAGCCTAGAACAAATAATTTCACACTAGAGTTGAACTAGCTCTATAAGCTAGTTCAAATAATTTTACACTAGAGTTGAACTAGCTCTATAGCCTAGTACAAATAATTTTACAGTAGAGTTGAACTAGCTCCATAAGCTAGTATAAATAATTTTACACTAGAGTTGAAATAGCTCTATAGCCTAGTTCGAATAATTTTACACTAGAGTTGAACTTGCTCTATAAGCTAGTTCAAATAATTTTACACTAGAGTTGAACTAGCTCTATAAGCTAGTTCAAATAATTTTACACTAGAGTTGAACTAGCTCTATAACCTAGTACAAATAATTTACAGTAGAGTTGAACTAGCTCTATATGCTAGTACAAATAATTTTACACTAGATTAGAACTAGCTCTATAGCCTAGTACTAATAATTTGACACAAGAGTTGAACTAGCTCTATAGCCTAGTACAAATAATTTTACACTAGAGTTGAACTAGCTCTATAGCCTAGTTCAAATAATTTTACACTAGAGTTGAACTTGCTCTATATGCTACTTCAAATAATCTTACACTATAGTTGAACTAGCTCTATAGGCTAGTACAAATAATTTTACACTAGAGTTGAACTAGCTCTATAGCCTAGTTCAAATAATTTTACACTAGAGTTGAACTTGCTCTATAAGCAATTTCAAATAATTTTACACTAGAGTTGAACTAGGTCTATAGCCTAGTACAAATAATTTTACACTAGAGTTTAACTAGCTCTATAGCCTAGTTCGAATAATTTTACACTAGAGTTGAACTAGCTCTATATCCTAGTACAAATAATTTCACACTAGAGTTGAACTAGCTCTATAGTCTAGTTCAAATAATTTTACACTAGAGTTTAACTAGCTCTATAGCCTAGTTCGAATAATTTTACACTAGAGTTGAACTAGCTCTATATCCTAGTACAAATAATTTCACACTAGAGTTGAACTAGCTCTATAGTCTAGTTCAAATAATTTTACACTAGAGTTGAACTAGCTCTATAAGCTAGTTCAAATAATTTTACACTAGAGTTGAACTAGCTCTATAGCCTAGTACAAATAATTTCACACTAGAGTTGAACTAGCTCTATAAGCTAGTTCAAATAATTTTACACTAGAGTTGAACTAGCTCCATAGGCTAGTACAAATAATTTCACACTTGAGTTGAACTAGTTCTATAAGCTAGTTCAAATAATTTTACACTAGAGTTGAACCAGCTCTATAGCCTAGTACAAATAATTTTACACTAGAGTTGAACTAGCTCTATAGCCTAGTACAGATAATTTCACACTAGAGTTGAACTAGCTCTATAGCCTAGTTCAAATAATTTTACACTAGAGTTGAACTTGCTCTATAAGCAATTTCAAATAATTTTACACTAGAGTTGAACTAGCTCTATAGCCTAGTACAAATAATTTTCCACTAGGGTTGAACTAGCTCTATAAGCTAGTACAAATAATTTTACAGTAGAGTTGATCAAGCTCTATAGCCTAGTTCAAATAATTTTACACTACAGTTGAACTTGCTCTATAAGCTACTTCAAATAATCTTACACTATAGTTGAACTAGCTCTATAGCCTAGTACAAATAATTTTACACTAGAGTTGAATTAGCTCTATAGCCTAGAACAAATAATTTCACACTAGAGTTGAACTAGCTCTATAAGCTAGTTCAAATAATTTTACACTAGAGTTGAACTAGCTCTATAGCCTAGTACGAATAATTTTACAGTAGAGTTGAACTAGCTCCATAAGCTAGTATAAATAATTTTACACTAGAGTTGAAATAGCTCTATAGCCTAGTTCGAATAATTTTACACTAGAGTTGAACTTGCTCTATAAGCTAGTTCAAATAATTTTACACTAGAGTTGGACCAGCTCTATAGCCTAGTACAAATAATTTTACACTAGAGTTGAACTAGCTATATAGCCTAGTACAGATAATTTCACACTAGAGTTGAACTAGCTCTATAGCCTAGTTCAAATAATTTTACACTAGAGTTGAACTTGCTCTATAAGCAATTTCAAATAATTTTACACTAGAGTTGAACTAGCTCTATAGCCTAGTACAAATAATTTTCCACTAGGGTTGAACTAGCTCTATAAGCTAGTACAAATAATTTTATAGTAGAGTTGATCAAGCTCTATAGCCTAGTTCAAATAATTTTACACTACAGTTGAACTTGCTCTATAAGCTACTTCAAATAATCTTACACTATAGTTGAACTAGCTCTATAGCCTAGTACAAATAATTTTACACTAGAGTTGAATTAGCTCTATAGCCTAGAACAAATAATTTCACACTAGAGTTGAACTAGCTCTATAAGCTAGTTCAAATAATTTTACACTAGAGTTGAACTAGCTCTATAGCCTAGTACAAATAATTTTACAGTAGAGTTGAACTAGCTCCATAAGCTAGTATAAATAATTTTACACTAGAGTTGAAATAGCTCTATAGCCTAGTTCGAATAATTTTACACTAGAGTTGAACTTGCTCTATAAGCTAGTTCAAATAATTTTACACTAGAGTTGAACTAGCTCTATAAGCTAGTTCAAATAATTTTACACTAGAGTTGAACTAGCTCTATAACCTAGTACAAATAATTTACAGTAGAGTTGAACTAGCTCTATATGCTAGTACAAATAATTTTACACTAGATTAGAACTAGCTCTATAGCCTAGTACTAATAATTTGACACAAGAGTTGAACTAGCTCTATAGCCTAGTACAAATAATTTTACACTAGAGTTGAACTAGCTCTATAGCCTAGTTTAAATAATTTTACACTAGAGTTGAACTTGCTCTATATGCTACTTCAAATAATCTTACACTATAGTTGAACTAGCTCTATAGGCTAGTACAAATAATTTTACACTAGAGTTGAACTAGCTCTATAGCCTAGTTCAAATAATTTTACACTAGAGTTGAACTTGCTCTATAAGCAATTTCAAATAATTTTACACTAGAGTTGAACTAGGTCTATAGCCTAGTACAAATAATTTTACACTAGAGTTTAACTAGCTCTATAGCCTAGTTCGAATAATTTTACACTAGAGTTGAACTAGCTCTATATCCTAGTACAAATAATTTCACACTAGAGTTGAACTAGCTCTATAGTCTAGTTCAAATAATTTTACACTAGAGTTTAACTAGCTCTATAGCCTAGTTCGAATAATTTTACACTAGAGTTGAACTAGCTCTATATCCTAGTACAAATAATTTCACACTAGAGTTGAACTAGCTCTATAGTCTAGTTCAAATAATTTTACACTAGAGTTGAACTAGCTCTATAAGCTAGTTCAAATAATTTTACACTAGAGTTGAACTAGCTCTATAGCCTAGTACAAATAATTTCACACTAGAGTTGAACTAGCTCTATAAGCTAGTTCAAATAATTTTACACTAGAGTTGAACTAGCTCCATAGGCTAGTACAAATAATTTCACACTTGAGTTGAACTAGTTCTATAAGCTAGTTCAAATAATTTTACACTAGAGTTGAACCAGCTCTATAGCCTAGTACAAATAATTTTACACTAGAGTTGAACTAGCTCTATAGCCTAGTACAGATAATTTCACACTAGAGTTGAACTAGCTCTATAGCCTAGTTCAAATAATTTTACACTAGAGTTGAACTTGCTCTATAAGCAATTTCAAATAATTTTACACTAGAGTTGAACTAGCTCTATAGCCTAGTACAAATAATTTTCCACTAGGGTTGAACTAGCTCTATAAGCTAGTACAAATAATTTTACAGTAGAGTTGATCAAGCTCTATAGCCTAGTTCAAATAATTTTACACTACAGTTGAACTTGCTCTATAAGCTACTTCAAATAATCTTACACTATAGTTGAACTAGCTCTATAGCCTAGTACAAATAATTTTACACTAGAGTTGAATTAGCTCTATAGCCTAGAACAAATAATTTCACACTAGAGTTGAACTAGCTCTATAAGCTAGTTCAAATAATTTTACACTAGAGTTGAACTAGCTCTATAGCCTAGTACGAATAATTTTACAGTAGAGTTGAACTAGCTCCATAAGCTAGTATAAATAATTTTACACTAGAGTTGAAATAGCTCTATAGCCTAGTTCGAATAATTTTACACTAGAGTTGAACTTGCTCTATAAGCTAGTTCAAATAATTTTACACTAGAGTTGAACTAGCTCTATAAGCTAGTTCAAATAATTTTACACTAGAGTTGAACTAGCTCTATAACCTAGTACAAATAATTTACAGTAGAGTTGAACTAGCTCTATATGCTAGTACAAATAATTTTACACTAGATTAGAACTAGCTCTATAGCCTAGTACTAATAATTTGACACAAGAGTTGAACTAGCTCTATAGCCTAGTACAAATAATTTTACACTAGAGTTGAACTAGCTCTATAGCCTAGTTCAAATAATTTTACACTAGAGTTGAACTTGCTCTATATGCTACTTCAAATAATCTTACACTACAGTTGAACTAGCTCTATAGGCTAGTACAAATAATTTTACACTAGAGTTGAACTAGCTCTATAGCCTAGTTCAAATAATTTTACACTAGAGTTGAACTTGCTCTATAAGCAATTTCAAATAATTTTACACTAGAGTTGAACTAGCTCTATAGCCTAGTACAAATAATTTTACACTAGAGTTTAACTAGCTCTATAGCCTAGTTCGAATAATTTTACACTAGAGTTGAACTAGCTCTATATCCTAGTACAAATAATTTCACACTAGAGTTGAACTAGCTCTATAGTCTAGTTCAAATAATTTTACACTAGAGTTTAACTAGCTCTATAGCCTAGTTCGAATAATTTTACACTAGAGTTGAACTAGCTCTATATCCTAGTACAAATAATTTCACACTAGAGTTGAACTAGCTCTATAGTCTAGTTCAAATAATTTTACACTAGAGTTGAACTAGCTCTATAAGCTAGTTCAAATAATTTTACACTAGAGTTGAACTAGCTCTATAGCCTAGTACAAATAATTTCACACTAGAGTTGAACTAGCTCTATAAGCTAGTTCAAATAATTTTACACTAGAGTTGAACTAGCTCCATAGGCTAGTACCAATAATTTCACACTTGAGTTGAACTAGTTCTATAAGCTAGTTCAAATAATTTTACACTAGAGTTGAACCAGCTCTATAGCCTAGTACAAATAATTTTACACTAGAGTTGAACTAGCTCTATAGCCTAGTACAGATAATTTCACACTAGAGTTGAACTAGCTCTATAGCCTAGTTCAAATAATTTTACACTAGAGTTGAACTTGCTCTATAAGCAATTTCAAATAATTTTACACTAGAGTTGAACTAGCTCTATAGCCTAGTACAAATAATTTTCCACTAGGGTTGAACTAGCTCTATAAGCTAGTACAAATAATTTTACAGTAGAGTTGATCAAGCTCTATAGCCTAGTTCAAATAATTTTACACTACAGTTGAACTTGCTCTATAAGCTACTTCAAATAATCTTACACTATAGTTGAACTAGCTCTATAGCCTAGTACAAATAATTTTACACTAGAGTTGAATTAGCTCTATAGCCTAGAACAAATAATTTCACACTAGAGTTGAACTAGCTCTATAAGCTAGTTCAAATAATTTTACACTAGAGTTGAACTAGCTCTATAGCCTAGTACGAATAATTTTACAGTAGAGTTGAACTAGCTCCATAAGCTAGTATAAATAATTTTACACTAGAGTTGAAATAGCTCTATAGCCTAGTTCGAATAATTTTACACTAGAGTTGAACTTGCTCTATAAGCTAGTTCAAATAATTTTACACTAGAGTTGAACTAGCTCTATAAGCTAGTTCAAATAATTTTACACTAGAGTTGAACTAGCTCTATAACCTAGTACAAATAATTTACAGTAGAGTTGAACTAGCTCTATATGCTAGTACAAATAATTTTACACTAGATTAGAACTAGCTCTATAGCCTAGTACTAATAATTTGACACAAGAGTTGAACTAGCTCTATAGCCTAGTACAAATAATTTTACACTAGAGTTGAACTAGCTCTATAGCCTAGTTCAAATAATTTTACACTAGAGTTGAACTTGCTCTATATGCTACTTCAAATAATCTTACACTACAGTTGAACTAGCTCTATAGGCTAGTACAAATAATTTTACACTAGAGTTGAACTAGCTCTATAGCCTAGTTCAAATAATTTTACACTAGAGTTGAACTTGCTCTATAAGCAATTTCAAATAATTTTACACTAGAGTTGAACTAGCTCTATAGCCTAGTACAAATAATTTTACACTAGAGTTTAACTAGCTCTATAGCCTAGTTCGAATAATTTTACACTAGAGTTGAACTAGCTCTATATCCTAGTACAAATAATTTCACACTAGAGTTGAACTAGCTCTATAGTCTAGTTCAAATAATTTTACACTAGAGTTTAACTAGCTCTATAGCCTAGTTCGAATAATTTTACACTAGAGTTGAACTAGCTCTATATCCTAGTACAAATAATTTCACACTAGAGTTGAACTAGCTCTATAGTCTAGTTCAAATAATTTTACACTAGAGTTGAACTAGCTCTATAAGCTAGTTCAAATAATTTTACACTAGAGTTGAACTAGCTCTATAGCCTAGTACAAATAATTTCACACTAGAGTTGAACTAGCTCTATAAGCTAGTTCAAATAATTTTACACTAGAGTTGAACTAGCTCCATAGGCTAGTACCAATAATTTCACACTTGAGTTGAACTAGTTCTATAAGCTAGTTCAAATAATTTTACACTAGAGTTGAACCAGCTCTATAGCCTAGTACAAATAATTTTACACTAGAGTTGAACTAGCTCTATAGCCTAGTTCAAATAATTTTACACTAGAGTTGAACTTGCTCTATAAGCAATTTCAAATAATTTTACACTAGAGTTGAACTAGCTCTATAGCCTAGTACAAATAATTTTCCACTAGGGTTGAACTAGCTCTATAAGCTAGTACAAATAATTTTACAGTAGAGTTGATCAAGCTCTATAGCCTAGTTCAAATAATTTTACACTACAGTTGAACTTGCTCTATAAGCTACTTCAAATAATCTTACACTATAGTTGAACTAGCTCTATAGCCTAGTACAAATAATTTTACACTAGAGTTGAATTAGCTCTATAGCCTAGAACAAATAATTTCACACTAGAGTTGAACTAGCTCTATAAGCTAGTTCAAATAATTTTACACTAGAGTTGAACTAGCTCTATAGCCTAGTATGAATAATTTTACAGTAGAGTTGAACTAGCTCCATAAGCTAGTATAAATAATTTTACACTAGAGTTGAAATAGCTCTATAGCCTAGTTCGAATAATTTTACACTAGAGTTGAACTTGCTCTATAAGCTAGTTCAAATAATTTTACACTAGAGTTGAACTAGCTCTATAAGCTAGTTCAAATAATTTTACACTAGAGTTGAACTAGCTCTATAACCTAGTACAAATAATTTACAGTAGAGTTGAACTAGCTCTATATGCTAGTACAAATAATTTTACACTAGATTAGAACTAGCTCTATAGCCTAGTACTAATAATTTGACACAAGAGTTGAACTAGCTCTATAGCCTAGTACAAATAATTTTACACTAGAGTTGAACTAGCTCTATAGCCTAGTTCAAATAATTTTACACTAGAGTTGAACTTGCTCTATATGCTACTTCAAATAATCTTACACTATAGTTGAACTAGCTCTATAGGCTAGTACAAATAATTTTACACTAGAGTTGAACTAGCTCTATAGCCTAGTTCAAATAATTTTACACTAGAGTTGAACTTGCTCTATAAGCAATTTCAAATAATTTTACACTAGAGTTGAACTAGCTCTATAGCCTAGTACAAATAATTTTACACTAGAGTTTAACTAGCTCTATAGCCTAGTTCGAATAATTTTACACTAGAGTTGAACTAGCTCTATATCCTAGTACAAATAATTTCACACTAGAGTTGAACTAGCTCTATAGTCTAGTTCAAATAATTTTACACTAGAGTTGAACTTGCTCTATAAGCTACTTCAAATAATTTTACACTAGAGTAGAACTAGCTCTATAGCCTAGTACAAATAATTTTACACTAGAGTTGAACTAGCTCTATAAGCTAGTTCAAATAATTTTACACTAGAGTTGAACTAGCTCCATAGGCTAGTACAAATAATTTCACACTTGAGTTGAACTAGTTCTATAAGCTAGTTCAAATAATTTTACACTAGAGTTGAACCAGCTCTATAGCCTAGTACAAATAATTTTACACTAGAGTTGAACTAGCTCTATAGCCTAGTACAGATAATTTCACACTAGAGTTGAAGTAGGTCTATAAGCTAGTTCAAATAATTTTACACTAGAGATGAACTAGCTCTATAGCCTAGTACAAATAATTTTACACTAGAGTTGAACTAGCTCTATAAGCTAGTTCAAATAATTTTACACTAGAGATGAACTAGCTTTATAGCCTAGTACAAATAATTTTACACTAGAGTTGAACTAGCTCTATAAGCTAGTTCAAATAATTTTACACTAGAGTTGAACTAGCTCCATAGGCTAGTACAAATAATTTCACACTAGAGTTGAACTAGTTCTATAAGCTAGTTCAAATAATTTTACACTAGAGTTGAACCAGCTCTATAGCCTAGTACAAATAATTTTACACTAGAGTTGAACTTGCTCTATAGCCTAGTACAGATAATTTCACACTAGAGTTGAACTAGCTCTATAAGCTAGTACAAATAATTTTACACTAGAGTTGAACTAGCTCTATAGCCTAGTACAAATAATTTCACACTAGATTTGAACTAGCTCTATAAGCTAGTTCAAATAATTTTACACTAGAGATGAACTAGCTCTATAGCCTAGTACAAATAATTTTACACTAGAGTTGAACTAGCTCTATAAGCTAGTTCAAATAATTTTACACAAGAGTTGAACTAGCTCTATAGCCTAGTACAAATAATTTCACACTAGAGTTGAACTAGCTCTATAAGCTAGTTCAAATAATTTTACACTAGAGATGAACTAGCTCATTAGCCTAGTACAAATAATTTTACACTAGAGTTTAACTAGCTCTATAAGCTAGTTCAAATAATTTACACTAGAGTTGAACTACCTCTATAAGGTAGTCCAAATAATTTTACACTAGAGTTGAACTAGCTCTATAAGCTAGTTCAAATAATTTTACACTAGAGTTGAACTAGCTCTATAGCCTAGTACAAATAATTTTACAGTAGAGTTGAACTAGCTCCATAAGCTAGTATAAATAATTTTACACTAGAGTTGAACTAGCTCTATAGCCTAGTTCGAATAATTTTACACTAGAGTTGAACTAGCTCTATATCCTAGTACAAATAATTTTACACTAGAGTTGAAGTTGCTCTATAAGCTAGTTCAAATAATTTTACACTAGAGTTGAACTAGCTCTATAAGCTAGTTCAAATAATTTTACACTAGAGTTGAACTAGCTCTATAACCTAGTACAAATAATTTTATAGTAGAGTTGAACTAGCTCTATATGCTAGTACAAATAATTTTACACTAGATTAGAACTAGCTCTATAGCCTAGTACAAATAATTTGACACAAGAGTTGAACTAGCTCTATAGCCTACTACAAATAATTTTACACTAGAGTTGAACTAGCTCTATAGCCTAGTTCAAATAATTTTCCACTAGAGTTGAACTTGCTCTATATGCTACTTCAAATAATCTTACACTATAGTTGAACTAGCTCTATAGCCTAGTACAAATAATTTTACACTAGAGTTGAACTAGCTCTATAGCCTAGTTCAAATAATTTTACACTAGAGTTGAACTAGCTCTATATCCTAGTACAAATAATTTTACACTAGAGTTGAACTTGCTCTATAAGCTAGTTCAAATAATTTTACACTAGAGTTGAACTAGCTCTATAAGCTAGTTTAAATAATTTTACACTAGAGATGAACTAGCTCTATAGCCTAGTACAAATAATTTTACACTAGAGTTGAACTAGCTCTATAAGCTAGTTCAAATAATTTTACACTAGAGTTGAACTAGCTCCCTAGGCTAGTACAAATAATTTCACACTAGAGTTGAACTAGTTCTATAAGCTAGTTCAAATAATTTTACAT
The DNA here is from genome assembly GCA_034509565.1 of Triticum monococcum. NCBI lineage: Eukaryota > Viridiplantae > Streptophyta > Magnoliopsida > Poales > Poaceae > Triticum > Triticum monococcum. The sequence continues at coordinate 74,474,905 of CM067847.1, read as the reverse complement.
TAGAGTTGAACCAGCTCTATAGCCTAGTACAAATAATCTCACACTAGAGTTGAACTAGCTCTATAGCCTAGTACAGATAATTTCACACTAGAGTTGAACTAGCTCTATAAGCTAGTTCAAATACTTTTACACTAGAGATGAACTAGCTCTATAGCCTAGTACAAATAATTTTACACTAGAGTTGAACTAGCTCTATAAGCTAGTACAAATAATTTTACACTAGAGTTGAACTAGCTCTATAAGGTAGTTCAAATAATTTTACACTCTAGTTGAACAAGCTCTATAGCCTGGTACAAATAATTTCACACAAGAGTTGAACTAGCTCTATAGCCTAGTACAAATAATTTTACACTAGAGTTGAACTAGCTCTATAGCCTAGTTCAAATAATTTTACACTAGAGTTGAACTTGCTCTATAAGCAATTTCAAATAATTTTACACTAGAGTTGAACTAGCTCTATAGCCTAGTACAAATAATTTTACACTAGAGTTTAACTAGCTCTATAGCCTAGTTCGAATAATTTTACACTAGAGTTGAACTAGCTCTATATCCTAGTACAAATAATTTCACACTAGAGTTGAACTAGCTCTATAGTCTAGTTCAAATAATTTTACACTAGAGTTGAACTTGCTCTATAAGCTACTTCAAATAATTTTACACTAGAGTAGAACTAGCTCTATAGCCTAGTACAAATAATTTTACACTAGAGTTGAACTAGCTCTATAAGCTAGTTCAAATAATTTTACACTAGAGTTGAACTAGCTCCATAGGCTAGTACAAATAATTTCACACTTGAGTTGAACTAGTTCTATAAGCTAGTTCAAATAATTTTACACTAAAGTTGAACCAGCTCTATAGCCTAGTACAAATAATTTTACACTAGAGTTGAACTAGCTCTATAGCCTAGTACAGATAATTTCACACTAGAGTTGAACTAGGTCTATAAGCTAGTTCAAATAATTTTACACTAGAGATGAACTAGCTCTATAGCCTAGTACAAATAATTTTACACTAGAGTTGAACTAGCTCTATAAGCTAGTACAAATAATTTTACACTAGAGTTGAACTAGCTCTATAGCCTAGTACAAATAATTTCACACTAGATTTGAACTAGCTCTATAAGCTAGTTCAAATAATTTTACACTAGAGATGAACTAGCTCTATAGCCTAGTACAAATAATTTTACACTAGAGTTGAACTAGCTCTATAAGCTAGTTCAAATAATTTTACACAAGAGTTGAACTAGCTCTATAGCCTAGTACAAATAATTTCACACTAGAGTTGAACTAGCTCTATAAGCTAGTTCAAATAATTTTACACTAGAGATGAACTAGCTCTATAGCCTAGTACAAATAATTTTACACTAGAGTTTAACTAGCTCTATAAGCTAGTTCAAATAATTTACACTAGAGTTGAACTACCTCTATAAGGTAGTCCAAATAATTTTACACTAGAGTTGAACTAGCTCTATAAGCTAGTTCAAATAATTTTACACTAGAGTTGAACTAGCTCTATAACCTAGTACAAATAATTTTATAGTAGAGTTGAACTAGCTCTATATGCTAGTACAAATAATTTTACACTAGATTAGAACTAGCTCTATAGCCTAGTACAAATAATTTGACACAAGAGTTGAACTAGCTCTATAGCCTACTACAAATAATTTTACACTAGAGTTGAACTAGCTCTATAGCCTAGTTCAAATAATTTTCCACTAGAGTTGAACTTGCTCTATATGCTACTTCAAATAATCTTACACTATAGTTGAACTAGCTCTATAGCCTAGTACAAATAATTTTACACTAGAGTTGAACTAGCTCTATAGCCTAGTTCAAATAATTTTACACTAGAGTTGAACTAGCTCTATATCCTAGTACAAATAATTTTACACTAGAGTTGAACTTGCTCTATAAGCTAGTTCAAATAATTTTACACTAGAGTTGAACTAGCTCTATAAGCTAGTTTAAATAATTTTACACTAGAGATGAACTAGCTCTATAGCCTAGTACAAATAATTTTACACTAGAGTTGAACTAGCTCTATAAGCTAGTTCAAATAATTTTACACTAGAGTTGAACTAGCTCCCTAGGCTAGTACAAATAATTTCACACTAGAGTTGAACTAGTTCTATAAGCTAGTTCAAATAATTTTACATTAGAGTTGAACCAGCTCTATAGCCTAGTACAAATAATCTCACACTAGAGTTGAACTAGCTCTATAGCCTAGTACAGATAATTTCACACTAGAGTTGAACTAGCTCTATAAGCTAGTTCAAATACTTTTACACTAGAGATGAAATAGCTCTATAGCCTAGTACAAATAATTTTACACTAGAGTTGAACTAGCTCTATAAGCTAGTACAAATAATTTTACACTAGAGTTGAACTAGCTCTATAAGGTAGTTCAAATAATTTTACACTCTAGTTGAACAAGCTCTATAGCCTGGTACAAATAATTTCACACAAGAGTTGAACTAGCTCTATAGCCTAGTACAAATAATTTTACACTAGAGTTGAACTAGCTCTATAGCCTAGTTCAAATAATTTTACACTAGAGTTGAACTTGCTCTATAAGCAATTTCAAATAATTTTACACTAGAGTTGAACTAGCTCTATAGCCTAGTACAAATAATTTTACACTAGAGTTTAACTAGCTCTCTAGCCTAGTTCGAATAATTTTACACTAGAGTTGAACTAGCTCTATATCCTAGTACAAATAATTTCACACTAGAGTTGAACTAGCTCTATAGTCTAGTTCAAATAATTTTACACTAGAGTTGAACTTGCTCTATAAGCTACTTCAAATAATTTTACACTAGAGTAGAACTAGCTCTATAGCCTAGTACAAATAATTTTACACTAGAGTTGAACTAGCTCTATAAGCTAGTTCAAATAATTTTACACTAGAGTTGAACTAGCTCCATAGGCTAGTACAAATAATTTCACACTTGAGTTGAACTAGTTCTATAAGCTAGTTCAAATAATTTTACACTAGAGTTGAACCAGCTCTATAGCCTAGTACAAATAATTTTACACTAGAGTTGAACTAGCTCTATAGCCTAGTACAGATAATTTCACACTAGAGTTGAACTAGGTCTATAAGCTAGTTCAAATAATTTTACACTAGAGATGAACTAGCTCTATAGCCTAGTACAAATAATTTTACACTAGAGTTGAACTAGCTCTATAAGCTAGTACAAATAATTTTACACTAGAGTTGAACTAGCTCTATAGCCTAGTACAAATAATTTCACACTAGATTTGAACTAGCTCTATAAGCTAGTTCAAATAATTTTACACTAGAGATGAACTAGCTCTATAGCCTAGTACAAATAATTTTACACTAGAGTTGAACTAGCTCTATAAGCTAGTTCAAATAATTTTACACAAGAGTTGAACTAGCTCTATAGCCTAGTACAAATAATTTCACACTAGAGTTGAACTAGCTCTATAAGCTAGTTCAAATAATTTTACACTAGAGATGAACTAGCTCATTAGCCTAGTACAAATAATTTTACACTAGAGTTTAACTAGCTCTATAAGCTAGTTCAAATAATTTACACTAGAGTTGAACTACCTCTATAAGGTAGTCCAAATAATTTTACACTAGAGTTGAACTAGCTCTATAAGCTAGTTCAAATAATTTTACACTAGAGTTGAACTAGCTCTATAGCCTAGTACAAATAATTTTACAGTAGAGTTGAACTAGCTCCATAAGCTAGTATAAATAATTTTACACTAGAGTTGAACTAGCTCTATAGCCTAGTTCGAATAATTTTACACTAGAGTTGAACTAGCTCTATATCCTAGTACAAATAATTTTACACTAGAGTTGAACTTGCTCTATAAGCTAGTTCAAATAATTTTACACTAGAGTTGAACTAGCTCTATAAGCTAGTTCAAATAATTTTACACTAGAGTTGAACTAGCTCTATAACCTAGTACAAATAATTTTATAGTAGAGTTGAACTAGCTCTATATGCTAGTACAAATAATTTTACACTAGATTAGAACTAGCTCTATAGCCTAGTACAAATAATTTGACACAAGAGTTGAACTAGCTCTATAGCCTACTACAAATAATTTTACACTAGAGTTGAACTAGCTCTATAGCCTAGTTCAAATAATTTTCCATTAGAGTTGAACTTGCTCTATATGCTACTTCAAATAATCTTACACTATAGTTGAACTAGCTCTATAGCCTAGTACAAATAATTTTACACTAGAGTTGAACTAGCTCTATAGCCTAGTTCAAATAATTTTACACTAGAGTTGAACTAGCTCTATATCCTAGTACAAATAATTTTACACTAGAGTTGAACTTGCTCTATAAGCTAGTTCAAATAATTTTACACTAGAGTTGAACTAGCTCTATAAGCTAGTTTAAATAATTTTACACTAGAGATGAACTAGCTCTATAGCCTAGTACAAATAATTTTACACTAGAGTTGAACTAGCTCTATAAGCTAGTTCAAATAATTTTACACTAGAGTTGAACTAGCTCCCTAGGCTAGTACAAATAATTTCACACTAGAGTTGAACTAGTTCTATAAGCTAGTTCAAATAATTTTACATTAGAGTTGAACCAGCTCTATAGCCTAGTACAAATAATCTCACACTAGAGTTGAACTAGCTCTATAGCCTAGTACAGATAATTTCACACTAGAGTTGAACTAGCTCTATAAGCTAGTTCAAATACTTTTACACTAGAGATGAACTAGCTCTATAGCCTAGTACAAATAATTTTACACTAGAGTTGAACTAGCTCTATAAGCTAGTACAAATAATTTTACACTAGAGTTGAACTAGCTCTATAAGGTAGTTCAAATAATTTTACACTCTAGTTGAACAAGCTCTATAGCCTGGTACAAATAATTTCACACAAGAGTTGAACTAGCTCTATAGCCTAGTACAAATAATTTTACACTAGAGTTGAACTAGCTCTATAGCCTAGTTCAAATAATTTTACACTAGAGTTGAACTTGCTCTATAAGCAATTTCAAATAATTTTACACTAGAGTTGAACTAGCTCTATAGCCTAGTACAAATAATTTTACACTAGAGTTTAACTAGCTCTATAGCCTAGTTCGAATAATTTTACACTAGAGTTGAACTAGCTCTATATCCTAGTACAAATAATTTCACACTAGAGTTGAACTAGCTCTATAGTCTAGTTCAAATAATTTTACACTAGAGTAGAACTAGCTCTATAGCCTAGTACAAATAATTTTACACTAGAGTTGAACTAGCTCTATAAGCTAGTTCAAATAATTTTACACTAGAGTTGAACTAGCTCCATAGGCTAGTACAAATAATTTCACACTTGAGTTGAACTAGTTCTATAAGCTAGTTAAAATAATTTTACACTAGAGTTGAACCAGCTCTATAGCCTAGTACAAATAATTTTACACTAGAGTTGAACTAGCTCTATAGCCTAGTACAGATAATTTCACACTAGAGTTGAACTAGGTCTATAAGCTAGTTCAAATAATTTTACACTAGAGATGAACTAGCTCTATAGCCTAGTACAAATAATTTTACACTAGAGTTGAACTAGCTCTATAAGCTAGTACAAATAATTTTACACTAGAGTTGAACTAGCTCTATAGCCTAGTACAAATAATTTCACACTAGATTTGAACTAGCTCTATAAGCTAGTTCAAATAATTTTACACTAGAGATGAACTAGCTCTATAGCCTAGTACAAATAATTTTACACTAGAGTTGAACTAGCTCTATAAGCTAGTTCAAATAATTTTACACAAGAGTTGAACTAGCTCTATAGCCTAGTACAAATAATTTCACACTAGAGTTGAACTAGCTCTATAAGCTAGTTCAAATAATTTTACACTAGAGATGAACTAGCTCATTAGCCTAGTACAAATAATTTTACACTAGAGTTGAACTAGCTCTATAAGCTAGTTCAAATAATTTACACTAGAGTTGAACTACCTCTATAAGGTAGTCCAAATAATTTTACACTAGAGTTGAACTAGCTCTATAAGCTAGTTCAAATAATTTTACACTAGAGTTGAACTAGCTCTATAGCCTAGTACAAATAATTTTACAGTAGAGTTGAACTAGCTCCATAAGCTAGTATAAATAATTTTACACTAGAGTTGAACTAGCTCTATAGCCTAGTTCGAATAATTTTACACTAGAGTTGAACTAGCTCTATATCCTAGTACAAATAATTTTACACTAGAGTTGAACTTGCTCTATAAGCTAGTTCAAATAATTTTACACTAGAGTTGAACTAGCTCTATAAGCTAGTTCAAATAATTTTACACTAGAGTTGAACTAGCTCTATAACCTAGTACAAATAATTTTATAGTAGAGTTGAACTAGCTCTATATGCTAGTACAAATAATTTTACACTAGATTAGAACTAGCTCTATAGCCTAGTACAAATAATTTGACACAAGAGTTGAACTAGCTCTATAGCCTACTACAAATAATTTTACACTAGAGTTGAACTAGCTCTATAGCCTAGTTCAAATAATTTTCCACTAGAGTTGAACTTGCTCTATATGCTACTTCAAATAATCTTACACTATAGTTGAACTAGCTCTATAGCCTAGTACAAATAATTTTACACTAGAGTTGAACTAGCTCTATAGCCTAGTTCAAATAATTTTACACTAGAGTTGAACTAGCTCTATATCCTAGTACAAATAATTTTACACTAGAGTTGAACTTGATCTATAAGCTAGTTCAAATAATTTTACACTAGAGTTGAACTAGCTCTATAAGCTAGTTTAAATAATTTTACACTAGAGATGAACTAGCTCTATAGCCTAGTACAAATAATTTTACACTAGAGTTGAACTAGCTCTATAAGCTAGTTCAAATAATTTTACACTAGAGTTGAACTAGCTCCCTAGGCTAGTACAAATAATTTCACACTAGAGTTGAACTAGCTCTATAGCCTAGTACAGATAATTTCACACTAGAGTTGAACTAGCTCTATAAGCTAGTTCAAATACTTTTACACTAGAGATGAACTAGCTCTATAGCCTAGTACAAATAATTTTACACTAGAGTTGAACTAGCTCTATAAGCTAGTACAAATAATTTTACACTAGAGTTGAACTAGCTCTATAGCCTAGTACAAATAATTTCACACTAGAGTTGAACTAGCTCTATAAGCTAGTTCAAATAATTTTACACTAGAGATGAACTAGCTCTATAGCCTAGTACAAATAATTTTACACTAGAGTTGAGCTAGCTCTATAAGCTAGTTCAAATAATTTTACACTAGAGTTGAACTAGCTCTATAGCCTAGTACAAATAATTTCACACTAGAGTTGAACTAGCTCTATAAGCTAGTTCTAATAATTTTACACTAGAGATGAACTAGCTCATTAGCCTAGTACAAATAATTTTACACTAGAGTTGAACTAGCTCTATAAGCTAGTTCAAATAATTTACACTAGAATTGAACTACCTCTATAAGGTAGTCCAAATAATTTTACACTAGAGTTGAACTAGCTCTATAAGCTAGTTCAAATAATTTTACACTAGAGTTGAACTAGCTCTATAGCCTAGTACAAATAATTTTACAGTAGAGTTGAACTAGCTCCATAAGCTAGTATAAATAATTTTACACTAGAGTTTAACTAGCTCTATAGCCTAGTTCGAATAATTTTACACTAGAGTTGAACTAGCTCTATATCCTAGTACAAATAATTTTACACTCGAGTTGAACTTGCTCTATAAGCTAGTTCAAATAATTTTACACTAGAGTTGAACTAGCTATATAAGCTAGTTCAAATAATTTTACACTAGAGTTGAACTAGCTCTATAACCTAGTACAAATAATTTTACAGTAGAGTTGAACTAGCTCTATATGCTAGTACAAATAATTTTACACTAGAGTTGAATTAGCTCTATAGCCTAGTACAAATAATTTGACACAAGAGTTGAACTAGCTCTATAGCCTACTACAAATAATTTTACACTAGAGTTGAACTAGCTCTATAGCCTAGTTCAAATAATTTTCCACTAGAGTTGAACTTGCTCTATATGCTACTTCAAATCATCTTACACTATAGTTGAACTAGCTCTATAGCCTAGTACAAATAATTTTACACTAGAGTTGAACTAGCTCTATAGCCTAGTTCAAATAATTTTACACTAGAGTTGAACTTGCTCTATAAGCAATTTCAAATAATTTTACACTAGAGTTGCACTAGCTCTATTGCCTAGTACAAATAATTTTCCACTAGGGTTGAACTAGCTCTATAAGCTAGTACAAATAATTTTACAGTAGAGTTGATCAAGCTCTATAGCCTAGTTCAAATAATTTTACACTACAGTTGAACTTGCTCTATAAGCTACTTCAAATAATCTTACACTATAGTTGAACTAGCTCTATAGCCTAGTACAAATAATTTTACACTAGAGTTGAATTAGCTCTATAGCCTAGAACAAATAATTTCACAATAGAGTTGAACTAGCTCTATAAGCTAGTTCAAATAATTTTACACTAGAGTTGAACTAGCTCTATAGCCTAGTACAAATAATTTTATAGTAGAGTTGAACTAGCTCCATAAGCTAGTATAAATAATTTTACACTAGAGTTGAACTAGCTCTATAACCTAGTTCGAATAATTTTACACTAGAGTTGAACTTGCTCTATAAGCTAGTTCAAATAATTTTACACTAGAGTTGAACTAGCTCTATAAGCTAGTTCAAATAATTTTACACTAGAGTTGAACTAGCTCTATAACCTAGTACAAATAATTTACAGTAGAGTTGAACTAGCTCTATATGCTAGTACAAATAATTTTACACTAGATTAGAACTAGCTATATAGCCTAGTACAAATAATTTGACACAAGAGTTGAACTAGCTCTATAGCCTAGTACAAATAATTTTACACTAGAGTTGAACTAGCTCTATAGCCTAGTTCAAATAATTTTACACTAGAGTTGAACTTGCTCTATATGCTACTTCAAATAATCTTACACTATAGTTGAACTAGCTCTATAGGCTAGTACAAATAATTTTACACTAGAGTTGAGCTAGCTCTATAGCCTAGTTCAAATAATTTTACACTAGAGTTGAACTTGCTCTATAAGCAATTTCAAATAATTTTACACTAGAGTTGAACTAGCTCTATAGCCTAGTACAAATAATTTTCCACTAGGGTTGAACAACCTCTATAAGCTAGTACAAATAATTTTACAGTAGAGTTGATCAAGCTCTATAGCCTAGTTCAAATAATTTTACATTATAGTTGAACTAGCTCTATATCCTAGTACAAATAATTTCACACTAGAGTTGAAGTAGCTCTATAGCCTAGTACAAATAATTTTACACTAGAGTTGAACTAGCTCTATAAGCTAGTTCAAATAATTTTACACTAGAGTTGAACTAGCTCTATAGGCTAGTACAAATAATTTCACACTATAGTTGAACTAGTTCTATAAGCTAGTTCAAATAATTTTACACTAGAGTTGAACCAGCTCTATAGCCTAGTACAAATAATTTTACACTAGAGTTGAACTAGCTCTATAAGCTAGCTCAAATAATTTTACACTAGAGTTGAACTTGCTCTATAAGCTAGTTCAAATAATTTTACACTATAGTTGAACTAGCTCTATAGCCTAGTACAAATAATTTTACACTAGAGTTGAACTAGCTCTATAGCCTAGTACAAATAATTTCACACTAGAGTTGAACTAGCTCTATAGCCTACTACAAATAATTTTACACAAGAGTTTAACTAGCTCTATAATCTAGTTCAAACAATTTTACACTAGAGTTGAACTAGCTCTATAGCCTAGTACAAATAATTTCACACTAGAGTTGAACTAGCTCTATGAGGTAGCTCAAATAATTTCACACTAGAGTTGAACTAGCTCAATAAGCTAGTTCAGAAAATTTTACACTAGAGTTGAACTAGCTCTATAGCCTAGTACAAATAATTTTACACTAGAGTTGAACTAGCTCTATAAGCTAGTTCAAATTATTTTACACTAGAGTTGAACTAGCTCTATAGCCTAGTACAAATAATTTTACACTGGAGTTGAACTAGCTCTATAGCCTAGTACAAATAATTTCACACAAGAGTTGAACTATCTCTATAAGCTAGTTCAAATAATTTTACACTAGAGTTGAACTAGCTCTATAGCCTAGTACAAATAATTTTACAGTACAGTTGAACTAGCTCTCTAAGCTAGTATAAATAATTTTACACTAGAGTTGAACTAGCTCTATAGCCTAGTTCGAATAATTTTACACTAGAGTTGAACTAGCTCTATATCCTAGTACAAATAATTTTACACTAGAGTTGAACTTGCTCTATAAGCTACTTCAAATAATTTTACACTAGAGTTGAACTAGCTCTATAAGCTAGTTCAAATAATTTTACACTAGAGTTGAACTAGCTCTATAGCCTAGTACAAATAATTTCACACTAGAGTTGAACTAGCTCTATAGTCTAGTTCAAATAATTTTACACTAGAGTTGAACTTTTTCTATAAGCTACTTCAAATAATTTTACACTAGAGTAGAACTAGCTCTATAGCCTAGTTCAAATAATTTTACACTAGAGTTGAACTAGCTCTATAACCTAGTACAAATAATTTTACAGTAGAGTTGAACTAGCTCTATATGCTAGTACAAATAATTTTACACTAGAGTTGAATTAGCTCTATAGCCTAGTACAAATAATTTGACACAAGAGTTGAACTAGCTCTATAGCCTACTACAAATAATTTTACACTAGAGTTGAACTAGCTCTATAGCCTAGTTCAAATAATTTTCCACTAGAGTTGAACTTGCTCTATATGCTACTTCAAATAATCTTACACTATAGTTGAACTAGCTCTATAGCCTAGTACAAATAATTTTACACTAGAGTTGAACTAGCTCTATAGCCTAGTTCAAATAATTTTACACTAGAGTTGAACTTGCTCTATAAGCAATTTCAAATAATTTTACACTAGAGTTGCACTAGCTCTATTGCCTAGTACAAATAATTTTCCACTAGGGTTGAACTAGCTCTATAAGCTAGTACAAATAATTTTACAGTAGAGTTGATCAAGCTCTATAGCCTAGTTCAAATAATTTTACACTACAGTTGAACTTGCTCTATAAGCTACTTCAAATAATCTTACACTATAGTTGAACTAGCTCTATAGCCTAGTACAAATAATTTTACACTAGAGTTGAATTAGCTCTATAGCCTAGAACAAATAATTTCACAATAGAGTTGAACTAGCTCTATAAGCTAGTTCAAATAATTTTACACTAGAGTTGAACTAGCTCTATAGCCTAGTACAAATAATTTTACAGTAGAGTTGAACTAGCTCCATAAGCTAGTATAAATAATTTTACACTAGAGTTGAACTAGCTCTATAACCTAGTTCGAATAATTTTACACTAGAGTTGAACTTGCTCTATAAGCTAGTTCAAATAATTTTACACTAGAGTTGAACTAGCTCTATAAGCTAGTTCAAATAATTTTACACTAGAGTTGAACTAGCTCTATAACCTAGTACAAATAATTTACAGTAGAGTTGAACTAGCTCTATATGCTAGTACAAATAATTTTACACTAGATTAGAACTAGCTCTATAGCCTAGTACAAATAATTTGACACAAGAGTTGAACTAGCTCTATAGCCTAGTACAAATAATTTTACACTAGAGTTGAACTAGCTCTATAGCCTAGTTCAAATAATTTTACACTAGAGTTGAACTTGCTCTATATGCTACTTCAAATAATCTTACACTATAGTTGAACTAGCTCTATAGGCTAGTACAAATAATTTTACACTAGAGTTGAGCTAGCTCTATAGCCTAGTTCAAATAATTTTACACTAGAGTTGAACTTGCTCTATAAGCAATTTCAAATAATTTTACACTAGAGTTGAACTAGCTCTATAGCCTAGTACAAATAATTTTCCACTAGGGTTGAACTACCTCTATAAGCTAGTACAAATAATTTTACAGTAGAGTTGATCAAGCTCTATAGCCTAGTTCAAATAATTTTACATTATAGTTGAACTAGCTCTATATCCTAGTACAAATAATTTCACACTAGAGTTGAAGTAGCTCTATAGCCTAGTACAAATAATTTTACACTAGAGTTGAACTAGCTCTATAAGCTAGTTCAAATAATTTTACACTAGAGTTGAACTAGCTCTATAGGCTAGTACAAATAATTTCACACTAGAGTTGAACTAGTTCTATAAGCTAGTTCAAATAATTTTACACTAGAGTTGAACCAGCTCTATAGCCTAGTACAAATAATTTTACACTAGAGTTAAACTAGCTCTATAAGCTAGCTCAAATAATTTTACACTAGAGTTGAACTTGCTCTATAAGCTAGTTCAAATAATTTTACACTAGAGTTGAACTAGCTCTATAGCCTAGTACAAATAATTTCACACTAGAGTTGAACTAGCTCTATAGCCTACTACAAATAATTTTACACAAGAGTTGAACTAGCTCTATAATCTAGTTCAAACAATTTTACACTAGAGTTGAACTAGCTCTATAGCCTAGTACAAATAATTTCACACTAGAGTTGAACTAGCTCTATGAGGTAGCTCAAATAATTTCACACTAGAGTTGAACTAGCTCAATAAGCTAGTTCAGAAAATTTTACACTAGAGTTGAACTAGCTCTATAGCCTAGTACAAATAATTTTACACTAGAGTTGAACTAGCTCTATAAGCTAGTTCAAATTATTTTACACTAGAGTTGAACTAGCTCTATAGCCTAGTACAAATAATTTTACACTGGAGTTGAACTAGCTCTATAGCCTAGTACAAATAATTTCACACAAGAGTTGAACTATCTCTATAAGCTAGTTCAAATAATTTTACACTAGAGTTGAACTAGCTCTATAGCCTAGTACAAATAATTTTACAGTACAGTTGAACTAGCTCTCTAAGCTAGTATAAATAATTTTACACTAGAGTTGAACTAGCTCTATAGCCTAGTTCGAATAATTTTACACTAGAGTTGAACTAGCTCTATATCCTAGTACAAATAATTTTACACTAGAGTTGAACTTGCTCTATAAGCTACTTCAAATAATTTTACACTAGAGTTGAACTAGCTCTATAAGCTAGTTCAAATAATTTTACACTAGAGTTGAACTAGCTCTATAGCCTAGTACGAATAATTTCACACTAGAGTTGAACTAGCTCTATAGTCTAGTTCAAATAATTTTACACTAGAGTTGAACTTTTTCTATAAGCTACTTCAAATAATTTTACACTAGAGTAGAACTAGCTCTATAGCCTAGTTCAAATAATTTTACACTAGAGTTGAACTTGCTCTATATGCTACTTCAAATAATCTTACACTATAGTTGAACTAGCTCTATAGCCTAGTACAAATAATTTTACACTAGAGTTGAATTAGCTCTATAGCCTAGAACAAATAATTTCACACTAGAGTTGAACTAGCTCTATAAGCTAGTTCAAATAATTTTACACTAGAGTTGAACTAGCTCTATAGCCTAGTACAAATAATTTTGCAGTAGAGTTGAACTAGCTCCATAAGCTAGTATAAATAATTTTACACTAGAGTTGAACTAGCTCTATAGCCTAGTTCGAATAATTTTACACTAGAGTTGAACTTGCTCTATAAGCTAGTTCAAATAATTTTAGACTAGAGTTGAACTAGCTCTATAAGCTAGTTCAAATAATTTTACACTAGAGTTGAACTAGCTCTATAACCTAGTACAAATAATTTACAGTAGAGTTGAACTAGCTCTATATGCTAGTACAAATAATTTTACACTAGATTAGAACTAGCTCTATAGCCTAGTACAAATAATTTGACACAAGAGTTGAACTAACTCTATAGCCTAGTACAAATAATTTTACACTAGAGTTGAACTAGCTCTATAGCCTAGTTCAAATAATTTTACACTAGAGTTGAACTTGCTCTATATGCTACTTCAAATAATCTTACACTATAGTTGAACTAGCTCTATAGGCTAGTACAAATAATTTTACACTAGAGTTGAACTAGCTCTATAGCCTAGTTCAAATAATTTTACACTAGAGTTGAACTTGCTCTATAAGCAATTTCAAATAATTTTGCACTAGAGTTGAACTAGCTCTATAGCCTAGTACAAATAATTTTCCACTAGGGTTGAACTACCTCTATAAGCTAGTACAAATAATTTTACAGTAGAGTTGATCAAGCTCTATAGCCTAGTTCAAATAATTTTACATTATAGTTGAACAAGCTCTATATCCTAGTACAAATAATTTCACACTAGAGTTGAAGTAGCTCTATAGCCTAGTACAAATAATTTTACACTAGAGTTGAACTAGCTCTATAAGCTAGTTCAAATAATTTTACACTAGAGTTGAACTAGCTATACAGGCTAGTACAAATAATTTCACACTAGAGTTGAACTAGTTCTATAAGCTAGTTCAAATAATTTTACACTAGAGTTGAACCAGCTCTATAGCCTAGTACAAATAATTTTAGACTAGAGTTGAACTAGCTCTATAAGCTAGCTCAAATAATTTTACACTAGAGTTGAACTTGCTCTATAAACTAGTTCAAATAATTTTACACTATAGTTGAACTAGCTCTATAGCCTAGTACAAATAATTTTACACTAGAGTTGAACTAGCTCTATAGCCTAGTACAAATGATTTCACACTAGAGTTGAACTAGCTCTATAGCCTACTACAAATAATTTTACACAATAGTTGAACTAGCTCTATAATCTAGTTCAAACAATTTTACACTAGAGTTGAACTAGCTCTATAGCCTAGTACAAATAATTTCACACTAGAGTTGAACTAGCTCTATGAGGTAGCTCAAATAATTTCACACTAGAGTTGAACTAGCTCAATAAGCTAGTTTAGAAAATTTTACACTAGAGTTGAACTAGCTCTATAGCCTAGTACAAATAATTTTACACTAGAGTTGAACTAGCTCTATAAGCTAGTTCAAATTATTTTACACTAGAGTTGAACTAGCTCTATAGCCTAGTACAAATAATTTTACACTGGAGTTGAACTAGCTCTATAGCCTAGTACAAATAATTTCACACAAGAGTTGAACTATCTCTATAAGCTAGTTCAAATAATTTTACACTAGAGTTGAACTAGCTCTATAGCCTAGTACAAATAATTTTACAGTACAGTTGAACTAGCTCTCTAAGCTAGTATAAATAATTTTACACTAGAGTTGAACTAGCTCTATAGCCTAGTTCGAATAATTTTACACTAGAGTTGAACTAGCTCTATATCCTAGTACAAATAATTTTACACTAGAGTTGAACTTGCTCTATAAGCTACTTCAAATAATTTTACACTAGAGTTGAACTAGCTCTATAAGCTAGTTCAAATAATTTTACACTAGAGTTGAACTTGCTCTATAAGCTACTTCAAATAATTTTACACTAGAGTTGAACTAGCTCTATAAGCTAGTTCAAATAATTTTACACTAGAGTTGAACTAGCTCTATAGCCTAGTACGAATAATTTCACACTAGAGTTGAACTAGCTCTATAGTCTAGTTCAAATAATTTTACACTAGAGTTGAACTTTTTCTATAAGCTACTTCAAATAATTTTACACTAGAGTAGAACTAGCTCTATAGCCTAGTTCAAATAATTTTACACTAGAGTTGAACTTGCTCTATATGCTACTTCAAATAATCTTACACTATAGTTGAACTAGCTCTATAGCCTAGTACAAATAATTTGACACTAGAGTTGAATTAGCTCTATAGCCTAGAACAAATAATTTCACACTAGAGTTGAACTAGCTCTATAAGCTAGTTCAAATAATTTTACACTAGAGTTGAACTAGCTCTATAGCCTAGTACAAATAATTTTGCAGTAGAGTTGAACTAGCTCCATAAGCTAGTATAAATAATTTTACACTAGAGTTGAACTAGCTCTATAGCCTAGTTCGAATAATTTTACACTAGAGTTGAACTTGCTCTATAAGCTAGTTCAAATAATTTTAGACTAGAGTTGAACTAGCTCTATAAGCTAGTTCAAATAATTTTACACTAGAGTTGAACTAGCTCTATAACCTAGTACAAATAATTTACAGTAGAGTTGAACTAGCTCTATATGCTAGTACAAATAATTTTACACTAGATTAGAACTAGCTCTATAGCCTAGTACAAATAATTTGACACAAGAGTTGAACTAACTCTATAGCCTAGTACAAATAATTTTACACTAGAGTTGAACTAGCTCTATAGCCTAGTTCAAATAATTTTACACTAGAGTTGAACTTGCTCTATATGCTACTTCAAATAATCTTACACTATAGTTGAACTAGCTCTATAGGCTAGTACAAATAATTTTACACTAGAGTTGAACTAGCTCTATAGCCTAGTTCAAATAATTTTACACTAGAGTTGAACTTGCTCTATAAGCAATTTCAAATAATTTTGCACTAGAGTTGAACTAGCTCTATAGCCTAGTACAAATAATTTTCCACTAGGGTTGAACTACCTCTATAAGCTAGTACAAATAATTTTACAGTAGAGTTGATCAAGCTCTATAGCCTAGTTCAAATAATTTTACATTATAGTTGAACAAGCTCTATATCCTAGTACAAATAATTTCACACTAGAGTTGAAGTAGCTCTATAGCCTAGTACAAATAATTTTAGAGTACAGTTGAACTAGCTCTCTAAGCTAGTATAAATAATTTTACACTAGAGTTGAACTAGCTCTATAGCCTAGTTCGAATAATTTTACACTAGAGTTGAACTAGCTCTATATCCTAGTACAAATAATTTTACACTAGAGTTGAACTTGCTCTATAAGCTACTTCAAATAATTTTACACTAGAGTTGAACTAGCTCTATAAGCTAGTTCAAATAATTTTACACTAGAGTTGAACTTGCTCTATAAGCTACTTCAAATAATTTTACACTAGAGTTGAACTAGCTCTATAAGCTAGTTCAAATAATTTTACACTAGAGTTGAACTAGCTCTATAGCCTAGTACGAATAATTTCACACTAGAGTTGAACTAGCTCTATAGTCTAGTTCAAATAATTTTACACTAGAGTTGAACTTTTTCTATAAGCTACTTCAAATAATTTTACACTAGAGTAGAACTAGCTCTATAGCCTAGTTCAAATAATTTTACACTAGAGTTGAACTTGCTCTATATGCTACTTCAAATAATCTTACACTATAGTTGAACTAGCTCTATAGCCTAGTACAAATAATTTTACACTAGAGTTGAATTAGCTCTATAGCCTAGAACAAATAATTTCACACTAGAGTTGAACTAGCTCTATAAGCTAGTTCAAATAATTTTACACTAGAGTTGAACTAGCTCTATAGCCTAGTACAAATAATTTTGCAGTAGAGTTGAACTAGCTCCATAAGCTAGTATAAATAATTTTACACTAGAGTTGAACTAGCTCTATAGCCTAGTTCGAATAATTTTACACTAGAGTTGAACTTGCTCTATAAGCTAGTTCAAATAATTTTAGACTAGAGTTGAACTAGCTCTATAAGCTAGTTCAAATAATTTTACACTAGAGTTGAACTAGCTCTATAACCTAGTACAAATAATTTACAGTAGAGTTGAACTAGCTCTATATGCTAGTACAAATAATTTTACACTAGATTAGAACTAGCTCTATAGCCTAGTACAAATAATTTGACACAAGAGTTGAACTAACTCTATAGCCTAGTACAAATAATTTTACACTAGAGTTGAACTAGCTCTATAGCCTAGTTCAAATAATTTTACACTAGAGTTGAACTTGCTCTATATGCTACTTCAAATAATCTTACACTATAGTTGAACTAGCTCTATAGGCTAGTACAAATAATTTTACACTAGAGTTGAACTAGCTCTATAGCCTAGTTCAAATAATTTTACACTAGAGTTGAACTTGCTCTATAAGCAATTTCAAATAATTTTGCACTAGAGTTGAACTAGCTCTATAGCCTAGTACAAATAATTTTCCACTAGGGTTGAACTACCTCTATAAGCTAGTACAAATAATTTTACAGTAGAGTTGATCAAGCTCTATAGCCTAGTTCAAATAATTTTACATTATAGTTGAACAAGCTCTATATCCTAGTACAAATAATTTCACACTAGAGTTGAAGTAGCTCTATAGCCTAGTACAAATAATTTTACACTAGAGTTGAACTAGCTCTATAAGCTAGTTCAAATAATTTTACACTAGAGTTGAACTAGCTATACAGGCTAGTACAAATAATTTCACACTAGAGTTGAACTAGTTCTATAAGCTAGTTCAAATAATTTTACACTAGAGTTGAACCAGCTCTATAGCCTAGTACAAATAATTTTAGACTAGAGTTGAACTAGCTCTATAGCCTAGTACAAATGATTTCACACTAGAGTTGAACTAGCTCTATAGCCTACTACAAATAATTTTACACAATAGTTGAACTAGCTCTATAATCTAGTTCAAACAATTTTACACTAGAGTTGAACTAGCTCTATAGCCTAGTACAAATAATTTCACACTAGAGTTGAACTAGCTCTATGAGGTAGCTCAAATAATTTCACACTAGAGTTGAACTAGCTCAATAAGCTAGTTTAGAAAATTTTACACTAGAGTTGAACTAGCTCTATAGCCTAGTACAAATAATTTTACACTAGAGTTGAACTAGCTCTATAAGCTAGTTCAAATTATTTTACACTAGAGTTGAACTAGCTCTATAGCCTAGTACAAATAATTTTACACTGGAGTTGAACTAGCTCTATAGCCTAGTACAAATAATTTCACACAAGAGTTGAACTATCTCTATAAGCTAGTTCAAATAATTTTACACTAGAGTTGAACTAGCTCTATAGCCTAGTACAAATAATTTTACAGTACAGTTGAACTAGCTCTCTAAGCTAGTATAAATAATTTTACACTAGAGTTGAACTAGCTCTATAGCCTAGTTCGAATAATTTTACACTAGAGTTGAACTAGCTCTATATCCTAGTACAAATAATTTTACACTAGAGTTGAACTTGCTCTATAAGCTACTTCAAATAATTTTACACTAGAGTTGAACTAGCTCTATAAGCTAGTTCAAATAATTTTACACTAGAGTTGAACTAGCTCTATAGCCTAGTACAAATAATTTCACACTAGAGTTGAACTAGCTCTATAGTCTAGTTCAAATAATTTTACACTAGAGTTGAACTTGCTCTATAAGCTACTTCAAATAATTTTACACTAGAGTAGAACTAGCTCTATAGCCTAGTTCAAATAATTTTACACTAGAGTTGAACTTGCTCTATAAGCTAGTTCAAATAATTTTACATTAGAGTTGAACTAGCTCTATAGCCTAGTTCGAATAATTTTACACTAGAGTTGAACTAGCTCTATAAGCTAGTTAAAATAATTTTACACTAGAGTTGAAGTAGCTCTATAGCCTAGTTCAAATAATTTTACACTAGAGTTGAACTTGCTCTATATGCTACTTCAAATAATCTTACACTATAGTTGAACTAGCTCTATAGCCTAGTACAAATAATTTTACACTAGAGTTGAACTAGCTCTATAGCCTAGTTCAAATAATTTTACACTAGAGTTGAACTTGCTCTATAAGCAATTTCAAATAATTTTACACTAGAGTTGAACTAGCTCTATAGCCTAGTACAAATAATTTTCCACTAGGGTTGAACTACCTCTATAAGCTAGTACAAATAATTTTACAGTAGAGTTGATCAAGCTCTATAGCCTAGTTCAAATAATTTTACACTATAGTTGAACTAGCTCTATATCCTAGTACAAATAATTTCACATTAGAGTTGAAGTAGCTCTATAGCCTAGTACAAATAATTTTACACTAGAGTTGAACTAGCTCTATAAGCTAGTTCAAATAATTTTACACTAGAGTTGAACTAGCTCTATAGGCTAGTACAAATAATTTCACACTAGAGTTGAACTAGTTCTATAAGCTAGTTCAAATAATTTTACACTAGAGTTGAACCAGCTCTATAGCCTAGTACAAATAATTTTACACTAGAGTTGAACTAGCTCTATATGCTAGCTCAAATAATTTTACACTAGAGTTGGACTTGCTCTATAAGCTAGTTCAAATAATTTTACACTATAGTTGAACTAGCTCTATAGCCTAGTACAAATAATTTTACACTAGAGTTGAACTAGCTCTATAGCCTAGTACAAATAATTTCACACTAGAGTTGAACTAGCTCTATAGCCTACTACAAATAATTTTACACAAGAGTTGAACTAGCTCTATAATCTAGTTCAAACAATTTTACACTAGAGTTGAACTAGCTCTATAGCCTAGTACAAATAATTTCACACTAGAGTTGAACTAGCTTTATGAGGTAGCTCAAATAATTTCACACTAGAGCTGAACTAGCTGAATAAGCTAGTTCAGAAAATTTTACACTGGAGTTGAACTAGCTCTATAGCCTAGTACAAATAATTTTACACTAGAGTTGAACTAGCTCTATAAGCTAGTTCAAATTATTTTACACTAGAGTTGAACTAGCTCTATAGCCTAGTACAAATAATTTTACACTGGAGTTGAACTAGCTCTATAGCCTAGAACAAATAATTTCACACAAGAGTTGAACTATCTCTATAAGCTAGTTCAAATAATTTTACACTAGAGTTGAACTAGCTCTATAGCCTAGTACAAATAATTTTACAGTACAGTTGAACTAGCTCTCTAAGCTAGTATAAATAATTTTACACTAGAGTTGAACTAGCTCTATAGCCTAGTTCGAATAATTTTACACTAGAGTTGAACTAGCTCTATATCCTAGTACAAATAATTTTACACTAGAGTTGAACTTGCTCTATAAGCTACTTCAAATAATTTTACACTAGAGTTGAACTAGCTCTATAAGCTAGTTCAAATAATTTTACACTAGAGAAGAACTAGCTCTATAGCCTAGTACAAATAATTTTACACAAGAGTTGAACCAGCTCTATAGGCTAGTTCAAATAATTCACACTAGAGTTGAACTAGTTCTATAAGTTTGTTCAAATAATTTTACACTAGAGTTGAACCAGCTCTATAGCCTAGTACAAATAATTTTACACTAGAGTTGAACTAGCTCTATAAGCTAGTTCAAATAATTTTACACTAGAGTTGAATTTGCTCTATAAGCTAGTTCAAATAATTTTGCACTATAGTTGAACTAGCTCTATAGCCTAATACAAATAATTTTACACTAGAGTTGAACTAGCTCTATATCCTAGTACAAATAATTTCACACTAGAGTTGAACTAGCTCTATAGCCTAGTACAACTAATTTGACACTAGAGTTGAACTAGCTCTATAGCCTAGTACAAATAATTTCACACTAGAGTTGAACTAGCTCTATAGCCTAGTACAAATAATTTTACACTAGAGTTGAACTAGCTATATAGCCTAGTACAAATAATTTTACACTAGAGTTGAACTAGATCTATAGCCTAGTACAAATAATTTTACACTAGAGTTGAACTAGCTTATAGCCTAGTACAAATAATTTCACACTAGAGTTGAACTAGCTCTATAAGATAGTTCAAATAATCTTACACTAGAGATGAACTAGATCATTAGCCTAGTACAAATAATTTTACACGAGAGTTGAACTAGCTCTATAAGCTAGTTCCAATAATTTTACACTAGAGTTGAACTAGCTCTATAAGGTAGTTCAAATAATTTTACACTAGAGTTGAACTAGCTCTATAAGCTAGTTCAAAAAATGTTACACTAGAGTTGAACTAGCTCTACAGCCTAGTACAAATAATTTTACAGTACAGTTGAACTAGCTCTATAAGCTAGTATAAATAATTTTACACTAGAGTTGAACTAGCTCTATAGCCCAGTTCGAATAATTTTACACTAGAGTTGAACTAGCTCTATATCCTAGTACAAATAATTTTACACTAGAGTTGGACTTGCTCTATAAGCTAGTTCAAATAATTTTACACTATAGTTGAACTAGCTCTATAGCCTAGTACAAATAATTTTACACTAGAGTTGAACTAGCTCTATAGCCTAGTACAAATAATTTCACACTAGAGTTGAACTAGCTCTATAGCCTACTACAAATAATTTTACACAAGAGTTGAACTAGCTCTATAATCTACTTCAAACAATTTTACACTAGAGTTGAACTAGCTCTATAGCCTAGTACAAATAATTTCACACTAGAGTTGAACTAGCTTTATGAGGTAGCTCAAATAATTTCACACTAGAGTTGAACTAGCTGAATAAGCTAGTTCAGAAAATTTTACACTGGAGTTGAACTAGCTCTATAGCCTAGTACAAATAATTTTACACTAGAGTTGAACTAGCTCTATAAGCTAGTTCAAATTATTTTACACTAGAGTTGAACTAGCTCTATAGCCTAGTACAAATAATTTTACACTGGAGTTGAACTAGCTCTATAGCCTAGTACAAATAATTTCACACAAGAGTTGAACTATCTCTATAAGCTAGTTCAAATAATTTTACACTAGAGTTGAACTAGCTCTATAGCCTAGTACAAATAATTTTACAGTACAGTTGAACTAGCTCTCTAAGCTAGTATAAATAATTTTACACTAGAGTTGAACTAGCTCTATAGCCTAGTTCGAATAATTTTACACTAGAGTTGAACTAGCTCTATATCCTAGTACAAATAATTTTACACTAGAGTTGAACTTGCTCTATAAGCTACTTCAAATAATTTTACACTAGAGTTGAACTAGCTCTATAAGCTAGTTCAAATAATTTTACACTAGAGAAGAACTAGCTCTATAGCCTAGTACAAATAATTTTACACAAGAGTTGAACCAGCTCTATAGGCTAGTTCAAATAATTCACACTAGAGTTGAACTAGTTCTATAAGTTTGTTCAAATAATTTTACACTAGAGTTGAACCAGCTCTATAGCCTAGTACAAATAATTTTACACTAGAGTTGAACTAGCTCTATAAGCTAGTTCAAATAATTTTACACTAGAGTTGAATTTGCTCTATAAGCTAGTTCAAATAATTTTGCACTATAGTTGAACTAGCTCTATAGCCTAATACAAATAATTTTACACTAGAGTTGAACTAGCTCTATATCCTAGTACAAATAATTTCACACTAGAGTTGAACTAGCTCTATAGCCTAGTACAACTAATTTGACACTAGAGTTGAACTAGCTCTATAGCCTAGTACAAATAATTTCACACTAGAGTTGAACTAGCTCTATAGCCTAGTACAAATAATTTTACACTAGAGTTGAACTAGCTATATAGCCTAGTACAAATAATTTTACACTAGAGTTGAACTAGATCTATAGCCTAGTACAAATAATTTTACACTAGAGTTGAACTAGCTTATAGCCTAGTACAAATAATTTCACACTAGAGTTGAACTAGCTCTATAAGATAGTTCAAATAATCTTACACTAGAGATGAACTAGATCATTAGCCTAGTACAAATAATTTTACACGAGAGTTGAACTAGCTCTATAAGCTAGTTCCAATAATTTTACACTAGAGTTGAACTAGCTCTATAAGGTAGTTCAAATAATTTTACACTAGAGTTGAACTAGCTCTATAAGCTAGTTCAAAAAATGTTACACTAGAGTTGAACTAGCTCTACAGCCTAGTACAAATAATTTTACAGTACAGTTGAACTAGCTCTATAAGCTAGTATAAATAATTTTACACTAGAGTTGAACTAGCTCTATAGCCCAGTTCGAATAATTTTACACTAGAGTTGAACTAGCTCTATATCCTAGTACAAATAATTTTACACTAGAGTTGAACTTGCTCTATAAGTTAGTTCAAATAATTTTACACTAGAGTTGAACTAGCTCTATAAGCTAGTTCAAATAATTTTACACTAGAGATGAACTACGTCTATAGCCTAGTATAAATAATTTTACAGTACAGTTGAACTAGCTCTATAAGCTAGTACAAATAATTTTACAGTAGATTTGAACTAGCTCTATAGCCTAGTTCAAATAAGTTTTCACTAGAGTTGAACCTGCTCTACAAGCTACTTCAAATAATTTTACACTATAGTTGAACTAGCTCTACAGCCTAGTACAAATAATTTTACACTAGAGGTGAACTAGCTCTATAGCCTAGTTCAAATAATTTTACACTAGAGTTGAACTAGCTCTATAAGCTAGTTCAAATAATTTTACACTAGAGTTGAACTAGCTCTATAAGCTAGTTCAAATAATTTTACACTAGAGTTGAACTTGCTCTATAAGCTAGTTCAAATAATTTTACACTAGAGTTGAACTAGCTCTATAGCCTAGTACAAATAATTTTACACTAGAGTTGAACTAGCTCTATAGCCTAGTACAAATAATTTTACACTACAGTTGAACTAGCTCTATAGCCTAGTACAAATAATTTCACACTAGAGTTGAACTAGCTCTATAAGATAGTTCAAATAATCTTACACTAGAGATGAACTAGCTCATTAGCCTAGTACAAATAATTTTACACGAGAGTTGAACTAGCTCTATAAGCTAGTTCCAATAATTTTACACTAGAGTTGAACTAGCTCTATAAGGTAGTTCAAATAATTTTACACTAGAGTTGAACTAGCTCTATAAGCTAGTTCAAAAAATGTTACACTAGAGTTGAACTAACTCTACAGCCTAGTACAAATAATTTTACAGTACAGTTGAACTAGCTCTATAAGCTAGTATAAATAATTTTACACTAGAGTTGAACTAGCTCTATAGCCTAGTTCGAATAATTTTACACTAGAGTTGAACTAGCTCTATATCCTAGTACAAATAATTTTACACTAGAGTTGAACTTGCTCTATAAGTTAGTTCAAATAATTTTACACTAGAGTTGAACTAGCTCTATAAGCTAGTTCAAATAATTTTACACTAGAGTTGAACTATGTCTATAGCCTAGTATAAATAATTTTATAGTAGAGTTGAACTAGCTCTATAAGCTAGTACAAATAATTTTACACTAGATTTGAACTAGCTCTATAGCCTAGTTCAAATAAGTTTTCACTAGAGTTGAACTTACTCTACAAGCTACTTCAAATAATTTTACACTATAGTTGAACTAGCTCTATAGCCTAGTACAAATAATTTTACACTAGATGTGAACTAGCTCTATAGCCTAGTTCAAATAATTTTACACTAGAGTTGAACTAGCTCTATAAGCTAGTTCAAATAATTTTACACTAGAGTTGAACTAGCTCTATAAGCTAGTTCAAATAATTTTACACTAGAGTTGAACTTGCTCTATAAGCTAGTTCAAATAATTTTACACTAGAGTTGAACTAGCTCTATAGCCTAGTACAAATAATTTTACACTAGAGTTGAACTAGCTCTATAGCCTAGTACAAATAATTTTACACTGGAGTTAAACTAGCTCCATAGCCTAGTACAAATAATTTCACACTAGAGTTGAACTAGATCTATAGCCTACTACAAATAATATTACACAAGAGTTGAACTAGCTCTATAATCTAGTTCAAATAATTTTACACTATAGTTGAACTAGCTCTATAGCCTAGTACAAATAATTTCACACTAGAGTTGAACTAGCTCTATAAGCTAGTTCAAATAATTTTACACTAGAGATGAACTAGCTCATTAGCCTAGTTCAAATAATTTTACACTAGAGTTGAACTAGCTCTATAAGCTAGTTCAAATAATTTTACACTAGAGTTGAACTAGCTCTATAGCCTACTACAAATAATTTTACACTATAGTTCAACTAGCTCTATAAGCTAGTTCAAATTATTTTACACTAGAGTTGAACTAGCTTTATAAGGTAGCTCAAATAATTTTACATTAGAGTTGAACTAGCTCTATAGCCTAGTACAAATAATTTCACACTAGAGTTGAACTAGCTCTATAGCCTAGTACAAATAATTTTACAGTAGAGTTGAACTAGCTCTATAAGCTAGTACAAATAATTTTACACTAGATTTGAACTAGCTCTATAACCTAGTTCAAATAAGTTTTCACTAGAGTTGAACTTGCTCTATAAGATACTTCAAATAATTTTACACTATAGTTGAACTAGCTCTATAGCCTAGTACAAATAATTTTACACTAGAGATGAACTAGCTCTATAAGCTAGTTCAAATAATTTTACACTAGAGTTGAACTAGCTCTATAAGCTAGTTAAAATAATTTTACACTAGAGTTGAACTTGCTCTATAAGCTAGTTCAAATAATTTTACACTAGAGTTGAACTAGCTCTATAGCCTAGTACAAATAATTTTACACTAGATGTGAACTAGCTCTATAGCCTAGTTCAAATAATTTTACACTAGAGTTGAACTAGCTCTATAAGCTAGTTCAAATAATTTTACACTAGAGTTGAACTAGCTCTATAAGCTAGTTCAAATAATTTTACACTAGAGTTGAACTTGCTCTATAAGCTAGTTCAAATAATTTTACACTAGAGTTGAACTAGCTCTATAGCCTAGTACAAATAATTTTACACTAGAGTTGAACTAGCTCTATAGCCTAGTACAAATAATTTTACACTGGAGTTAAACTAGCTCCATAGCCTAGTACAAATAATTTCACACTAGAGTTGAACTAGATCTATAGCCTACTACAAATAATTTTACACAAGAGTTGAACTAGCTCTATAATCTAGTTCAAATAATTTTACACTATAGTTGAACTAGCTCTATAGCCTAGTACAAATAATTTCACACTAGAGTTGAACTAGCTCTATAAGCTAGTTCAAATAATTTTACACTAGAGATGAACTAGCTCATTAGCCTAGTTCAAATAATTTTACACTAGAGTTGAACTAGCTCTATAAGCTAGTTCAAATAATTTTACACTAGAGTTGAACTAGCTCTATAGCCTACTACAAATAATTTTACACTATAGTTCAACTAGCTCTATAAGCTAGTTCAAATTATTTTACACTAGAGTTGAACTAGCTTTATAAGGTAGCTCAAATAATTTTACACTAGAGTTGAACTAGCTCTATAGCCTAGTACAAATATTTTCACACTAGAGTTGAACTAGCTCTATAGCCTAGTACAAATAATTTTACAGTAGAGTTGAACTAGCTCTATAAGCTAGTACAAATAATTTTACACTAGATTTGAACTAGCTCTATAGCCTAGTTCAAATAAGTTTTCACTAGAGTTGAACTTGCTCTATAAGATACTTCAAATAATTTTACACTATAGTTGAACTAGCTCTATAGCCTAGTACAAATAATTTTACACTAGAGATGAACTAGCTCTATAAGCTAGTTCAAATAATTTTACACTAGAGTTGAACTAGCTCTATAACCTAGTTAAAATAATTTTACACTAGAGTTGAACTTGCTCTATAAGCTAGTTCAAATAATTTTACACTAGAGTTGAACTAGCTCTATAGCCTAGTACAAATAATTTTACACTAGAGTTGAACTAGCTCTATAGCCTAGTACAAATAATTTTACACTAGAGTTGAACTAGCTCTATAGCCTAGTACAAATAATTTTACCCTAGAGTTGAACTAGCTCTATAAGATAGTTCAAATAATCTGACACTAGAGATGAACTAGCTCATTAGCCTAGTACAAATAATTTTACACGAGAGTTGAACTAGCTCTATAAGCTAGTTCCAATAGTTTTACACTAGAGTTGAACTAGCTCTATAAGGTAGTTCAAATAATTTTACACTAGAGTTGAACTAGCTCTATAAGCTAGTTCAAAAAATGTTACACTAGAGTTGAACTAGCTCTACAGCCTAGTACAAATAATTTTACCGTACAGTTGAACTAGCTCTATAAGCTAGTATAAATAATTTTACACTAGAGTTGAACTAGCTCTATAGCCTAGTTCGAATAATTTTACACTAGAGTTGAACTAGCTCTATATCCTAGTACAAATAATTTTACACTAGAGTTGAACTTGCTCTATAAGTTAGTTCAAATAATTTTACACTAGAGTTGAACTAGCTCTATAAGCTAGTTCAAATAATTTTACACTAGAGTTGAACTACGTCTATAGCCTAGTATAAATAATTTTACAGTAGAGTTGAACTAGCTCTATAAGCTAGTACAAATAATTTTACACTAGATTTGAACTAGCTCTATAGCCTAGTTCAAATAAGTTTTCACTAGAGTTGAACTTGCTCTACAAGCTACTTCAAATAATTTTACACTATAGTTGAACTAGCTCTATAGCCTAGTACAAATAATTTTACACTAGAGGTGAACTAGCTCTATAGCCTAGTACAAATAATTTTACACTAGAGTTGAACTAGCTCTATAGCCTAGTACAAATAATTTTACACTAGAGTTGAACTAGCTCTATAAGATAGTTCAAATAATCTTAAACTAGAGATGAACTATCTCATTAGCCTAGTACAAATAATTTTACACGAGAGTTGAACTAGCTCTATAAGCTAGTTCCAATAGTTTTACACTAGAGTTGAACTAGCTCTATAAGGTAGTTCAAATAATTTTACACTAGAGTTGAACTAGCTCTATAAGCTAGTTCAAAAAATGTTACACTAGAGTTGAACTAGCTCTACAGCCTAGTACAAATAATTTTACCGTACAGTTGAACTAGCTCTATAAGCTAGTATAAATAATTTTACACTAGAGTTGAACTAGCTCTATAGCCTAGTTCGAATAATTTTACACTAGAGTTGAACTAGCTCTATATCCTAGTACAAATAATTTTACACTAGAGTTGAACTTGCTCTATAAGTTAGTTCAAATAATTTTACACTAGAGTTGAACTAGCTCTATAAGCTAGTTCAAATAATTTTACACTAGAGTTGAACTACGTCTATAGCCTAGTATAAATAATTTTACAGTAGAGTTGAACTAGCTCTATAAGCTAGTACAAATAATTTTACACTAGATTTGAACTAGCTCTATAGCCTAGTTCAAATAAGTTTTCACTAGAGTTGAACTTGCTCTACAAGCTACTTCAAATAATTTTACACTATAGTTGAACTAGCTCTATAGCCTAGTACAAATAATTTTACACTAGAGGTGAACTAGCTCTATAGCCTAGTTCAAATAATTTTACACTAGAGTTGAACTAGCTCTATAAGCTAGTTCAAATAATTTTACACTAGAGTTGAACTAGCTCTATAAGCTAGTTCAAATAATTTTACACTAGAGTTGAACTTGCTCTATAAGCTAGTTCAAATAATTTTACACTAGAGTTGAACTAGCTCTATAGCCTATTACAAATAATTTTACACTAGAGTTGAACTAGCTCTATAGCCTAGTACAAATAATTTTACACTGGAGTTAAACTAGCTCTATAGCCTAGTACAAATAATTTCACACTAGAGTTGAACTAGATCTATAGCCTACTACAAATAATTTTACACAAGAGTTGAACTAGCTCTATAATCTAGTTCAAATAATTTTACACTATAGTTGAACTAGCTCTATAGCCTAGTACAAATAATTTCACACTAGAGTTGAACTAGCTCTATAAGCTAGTTCAAATAATTTTACACTAGAGATGAACTAGCTCATTAGCCTAGTTCAAATAATTTTACACTAGAGTTGAACTAGCTCTATAGCCTAGTACAAATAATTTTACACTGGAGTTAAACTAGCTCCATAGCCTAGTACAAATAATTTCACACTAGAGTTGAACTAGATCTATAGCCTACTACAAATAATTTTACACAAGAGTTGAACTAGCTCTATAATCTAGTTCAAATAATTTTACACTATAGTTGAACTAGCTCTATAGCCTAGTACAAATAATTTCACACTAGAGTTGAACTAGCTCTATAAGCTAGTTCAAATAATTTTACACTAGAGATGAACTAGCTCATTAGCCTAGTTCAAATAATTTTACACTAGAGTTGAACTAGCTCTATAAGCTAGTTCAAATAATTTTACACTAGAGTTGAACTAGCTCTATAGCCTACTACAAATAATTTTACACTATAGTTCAACTAGCTCTATAAGCTAGTTCAAATTATTTTACACTAGAGTTGAACTAGCTTTATAAGGTAGCTCAAATAATTTTACACTAGAGTTGAACTAGCTCTATAGCCTAGTACAAATAATTTCACACTAGAGTTGAACTAGCTCTATAGCCTAGTACAAATAATTTTACAGTAGAGTTGAACTAGCTCTATAAGCTAGTACAAATAATTTTACACTAGATTTGAACTAGCTCTATAGCCTAGTTCAAATAAGTTTTCACTAGAGTTGAACTTGCTCTATAAGATACTTCAAATAATTTTACACTATAGTTGAACTAGCTCTATAGCCTAGTACAAATAATTTTACACTAGAGATGAACTAGCTCTATAAGCTAGTTCAAATAATTTTACACTAGAGTTGAACTAGCTCTATAAGCTAGTTAAAATAATTTTACACTAGAGTTGAACTTGCTCTATAAGCTAGTTCAAATAATTTTACACGAGAGTTGAACTAGCTCTATAGCCTAGTACAAATAATTTTACACTAGAGTTGAACTAGCTCTATAGCCTAGTACAAATAATTTTACACTAGAGTTGAACTAGCTCTATAGCCTAGTACAAATAATTTTACCCTAGAGTTGAACTAGCTCTATAAGATAGTTCAAATAATCTGACACTAGAGATGAACTAGCTCATTAGCCTAGTACAAATAATTTTACACGAGAGTTGAACTAGCTCTATAAGCTAGTTCCAATAGTTTTACACTAGAGTTGAACTTGCTCTATAAGTTAGTTCAAATAATTTTACACTAGAGTTGAACTAGCTCTATAAGCTAGTTCAAATAATTTTACACTAGAGTTGAACTACGTCTATAGCCTAGTATAAATAATTTTACAGTAGAGTTGAACTAGCTCTATAAGCTAGTACAAATAATTTTACACTAGATTTGAACTAGCTCTATAGCCTAGTTCAAATAAGTTTTCACTAGAGTTGAACTTGCTCTACAAGCTACTTCAAATAATTTTACACTATAGTTGAACTAGCTCTATAGCCTAGTACAAATAATTTTACACTAGAGGTGAACTAGCTCTATAGCCTAGTTCAAATAATTTTACACTAGAGTTGAACTAGCTCTATAAGCTAGTTCAAATAATTTTACACTAGAGTTGAACTAGCTCTATAAGCTAGTTCAAATAATTTTACACTAGAGTTGAACTTGCTCTATAAGCAAGTTCAAATAATTTTACACTAGAGTTGAACTAGCTCTATAGCCTATTACAAATAATTTTACACTAGAGTTGAACTAGCTCTATAGCCTAGTACAAATAATTTTACACTGGAGTTAAACTAGCTCTATAGCCTAGTACAAATAATTTCACACTAGAGTTGAACTAGATCTATAGCCTACTACAAATAATTTTACACAAGAGTTGAACTAGCTCTATAATCTAGTTCAAATAATTTTACACTATAGTTGAACTAGCTCTATAGCCTAGTACAAATAATTTCACACTAGAGTTGAACTAGCTCTATAAGCTAGTTCAAATAATTTTACACTAGAGATGAACTAGCTCATTAGCCTAGTTCAAATAATTTTACACTAGAGTTGAACTAGCTCTATAAGCTAGTTCAAATAATTTTACACTAGAGTTGAACTAGCTCTATAGCCTACTACAAATAATTTTACACTATAGTTCAACTAGCTCTATAAGCTAGTTCAAATTATTTTACACTAGAGTTGAACTAGCTTTATAAGGTAGCTCAAATAATTTTACACTAGAGTTGAACTAGCTCTATAGCCTAGTACAAATAATTTCACACTAGAGTTGAACTAGCTCTATAGCCTAGTACAAATAATTTTACAGTAGAGTTGAACTAGCTCTATAAGCTAGTACAAATAATTTTACACTAGATTTGAACTAGCTCTATAGCCTAGTTCAAATAAGTTTTCACTAGAGTTGAACTTGCTCTATAAGATACTTCAAATAATTTTACACTATAGTTGAACTAGCTCTATAGCCTAGTACAAATAATTTTACACTAGAGATGAACTAGCTCTATAAGCTAGTTCAAATAATTTTACACTAGAGTTGAACTAGCTCTATAAGCTAGTTAAAATAATTTTACACTAGAGTTGAACTTGCTCTATAAGCTAGTTCAAATAATTTTACACTAGAGTTGAACTAGCTCTATAGCCTAGTACAAATAATTTTACACTAGAGTTGAACTAGCTCTATAGCCTAGTACAAATAATTTTACACTAGAGTTGAACTAGCTCTATAGCCTAGTACAAATAATTTTACCCTAGAGTTGAACTAGCTCTATAAGATAGTTCAAATAATCTGACACTAGAGATGAACTAGCTCATTAGCCTAGTACAAATAATTTTACACGAGAGTTGAACTAGCTCTATAAGCTAGTTCCAATAGTTTTACACTAGAGTTGAACTAGCTCTATAAGGTAGTTCAAATAATTTTACACTAGAGTTGAACTAGCTCTATAAGCTAGTTCAAAAAATGTTACACTAGAGTTGAACTAGCTCTACAGCCTAGTACAAATAATTTTACCGTACAGTTGAACTAGCTCTATAAGCTAGTATAAATAATTTTACACTAGAGTTGAACTAGCTCTATAGCCTAGTTCGAATAATTTTACACTAGAGTTGAACTAGCTCTATATCCTAGTACAAATAATTTTACACTAGAGTTGAACTTGCTCTATAAGTTAGTTCAAATAATTTTACACTAGAGTTGAACTAGCTCTATAAGCTAGTTCAAATAATTTTACACTAGAGTTGAACTACGTCTATAGCCTAGTATAAATAATTTTACAGTAGAGTTGAACTAGCTCTATAAGCTAGTACAAATAATTTTACACTAGATTTGAACTAGCTCTATAGCCTAGTTCAAATAAGTTTTCACTAGAGTTGAACTTGCTCTACAAGCTACTTCAAATAATTTTACACTATAGTTGAACTAGCTCTATAGCCTAGTACAAATAATTTTACACTAGAGGTGAACTAGCTCTATAGCCTAGTACAAATAATTTTACACTAGAGTTGAACTAGCTCTATAGCCTAGTACAAATAATTTTACACTAGAGTTGTACTAGCTCTATAAGATAGTTCAAATAATCTTAAACTAGAGATGAACTAGCTCATTAGCCTAGTACAAATAATTTTACACGAGAGTTGAACTAGCTCTATAAGCTAGTTCCAATAGTTTTACACTAGAGTTGAACTAGCTCTATAAGGTAGTTCAAATAATTTTACACTAGAGTTGAACTAGCTCTATAAGCTAGTTCAAAAAATGTTACACTAGAGTTGAACTAGCTCTACAGCCTAGTACAAATAATTTTACCGTACAGTTGAACTAGCTCTATAAGCTAGTATAAATAATTTTACACTAGAGTTGAACTAGCTCTATAGCCTAGTTCGAATAATTTTACACTAGAGTTGAACTAGCTCTATATCCTAGTACAAATAATTTTACACTAGAGTTGAACTTGCTCTATAAGTTAGTTCAAATAATTTTACACTAGAGTTGAACTAGCTCTATAAGCTAGTTCAAATAATTTTACACTAGAGTTGAACTACGTCTATAGCCTAGTATAAATAATTTTACAGTAGAGTTGAACTAGCTCTATAAGCTAGTACAAATAATTTTACACTAGATTTGAACTAGCTCTATAGCCTAGTTCAAATAAGTTTTCACTAGAGTTGAACTTGCTCTACAAGCTACTTCAAATAATTTTACACTATAGTTGAACTAGCTCTATAGCCTAGTACAAATAATTTTACACTAGAGGTGAACTAGCTCTATAGCCTAGTTCAAATAATTTTACACTAGAGTTGAACTAGCTCTATAAGCTAGTTCAAATAATTTTACACTAGAGTTGAACTAGCTCTATAAGCTAGTTCAAATAATTTTACACTAGAGTTGAACTTGCTCTATAAGCTAGTTCAAATAATTTTACACTAGAGTTGAACTAGCTCTATAGCCTATTACAAATAATTTTACACTAGAGTTGAACTAGCTCTATAGCCTAGTACAAATAATTTTACACTGGAGTTAAACTAGCTCTATAGCCTAGTACAAATAATTTCACACTAGAGTTGAACTAGATCTATAGCCTACTACAAATAATTTTACACAAGAGTTGAACTAGCTCTATAATCTAGTTCAAATAATTTTACACTATAGTTGAACTAGCTCTATAGCCTAGTACAAATAATTTCACACTAGAGTTGAACTAGCTCTATAAGCTAGTTCAAATAATTTTACACTAGAGATGAACTAGCTCATTAGCCTAGTTCAAATAATTTTACACTAGAGTTGAACTAGCTCTATAAGCTAGTTCAAATAATTTTACACTAGAGTTGAACTAGCTCTATAGCCTACTACAAATAATTTTACACTATAGTTCAACTAGCTCTATAAGCTAGTTCAAATTATTTTACACTAGAGTTGAACTAGCTTTATAAGGTAGCTCAAATAATTTTACACTAGAGTTGAACTAGCTCTATAGCCTAGTACAAATAATTTCACACTAGATTTGAACTAGCTCTATAGCCTAGTACAAATAATTTTACAGTAGAGTTGAACTAGCTCTATAAGCTAGTACAAATAATTTTACACTAGATTTGAACTAACTCTATAGCCTAGTTCAAATAAGTTTTCACTAGAGTTGAACTTGCTCTATAAGCTAGTTCAAATAATTTTACACTATAGTTGAACTAGCTCTATAGCCTAGTACAAATAATTTTACACTAGAGATGAACTAGCTCTATAGCCTAGTTCAAATAATTTTACACTATAGTTGAACTAGCTCTATAGCCTAGTACTTATAATTTTACACTAAAGTTGAACTAGTTATATAGCCTAGTACAAATAATTTTACGCTAGAGTTGAACTAGTTCTGTAAGCTAGTTCAAATAATTTCACACTTGAGTTGAACTAGCTCTATAGCTTAGTACAAATAATTTTACACTAGAGTTGAACTAGCTCTATAAGCTAGTACAAATATTTTTACACTAGAGTTGAACTAGCTCTATAAGCTAGTTCAAATAAATTTACACTCTAGTTGAACAAGCTCTATAGCCTGGTACAAATAATTTCACACTAGAGTTGAACTAACTCTATAAGCTAGTTCAAATAATTTTACACTAGAGTTGAACTAGCTCTATATCCTAGTACAAATAATTTTACACTAGAGTTAAACTAGCTCTATAAGCTAGTTCAAATAATGTTACACAAGAGTTGAACTAGCTCTATAAGATAGTTCAAATAATTTTACACTAGAGTTGAACTAGCTCTATAAGCTAGTTCAAATAATTTCACACCTGAGTTGAACTAGCTCTATAAGCTAGTACAAATAATTTTACACAAGAGTTGAACTAGCTCTATAAGCTAGTTCAAATAATTTTACACTAGAGTTGAACTAGCTCTATAAGCTCGTTCAAATTATTTTACACTAGAGTTGAACTAGCTCTATAGCCTAGTACAAATAATTTTACACTGGAGTTGAACAAGCTCTATAGCCTAGTACAAATAATTTCACACAAGAGTTGAACTATCTCTATAAGCTAGTTCAAATAATTTTACACTAGAGTTGAACTAGCTCTATAGCCTAGTACAAATAATTTCACACAAGAGTTGAACTATCTCTATAAGCTAGTTCAAATAATTTTACACTAGAGTTGAACTTGCTCTATAAGCTACTTCAAATAATTTTACACTAGAGTTGAACTAGCTCTATAGCCTAGTACAAATAATTTCACACAAGAGTTGAACTATCTCTATAAGCTAGTTCAAATAATTTTACACTAGAGTTGAACTAGCTCTATAGCCTAGTACAAATAATTTTACAGTACAGTTGAACTAGCTCTCTAAGCTAGTATAAATAATTTTACACTAGAGTTGAACTAGCTCTATAGCCTAGTTCGAATAATTTTACACTAGAGTTGAACTAGCTCTATATCCTAGTACAAATAATTTTACACTAGAGTTGAACTTGCTCTATAAGCTACTTCAAATAATTTTACACTAGAGTTGAACTAGCTCTATAAGCTAGTTCAAATAATTTTACACTAGAGAAGAACTAGCTCTATAGCCTAGTACAAATAATTTTACACTAGAGTTGA
Source organism: Triticum monococcum (assembly GCA_034509565.1). Taxonomy (NCBI): domain Eukaryota; kingdom Viridiplantae; phylum Streptophyta; class Magnoliopsida; order Poales; family Poaceae; genus Triticum; species Triticum monococcum. The sequence goes on along the minus strand of CM067847.1, from coordinate 74,438,961 downwards.
ACCAGCTCTATAGGCTAGTTCAAATAATTCACACTAGAGTTGAACTAGTTCTATAAGCTAGTTCAAATAATTTAACACTAGAGTTGAACCAGCTCTATAGCCTAGTACAAATAATTTTACACTAGAGTTGAACTAGCTCTATAAGCTAGTTAAAATAATTTTACACTAGAGTTGAATTTGCTCTATAAGCTAGTTCAAATAATTTTGCACTATAGTTGAACTAGCTCTATAGCCTAATACAAATAATTTTACACTAGAGTTGAACTAGCTCTATATCCTAGTACAAATAATTTCACACTAGAGTTGAACTAGCTCTATAGCCTAGTACAACTAATTTGACACTAGAGTTGAACTAGCTCTATAGCCTAGTACAAATAATTTCACACTAGAGTTGAACTAGCTCTATAGCCTAGTACAAGTAATTTTACACTAGAGTTGAACTAGCTATATAGCCTAGTACAAATAATTTTACACTAGAGTTGAACTAGATCTATAGCCTAGTACAAATAATTTTACACTGGAGTTGAACTAGCTCTATAGCCTAGTACAAATAATTTCACAATAGAGTTGAACTAGCTGTATAAGATAGTTCAAATAATCTTACACTAGAGATGAACTAGCTCATTAGCCTAGTACAAATAATTTTACACGAGAGTTGAACTAGCTCTATAAGCTAGTTCCAATAATTTTACACTAGAGTTGAACTAGCTCTATAAGGTAGTTCAAATAATTTTACACTAGAGTTGAACTAGCTCTATAAGCTAGTTCAAAAAATGTTACACTAGAGTTGAACTAGCTCTACAGCCTAGTACAAATAATTTTACAGTACAGTTGAACTAGCTCTATAAGCTAGTATAAATAATTTTACACTAGAGTTGAACTAGCTCTATAGCCTAGTTCGAATAATTTTACACTAGAGTTGAACTAGCTCTATATCCTAGTACAAATAATTTTACACTAGAGTTGAACTAGCTCTATAGCCTAGTTTGAATAATTTTACACTAGAGTTGAACTTGCTCTATAAGTTAGTTCAAATAATTTTACACTAGAGTTGAACTAGCTCTATAAGCTAGTTCAAATAATTTTACACTAGAGTTGAACTACGTCTATAGCCTAGTATAAATAATTTTACAGTAGAGTTGAACTAGCTTATAAGCTAGTACAAATAATTTTACACTAGATTTGAACTAGCTCTACAGCCTAGTATAAATAATTTTACACTAGAGTTGAACTAGCTCTATAACCTAGTTCGAATAATTTTACACTAGAGTTGAACTAGCTCTATATCCTAGTACAAATAATTTTACACTAGAGTTGAACTTGCTCTATAAGCTACTTCAAATAATTTTACACTAGAGTTGAACTAGCTCTATAAGCTAGTTCAAATAATTTTACACTAGAGAAGAACTAGCTCTATAGCCTAGTACAAATAATTTTACACTAGAGTTGAACCTGCTCTATAGGCTAGTTCAAATAATTCACACTAGAGTTGAACTAGTCCTATAAGCTAGTTCAAATAATTTTACACTAGAGTTGAACCAGCTCTATAGCCTAGTACAAATAATTTTACACTAGAGTTGAACTAGCTCTATAAGCTAGTTAAAATAATTTTACACTAGAGTTGAATTTGCTCTATAAGCTAGTTCAAATAATTTTGCACTATAGTTGAACTAGCTCTATAGCCTAATACAAATAATTTTACACTAGAGTTGAACTAGCTCTATATCCTAGTACAAATAATTTCACACTAGAGTTGAGCTAGCTCTATAGCCTAGTACAACTAATTTGACACTAGAGTTGAACTAGCTCTATAGCCTAGTACAAATAATTTCACACTAGAGTTGAACTAGCTCTATAGCCTAGTACAAATAATTTTACACTAGAGTTGAACTAGCTATATAGCCTAGTACAAATAATTTTACACTAGAGTTGAACTAGATCTATAGCCTAGTACAAATAATTTTACACTGGAGTTGAACTAGCTCTATAGCCTAGTACAAATAATTTCACACTAGAGTTGAACTAGCTGTATAAGATAGTACAAATAATCTTACACTAGAGATGAACTAGCTCATTAGCCTAGTACAAATAATTTTACACGAGAGTTGAACTAGCTCTATAAGCTAGTTCCAATAATTTTACACTAGATTTGAACTAGCTCTATAAGGTAGTTCAAATAATTTTACACTAGAGTTGAACTAGCTCTATAAGCTAGTTCAAAAAATGTTACACTAGAGTTGAACTAGCTCTACAGCCTAGTACAAATAATTTTACAGTACAGTTGAACTAGCTCTATAAGCTAGTATAAATAATTTTACACTAGAGTTGAACTAGCTCTATAGCCTAGTTCGAATAATTTTACACTAGAGTTGAACTAGCTCTATATCCTAGTACAAATAATTTTACACTAGAGTTGAACTAGCTCTATAGCCTAGTTCGAATAATTTTACACTAGAGTTGAACTTGCTCTATAAGTTAGTTCAAATAATTTTACACTAGAGTTGAACTAGCTCTATAAGCTAGTTCAAATAATTTTACACTAGAGTTGAACTACGTCTATAGCCTAGTATAAATAATTTTACAGTAGAGTTGAACTAGCTTATAAGCTAGTACAAATAATTTTACACTAGATTTGAACTAGCTCTATAGCCTAGTTCAAATAAGTTTTCACTAGAGTTGAACTTGCTCTACAAGCTACTTCAAATAATTTTACACTATAGTTGAACTAGCTGTATAGCCTAGTACAAATAATTTTACACTAGAGGTGAACTAGCTCTATAGCCTAGTTCAAATAATTTTACACTAGAGTTGAACTAGCTCTATAAGCTAGTTCAAATAATTTTACACTAGAGTTGAACTAGCTCTATAAGCTAGTTCAAATAATTTTACACTAGAGTTGAACTTGCTCTATAAGCTAGTTCAAATAATTTTACACTAGAGTTGCACTAGCTCTATAGCCTAGTACAAATAATTTTACACTAGAGTTGAACTAGCTCTATAGCCTAGTACAAATAATTTTACACTAGAGTTAAACTAGCTCTATTGCCTAGTACAAATAATTTCACACTAGAGTTGAACTAGATCTATAGCCTACTACAAATAATTTTACACAAGAGTTGAACTAGCTCTATAATCTAGTTCAAATAATTTTACACTATAGTTGAACTAGCTCTATAGCCTAGTACAAATAATTTCACACTAGAGTTGAACTAGCTCTATAAGCTAGTTCAAATAATTTTACACTAGAGATGAACTAGCTCATTAGCCTAGTTCAAATAATTTTACACTAGAGTTGAACTAGCTCTATAAGCTAGTTCAAATAATTTTACACTAGAGTTGAACTAGCTCTATAGCCTACTACAAATAATTTTACAATATAGTTCAACTAGCTCTATAAGCTAGTTCAAATTATTTTACACTAGAGTTGAACTAGCTTTATAAGGTAGCTCAAATAATTTTACACTAGAGTTGAACTAGCTCTATAGCCTAGTACAAATAATTTCACACTAGAGTTGAACTAGCTCTATAGCCTAGTACAAATAATTTTACATTAGAGTTGAACTAGCTCTATAAGCTAGTACAAATAATTTTACACTAGATTTGAACTAGCTCTATAGCCTAGTTCAAATAAGTTTTCACTAGAGTTGAACTTGCTCTATAAGCTACTTCAAATAATTTTACACTATAGTTGAACTAGCTCTATAGCCTAGTACAAATAATTTTACACTAGAGATGAACTAGCTCTATAGCCTAGTTCAAATAATTATACACTATAGTTGAACTAGCTATATAGCCTAGTACTTATAATTTTACACTAGAGTTGAACTAGTTATATAGCCTAGTACAAATAATTTTACGCTAGAGTTGAACTAGTTCTATAAGCTAGTTCAAATAATTTCACACTTGAGTTGAACTAGCTCTATAGCCTAGTACAATTAATTTTACACTAGAGTTGAACTAGCTCTATAAGCTAGTACAAATATTTTTACACTAGAGTTGAACTAGCTCTATAAGCTAGTTCAAATAATTTTACACTCTAGTTGAACAAGCTCTATAGCCTGGTACAAATAATTTCACACTAGAGTTGAACTAACTCTATAAGCTAGTTCAAATAATTTTACACTAGAGTTGAACTAGCTCTATATCCTAGTACAAATAATTTTACACCAGAGTTGAACTAGCTCTATAAGCTAGTTCAAATAATTTTACACAAGAGTTGAACTAGCTCTATAAGATAGTTCAAATAATTTTACACTAGAGTTGAACTAGCTCTATAAGCTAGTTCAAATAATTTCACACTTGAGTTGAACTAGCTCTATAAGCTAGTACAAATAATTTTACACTAGAGTTGAACTAGCTCTATAAGCTAGTTCAAATAATTTTACACTCTAGTTGAACAAGCTCTATAGCCTGGTACAAATAATTTCACACTAGAGTTGAACTAGCTCTATATCCTAGTACAAATAATTTTACACTAGAGTTGAACTAGCTCTATAAGCTAGTAAAAATAATTTTACACTAGAGTTGAACTAGCTCTATAGCCTAGTACAAATAATTTCACACTAGAGTTGAACTAGCTCTATAAACTTGTTCAAGTAATTTTACACTAGAGTTGAACTAGCTCTATAGCCTAGTACAAATAACTTTACACTAGAGTTGAACTAGCTCTATAAGCTAGTTCAAATAATTTTGCACTAGAGTTGAACTAGCTCTATAGCCTAGTACAAATAATTTTACACTAGAGTTGAACTAGCTCTATAGCCTAGTACAAATAATTTGACACTAGAGTTCCACTAGCTCTATATCCTAGTACAAATAATTTTACACTAGAGTTGAACTAGCTCTATAAGCTAGTTCAAATAATTTTACACTAGAGTTGAACTAGCTCTATAAGCTAGTACAAATAATTTTACACTAGAGTTGAACTAGCTCTATAAGCTAGTTAAAATAATTTTACACTATAGTTGAACTAGCTCTATAGCCTAGTTCAAATAATTTTACACTACAGTTGAACTAGCTCTATAAGCTAGTTCAAATAATTTTACATTAGAGTTGAACTAGCTCTATAGCCTAGTACAAATAATTTTACACTAGAGTTGAACTAGCTCTATAGCCTAGTACAACTAATTTTACACTAGAGTTGCAATAGCTCTATAGCCTAGTACAAATAATTTTACACTAGAGTTGTACTAGATCTATAAGCTTGTTCAAATAATTTCACAATAGAGTTGAACTAGCTCTATAAGCTAGTTCAAATAATTTTACACTAGAGTTGAACTAGCTCTATAGCCTAGTACAAATAGTTTTACACTAGATTTGAACTAGCTCTATAGCCTGGTACAAATAATTTCACACTAGAGTTGAACTAGCTCTATATCCTAGTACAAATAATTTTACACTAGAGTTGAACTAGCTCTGTAAGCTAGTAAAAATAATTTTACACTAGAGCTGAACTAGCTCTATAGCCTAGTACAAATAATTTCACACTAGAGTTGAACTAGCTCTATAAACTTGTTCAAGTAATTTTACACTAGAGTTGAACTAGCTCTATAGCCTAGTACAAATAACTTTACACTAGAGTTGAACTAGCTCTATAAGCTAGTTCAAATAATTTTGCACTAGAGTTGAACTAGCTCTATAGCCTAGTACAAATAATTTTACACTAGAGTTGAACTAGCTCTATAGCCTAGTACAAATAATTTGACACTAGAGTTCCACTAGCTCTATATCCTAGTACAAATAATTTTACACTAGAGTTGAACTAGCTCTATAAGCTAGTTCAAATAATTTTACACTAGAGTTGAACTAGCTCTATAAGCTAGTACAAATAATTTTACACTAGAGTTGAACTAGCTCTATAAGCTAGTTAAAATAATTTTACACTATAGTTGAACTACCTCTATAGCCTAGTTCAAATAATTTTACACTACAGTTGAACTAGCTCTATAAGCTGGTTCAAATAATTTTACATTAGAGTTGAACTAGCTCTATAGCCTAGTACAAATAATTTTACACTAGAGTTGAACTAGCTCTATAGCCTAGTACAAATAATTTTACACTAGAGTTGCAATAGCTCTATAGCCTAGTACAAATAATTTTACACTAGAGTTGTACTAGTTCTATAAGCTAGTTCAAATAATTTCACACTAGAGTTGAACTAGCTCTATAAGCTAGTTCAAATTATTTTACACTAGAGTTGAACTAGCTCTATAGCCTAGTACAAATAATTTTACACTCTAGTTGAACAAGCTCTATAGCCTGGTACAAATAATTTCACACTAGAGTTGAACTAACTCTATAAGCTAGTTCAAATAATTTTACACTAGAGTTGAACTAGCTCTATATCCTAGTACAAATAATTTTACACCAGAGTTGAACTAGCTTTATAAGCTAGTTCAAATAATTTTACACAAGAGTTGAACTAGCTCTATAAGATAGTTCAAATAATTTGACACTAGAGTTGAACTAGCTCTATAAGCTAGTTCAAATAATTTCACACTTGAGTTGAACTAGCTCTATAAGCTAGTACAAATAATTTTACACTAGAGTTGAACTAGCTCTATAAGCTAGTTCAAATAATTTTACACTCTAGTTGAACAAGCTCTATAGCCTGGTACAAATAATTTCACACTAGAGTTGAACTAGCTCTATATCCTAGTACAAATAATTTTACACTAGAGTTGAACTAGCTCTATAAGCTAGTAAAAATAATTTTACACTAGAGTTGAACTAGCTCTATAGCCTAGTACAAATAATTTCACACTAGAGTTGAACTAGCTCTATAAACTTGTTCAAGTAATTTTACACTAGAGTTGAACTAGCTCTATAGCCTAGTACAAATAACTTTACACTAGAGTTGAACTAGCTCTATAAGCTAGTTCAAATAATTTTGCACTAGAGTTGAACTAGCTCTATAGCCTAGTACAAATAATTTTACACTAGAGTTGAACTAGCTCTATAGCCTAGTACAAATAATTTGACACTAGAGTTCCACTAGCTCTATATCCTAGTACAAATAATTTTACACTAGAGTTGAACTAGCTCTATAAGCTAGTTCAAATAATTTTACACTAGAGTTGAACTAGCTCTATAAGCTAGTACAAATAATTTTACACTAGAGTTGAACTAGCTCTATAAGCTAGTTAAAATAATTTTACACTATAGTTGAACTAGCTCTATAGCCTAGTTCAAATAATTTTACACTACAGTTGAACTAGCTCTATAAGCTAGTTCAAATAATTTTACATTAGAGTTGAACTAGCTCTATAGCCTAGTACAAATAATTTTACACTAGAGTTGAACTAGCTCTATAGCCTAGTACAACTAATTTTACACTAGAGTTGCAATAGCTCTATAGCCTAGTACAAATAATTTTACACTAGAGTTGTACTAGATCTTTAAGCTTGTTCAAATAATTTCACAATAGAGTTGAACTAGCTCTATAAGCTAGTTCAAATAATTTTACACTAGAGTTGAACTAGCTCTATAGCCTAGTACAAATAGTTTTACACTAGATTTGAACTAGCTCTATAGCCTGGTACAAATAATTTCACACTAGAGTTGAACTAGCTCTATATCCTAGTACAAATAATTTTACACTAGAGTTGAACTAGCTCTGTAAGCTAGTAAAAATAATTTTACACTAGAGCTGAACTAGCTCTATAGCCTAGTACAAATAATTTCACACTAGAGTTGAACTAGCTCTATAAACTTGTTCAAGTAATTTTACACTAGAGTTGAACTAGCTCTATAGCCTAGTACAAATAACTTTACACTAGAGTTGAACTAGCTCTATAAACTAGTTCAAATAATTTTGCACTAGAGTTGAACTAGCTCTATAGCCTAGTACAAATAATTTTACACTAGAGTTGAACTAGCTCTATAGCCTAGTACAAATAATTTGACACTAGAGTTCCACTAGCTCTATATCCTAGTACAAATAATTTTACACTAGAGTTGAACTAGCTCTATAAGCTAGTTCAAATAATTTTACACTAGAGTTGAACTAGCTCTATAAGCTAGTACAAATAATTTTACACTAGAGTTGAACTAGCTCTATAAGCTAGTTAAAATAATTTTACACTATAGTTGAACTAGCTCTATAGCCTAGTTCAAATAATTTTACACTACAGTTGAACTAGCTCTATAAGCTGGTTCAAATAATTTTACATTAGAGTTGAACTAGCTCTATAGCCTAGTACAAATAATTTTACACTAGAGTTGAACTAGCTCTATAGCCTAGTACAAATAATTTTACACTAGAGTTGCAATAGCTCTATAGCCTAGTACAAATAATTTTACACTAGAGTTGTACTAGTTCTATAACCTAGTTCAAATAATTTCACACTAGAGTTGAACTAGCTCTATAAGCTAGTTCAAATTATTTTACACTAGAGTTGAACTAGCTCTATAGCCTAGTACAAATAATTTTACACTGGAGTTGAACAAGCTCTATAGCCTAGTACAAATAATTTCACACAAGAGTTGAACTATCTCTATAGTTCAAATAATTTTACACTAGAGTTGAACTAGCTCTATAGCCTAGTACAAATAATTTTACAGTACAGTTGAACTAGCTCTCTAAGCTAGTATAAATAATTTTACACAAGAGTTGAACTAGCTCTATAGCCTAGTTCGAATAATTTTACACTAGAGTTGAACTAGCTCTATATCCTAGTACAAATAATTTTACACTAGAGTTGAACTTGCTCTATAAGCTACTTCAAATAATTTTACACTAGAGTTGAACTAGCTCTATAAGGTAGTTCAAATAATTTTGCACTAGAGTTGAACTAGCTCTATAGCCTAGTACAAATAATTTTACACTAGAGTTGAACTAGCTCTATAGCCTAGTACAAATAATTTGACACTAGAGTTCCACTAGCTCTATATCCTAGTACAAATAATTTTACACTAGAGTTGAACTAGCTCTATAAGCTAGTTCAAATAATTTTACACTAGAGTTGAACTAGCTCTATAAGCTAGTACAAATAATTTTACACTAGAGTTGAACTAGCTCTATAAGCTAGTTAAAATAATTTTACACTATAGTTGAACTAGCTCTATAGCCTAGTTCAAATAATTTTACACTACAGTTGAACTAGCTCTATAAGCTAGTTCAAATAATTTTACATTAGAGTTGAACTAGCTCTATAGCCTAGTACAAATAATTTTACACTAGAGTTGAACTAGCTCTATAGCCTAGTACAACTAATTTTACACTAGAGTTGCAATAGCTCTATAGCCTAGTACAAATAATTTTACACTAGAGTTGTACTAGATCTTTAAGCTTGTTCAAATAATTTCACAATAGAGTTGAACTAGCTCTATAAGCTAGTTCAAATAATTTTACACTAGAGTTGAACTAGCTCTATAGCCTAGTACAAATAGTTTTACACTAGATTTGAACTAGCTCTATAGCCTGGTACAAATAATTTCACACTAGAGTTGAACTAGCTCTATATCCTAGTACAAATAATTTTACACTAGAGTTGAACTAGCTCTGTAAGCTAGTAAAAATAATTTTACACTAGAGCTGAACTAGCTCTATAGCCTAGTACAAATAATTTCACACTAGAGTTGAACTAGCTCTATAAACTTGTTCAAGTAATTTTACACTAGAGTTGAACTAGCTCTATAGCCTAGTACAAATAACTTTACACTAGAGTTGAACTAGCTCTATAAGCTAGTTCAAATAATTTTGCACTAGAGTTGAACTAGCTCTATAGCCTAGTACAAATAATTTTACACTAGAGTTGAACTAGCTCTATAGCCTAGTACAAATAATTTGACACTAGAGTTCCACTAGCTCTATATCCTAGTACAAATAATTTTACACTAGAGTTGAACTAGCTCTATAAGCTAGTTCAAATAATTTTACACTAGAGTTGAACTAGCTCTATAAGCTAGTACAAATAATTTTACACTAGAGTTGAACTAGCTCTATAAGCTAGTTAAAATAATTTTACACTATAGTTGAACTAGCTCTATAGCCTAGTTCAAATAATTTTACACTACAGTTGAACTAGCTCTATAAGCTGGTTCAAATAATTTTACATTAGAGTTGAACTAGCTCTATAGCCTAGTACAAATAATTTTACACTAGAGTTGAACTAGCTCTATAGCCTAGTACAAATAATTTTACACTAGAGTTGCAATAGCTCTATAGCCTAGTACAAATAATTTTACACTAGAGTTGTACTAGTTCTATAACCTAGTTCAAATAATTTCACACTAGAGTTGAACTAGCTCTATAAGCTAGTTCAAATTATTTTACACTAGAGTTGAACTAGCTCTATAGCCTAGTACAAATAATTTTACACTGGAGTTGAACAAGCTCTATAGCCTAGTACAAATAATTTCACACAAGAGTTGAACTATCTCTATAGTTCAAATAATTTTACACTAGAGTTGAACTAGCTCTATAGCCTAGTACAAATAATTTTACAGTACAGTTGAACTAGCTCTATAAGCTAGTTCAAATAATTTTGCACTAGAGTTGAACTAGCTCTATAGCCTAGTACAAATAATTTTACACTAGAGTTGAACTAGCTCTATAGCCTAGTACAAATAATTTGACACTAGAGTTCCACTAGCTCTATATCCTAGTACAAATAATTTTACACTAGAGTTGAACTAGCTCTATAAGCTAGTTCAAATAATTTTACACTAGAGTTGAACTAGCTCTATAAGCTAGTACAAATAATTTTACACTAGAGTTGAACTAGCTCTATAAGCTAGTTAAAATAATTTTACACTATAGTTGAACTAGCTCTATAGCCTAGTTCAAATAATTTTACACTACAGTTGAACTAGCTCTATAAGCTGGTTCAAATAATTTTACATTAGAGTTGAACTAGCTCTATAGCCTAGTACAAATAATTTTACACTAGAGTTGAACTAGCTCTATAGCCTAGTACAAATAATTTTACACTAGAGTTGCAATAGCTCTATAGCCTAGTACAAATAATTTTACACTAGAGTTGTACTAGTTCTATAACCTAGTTCAAATAATTTCACACTAGAGTTGAACTAGCTCTATAAGCTAGTTCAAATTATTTTACACTAGAGTTGAACTAGCTCTATAGCCTAGTACAAATAATTTTACACTGGAGTTGAACAAGCTCTATAGCCTAGTACAAATAATTTCACACAAGAGTTGAACTATCTCTATAGTTCAAATAATTTTACACTAGAGTTGAACTAGCTCTATAGCCTAGTACAAATAATTTTACAGTACAGTTGAACTAGCTCTCTAAGCTAGTATAAATAATTTTACACAAGAGTTGAACTAGCTCTATAGCCTAGTTCGAATAATTTTACACTAGAGTTGAACTAGCTCTATATCCTAGTACAAATAATTTTACACTAGAGTTGAACTTGCTCTATAAGCTACTTCAAATAATTTTACACTAGAGTTGAACTAGCTCTATAAGGTAGTTCAAACAATTTTACACTAGAGAAGAACTAGCTCTATAGCCTAGTACAAATAATTTTACACTAGAGTTGAACCAGCTCTATAGGCTAGTTCAAATAATTCACACTAGAGTTGAACTAGTTCTATAAGCTAGTTCAAATAATTTTACACCAGAGTTGAACCAGCTCTATAGCCTAGTACAAATAATTTTACACTAGAGTTGAACTAGCTCTATAAGCTAGTTAAAATAATTTTACACTAGAGTTGAATTTGCTCTATAAGCTAGTTCAAATAATTTTGCACTATAGTTGAAATAGCTCTATAGCCTAATACAAATAATTTTACACTAGAGTTGAACTAGCTCTATATCCTAGTACAAATAATTTCACACTAGAGTTGAACTAGCTCTATAGCCTAGTACAACTAATTTGACACTAGAGTTGAACTAGCTCTATAGCCTAGTACAAATAATTTCACACTAGATTTGAACTAGCTCTATAGCCTAGTACAAATAATTTTACACTAGAGTTGAACTAGCTATATAGCCTAGTACAAATAATTTTACACTAGAGTTGAACTAGATCTATAGCCTAGTACAAATAATTTTACACTGGAGTTGAACTAGCTCTATAGCCTAGTACAAATAATTTCACACTAGAGTTGAACTAGCTGTATAAGATAGTTCAAATAATCTTACACTAGAGATGAACTAGCTCATTAGCCTAGTACAAATAATTTTACACGAGAGTTGAACTAGCTCTATAAGCTAGTTCCAATAATTTTACACTAGAGTTGAACTAGCTATATAAGGTAGTTCAAATAATTTTACACTAGAGTTGAACTAGCTCTATAAGCTAGTTCAAAAAATGTTACACTAGAGTTGAACTAGCTCTACAGCCTAGTACAAATAATTTTACAGTACAGTTGAACTAGCTCTATAAGCTAGTATAAATAATTTTACAATAGAGTTGAACTAGCTCTATAGCCTAGTTCGAATAATTTTACACTAGAGTTGAACTAGCTCTATAAGGTAGTTCAAACAATTTTACACTAGAGAAGAACTAGCTCTATAGCCTAGTACAAATAATTTTACACTAGAGTTGAACCAGCTCTATAGGCTAGTTCAAATAATTCACACTAGAGTTGAACTAGTTCTATAAGCTAGTTCAAATAATTTTACACCAGAGTTGAACCAGCTCTATAGCCTAGTACAAATAATTTTACACTAGAGTTGAACTAGCTCTATAAGCTAGTTAAAATAATTTTACACTAGAGTTGAATTTGCTCTATAAGCTAGTTCAAATAATTTTGCACTATAGTTGAAATAGCTCTATAGCCTAATACAAATAATTTTACACTAGAGTTGAACTAGCTCTATATCCTAGTACAAATAATTTCACACTAGAGTTGAACTAGCTCTATAGCCTAGTACAACTAATTTGACACTAGAGTTGAACTAGCTCTATAGCCTAGTACAAATAATTTCACACTAGATTTGAACTAGCTCTATAGCCTAGTACAAATAATTTTACACTAGAGTTGAACTAGCTATATAGCCTAGTACAAATAATTTTACACTAGAGTTGAACTAGATCTATAGCCTAGTACAAATAATTTTACACTGGAGTTGAACTAGCTCTATAGCCTAGTACAAATAATTTCACACTAGAGTTGAACTAGCTGTATAAGATAGTTCAAATAATCTTACACTAGAGATGAACTAGCTCATTAGCCTAGTACAAATAATTTTACACGAGAGTTGAACTAGCTCTATAAGCTAATTCCAATAATTTTACACTAGAGTTGAACTAGCTATATAAGGTAGTTCAAATAATTTTACACTAGAGTTGAACTAGCTCTATAAGCTAGTTCAAAAAATGTTACACTAGAGTTGAACTAGCTCTACAGCCTAGTACAAATAATTTTACAGTACAGTTGAACTAGCTCTATAAGCTAGTATAAATAATTTTACAATAGAGTTGAACTAGCTCTATAGCCTAGTTCGAATAATTTTACACTAGAGTTGAACTAGCTCTATATCCTAGTACAAATAATTTTACGCTAGAGTTGAACTTGCTCTATAAGTTAGTTCAAATAATTTTACACTAGAGTTGAACTAGCTCTATAAGCTAGTTCAAATAATTTTACACTAGAGTTGAACTACGTCTATAGCCTAGTATAAATAATTTTACAGTAGAGTTGAACTAGCTCTATAAGCTAGTACAAATAATTTTACACTAGATTTGAACTAGCTCTATAGCCTAGTTCAAATAAGTTTTCAATAGAGTTGAACTTGCTCTACAAGCTACTTCAAATAATTTTACACTATAGTTGAACTAGCTCTATAGCCTAGTACAAATAATTTTACACTAGAGGTGAACTAGCTCTATAGCCTAGTTCAAATAATTTTACACTAGAGTTGAACTAGCTCTATAAGCTAGTTCAAATAATTTTACACTAGAGTTGAACTAGCTCTATAAGCTAGTTCAAATAATTTTACACTAGAGTTGAACTTGCTCTATAAGCTAGTTCAAATAATTTTACACTAGAGTTGAACTAGCTTTATAGCCTAGTACAAATAATTTTACACTAGAGTTGAACTAGCTCTATAGCCTAGTACAAATAATTTTACACTAGAGTTAAACTAGCTCTATTGCCTAGTACAAATAATTTCACACTAGAGTTGAACTAGATCTATAGCCTACTACAAATAATTTTACACAAGAGTTGAACCAGCTCTATAATCTAGTTCAAATAATTTTACACTATAGTTGAACTAGCTCTATAGCCTAGTACAAATAATTTCACACTAGAGTTGAACTAGCTCTATAAGCTAGTTCAAATAATTTTACACTAGAGATGAACTAGCTCATTAGCCTAGTTCAAATAATTTTACACTAGAGTTGAACTAGCTCTATAAGCTAGTTCAAATAATTTTACACTAGAGTTGAACTAGCTCTATAGCCTACTACAAATAATTTTACACTATAGTTCAACTAGCTCTATAAGCTAGTTCAAATTATTTTACACTAGAGTTGAACTAGCTTTATAAGGTAGCTCAAATAATTTTACACTAGAGTTGAACTAGCTCTATAGCCTAGTACAAATAATTTCACACTAGAGTTGAACTAGCTCTATAGCCTAGTACAAATAATTTTACAGTAGAGTTGAACTAGCTCTATAAGCTAGTACAAATAATTTTACACTAGATTTGAACTAGCTCTATAGCCTAGTTCAAATAAGTTTTCACTAGAGCTGAACTTGCTCTATAAGCTACTTCAAATAATTTTACACTATAGTTGAACTAGCTTTATAGCCTAGTACAAATAATTTTACACTAGAGATGAACTAGCTCTATAGCCTAGTTCAAATAATTTTACACTATAGTTGAACTAGCTCTATAGCCTAGTACTTATAATTTTACACTAGAGTTGAACTAGTTATATAGCCTAGTACAAATAATTTTACGCTAGAGTTGAACTAGTTCTGTAAGCTAGTTCAAATAATTTCACACTTGAGTTGAACTAGCTCTATAGCCTAGTACAAATAATTTTACACTAGAGTTGAACTAGCTCTATAAGCTAGTACAAATATGTTTACACTAGAGTTGAACTAGCTCTATAAGCTAGTTCAACTAATTTTACACTCTAGTTGAACAAGCTCTATAGCCTGGTACAAATAATTTCACACTAGAGTTGAACTAACTCTATAAGCTAGTTCAAATAATTTTACACTAGAGTTGAACTAGCTCTATATCCTAGTACAAATAATTTTACACCAGAGTCGAACTAGCTCTATAAGCTAGTTCAAATAATTTTACACAAGAGTTGAACTAGCTCTATAAGATAGTTCAAATAATTTTACACTAGAGTTGAACTAGCTCTATAAGCTAGTTCAAATAATTTCACACTTGAGTTGAACTAGCTCTATAAGGTAGTACAAATAATTTTACACTAGAGTTGAACTAGCTCTATAAGCTAGTTCAAATAATTTTACACTCTAGTTGAACAAGCTCTATAGCCTGGTACAAATAATTTCACACTAGAGTTGAACTAGCTCTATATCCTAGTACAAATAATTTTACACTAGAGTTGAACTAGCTCTATAAGCTAGTAAAATAATTTTACACTAGAGTTGAACTAGCTCTATAGCCTAGTACAAATAATTTCACACTAGAGTTGAACTAGCTCTATAAACTTGTTCAAGTAATTTTACACTAGAGTTGAACTAGCTCTATAGCCTAGTACAAATAACTTTACACTAGAGTTGAACTAGCTCTATAAGCTAGTTCAAATAATTTTGCACTAGAGTTGAACTAGCTCTATAGCCTAGTACAAATAATTTTACACTAGAGTTGAACTAGCTCTATAGCCTAGTACAAATAATTTGACACTAGAGTTCCACTAGCTCTATATCCTAGTACAAATAATTTTACACTAGAGTTGAACTAGCTCTATAAGCTAGTTCAAATAATTTTACACTAGAGTTGAACTAGCTCTATAAGCTAGTACAAATAATTTTACACTAGAGTTGAACTAGCTCTATAAGCTAGTTAAAATAATTTTACACTATAGTTGAACTAGCTCTATAGCCTAGTTCAAATAATTTTACACTACAGTTGAACTAGCTCTATAAGCTAGTTCAAATAATTTTACATTAGAGTTGAAGTAGCTCTATAGCCTAGTACAAATAATTTTACACTAGAGTTGAACTAGCTCTATAGCCTAGTACAAATAATTTTACACTAGAGTTGCAATAGCTCTATAGCCTAGTACAAATAATTTTACACTAGAGTTGTACTAGCTCTATAAGCTAGTTCAAATAATTTCACACTAGAGTTGAACTAGCTCTATAAGCTAGTTCAAATAATTTTACACTAGAGTTGAACTAGCTCTATAGCCTAGTACAAATAATTTTACACTAGAGTTGAACTAGCTCTATAAGCTAGTTCAAATAATTTTACACTAGAGTTAAACTAGCTCTATAGCCTGGTACAAATAATTTTACACTAGAGTTGAACCAGCTCTATAGCCTAGCACAAATAATTTTACACTAGAGTTGAACTAGCTCTATAAGCTAGTACGAATAATTTTACACTAGAGTTGAACTAGCTCTATAGCCTAGTACAAATAATTTTACACTAGAGTTGAACTAGCTCTATAAGCTAGTTCAAATAATTTTACACTAGAGTTGAACTAGCTCTATAAGCTAGTTCAAATATTTTACACTGGAGTTGAACTAGCTCTATAGCCTAGTACAAATAATTTTACACTAGGGTTGAACTAGCTCTATAAGCTAGTACAAATAATTTTACAGTAGAGTTGATCAAGCTCTATAGCCTAGTTCAAATAATTTTACATTAGAGTTCAACTTGCTCTATAAGCTACTTCAAATAATCTTACACTATAGTTGAACTAGCTCTATAGCCTAGTACAAATAATTTTGCACTAGAGTTGAACTAGCTCTATAGCCTAGTACAAATAATTTCACACTAGAGTTGAAGTAGCTCTATAGCCTAGTACAAATAATTTTACACTAGAGTTGAACTAGCTCTATAAGCTAGTTCAAATAATTTTACACTAGAATTGAACTAGCTCTATAGCCTAGTACAAATAATTTCACACTAGAGTTGAACTAGCTCTATAAGCTAGTTCAAATAATTTTACACTAGAGTTGAACTAGCTCCATAAGCTAGTTCAAATAATTTTACACTAGAGTTGAACTAGCTCTATAGCCTAGTACAAATAATTTCACACTAGAGTTGAACTAGCTCTATAAGCTAGTTCAAATAATTTTACACTAGAGTTGAACTTGCTCTATAGCCTAGTACAAATAATTTTACACTAGAGTTGAACTAGCTCTATAAGCTAGTTAAAATAATTTTACACTAGAGTTGAACTAGTTCTATATCCTAGTACAAATAATTTTACACTGGAGTTGAACTAGCTCTATAGCTTAGTACAAATAATTTGACACTAGAGTTGCACTAGCTCTATAGCCTAGTACAAATAATTTTACACAACAGTTGAACTAGCCCTATAAGCTAGTTCAAATAATTTTACAGTCGAGTTGAACTAGCTCTATAAGATAGTACAAATAATTTTACACTAGAGTTGAACTAGCTCTATAAGCTAGTTAAAATAATTTTACACTGGAGTTGAACTAGCTCTATAAGCTAGTTCAAATAATTTTACACTAGAGTTGAACTAGCTCTATAAGCTAGTTCAAATAATTTTACAGTAGAGTTGAACTAGCTCTATAGCCTAGTAATTATAATTTTACACTAGAGTTGAACTAGTTATATAGCCTAGTACAAATAATTTTACGCTAGAGTTGAACTAGTTCTGTAAGCTAGTTCAAATAATTTCACACTTGAGTTGAACTAGCTCTATAGCCTAGTACAAATAATTTTACACTAGAGTTGAACTAGCTCTATAAGCTAGTACAAATATTTTTACACTAGAGTTGAACTAGATCTATAGCCTAGTACAAATAATTTTACACTGGAGTTGAACTAGCTCTATAGCCTAGTACAAATAATTTCACACTAGAGTTGAACTAGCTGTATAAGATAGTTCAAATAATCTTACACTAGAGATGAACTAGCTCATTAGCCTAGTACAAATAATTTTACACGAGAGTTGAACTAGCTCTATAAGCTAATTCCAATAATTTTACACTAGAGTTGAACTAGCTATATAAGGTAGTTCAAATAATTTTACACTAGAGTTGAACTAGCTCTATAAGCTAGTTCAAAAAATGTTACACTAGAGTTGAACTAGCTCTACAGCCTAGTACAAATAATTTTACAGTACAGTTGAACTAGCTCTATAAGCTAGTATAAATAATTTTACAATAGAGTTGAACTAGCTCTATAGCCTAGTTCGAATAATTTTACACTAGAGTTGAACTAGCTCTATATCCTAGTACAAATAATTTTACGCTAGAGTTGAACTTGCTCTATAAGTTAGTTCAAATAATTTTACACTAGAGTTGAACTAGCTCTATAAGCTAGTTCAAATAATTTTACACTAGAGTTGAACTACGTCTATAGCCTAGTATAAATAATTTTACAGTAGAGTTGAACTAGCTCTATAAGCTAGTACAAATAATTTTACACTAGATTTGAACTAGCTCTATAGCCTAGTTCAAATAAGTTTTCAATAGAGTTGAACTTGCTCTACAAGCTACTTCAAATAATTTTACACTATAGTTGAACTAGCTCTATAGCCTAGTACAAATAATTTTACACTAGAGGTGAACTAGCTCTATAGCCTAGTTCAAATAATTTTACACTAGAGTTGAACTAGCTCTATAAGCTAGTTCAAATAATTTTACACTAGAGTTGAACTAGCTCTATAAGCTAGTTCAAATAATTTTACACTAGAGTTGAACTTGCTCTATAAGCTAGTTCAAATAATTTTACACTAGAGTTGAACTAGCTTTATAGCCTAGTACAAATAATTTTACACTAGAGTTGAACTAGCTCTATAGCCTAGTACAAATAATTTTACACTAGAGTTAAACTAGCTCTATTGCCTAGTACAAATAATTTCACACTAGAGTTGAACTAGATCTATAGCCTACTACAAATAATTTTACACAAGAGTTGAACCAGCTCTATAATCTAGTTCAAATAATTTTACACTATAGTTGAACTAGCTCTATAGCCTAGTACAAATAATTTCACACTAGAGTTGAACTAGCTCTATAAGCTAGTTCAAATAATTTTACACTAGAGATGAACTAGCTCATTAGCCTAGTTCAAATAATTTTACACTAGAGTTGAACTAGCTCTATAAGCTAGTTCAAATAATTTTACACTAGAGTTGAACTAGCTCTATAGCCTACTACAAATAATTTTACACTATAGTTCAACTAGCTCTATAAGCTAGTTCAAATTATTTTACACTAGAGTTGAACTAGCTTTATAAGGTAGCTCAAATAATTTTACACTAGAGTTGAACTAGCTCTATAGCCTAGTACAAATAATTTCACACTAGAGTTGAACTAGCTCTATAGCCTAGTACAAATAATTTTACAGTAGAGTTGAACTAGCTCTATAAGCTAGTACAAATAATTTTACACTAGATTTGAACTAGCTCTATAGCCTAGTTCAAATAAGTTTTCACTAGAGCTGAACTTGCTCTATAAGCTACTTCAAATAATTTTACACTATAGTTGAACTAGCTTTATAGCCTAGTACAAATAATTTTACACTAGAGATGAACTAGCTCTATAGCCTAGTTCAAATAATTTTACACTATAGTTGAACTAGCTCTATAGCCTAGTACTTATAATTTTACACTAGAGTTGAACTAGTTATATAGCCTAGTACAAATAATTTTACGCTAGAGCTGAACTAGTTCTGTAAGCTAGTTCAAATAATTTCACACTTGAGTTGAACTAGCTCTATAGCCTAGTACAAATAATTTTACACTAGAGTTGAACTAGCTCTATAAGCTAGTACAAATATGTTTACACTAGAGTTGAACTAGCTCTATAAGCTAGTTCAACTAATTTTACACTCTAGTTGAACAAGCTCTATAGCCTGGTACAAATAATTTCACACTAGAGTTGAACTAACTCTATAAGCTAGTTCAAATAATTTTACACTAGAGTTGAACTAGCTCTATATCCTAGTACAAATAATTTTACACCAGAGTCGAACTAGCTCTATAAGCTAGTTCAAATAATTTTACACAAGAGTTGAACTAGCTCTATAAGATAGTTCAAATAATTTTACACTAGAGTTGAACTAGCTCTATAAGCTAGTTCAAATAATTTCACACTTGAGTTGAACTAGCTCTATAAGGTAGTACAAATAATTTTACACTAGAGTTGAACTAGCTCTATAAGCTAGTTCAAATAATTTTACACTCTAGTTGAACAAGCTCTATAGCCTGGTACAAATAATTTCACACTAGAGTTGAACTAGCTCTATATCCTAGTACAAATAATTTTACACTAGAGTTGAACTAGCTCTATAAGCTAGTAAAATAATTTTACACTAGAGTTGAACTAGCTCTATAGCCTAGTACAAATAATTTCACACTAGAGTTGAACTAGCTCTATAAACTTGTTCAAGTAATTTTACACTAGAGTTGAACTAGCTCTATAGCCTAGTACAAATAACTTTACACTAGAGTTGAACTAGCTCTATAAGCTAGTTCAAATAATTTTGCACTAGAGTTGAACTAGCTCTATAGCCTAGTACAAATAATTTTACACTAGAGTTGAACTAGCTCTATAGCCTAGTACAAATAATTTGACACTAGAGTTCCACTAGCTCTATATCCTAGTACAAATAATTTTACACTAGAGTTGAACTAGCTCTATAAGCTAGTTCAAATAATTTTACACTAGAGTTGAACTAGCTCTATAAGCTAGTACAAATAATTTTACACTAGAGTTGAACTAGCTCTATAAGCTAGTTAAAATAATTTTACACTATAGTTGAACTAGCTCTATAGCCTAGTTCAAATAATTTTACACTACAGTTGAACTAGCTCTATAAGCTAGTTCAAATAATTTTACATTAGAGTTGAAGTAGCTCTATAGCCTAGTACAAATAATTTTACACTAGAGTTGAACTAGCTCTATAGCCTAGTACAAATAATTTTACACTAGAGTTGCAATAGCTCTATAGCCTAGTACAAATAATTTTACACTAGAGTTGTACTAGCTCTATAAGCTAGTTCAAATAATTTCACACTAGAGTTGAACTAGCTCTATAAGCTAGTTCAAATAATTTTACACTAGAGTTGAACTAGCTCTATAGCCTAGTACAAATAATTTTACACTAGAGTTGAACTAGCTCTATAAGCTAGTTCAAATAATTTTACACTAGAGTTAAACTAGCTCTATAGCCTGGTACAAATAATTTTACACTAGAGTTGAACCAGCTCTATAGCCTAGCACAAATAATTTTACACTAGAGTTGAACTAGCTCTATAAGCTAGTACGAATAATTTTACACTAGAGTTGAACTAGCTCTATAGCCTAGTACAAATAATTTTACACTAGAGTTGAACTAGCTCTATAAGCTAGTTCAAATAATTTTACACTAGAGTTGAACTAGCTCTATAAGCTAGTTCAAATATTTTACACTGGAGTTGAACTAGCTCTATAGCCTAGTACAAATAATTTTACACTAGGGTTGAACTAGCTCTATAAGCTAGTACAAATAATTTTACAGTAGAGTTGATCAAGCTCTATAGCCTAGTTCAAATAATTTTACATTAGAGTTCAACTTGCTCTATAAGCTACTTCAAATAATCTTACACTATAGTTGAACTAGCTCTATAGCCTAGTACAAATAATTTTGCACTAGAGTTGAACTAGCTCTATAGCCTAGTACAAATAATTTCACACTAGAGTTGAAGTAGCTCTATAGCCTAGTACAAATAATTTTACACTAGAGTTGAACTAGCTCTATAAGCTAGTTCAAATAATTTTACACTAGAATTGAACTAGCTCTATAGCCTAGTACAAATAATTTCACACTAGAGTTGAACTAGCTCTATAAGCTAGTTCAAATAATTTTACACTAGAGTTGAACTAGCTCCATAAGCTAGTTCAAATAATTTTACACTAGAGTTGAACTAGCTCTATAGCCTAGTACAAATAATTTCACACTAGAGTTGAACTAGCTCTATAAGCTAGTTCAAATAATTTTACACTAGAGTTGAACTTGCTCTATAGCCTAGTACAAATAATTTTACACTAGAGTTGAACTAGCTCTATAAGCTAGTTAAAATAATTTTACACTAGAGTTGAACTAGTTCTATATCCTAGTACAAATAATTTTACACTGGAGTTGAACTAGCTCTATAGCTTAGTACAAATAATTTGACACTAGAGTTGCACTAGCTCTATAGCCTAGTACAAATAATTTTACACAACAGTTGAACTAGCCCTATAAGCTAGTTCAAATAATTTTACAGTCGAGTTGAACTAGCTCTATAAGATAGTACAAATAATTTTACACTAGAGTTGAACTAGCTCTATAAGCTAGTTAAAATAATTTTACACTGGAGTTGAACTAGCTCTATAAGCTAGTTCAAATAATTTTACACTAGAGTTGAACTAGCTCTATAAGCTAGTTCAAATAATTTTACAGTAGAGTTGAACTAGCTCTATAGCCTAGTAATTATAATTTTACACTAGAGTTGAACTAGTTATATAGCCTAGTACAAATAATTTTACGCTAGAGTTGAACTAGTTCTGTAAGCTAGTTCAAATAATTTCACACTTGAGTTGAACTAGCTCTATAGCCTAGTACAAATAATTTTACACTAGAGTTGAACTAGCTCTATAAGCTAGTACAAATATTTTTACACTAGAGTTGAACTAGCTCTATAAGCTAGTTCAAATAACTTTACACTCTAGTTGAACAAGCTCTATAGCCTGGTACAAATAATTTCACACTAGAGTTGAACTAACTCTATAAGCTAGTTCAAATAATTTTACACTAGAGTTGAACTAGCTCTATATCCTAGTACAAATAATTTTACACTAGAGTTGAACTAGCTCTATAAGCTAGTTCAAATAATTTTACACAAGAGTTGAACTAGCTCTATAAGCTAGTTAAAATAATTTTACACTAGAGTTGAACTAGCTCTATAAGCTAGTTCAAATAATTTTACACTAGAGTTGAACTAGCTCTATAAGCTAGTAAAAATAATTTTACACTAGAGTTGAACTAGCTCTATAGCCTAGTACAAATAATTTCACACTAGAGTTGAACTAGCTCTATAAACTTGTTCAAGTAATTTTACACTAGAGTTGAACTAGCTCTATAGCCTAGTACAAATAACTTTACACTAGAGTTGAACTAGCTCTATAAGCTAGTTCAAATAATTTTGCACTAGAGTTGAACTAGCTCTATAGCCTAGTACAAATAATTTTACACTAGAGTTGAACTAGCTCTATAGCCTAGTACAAATAATTTGACACTAGAGTTCCACTAGCTCTATATCCTAGTACAAATAATTTTACACTAGAGTTGAACTAGCTCTATAAGCTAGTTCAAATAATTTTACACTAGAGTTGAACTAGCTCTATAAGCTAGTACAAATAATTTTACACTAGAGTTGAACTAGCTCTATAAGCTAGTTAAAATAATTTTACACTATAGTTGAACTAGCTCTATAGCCTAGTTCAAATAATTTTACACTACAGTTGAACTAGCTCTATAAGCTAGTTCAAATAATTTTACATTAGAGTTGAAGTAGCTCTATAGCCTAGTACAAATAATTTTACACTAGAGTTGAACTAGCTCTATAGCCTAGTACAAATAATTTTACACTAGAGTTGCAATAGCTCTATAGCCTAGTACAAATAATTTTACACTAGAGTTGTACTAGCTCTATAAGCTAGTTCAAATAATTTCACACTAGAGTTGAACTAGCTCTATAAGCTAGTTCAAATAATTTTACACTAGAGTTGAACTAGCTCTATAGCCTAGTACAAATAATTTTACACTAGAGTTGAACTAGCTCTATAAGCTAGTTCAAATAATTTTACACTAGAGTTAAACTAGCTCTATAGCCTGGTACAAATAATTTTACACTAGAGTTGAACCAGCTCTATAGCCTAGCACAAATAATTTTACACTAGAGTTGAACTAGCTCTATAAGCTAGTACGAATAATTTTACACTAGAGTTGAACTAGCTCTATAGCCTAGTACAAATAATTTTACACTAGAGTTGAACTAGCTCTATAAGCTAGTTCAAATAATTTTACACTAGAGTTGAACTAGCTCTATAAGCTAGTTCAAATATTTTACACTGGAGTTGAACTAGCTCTATAGCCTAGTACAAATAATTTTACACTAGGGTTGAACTAGCTCTATAAGCTAGTACAAATAATTTTACAGTAGAGTTGATCAAGCTCTATAGCCTAGTTCAAATAATTTTACATTAGAGTTCAACTTGCTCTATAAGCTACTTCAAATAATCTTACACTATAGTTGAACTAGCTCTATAGCCTAGTACAAATAATTTTGCACTAGAGTTGAACTAGCTCTATAGCCTAGTACAAATAATTTCACACTAGAGTTGAAGTAGCTCTATAGCCTAGTACAAATAATTTTACACTAGAGTTGAACTAGCTCTATAAGCTAGTTCAAATAATTTTACACTAGAATTGAACTAGCTCTATAGCCTAGTACAAATAATTTCACACTAGAGTTGAACTAGCTCTATAAGCTAGTTCAAATAATTTTACACTAGAGTTGAACTAGCTCCATAAGCTAGTTCAAATAATTTTACACTAGAGTTGAACTAGCTCTATAGCCTAGTACAAATAATTTCACACTAGAGTTGAACTAGCTCTATAAGCTAGTTCAAATAATTTTACACTAGAGTTGAACTTGCTCTATAGCCTAGTACAAATAATTTTACACTAGAGTTGAACTAGCTCTATAAGCTAGTTAAAATAATTTTACACTAGAGTTGAACTAGTTCTATATCCTAGTACAAATAATTTTACACTGGAGTTGAACTAGCTCTATAGCTTAGTACAAATAATTTGACACTAGAGTTGCACTAGCTCTATAGCCTAGTACAAATAATTTTACACAACAGTTGAACTAGCCCTATAAGCTAGTTCAAATAATTTTACAGTCGAGTTGAACTAGCTCTATAAGATAGTACAAATAATTTTACACTAGAGTTGAACTAGCTCTATAAGCTAGTTAAAATAATTTTACACTGGAGTTGAACTAGCTCTATAAGCTAGTTCAAATAATTTTACACTAGAGTTGAACTAGCTCTATAAGCTAGTTCAAATAATTTTACATTAGAGTTGAACTAGCTCTATAGCCTAGTACTTATAATTTTACACTAGAGTTGAACTAGTTATATAGCCTAGTACAAATAATTTTACGCTAGAGTTGAACTAGTTCTGTAAGCTAGTTCAAATAATTTCACACTTGAGTTGAACTAGCTCTATAGCCTAGTACAAATAATTTTACACTAGAGTTGAACTAGCTCTATAAGCTAGTACAAATATTTTTACACTAGAGTTGAACTAGCTCTATAAGCTAGTTCAAATAACTTTACACTCTAGTTGAACAAGCTCTATAGCCTGGTACAAATAATTTCACACTAGAGTTGAACTAACTCTATAAGCTAGTTCAAATAATTTTACACTAGAGTTGAACTAGCTCTATATCCTAGTACAAATAATTTTACACTAGAGTTGAACTAGCTCTATAAGCTAGTTCAAATAATTTTACACAAGAGTTGAACTAGCTCTATAAGCTAGTTAAAATAATTTTACACTAGAGTTGAACTAGCTCTATAAGCTAGTTCAAATAATTTTACACTAGAGTTGAACTAGCTCTATAAGCTAGTAAAAATAATTTTACACTAGAGTTGAACTAGCTCTATAGCCTAGTACAAATAATTTCACACTAGAGTTGAACTAGCTCTATAAACTTGTTCAAGTAATTTTACACTAGAGTTGAACTAGCTCTATAGCCTAGTACAAATAACTTTACACTAGAGTTGAACTAGCTCTATAAGCTAGTTCAAATAATTTTGCACTAGAGTTGAACTAGCTCTATAGCCTAGTACAAATAATTTTACACTAGAGTTGAACTAGCTCTATAGCCTAGTACAAATAATTTGACACTAGAGTTCCACTAGCTCTATATCCTAGTACAAATAATTTTACACTAGAGTTGAACTAGCTCTATAAGCTAGTTCAAATAATTTTACACTAGAGTTGAACTAGCTCTATAAGCTAGTACAAATAATTTTACACTAGAGTTGAACTAGCTCTATAAGCTAGTTAAAATAATTTTACACTATAGTTGAACTAGCTCTATAGCCTAGTTCAAATAATTTTACACTACAGTTGAACTAGCTCTATAAGCTAGTTCAAATAATTTTACATTAGAGTTGAAGTAGCTCTATAGCCTAGTACAAATAATTTTACACTAGAGTTGAACTAGCTCTATAGCCTAGTACAAATAATTTTACACTAGAGTTGCAATAGCTCTATAGCCTAGTACAAATAATTTTACACTAGAGTTGTACTAGCTCTATAAGCTAGTTCAAATAATTTCACACTAGAGTTGAACTAGCTCTATAAGCTAGTTCAAATAATTTTACACTAGAGTTGAACTAGCTCTATAGCCTAGTACAAATAATTTTACACTAGAGTTGAACTAGCTCTATAAGCTAGTTCAAATAATTTTACACTAGAGTTAAACTAGCTCTATAGCCTGGTACAAATAATTTTACACTAGAGTTGAACCAGCTCTATAGCCTAGCACAAATAATTTTACACTAGAGTTGAACTAGCTCTATAAGCTAGTACGAATAATTTTACACTAGAGTTGAACTAGCTCTATAGCCTAGTACAAATAATTTTACACTAGAGTTGAACTAGCTCTATAAGCTAGTTCAAATAATTTTACACTAGAGTTGAACTAGCTCTATAAGCTAGTTCAAATATTTTACACTGGAGTTGAACTAGCTCTATAGCCTAGTACAAATAATTTTACACTAGGGTTGAACTAGCTCTATAAGCTAGTACAAATAATTTTACAGTAGAGTTGATCAAGCTCTATAGCCTAGTTCAAATAATTTTACATTAGAGTTCAACTTGCTCTATAAGCTACTTCAAATAATCTTACACTATAGTTGAACTAGCTCTATAGCCTAGTACAAATAATTTTGCACTAGAGTTGAACTAGCTCTATAGCCTAGTACAAATAATTTCACACTAGAGTTGAAGTAGCTCTATAGCCTAGTACAAATAATTTTACACTAGAGTTGAACTAGCTCTATAAGCTAGTTCAAATAATTTTACACTAGAATTGAACTAGCTCTATAGCCTAGTACAAATAATTTCACACTAGAGTTGAACTAGCTCTATAAGCTAGTTCAAATAATTTTACACTAGAGTTGAACTAGCTCCATAAGCTAGTTCAAATAATTTTACACTAGAGTTGAACTAGCTCTATAGCCTAGTACAAATAATTTCACACTAGAGTTGAACTAGCTCTATAAGCTAGTTCAAATAATTTTACACTAGAGTTGAACTTGCTCTATAGCCTAGTACAAATAATTTTACACTAGAGTTGAACTAGCTCTATAAGCTAGTTAAAATAATTTTACACTAGAGTTGAACTAGTTCTATATCCTAGTACAAATAATTTTACACTGGAGTTGAACTAGCTCTATAGCTTAGTACAAATAATTTGACACTAGAGTTGCACTAGCTCTATAGCCTAGTACAAATAATTTTACACAACAGTTGAACTAGCCCTATAAGCTAGTTCAAATAATTTTACAGTCGAGTTGAACTAGCTCTATAAGATAGTACAAATAATTTTACACTAGAGTTGAACTAGCTCTATAAGCTAGTTAAAATAATTTTACACTGGAGTTGAACTAGCTCTATAAGCTAGTTCAAATAATTTTACACTAGAGTTGAACTAGCTCTATAAGCTAGTTCAAATAATTTTACATTAGAGTTGAACTAGCTCTATAGCCTAGTACTTATAATTTTACACTAGAGTTGAACTAGTTATATAGCCTAGTACAAATAATTTTACGCTAGAGTTGAACTAGTTCTGTAAGCTAGTTCAAATAATTTCACACTTGAGTTGAACTAGCTCTATAGCCTAGTACAAATAATTTTACACTAGAGTTGAACTAGCTCTATAAGCTAGTACAAATATTTTTACACTAGAGTTGAACTAGCTCTATAAGCTAGTTCAAATAACTTTACACTCTAGTTGAACAAGCTCTATAGCCTGGTACAAATAATTTCACACTAGAGTTGAACTAACTCTATAAGCTAGTTCAAATAATTTTACACTAGAGTTGAACTAGCTCTATATCCTAGTACAAATAATTTTACACTAGAGTTGAACTAGCTCTATAAGCTAGTTCAAATAATTTTACACAAGAGTTGAACTAGCTCTATAAGCTAGTTAAAATAATTTTACACTAGAGTTGAACTAGCTCTATAAGCTAGTTCAAATAATTTCACACTTGAGTTGAACTAGCTCTATAAGCTAGTACAAATAATTTTACACTAGAGTTGAACTAGCTCTATAAGCTAGTTCAAATAATTTTACACTCTAGTTGAACAAGCTCTATAGCCTGGTACAAATAATTTCACACTAGAGTTGAACTAGCTCTATATCCTAGTACAAATAATTTTACACTAGAGTTGAACTAGCTCTATAAGCTAGTTCAAATAATTTTACACTAGAGTTAAACTAGCTCTATAGCCTGGTACCAATAATTTTACACTAGAGTTGAACCAGCTCTATAGCCTAGCACAAATAATTTTACACTAGAGTTGAACTAGCTCTATAAGCTAGTACGAATAATTTTACACGAGAGTTGAACTAGCTCTATAGCCTAGTACAAATAATTTTACACTAGAGTTGAACTAGCTCTATAAGCTAGTTCAAATAATTTTACACTAGAGTTGAACTAGCTCTATAAGCTAGTTCAAATATTTTACACTGGAGTTGAACTAGCTCTATAGCCTAGTACAAATAATTTTACACTAGGGTTGAACTAGCTCTATAAGCTAGTACAAATAATTTTACAGTAGAGTTGATCAAGCTCTATAGCCTAGTTCAAATAATTTTACATTAGAGTTCAACTTGCTCTATAAGCTACTTCAAATAATCTTACACTATAGTTGAACTAGCTCTATAGCCTAGTACAAATAATTTTGCACTAGAGTTGAACTAGCTCTATAGCCTAGTACAAATAATTTCACACTAGAGTTGAAGTAGCTCTATAGCCTAGTACAAATAATTTTACACTAGAGTTGAACTAGCTCTATAAGCTAGTTCAAATAATTTTACACTAGAGTTGAACTAGCTCTATAGCCTAGTACAAATAATTTCACACTAGAGTTGAACTAGCTCTATAAGCTAGTTCAAATAATTTTACACTAGAGTTGAACTAGCTCCATAAGATATTTCAAATAATTTTACACTAGAGTTGAACTAGCTCTATAGCCTAGTACAAATAATTTCACACTAGAGTTGAACTAGCTCTATAAGCTAGTTCAAATAATTTTACACTAGAGTTGAACTTGCTCTATAGCCTAGTACAAATAATTTTACACTAGAGTTGAACTAGCTCTATAAGCTAGTTAAAATAATTTTACACTAGAGTTGAACTAGTTCTATAGCCTAGTACAAATAATTTTACACTGGAGTTGAACTAGCTCTATAGCTTAGTACAAATAATTTGACACTAGAGTTGCACTAGCTCTATAGCCTAGTACAAATAATTTTACACAACAGTTGAACTAGCCCTATAAGCTAGTTCAAATAATTTTACAGTCGAGTTGAACTAGCTCTATAAGATAGTACAAATAATTTTACACTAGAGTTGAACTAGCTCTATAAGATAGTACAAATAATTTTACATTGGAGTTGAACTAGCTCTATAAGCTAGTTCAAATAATTTTACACTAGAGTTGAACTAGCTCTATAAGCTAGTTCAAATAATTTTACATTAGAGTTGAACTAGCTCTATAGCCTAGTACTTATAATTTTACACTAGAGTTGAACTAGTTATATAGCCTAGTGCAAATAATTTTACGCTAGAGTTGAACTAGTTCTGTAAGCTAGTTCAAATAATTTCACACTTGAGTTGAACTAGCTCTATAGCCTAGTACAAATAATTTTACACTAGAGTTGAACTAGCTATATAAGCTAGTACAAATATTTTTACACTAGAGTTGAACTAGCTCTATAAGCTAGTTCAAATAACTTTACACTCTAGTTGAACAAGCTCTATAGCCTGGTACAAATAATTTCACACTAGAGTTGAACTAACTCTATAAGCTAGTTCAAATAATTTTACACTAAAGTTGAACTAGCTCTATATCCTAGTACAAATAATTTTACACTAGAGTTGAACTAGCTCTATAAGCTAGTTCAAATAATTTTACACAAGAGTTGAACTAGCTCTATAAGATAGTTCAAATAATTTTACACTAGAGTTGAACTAGCTCTATAAGCTAGTTCAAATAATTTCACACTTGAGTTGAACTAGCTCTATAAGCTAGTACAAATAATTTTACACTAGAGTTGAACTAGCTCTATAAGCTAGTTCAAATAATTTTACACTAGAGTTAAACTAGCTCTATAGCCTGGTACAAATAATTTTACACTAGAGTTGAACCAGCTCTATAGCCTAGCACAAATAATTTTACACTAGAGTTGAACTAGCTATGTAAGCTAGTACGAATAATTTTACACTAGAGTTGAACTAGCTCTATAGCCTAGTACAAATAATTTTACACTAGAGTTGAACTAGCTCTATAAGCTAGTTCAAATAATTTTACATTAGAGTTGAAGTAGCTCTATAGCCTAGTACAAATAATTTTACACTAGAGTTGAACTAGCTCTATAGCCTAGTACAAATAATTTTACACTAGAGTTGCAATAGCTCTATAGCCTAGTACAAATAATTTTACACTAGAGTTGTACTAGCTCTATAAGCTAGTTCAAATAATTTCACACTAGAGTTGAACTAGCTCTATAAGCTAGTTCAAATAATTTTACACTAGAGTTGAACTAGCTCTATAGCCTAGTACAAATAATTTTACACTAGAGTTGAACTAGCTCTATAAGCTAGTTCAAATAATTTTACACTAGAGTTAAACTAGCTCTATAGCCTGGTACAAATAATTTTACACTAGAGTTGAACCAGCTCTATAGCCTAGCACAAATAATTTTACACTAGAGTTGAACTAGCTCTATAAGCTAGTACGAATAATTTTACACTAGAGTTGAACTAGCTCTATAGCCTAGTACAAATAATTTTACACTAGAGTTGAACTAGCTCTATAAGCTAGTTCAAATAATTTTACACTAGAGTTGAACTAGCTCTATAAGCTAGTTCAAATATTTTACACTGGAGTTGAACTAGCTCTATAGCCTAGTACAAATAATTTTACACTAGGGTTGAACTAGCTCTATAAGCTAGTACAAATAATTTTACAGTAGAGTTGATCAAGCTCTATAGCCTAGTTCAAATAATTTTACATTAGAGTTCAACTTGCTCTATAAGCTACTTCAAATAATCTTACACTATAGTTGAACTAGCTCTATAGCCTAGTACAAATAATTTTGCACTAGAGTTGAACTAGCTCTATAGCCTAGTACAAATAATTTCACACTAGAGTTGAAGTAGCTCTATAGCCTAGTACAAATAATTTTACACTAGAGTTGAACTAGCTCTATAAGCTAGTTCAAATAATTTTACACTAGAATTGAACTAGCTCTATAGCCTAGTACAAATAATTTCACACTAGAGTTGAACTAGCTCTATAAGCTAGTTCAAATAATTTTACACTAGAGTTGAACTAGCTCCATAAGCTAGTTCAAATAATTTTACACTAGAGTTGAACTAGCTCTATAGCCTAGTACAAATAATTTCACACTAGAGTTGAACTAGCTCTATAAGCTAGTTCAAATAATTTTACACTAGAGTTGAACTTGCTCTATAGCCTAGTACAAATAATTTTACACTAGAGTTGAACTAGCTCTATAAGCTAGTTAAAATAATTTTACACTAGAGTTGAACTAGTTCTATATCCTAGTACAAATAATTTTACACTGGAGTTGAACTAGCTCTATAGCTTAGTACAAATAATTTGACACTAGAGTTGCACTAGCTCTATAGCCTAGTACAAATAATTTTACACAACAGTTGAACTAGCCCTATAAGCTAGTTCAAATAATTTTACAGTCGAGTTGAACTAGCTCTATAAGATAGTACAAATAATTTTACACTAGAGTTGAACTAGCTCTATAAGCTAGTTAAAATAATTTTACACTGGAGTTGAACTAGCTCTATAAGCTAGTTCAAATAATTTTACACTAGAGTTGAACTAGCTCTATAAGCTAGTTCAAATAATTTTACATTAGAGTTGAACTAGCTCTATAGCCTAGTACTTATAATTTTACACTAGAGTTGAACTAGTTATATAGCCTAGTACAAATAATTTTACGCTAGAGTTGAACTAGTTCTGTAAGCTAGTTCAAATAATTTCACACTTGAGTTGAACTAGCTCTATAGCCTAGTACAAATAATTTTACACTAGAGTTGAACTAGCTCTATAAGCTAGTACAAATATTTTTACACTAGAGTTGAACTAGCTCTATAAGCTAGTTCAAATAACTTTACACTCTAGTTGAACAAGCTCTATAGCCTGGTACAAATAATTTCACACTAGAGTTGAACTAACTCTATAAGCTAGTTCAAATAATTTTACACTAGAGTTGAACTAGCTCTATATCCTAGTACAAATAATTTTACACTAGAGTTGAACTAGCTCTATAAGCTAGTTCAAATAATTTTACACAAGAGTTGAACTAGCTCTATAAGCTAGTTAAAATAATTTTACACTAGAGTTGAACTAGCTCTATAAGCTAGTTCAAATAATTTCACACTTGAGTTGAACTAGCTCTATAAGCTAGTACAAATAATTTTACACTAGAGTTGAACTAGCTCTATAAGCTAGTTCAAATAATTTTACACTCTAGTTGAACAAGCTCTATAGCCTGGTACAAATAATTTCACACTAGAGTTGAACTAGCTCTATATCCTAGTACAAATAATTTTACACTAGAGTTGAACTAGCTCTATAAGCTAGTTCAAATAATTTTACACTAGAGTTAAACTAGCTCTATAGCCTGGTACCAATAATTTTACACTAGAGTTGAACCAGCTCTATAGCCTAGCACAAATAATTTTACACTAGAGTTGAACTAGCTCTATAAGCTAGTACGAATAATTTTACACGAGAGTTGAACTAGCTCTATAGCCTAGTACAAATAATTTTACACTAGAGTTGAACTAGCTCTATAAGCTAGTTCAAATAATTTTACACTAGAGTTGAACTAGCTCTATAAGCTAGTTCAAATATTTTACACTGGAGTTGAACTAGCTCTATAGCCTAGTACAAATAATTTTACACTAGGGTTGAACTAGCTCTATAAGCTAGTACAAATAATTTTACAGTAGAGTTGATCAAGCTCTATAGCCTAGTTCAAATAATTTTACATTAGAGTTCAACTTGCTCTATAAGCTACTTCAAATAATCTTACACTATAGTTGAACTAGCTCTATAGCCTAGTACAAATAATTTTGCACTAGAGTTGAACTAGCTCTATAGCCTAGTACAAATAATTTCACACTAGAGTTGAAGTAGCTCTATAGCCTAGTACAAATAATTTTACACTAGAGTTGAACTAGCTCTATAAGCTAGTTCAAATAATTTTACACTAGAGTTGAACTAGCTCTATAGCCTAGTACAAATAATTT
The DNA here is from genome assembly GCA_034509565.1 of Triticum monococcum. Taxonomy (NCBI): domain Eukaryota; kingdom Viridiplantae; phylum Streptophyta; class Magnoliopsida; order Poales; family Poaceae; genus Triticum; species Triticum monococcum. Next base: position 74,405,213 of record CM067847.1, on the reverse strand, counting down.
CACACTAGAGTTGAACTAGCTCTATAAGCTAGTTCAAATAATTTTACACTAGAGTTGAACTAGCTCCATAAGATATTTCAAATAATTTTACACTAGAGTTGAACTAGCTCTATAGCCTAGTACAAATAATTTCACACTAGAGTTGAACTAGCTCTATAAGCTAGTTCAAATAATTTTACACTAGAGTTGAACTTGCTCTATAGCCTAGTACAAATAATTTTACACTAGAGTTGAACTAGCTCTATAAGCTAGTTAAAATAATTTTACACTAGAGTTGAACTAGTTCTATAGCCTAGTACAAATAATTTTACACTGGAGTTGAACTAGCTCTATAGCTTAGTACAAATAATTTGACACTAGAGTTGCACTAGCTCTATAGCCTAGTACAAATAATTTTACACAACAGTTGAACTAGCCCTATAAGCTAGTTCAAATAATTTTACAGTCGAGTTGAACTAGCTCTATAAGATAGTACAAATAATTTTACACTAGAGTTGAACTAGCTCTATAAGATAGTACAAATAATTTTACATTGGAGTTGAACTAGCTCTATAAGCTAGTTCAAATAATTTTACACTAGAGTTGAACTAGCTCTATAAGCTAGTTCAAATAATTTTACATTAGAGTTGAACTAGCTCTATAGCCTAGTACTTATAATTTTACACTAGAGTTGAACTAGTTATATAGCCTAGTGCAAATAATTTTACGCTAGAGTTGAACTAGTTCTGTAAGCTAGTTCAAATAATTTCACACTTGAGTTGAACTAGCTCTATAGCCTAGTACAAATAATTTTACACTAGAGTTGAACTAGCTATATAAGCTAGTACAAATATTTTTACACTAGAGTTGAACTAGCTCTATAAGCTAGTTCAAATAACTTTACACTCTAGTTGAACAAGCTCTATAGCCTGGTACAAATAATTTCACACTAGAGTTGAACTAACTCTATAAGCTAGTTCAAATAATTTTACACTAAAGTTGAACTAGCTCTATATCCTAGTACAAATAATTTTACACTAGAGTTGAACTAGCTCTATAAGCTAGTTCAAATAATTTTACACAAGAGTTGAACTAGCTCTATAAGATAGTTCAAATAATTTTACACTAGAGTTGAACTAGCTCTATAAGCTAGTTCAAATAATTTCACACTTGAGTTGAACTAGCTCTATAAGCTAGTACAAATAATTTTACACTAGAGTTGAACTAGCTCTATAAGCTAGTTCAAATAATTTTACACTCTAGTTGAACAAGCTCTATAGCCTGGTACAAATAATTTCACACTAGAGTTGAACTAGCTCTATATCCTAGTACAAATAATTTTACACTAGAGTTGAACTAGCTCTATAAGCTAGTAAAAATAATTTTACACTAGAGTTGAACTAGCTCTATATCCTAGTACAAATAATTTTACACTAGAGTTGAACTAGCTCTATAGCCTAGTACAAATAATTTTACAGTAGAGTTGTACTAGCTCTATAAGCTAGTACAAATAATTTTACACTAGAGTTGAACTAGCTCTATAGCCTAGTTCAAATAATTTTACACTAGAGTTGAACTTGCTCTATAAGCTACTTCAAATAATTTTACACTAGAGTTGAACTAGCTGTATAGCCTAGTACAAATAATTTTACACTAGAGTTGATCTAGCTCTATATCCTAGTACAAATAATTTCACACTATAGTTGAACTAGCTCTATAAGCTAGTTCAAATAATTTTACACTAGAGTTGAACTAGCTCTATAGCCTAGTACAAATAATTTTACACTAGAGTTGAACTTGCTCTATAAGCTAGTTCAAATAATTTTACACTAGAGTTGAACTAGCTCTATAAGCTAGTTCAAATAATTTTACATTAGAGTTGAACTAGCTCTATAGCCTAGTACAAATAATTTCACACTAGAGTTGAACTAGCTCTATAAGCTTGTTCATGTAATTTTACACTAGAGTTGAACTAGCTCTATAGCCTAGTACAAATAATTTTACACTAGAGTTGAACTAGATCTATAAGCTAGTTCAAATAATTTTACACTAGAGTTGAACTAGCTCTATAGCCTAGTACAAATAATTTTACACTAGAGTTGAACTAGCTCTATAAGCTAGTTCAAATAATTTTACACTAGAGTTGAACTAGCTCTATAGCCTAGTACAAATAATTTTACACTAGAGTTGAACTAGCTCTATAGCCTAGTACAAATAATTTGACACTAGAGTTCCACTAGCTCTATATCCTAGTACAAATAATTTTACACTGGAGTTGAACTAGCTCTATAAGCTAGTTCAAATAATTTTACACTAGAGTTGAACTAGCTCTATAAGCTAGTACAAATAATTTTACACTAGAGTTGAACTAGCTCTATAAGCTAGTTAAAATAATTTTACACTATAGTTGAACTAGCTCTATAGCCTAGTTCAAATAATTTTACACTACAGTTGAACTAGCTCTATAAGCTAGTTCAAATAATTTTACATTAGAGTTGAACTAGCTCTATGGCCTAGTACAAATAATTTTACACTAGAGTTGAACTAGCTCTATAGCCTAGTACAAATAATTTTACACTAGAGTTGCAATAGCTCTATAGCCTAGTACAAATAGTTTTACACTAGAGTTGTACTAACTCTATAAGCTAGTTCAAATAATTTCACACTAGAGTTGAACTAGCTCTATAAGCTAGTTCAAATAATTTTACACTAGAGTTGAACTAGCTCTATAGCCTAGTACAAATAATTTTACACTAGAGTTGAACTAGCTCTATAAGCTAGTTCAAATAATTTTACACTAGAGTTAAACTAGCTCTATAGCCTGGTACAAATAATTTTACACTAGAGTTGAACCAGCTCTATAGCATTGCACAAATAATTTTACACTAGGGTTGAACTAGCTCTATAAGCTAGTACGAATAATTTTACACTAGAGTTGAACTAGCTCTATAGCCTAGTACAAATAATTTTACACTAGAGTTGAACTAGCTCTATAAGCTAGTTCAAATAATTTTACACTAGAGTTGAACTAGCTCTATAAGCTAGTTCAAATATTTTACACTGGAGTTGAACTAGCTCTATAGCCTCGTACAAATAATTTTACACTAGGGTTGAACTAGCTCTATAAGCTAGTACAAATAATTTTACAGTAGAGTTGATCAAGCTCTATAGCCTAGTTCAAATAATTTTACATTAGAGTTCAACTTGCTCTATAAGCTACTTCAAATAATCTTACACTATAGTTGAACTAGCTCTATAGCCTAGTACAAATAATTTTACACTAGAGTTGAACTAGCTCTATAGCCTAGTACAAATAATTTTACACTAGAGTTGAACTAGCTCTATAAGCTAGTTCAAATAATTTTACACTAGAGTTGAACTAGCTCTATAAGCTAGTTCAAATATTTTACACTGGAGTTGAACTAGCTCTATAGCCTAGTACAAATAATTTTACACTAGGGTTGAACTAGCTCTATAAGCTAGTACAAATAATTTTATAGTAGAGTTGATCAAGCTCTATAGCCTAGTTCAAATAATTTTACATTAGAGTTCAACTTGCTCTATAAGCTACTTCAAATAATCTTACACTATACTTGAACTGGCTCTATAGCCTAGTACAAATAATTTTGCACTAGAGTTGAACTAGCTCTATAGCCTAGTACAAATAATTTCACACTAGAGTTGAAGTAGCTCTATAGCCTAGTACAAATAATTTTACACTAGAGTTGAACTAGCTCTATAAGCTAGTTCAAATAATTTTACACTAGAGTTGAACTAGCTCTATAGCCTAGTACAAATAATTTCACACTAGAGTTGAACTAGCTCTATAAGCTAGTTCAAATAATTTTACACTAGAGTTGAACTAGCTCCATAAGCTAGTTCAAATAATTTTACACTAGAGTTGAACTAGCTCTATAGCCTAGTACAAATAATTTCACACTAGAGTTGAACTAGCTCTATAAGGTAGTTCAAATAATTTTACACTAGAGTTGAACTTGCTCTATAGCCTAGTAGAAATAATTTTACACTAGAGTTGAACTAGCTCTATAAGCTAGTTAAAATAATTTTACACTAGAGTTGAACTAGTTCTATAGCCTAGTACAAATAATTTTACACTGGAGTTGAACTAGCTCTATAGCCTAGTACAAATAATTTGACAATAGAGTTGCACTAGCTCTATAGCCTAGTACAAATAATTTTACACAACAGTTGAATTAGCCCTATAAGCTAGTTCAAATAATTTTACAGTCGAGTTGAACTAGCTCTATAAGATAGTACAAATAATTTTACACTAGCGTTGAACTAGCTCTATAAGCTAGTACAAATAATTTTATACTAGAGTTGAACTAGCTCTATAAGCTAGTTAAAATAATTTTACACTATAGTTGAACTAGCTCTATAGCCTAGTTCAAATAATTTTACACTACAGTTGAACTAGCTCTATAAGCTAGTTCAAATAATTTTACATTAGAGTTGAACTAGCTCTATGGCCTAGTACAAATAATTTTACACTAGAGTTGAACTAGCTCTATAGCCTAGTACAAATAATTTTACACTAGAGTTGCAATAGCTCTATAGCCTAGTACAAATAGTTTTACACTAGAGTTGTACTAACTCTATAAGCTAGTTCAAATAATTTCACACTAGAGTTGAACTAGCTCTATAAGCTAGTTCAAATAATTTTACACTAGAGTTGAACTAGCTCTATAGCCTAGTACAAATAATTTTACACTAGAGTTGAACTAGCTCTATAAGCTAGTTCAAATAATTTTACACTAGAGTTAAACTAGCTCTATAGCCTGGTACAAATAATTTTACACTAGAGTTGAACCAGCTTTATAGCATAGCACAAATAATTTTACACTAGAGTTGAACTAGCTCTATAAGCTAGTACGAATAATTTTACACTAGAGTTGAACTAGCTCTATAGCCTAGTACAAATAATTTTACACTAGAGTTGAACTAGCTCTATAAGCTAGTTCAAATAATTTTACACTAGAGTTGAACTAGCTCTATAAGCTAGTTCAAATATTTTACACTGGAGTTGAACTAGCTCTATAGCCTAGTACAAATAATTTTACACTAGGGTTGAACTAGCTCTATAAGCTAGTACAAATAATTTTACAGTAGAGTTGATCAAGCTCTATAGCCTAGTTCAAATAATTTTACATTAGAGTTCAACTTGCTCTATAAGCTACTTCAAATAATCTTACACTATAGTTGAACTAGCTCTATAGCCTAGTACAAATAATTTTACACTAGAGTTGAACTAGCTCTATAGCCTAGTACAAATAATTTTACACTAGAGTTGAACTAGCTCTATAAGCTAGTTCAAATAATTTTACACTAGAGTTGAACTAGCTCTATAAGCTAGTTCAAATATTTTACACTGGAGTTGAACTAGCTCTATAGCCTAGTACAAATAATTTTACACTAGGGTTGAACTAGCTCTATAAGCTAGTACAAATAATTTTATAGTAGAGTTGATCAAGCTCTATAGCCTAGTTCAAATAATTTTACATTAGAGTTCAACTTGCTCTATAAGCTACTTCAAATAATCTTACACTATACTTGATCTAGCTCTATAGCCTAGTACAAATAATTTTGCACTAGAGTTGAACTAGCTCTATAGCCTAGTACAAATAATTTCACACTAGAGTTGAAGTAGCTCTATAGCCTAGTACAAATAATTTTACACTAGAGTTGAACTAGCTCTATAAGCTAGTTCAAATAATTTTACACTAGAGTTGAACTAGCTCTATAGCCTAGTACAAATAATTTCACACTAGAGTTGAACTAGCTCTATAAGCTAGTTCAAATAATTTTACACTAGAGTTGAACTAGCTCCATAAGCTAGTTCAAATAATTTTACACTAGAGTTGAACTAGCTCTATAGCCTAGTACAAATAATTTCACACTAGAGTTGAACTAGCTCTATAAGGTAGTTCAAATAATTTTACACTAGAGTTGAACTTGCTCTATAGCCTAGTAGAAATAATTTTACACTAGGGTTGAACTAGCTCTATAAGCTAGTTAAAATAATTTTACACTAGAGTTGAACTAGTTCTATAGCCTAGTACCAATAATTTTACACTGGAGTTGAACTAGCTCTATAGCCTAGTACAAATAATTTGACACTAGAGTTGCACTAGCTCTATAGCCTAGTACAAATAATTTTACACAACAGTTGAATTAGCCCTATAAGCTAGTACAAATAATTTTACAGTCGAGTTGAACTAGCTCTATAAGATAGTACAAATAATTTTACACTAGAGTTGAACTAGCTCTATAAGCTAGTTAAAATAATTTTACACTGGAGTTGAACTAGCTCTATAAGCTAGTTCAAATAATTTTACACTAGAGTTGAACTAGCTCTATAAGCTAGTTCAAATAATTTTACATTAGAGTTGAACTAGCTCTATAGCCTAGTACTTATAATTTTACACTAGAGTTGAAGTAGTTATATAGCCTAGTACAAATAATTTTACGCTAGAGTTGAACTAGTTCTGTAAGCTAGTTCAAATAATTGCACACTTGAGTTGAACTAGCTCTATAGCCTAGTACAAATAATTTTACACTAGAGTTGAACTAGCTCTATAAGCTAGTACAAATATTTTTACACTAGAGTTGAACTAGCTCTATAAGCTAGTTCAAATAATTTTACACTCTAGTTGAACAAGCTCTGTAGCCTGGTACAAATAATTTCACACTAGAGTTGAACTAACTCTATAAGCTAGTTCAAATAATTTTACACTAGAGATGAACTAGCTCTATATCCTAGTACAAATAATTTTACACTAGAGTTGAACTAGCTCTATAAGCTAGTTCAAATAATTTTACACAAGAGTTGAACTAGCTCTATAAGATAGTTCAAATAATTTTACACTAGAGTTGAACTAGCTCTATAAGCTAGTTCAAATAATTTCACACTTGAGTTGAACTAGCTCTATAAGCTAGTACAAATAATTTTACACTAGAGTTGAACTAGCTCTATAAGCTAGTTCAAATAATTTTACACTCTAGTTGAACAAGCTCTATAGCCTGGTACAAATAATTTCACACTAGAGTTGAACTAGCTCTATATCCTAGTACAAATAATTTTACACTAGAGTTGAACTAGCTCTATAAGCTAGTAAAAATAATTTTACATTAGAGTTGAACTAGCTCCATATCCTAGTACAAATAATTTTACACTAGAGTTGAACTAGCTCTATAGCCTAGTACAAATAATTTTACAGTAGAGTTGAACTAGCTCTATAAGCTAGTACAAATAATTTTACACTAGAGTTGAACTAGCTCTATAGCCTAGTTCAAATAATTTTACACTAGGGTTGAACTTGCTCTATAAGCTACTTCAAATAATTTTACACTAGAGTTGAACTTGCTGTATAGCCTAGTACAAAAAATTTTACACTATATTTGAACTAGCTCTATAAGCTAGTTCAAATAATTTGACACTCTAGTTGAACAAGCTCTATAGCCTGGTACAAATAATTTCACACTAGAGTTGAAGTAGCTCTATATCCTAGTACAAATAATTTTACACTAGAGTTGAACTAGCTCTATAAGCTAGTAAAAATAATTTTACATTAGAGTTGAACTAGCTCCATATCCTAGTACAAATAATTTTACACTAGAGTTGAACTAGCTCTATAGCCTAGTACAAATAATTTTACAGTAGAGTTGAACTAGCTCTATAAGCTAGTACAAATAATTTTACACTAGAGTTGAACTAGCTCTATAGCCTAGTTCAAATAATTTTACACTAGGGTTGAACTTGCTCTATAAGCTACTTCAAATAATTTTACACTAGAGTTGAACTAGCTCTATAGCCTAGTACAAATAATTTCACACTAGAGTTGAACTAGCTCTATAAGGTATTTCAAATAATTTTACACTAGAGTTGAACTTGCTCTATAGCCTAGTAGAAATAATTTTACACTAGAGTTGAACTAGCTCTATAAGCTAGTTAAAATAATTTTACACTAGAGTTGAACTAGTTCTATAGCCTAGTACAAATAATTTTACACTGGAGTTGAACTAGCTCTATAGCCTAGTACAAATAATTTGACACTAGAGTTGCACTAGCTCTATAGCCTAGTACAAATAATTTTACACAACAGTTGAATTAGCCCTATAAGCTAGTACAAATAATTTTACAGTCGAGTTGAACTAGCTCTATAAGATAGTACAAATAATTTTACACTAGAGTTGAACTAGCTCTATAAGCTATTTAAAATAATTTTACACTGGAGTTGAACTAGCTCTATAAGCTAGTTCAAATAATTTTACACTAGAGTTGAACTAGCTCTATAAGCTAGTTCAAATAATTTTACATTAGAGTTGAACTAGCTCTATAGCCTAGTACTTATAATTTTACACTAGAGTTGAACTAGTTATATAGCCTAGTACAAATAATTTTACGCTAGAGTTGAACTAGTTCTGTAAGCTAGTTCAAATAATTGCACACTTGAGTTCAACTAGCTCTATAGCCTAGTACAAATAATTTTACACTAGAGTTGAACTAGCTCTATAAGCTAGTACAAATATTTTTACACTAGAGTTGAACTAGCTCTATAAGCTAGTTCAAATAATTTTACACTCTAGTTGAACAAGCTCTGTAGCCTGGTACAAATAATTTCACACTAGAGTTGAACTAACTCTATAAGCTAGTTCAAATAATTTTACACTAGAGATGAACTAGCTCTATATCCTAGTACAAATAATTTTACACTAGAGTTGAACTAGCTCTATAAGCTAGTTCAAATAATTTTACACAAGAGTTGAACTAGCTCTATAAGATAGTTCAAATAATTTTACACTAGAGTTGAACTAGGTCTATAAGCTAGTTCAAATAATTTCACACTTGAGTTGAACTAGCTCTATAAGCTAGTACAAATAATTTTACACTAGAGTTGAACTAGCTCTATAAGCTAGTTCAAATAATTTTACACTCTAGTTGAACAAGCTCTATAGCCTGGTACAAATAATTTCACACTAGAGTTGAACTAGCTCTATATCCTAGTACAAATAATTTTACACTAGAGTTGAACTAGCTCTATAAGCTAGTAAAAATAATTTTACATTAGAGTTGAACTAGCTCCATATCCTAGTACAAATAATTTTACACTAGAGTTGAACTAGCTCTATAGCCTAGTACAAATAATTTTACAGTAGAGTTGAACTAGCTCTATAAGCTAGTACAAATAATTTTACACTAGAGTTGAACTAGCTCTATAGCCTAGTTCAAATAATTTTACACTAGGGTTGAACTTGCTCTATAAGCTACTTCAAATAATTTTACACTAGAGTTGAACTAGCTGTATAGCCTAGTACAAATAATTTTACACTATATTTGAACTAGCTCTATAAGCTAGTTCAAATAATTTTACACTAGAGTTGAACTAGCTCTATAGCCTAGTACAAATAATTTTACACTAGAGTTGAACTACCTCTATAAGCTAGTTCAAATAATTTTACACTAGAGTTGAACTAGCTCTATAAGCTAGTTCAAATAATTTTACATTAGAGTTGAACTAGCTCTATAGCCTAGTACAAATAATTTCACACTAGAGTTGAACTAGCTCTATAAGCTTGTTCAAGTAATTTTACACTAGAGTTGAACTAGCTCTATAGCCTAGTACAAATAATTTGACACTAGAGTTGCACTAGCTCTATAGCCTAGTACAAATAATTTTACACAACAGTTGAATTAGCCCTATAAGCTAGTTCAAATAATTTTACAGTCGAGTTGAACTAGCTCTATAAGATAGTTAAAATAATTTTACACTAGAGTTGAACTAGCTCTATAGCCTAGTACAAATAATTTTACAGTAGAGTTGAACTAGCTCTATAAGCTAGTACAAATAATTTTACACTAGAGTTGAACTAGCTCTATAGCCTAGTTCAAATAATTTTACACTAGGGTTGAACTTGCTCTATAAGCTACTTCAAATAATTTTACACTAGAGTTGAACTAGCTCTATAGCCTAGTACAAATAATTTCACACTAGAGTTGAACTAGCTCTATAAGGTATTTCAAATAATTTTACACTAGAGTTGAACTTGCTCTATAGCCTAGTAGAAATAATTTTACACTAGAGTTGAACTAGCTCTATAAGCTAGTTAAAATAATTTTACACTAGAGTTGAACTAGTTCTATAGCCTAGTACAAATAATTTTACACTGGAGTTGAACTAGCTCTATAGCCTAGTACAAATAATTTGACACTAGAGTTGCACTAGCTCTATAGCCTAGTACAAATAATTTTACACAACAGTTGAATTAGCCCTATAAGCTAGTACAAATAATTTTACAGTCGAGTTGAACTAGCTCTATAAGATAGTACAAATAATTTTACACTAGAGTTGAACTAGCTCTATAAGCTATTTAAAATAATTTTACACTGGAGTTGAACTAGCTCTATAAGCTAGTTCAAATAATTTTACACTAGAGTTGAACTAGCTCTATAAGCTAGTTCAAATAATTTTACATTAGAGTTGAACTAGCTCTATAGCCTAGTACTTATAATTTTACACTAGAGTTGAACTAGTTATATAGCCTAGTACAAATAATTTTACGCTAGAGTTGAACTAGTTCTGTAAGCTAGTTCAAATAATTGCACACTTGAGTTCAACTAGCTCTATAGCCTAGTACAAATAATTTTACACTAGAGTTGAACTAGCTCTATAAGCTAGTACAAATATTTTTACACTAGAGTTGAACTAGCTCTATAAGCTAGTTCAAATAATTTTACACTCTAGTTGAACAAGCTCTGTAGCCTGGTACAAATAATTTCACACTAGAGTTGAACTAACTCTATAAGCTAGTTCAAATAATTTTACACTAGAGATGAACTAGCTCTATATCCTAGTACAAATAATTTTACACTAGAGTTGAACTAGCTCTATAAGCTAGTTCAAATAATTTTACACAAGAGTTGAACTAGCTCTATAAGATAGTTCAAATAATTTTACACTAGAGTTGAACTAGGTCTATAAGCTAGTTCAAATAATTTCACACTTGAGTTGAACTAGCTCTATAAGCTAGTACAAATAATTTTACACTAGAGTTGAACTAGCTCTATAAGCTAGTTCAAATAATTTTACACTCTAGTTGAACAAGCTCTATAGCCTGGTACAAATAATTTCACACTAGAGTTGAACTAGCTCTATATCCTAGTACAAATAATTTTACACTAGAGTTGAACTAGCTCTATAAGCTAGTAAAAATAATTTTACATTAGAGTTGAACTAGCTCCATATCCTAGTACAAATAATTTTACACTAGAGTTGAACTAGCTCTATAGCCTAGTACAAATAATTTTACAGTAGAGTTGAACTAGCTCTATAAGCTAGTACAAATAATTTTACACTAGAGTTGAACTAGCTCTATAGCCTAGTTCAAATAATTTTACACTAGGGTTGAACTTGCTCTATAAGCTACTTCAAATAATTTTACACTAGAGTTGAACTAGCTGTATAGCCTAGTACAAATAATTTTACACTATATTTGAACTAGCTCTATAAGCTAGTTCAAATAATTTTACACTAGAGTTGAACTAGCTCTATAGCCTAGTACAAATAATTTTACACTAGAGTTGAACTACCTCTATAAGCTAGTTCAAATAATTTTACACTAGAGTTGAACTAGCTCTATAAGCTAGTTCAAATAATTTTACATTAGAGTTGAACTAGCTCTATAGCCTAGTACAAATAATTTCACACTAGAGTTGAACTAGCTCTATAAGCTTGTTCAAGTAATTTTACACTAGAGTTGAACTAGCTCTATAGCCTAGTACAAATAATTTGACACTAGAGTTGCACTAGCTCTATAGCCTAGTACAAATAATTTTACACAACAGTTGAATTAGCCCTATAAGCTAGTTCAAATAATTTTACAGTCGAGTTGAACTAGCTCTATAAGATAGTTAAAATAATTTTACACTAGAGTTGAACTAGCTCTATAGCCTAGTACAAATAATTTTACAGTAGAGTTGAACTAGCTCTATAAGCTAGTACAAATAATTTTACACTAGAGTTGAACTAGCTCTATAGCCTAGTTCAAATAATTTTACACTAGGGTTGAACTTGCTCTATAAGCTACTTCAAATAATTTTACACTAGAGTTGAACTAGCTCTATAGCCTAGTACAAATAATTTCACACTAGAGTTGAACTAGCTCTATAAGGTAGTTCAAATAATTTTACACTAGAGTTGAACTTGCTCTATAGCCTAGTAGAAATAATTTTACACTAGAGTTGAACTAGCTCTATAAGCTAGTTAAAATAATTTTACACTAGAGTTGAACTAGTTCTATAGCCTAGTACAAATAATTTTACACTGGAGTTGAACTAGCTCTATAGCCTAGTACAAATAATTTGACACTAGAGTTGCACTAGCTCTATAGCCTAGTACAAATAATTTTACACAACAGTTGAATTAGCCCTATAAGCTAGTACAAATAATTTTACAGTCGAGTTGAACTAGCTCTATAAGATAGTACAAATAATTTTACACTAGAGTTGAACTAGCTCTATAAGCTATTTAAAATAATTTTACACTGGAGTTGAACTAGCTCTATAAGCTAGTTCAAATAATTTTACACTAGAGTTGAACTAGCTCTATAAGCTAGTTCAAATAATTTTACATTAGAGTTGAACTAGCTCTATAGCCTAGTACTTATAATTTTACACTAGAGTTGAACTAGTTATATAGCCTAGTACAAATAATTTTACGCTAGAGTTGAACTAGTTCTGTAAGCTAGTTCAAATAATTGCACACTTGAGTTGAACTAGCTCTATAGCCTAGTACAAATAATTTTACACTAGAGTTGAACTAGCTCTATAAGCTAGTACAAATATTTTTACACTAGAGTTGAACTAGCTCTATAAGCTAGTTCAAATAATTTTACACTCTAGTTGAACAAGCTCTGTAGCCTGGTACAAATAATTTAACACTAGAGTTGAACTAACTCTATAAGCTAGTTCAAATAATTTTACACTAGAGATGAACTAGCTCTATATCCTAGTACAAATAATTTTACACTAGAGTTGAACTAGCTCTATAAGCTAGTTCAAATAATTTTACACAAGAGTTGAACTAGCTCTATAAGATAGTTCAAATAATTTTACACTAGAGTTGAACTAGCTCTATAAGCTAGTTCAAATAATTTTACACTCTAGTTGAACAAGCTCTATAGCCTGGTACAAATAATTTCACACTAGAGTTGAACTAGCTCTATATCCTAGTACAAATAATTTTACACTAGAGTTGAACTAGCTCTATAAGCTAGTAAAAATAATTTTACATTAGAGTTGAACTAGCTCCATATCCTAGTACAAATAATTTTACACTAGAGTTGAACTAGCTCTATAGCCTAGTACAAATAATTTTACAGTAGAGTTGAACTAGCTCTATAAGCTAGTACAAATAATTTTACACTAGAGTTGAACTAGCTCTATAGCCTAGTTCAAATAATTTTACACTAGGGTTGAACTTGCTCTATAAGCTACTTCAAATAATTTTACACTAGAGTTGAACTAGCTCTATAAGCTAGTACAAATAATTTTACACTAGAGTTGAACTAGCTCTATAAGCTAGTTCAAATAATTTTACACTAGAGTTGAACTAGCTCTATAGCCTAGTACAAATAATTTTACACTAGAGTTGAACTAGCTCTATAAGCTAGTTCAAATAATTTTACACTAGAGTTGAACTAGCTCTATAAGCTAGTTCAAATAATTTTACATTAGAGTTGAACTAGCTCTATAGCCTAGTACAAATAATTTCACACTAGAGTTGAACTAGCTCTATAAGCTTGTTCAAGTAATTTTACACTAGAGTTGAACTAGCTCTATAGCCTAGTACAAATAATTTGACACTAGAGTTGCACTAGCTCTATAGCCTAGTACAAATAATTTTACACAACAGTTGAATTAGCCCTATAAGCTAGTTTAAATAATTTTACAGTCGAGTTGAACTAGCTCTATAAGATAGTACAAATAATTTTACACTAGAGTTGAACTAGCTCTATAAGCTAGTTAAAATAATTTTACACTGGAGTTGAACTAGCTCTATAAGCTAGTTCAAATAATTTTACACTAGAGTTGAACTAGCTCTATAAGCTAGTTCAAATAATTTTACATTAGAGTTGAACTAGCTCTATAGCCTAGTACTTATAATTTTACACTAGAGTTGAACTAGTTATATAGCCTAGTACAAATAATTTTACGCTAGAGTTGAACTAGTTCTATATGCTAGTTCAAATAATTTCACACTTGAGTTGAACTAGCTCTATAGCCTAGTACAAATAATTTTACACTAGAGTTGAACTAGCTCTATAAGCTAGTTCAAATAATTTTACACTCTAGTTGAACAAGCTCTATAGCCTGGTACAAATAATTTCACACTAGAGTTGAACTAGCTCTATATCCTAGTACAAATAATTTTACACTAGAGTTGAACTAGCTCTATAAGCTAGTAAAAATAATTTTACATTAGAGTTGAACTAGCTCCATATCCTAGTACAAATAATTTTACACTAGAGTTGAACTAGCTCTATAGCCTAGTACAAATAATTTTACAGTAGAGTTGAACTAGCTCTATAAGCTAGTACAAATAATTTTACACTAGAGTTGAACTAGCTCTATAGCCTAGTTCAAATAATTTTACACTAGGGTTGAACTTGCTCTATAAGCTACTTCAAATAATTTTACACTAGAGTTGAACTAGCTGTATAGCCTAGTACAAATAATTTTACACTATATTTGAACTAGCTCTATAAGCTAGTTCAAATAATTTTACATTAGAGTTGAACTAGCTCTATAGCCTAGTACAAATAATTTCACACTAGAGTTGAACTAGCTCTATAAGCTTGTTCAAGTAATTTTACACTAGAGTTGAACTAGCTCTATAGCCTAGTACAAATAATTTGACACTAGAGTTGCACTAGCTCTATAGCCTAGTACAAATAATTTTACACAACAGTTGAATTAGCCCTATAAGCTAGTTCAAATAATTTTACAGTCGAGTTGAACTAGCTCTATAAGATAGTACAAATAATTTTACACTAGAGTTGAACTAGCTCTATAAGCTAGTTAAAATAATTTTACACTGGAGTTGAACTAGCTCTATAAGCTAGTTCAAATAATTTTACACTAGAGTTGAACTAGCTCTATAAGCTAGTTCAAATAATTTTAAATTAGAGTTGAACTAGCTCTATAGCCTAGTACTTATAATTTTACACTAGAGTTGAACTAGTTATATAGCCTAGTACAAATAATTTTATGCTAGAGTTGAACTAGTTCTGTAAGCTAGTTCAAATAATTTCACACTTGAGTTGAACTAGCTCTATAGCCTAGTACAAATAATTTTACACTAGAGTTGAACTAGCTCTATAAGCTAGTTCAAATAATTTTACACTCTAGTTGAACAAGCTCTATAGCCTGGTACAAATAATTTCACACTAGAGTTGAACTAGCTCTATATCCTAGTACAAATAATTTTACACTAGAGTTGAACTAGCTCTATAAGCTAGTAAAAATAATTTTACATTAGAGTTGAACTAGCTCCATATCCTAGTACAAATAATTTTACACTAGAGTTGAACTAGCTCTATAGCCTAGTACAAATAATTTTACAGTAGAGTTGAACTAGCTCTATAAGCTAGTACAAATAATTTTACACTAGAGTTGAACTAGCTCTATAGCCTAGTTCAAATAATTTTACACTAGGGTTGAACTTGCTCTATAAGCTACTTCAAATAATTTTACACTAGAGTTGAACTAGCTGTATAGCCTAGTACAAATAATTTTACACTATATTTGAACTAGCTCTATAAGCTAGTTCAAATAATTTTACACTAGAGTTGAACTAGCTCTATAGCCTAGTACAAATAATTTTACACTAGAGTTGAACTAGCTCTATAAGCTAGTTCAAATAATTTTACACTAGAGTTGAACTAGCTCTATAAGCTAGTTCAAATAATTTTACATTAGAGTTGAACTAGCTCTATAGCCTAGTACAAATAATTTCACACTAGAGTTGAACTAGCTCTATAAGCTTGTTCAAGTAATTTTACACTAGAGTTGAACTAGCTCTATTGCCTAGTACAAATAATTTGACACTAGAGTTGCACTAGCTCTATAGCCTAGTACAAATAATTTTACACAACAGTTGAATTAGCCCTATAAGCTAGTTCAAATAATTTTACAGTCGAGTTGAACTAGCTCTATAAGATAGTACAAATAATTTTACACTAGAGTTGAACTAGCTCTATAAGCTAGTTAAAATAATTTTACACTGGAGTTGAACTAGCTCTATAAGCTAGTTCAAATAATTTTACACTAGAGTTGAACTAGCTCTATAAGCTAGTTCAAATAATTTTACATTAGAGTTGAACTAGCTCTATAGCCTAGTACTTATAATTTTACACTAGAGTTGAACTAGTTATATAGCCTAGTACAAATAATTTTACGCTAGAGTTGAACTAGTTCTGTATGCTAGTTCAAATAATTTCACACTTGAGTTGAACTAGCTCTATAGCCTAGTACAAATAATTTTACACTAGAGTTGAACTAGCTCTATAAGCTAGTTCAAATAATTTTACACTCTAGTTGAACAAGCTCTATAGCCTGGTACAAATAATTTCACACTAGAGTTGAACTAGCTCTATATCCTAGTACAAATAATTTTACACTAGAGTTGAACTAGCTCTATAAGCTAGTAAAAATAATTTTACATTAGAGTTGAACTAGCTCCATATCCTAGTACAAATAATTTTACACTAGAGTTGAACTAGCTCTATAGCCTAGTACAAATAATTTTACAGTAGAGTTGAACTAGCTCTATAAGCTAGTACAAATAATTTTACACTAGAGTTGAACTAGCTCTATAGCCTAGTTCAAATAATTTTACACTAGGGTTGAACTTGCTCTATAAGCTACTTCAAATAATTTTACACTAGAGTTGAACTAGCTGTATAGCCTAGTACAAATAATTTTACACTATATTTGAACTAGCTCTATAAGCTAGTTCAAATAATTTTACACTAGAGTTGAACTAGCTCTATAGCCTAGTACAAATAATTTTACACTAGAGTTGAACTAGCTCTATAAGCTAGTTCAAATAATTTTACACTAGAGTTGAACTAGCTCTATAAGCTAGTTCAAATAATTTTACATTAGAGTTGAACTAGCTCTATAGCCTAGTACAAATAATTTCACACTAGAGTTGAACTAGCTCTATAAGCTTGTTCAAGTAATTTTACACTAGAGTTGAACTAGCTCTATAGCCTAGTACAAATAATTTGACACTAGAGTTGCACTAGCTCTATAGCCTAGTACAAATAATTTTACACAACAGTTGAATTAGCCCTATAAGCTAGTTCAAATAATTTTACAGTCGAGTTGAACTAGCTCTATAAGATAGTACAAATAATTTTACACTAGAGTTCAACTAGCTCTATAAGCTAGTTAAAATAATTTTACACTGGAGTTGAACTAGCTCTATAAGCTAGTTCAAATAATTTTACACTAGAGTTGAACTAGCTCTATAAGCTAGTTCAAATAATTTTACATTAGAGTTGAACTAGCTCTATAGCCTAGTACTTATAATTTTACACTAGAGTTGAACTAGTTATATAGCCTAGTACAAATAATTTTACGCTAGAGTTGAACTAGTTCTGTAAGCTAGTTCAAATAATTTCACACTTGAGTTGAACTAGCTCTATAGCCTAGTACAAATAATTTTACACTAGAGTTGAACTAGCTCTATAAGCTAGTTCAAATAATTTTACACTCTAGTTGAACAAGCTCTATAGCATGGTACAAATAATTTCACACTAGGGTTGAACTAACTCTATAAGCTAGTTCAAATAATTTTACACTAGAGTTGAACTAGCTCTATAGCCTAGTACAAATAATTTGACACTAGAGTTGCACTAGCTCTATAGCCTAGTACAAATAATTTTACACAACAGTTGAATTAGCCCTATAAGCTAGTTCAAATAATTTTACAGTCGAGTTGAACTAGCTCTATAAGATAGTACAAATAATTTTACACTAGAGTTGAACTAGCTCTATAAGCTAGTTAAAATAATTTTACACTGGAGTTGAACTAGCTCTATAAGCTAGTTCAAATAATTTTGCACTAGAGTTGAACTAGCTCTATAAGCTAGTTCAAATCATTTTACCTTAGAGTTGAACTAGCTCTATAGCCTAGTACTTATAATTTCACACTAGAGTTGAACTAGTTATATAGCCTGGTACAAATAATTTCACACTAGAGTTGAACTAGCTCTATAAGCTAGTTCAAATAATTTTACACTAGAGTTCAACTAGCTCTATATCCTAGTACAAATAATTTTACAGTCGAGTTGAACTAGCTCTATAAGATAGTACAAATAATTTTACACTATAGTTGAACTAGCTCTATAAGCTATTTAAAATAATTTTACACTACAGTTGAACTAGCTCTATAAGCTAGTTCAAATAATTTTACACTAGAGTTGAACTAGCTCTATAAGCTAGTTCAAATAATTTTACATTAGAGTTGAACTAGCTCTATAGCCTAGTACTTATAATTTTACAGTAGAGTTGAACTAGTTATATAGCCTAGTACAAATAATTTTACACTAGAGTTGAACTAGCTCTATAGCCTAGTTCAAATAATTTTACACTAGGGTTGAACTAGCTCTATAGCCTAGTACAAATAATTTTACACTAGAGTTGAACTAGCTCTATAGCCTAGTACAAATATTTTTACACTAGAGTTGAACTAGCTCTATAAGGTAGTTCAAATAATTTTACACTAGAGTTGAACTTGCTCTATAGCCTAGTAGAAATAATTTTACACTAGAGTTGAACTAGCTCTATAAGCTAGTTCAAATAATTTTACACTAGAGATGAACTAGCTCTATATCCTAGTACAAATAATTTTACACTAGAGTTGAACTAGCTCTATAAGCTAGTTCAAATAATTTTACACAAGAGTTGAACTAGCTCTATAAGATAGTTCAAATAATTTTACACTAGAGTTGAACTAGCTCTATAAGCTAGTTCAAATAATTTCACACTTGAGTTGAACTAGCTCTATAAGCTAGTACAAATAATTTTACACTAGAGTTGAACTAGCTCTATAAGCTAGTTCAAATAATTTTACACTCTAGTTGAACAAGCTCTATAGCCTGGTACAAATAATTTCACACTAGAGTTGAACTAGCTCTATATCCTAGTACAAATAATTTTACACTAGAGTTGAACTAGCTCTATAAGCTAGTAAAAATAATTTTACATTAGAGTTGAACTAGCTCCATATCCTAGTACAAATAATTTTACACTAGAGTTGAACTAGCTCTATAGCCTAGTACAAATAATTTTACAGTAGAGTTGAACTAGCTCTATAAGCTAGTACAAATAATTTTACACTAGAGTTGAACTAGCTCTATAGCCTAGTTCAAATAATTTTACACTAGGGTTGAACTTGCTCTATAAGCTACTTCAAATAATTTTACACTAGAGTTGAACTAGCTGTATAGCCTAGTACAAATAATTTTACACTATATTTGAACTAGCTCTATAAGCTAGTTCAAATAATTTTACACTAGAGTTGAACTAGCTCTATAGCCTAGTACAAATAATTTTACACTAGAGTTGAACTAGCTCTATAAGCTAGTTCAAATAATTTTACACTAGAGTTGAACTAGCTCTATAAGCTAGTTCAAATAATTTTACATTAGAGTTGAACTAGCTCTATAGCCTAGTACAAATAATTTCACACTAGAGTTGAACTAGCTCTATAAGCTTGTTCAAGTAATTTTACACTAGAGTTGAACTAGCTCTATAGCCTAGTACAAATAATTTGACACTAGAGTTGCACTAGCTCTATAGCCTAGTACAAATAATTTTACACAACAGTTGAATTAGCCCTATAAGCTAGTTCAAATAATTTTACAGTCGAGTTGAACTAGCTCTATAAGATAGTACAAATAATTTTACACTAGAGTTCAACTAGCTCTATAAGCTAGTTAAAATAATTTTACACTGGAGTTGAACTAGCTCTATAAGCTAGTTCAAATAATTTTACACTAGAGTTGAACTAGCTCTATAAGCTAGTTCAAATAATTTTACATTAGAGTTGAACTAGCTCTATAGCCTAGTACTTATAATTTTACACTAGAGTTGAACTAGTTATATAGCCTAGTACAAATAATTTTACGCTAGAGTTGAACTAGTTCTGTACGCTAGTTCAAATAATTTCACACTTGAGTTGAACTAGCTCTATAGCCTAGTACAAATAATTTTACACTAGAGTTGAACTAGCTCTATAAGCTAGTTCAAATAATTTTACACTCTAGTTGAACAAGCTCTATAGCATGGTACAAATAATTTCTCACTAGGGTTGAACTAACTCTATAAGCTAGTTCAAATAATTTTACACTAGAGTTGAACTAGCTCTATATCCTAGTACAAATAATTTTACACTAGAGTTGAACTAGCTCTATAAGCTAGTTCAAATAATTTTACACTAGAGATGAACTAGCTCTATATCCTAGTACAAATAATTTTACACTAGAGTTGAACTAGCTCTATAAGCTAGTTCAAATAATTTTACACAAGAGTTGAACTAGCTCTATAAGATAGTTCAAATAATTTTACACTAGAGTTGAACTAGCTCTATAAGCTAGTTCAAATAATTTCACACTTGAGTTGAACTAGCTCTATAAGCTAGTACAAATAATTTTACACTAGAGTTGAACTAGCTCTATAAGCTAGTTCAAATAATTTTACACTCTAGTTGAACAAGCTCTATAGCCTGGTACAAATAATTTCACACTAGAGTTGAACTAGCTCTATATCCTAGTACAAATAATTTTACACTAGAGTTGAACTAGCTCTATAAGCTAGTAAAAATAATTTTACATTAGAGTTGAACTAGCTCCATATCCTAGTACAAATAATTTTACACTAGAGTTGAACTAGCTCTATAGCCTAGTACAAATAATTTTACAGTAGAGTTGAACTAGCTCTATAAGCTAGTACAAATAATTTTACACTAGAGTTGAACTAGCTCTATAGCCTAGTTCAAATAATTTTACACTAGGGTTGAACTTGCTCTATAAGCTACTTCAAATAATTTTACACTAGAGTTGAACTAGCTGTATAGCCTAGTACAAATAATTTTACACTAGGGTTGAACTAGCTCTATAGCCTAGTACAAATAATTTCACACTATATTTGAACTAGCTCTATAAGCTAGTTCAAATAATTTTACACTAGAGTTGAACTAGCTCTATAGCCTAGTACAAATAATTTTACACTAGAGTTGAACTAGCTCTATAAGCTAGTTCAAATAATTTTACACTAGAGTTGAACTAGCTCTATAAGCTAGTTCAAATAATTTTACATTAGAGTTGAACTAGCTCTATAGCCTAGTACAAATAATTTCACACTAGAGTTGAACTAGCTCTATAAGCTTGTTCAAGTAATTTTACACTAGAGTTGAACTAGCTCTATAGCCTAGTACAAATAATTTGACACTAGAGTTGCACTAGCTCTATAGCCTAGTACAAATAATTTTACACAACAGTAGAATTAGCCCTATAAGCTAGTTCAAATAATTTTACAGTCGAGTTGAACTAACTCTATAAGATAGTACAAATAATTTTACACTAGAGTTGAACTAGCTCTATAAGCTAGTTAAAATAATTTTACACTGGAGTTGAACTAGCTCTATAAGCTAGTTCAAATAATTTTGCACTAGAGTTGAACTAGCTCTATAAGCTAGTTCAAATAATTTTACATTAGAGTTGAACTAGCTCTATAGCCTAGTACTTATAATTTTACACTAGAGTTGAACTAGTTATATAGCCTAGTACAAATAATTTTACGCTAGAGTTGAACTAGTTCTGTAAGCTAGTTCAAATAATTTCACACTTGAGTTGAACTAGCTCTATAGCCTAGTACAAATAATTTTACACTAGAGTTGAACTAGCTCTATAAGCTAGTTCAAATAATTTTACACTCTAGTTGAACAAGCTCTATAGCATGGTACAAATAATTTCACACTAGGGTTGAACTAACTCTATAAGCTAGTTCAAATAATTTTACACTAGAGTTGAACTAGCTCTATATCCTAGTACAAATAATTTTACACTAGAGTTGAACTAGCTCTATAAGCTAGTTCAAATAATTTTACACAAGAGTTGAACTAGCTCTATAAGATAGTTCAAATAATTTTACACTAGAGTTGAACTAGCTCTATAAGCTAGTTCAAATAATTTCACACTTGAGTTGAACTAGCTCTATAAGCTAGTACAAATAATTTTACACTAGAGTTGAACTACCTCTATAAGCTAGTTCAAATAATTTTACACTCTAGTTGAACAAGCTCTATAGCCTGGTACAAATAATTTCACACTAGAGTTGAACTAGCTCTATATCCTAGTACAAATAATTTTACACTAGAGTTGAACTAGCTCTATAAGCTAGTAAAAATAATTTTACATTAGAGTTGAACTAGCTCCATATCCTAGTACAAATAATTTTACACTAGAGTTGAACTAGCTCTATAGCCTAGTACAAATAATTTTACAGTAGAGTTGAACTAGCTCTATAAGCTAGTACAAATAATTTTACACTAGAGTTGAACTAGCTCTATAGCCTAGTTCAAATAATTTTACACTAGGGTTGAACTTGCTCTATAAGCTACTTCAAATAATTTTACACTAGAGTTGAACTAGCTGTATAGCCTAGTACAAATAATTTTACACTAGAGTTGAACTAGCTCTATAGCCTAGTACAAATAATTTCACACTATATTTGAACTAGCTCTATAAGCTAGTTCAAATAATTTTACACTAGAGTTGAACTAGCTCTATAGCCTAGTACAAATAATTTTACACTAGAGTTGAACTAGCTCCATAAGCTAGTTCAAATAATTTTACACTAGAGTTGAACTAGCTCTATAAGCTAGTTCAAATAATTTTACATTAGAGTTGAACTAGCTCTATAGCCTAGTACAAATAATTTCACACTAGAGTTGAACTAGCTCTATAAGCTTGTTCAAGTAATTTTACACTAGAGTTGAACTAGCTCTATAGCCTAGTACAAATAATTTGACACTAGAGTTGCACTAGCTCTATAGCCTAGTACAAATAATTTTACACAACAGTTGAATTAGCCCTATAAGCTAGTTCAAATAATTTTACAGTCGAGTTGAACTAGCTCTATAAGATAGTACAAATAATTTTACACTAGAGTTGAACTAGCTCTATAAGCTAGTTAAAATAATTTTACACTGGAGTTGAACTAGCTCTATAAGCTAGTTCAAATAATTTTGCACTAGAGTTGAACTAGCTCTATAAGCTAGTTCAAATAATTTTACATTAGAGTTGAACTAACTCTATAGCCTAGTACTTATAATTTTACACTAGAGTTGAACTAGTTATATAGCCTAGTACAAATAATTTTACGCTAGAGTTGAACTAGTTCTGTAAGCTAGTTCAAATAATTTCACACTTGAGTTGAACTAGCTCTATAGCCTAGTACAAATAATTTTACACTAGAGTTGAACTAGCTCTATAAGCTAGTTCAAATAATTTTACACTCTAGTTGAACAAGCTCTATAGCATGGTACAAATAATTTCACACTAGGGTTGAACTAACTCTATAAGCTAGTTCAAATAATTTTACACTAGAG
Source organism: Triticum monococcum (assembly GCA_034509565.1). Lineage (NCBI taxonomy): Eukaryota > Viridiplantae > Streptophyta > Magnoliopsida > Poales > Poaceae > Triticum > Triticum monococcum. The sequence goes on along the minus strand of CM067847.1, from coordinate 74,381,535 downwards.
TTGAAATAGCTCTATATCCTAGTACAAATAATTTTACACTAGAGTTGAACTAGCTCTATAAGCTAGTTCAAATAATTTTACACAAGAGTTGAACTAGCTCTATAAGATAGTTCAAATAATTTTACACTAGAGTTGAACTAGCTCTATAAGCTAGTTCAAATAATTTCACACTTGAGTTGAACTAGCTCTATAAGCTAGTTCAAATAATTTTACACTAGAGTTGAACTAGCTCTATAAGCTAGTTCAAATAATTTTACACTCTAGTTGAACAAGCTCTATAGCCTGGTACAAATAATTTCACACTAGAGTTGAACTAGCTCTATATCCTAGTACAAATAATTTTACACTAGAGTTGATCTAGCTCTATAAGCTAGTAAAAATAATTTTACACTAGAGTTGAACTAGCTCCATATCCTAGTACAAATAATTTTACACTAGAGTTGAACTAGCTCTATAGCCTAGTACAAATAATTTTACAGTAGAGTTGAACTAGCTCTATAAGCTAGTACAAATAATTTTACACTAGAGTTGAACTAGCTCTATAGCCTAGTTCAAATAATTTTACACTAGGGTTGAACTTGCTCTATAAGCTACTTCAAATAATTTTACACTAGAGTTGAACTAGCTGTATAGCCTAGTACAAATAATTTTACACTAGAGTTGAACTAGCTCTATAGCCTAGTACAAATAATTTCACACTATATTTGAACTAGCTCTATAAGCTAGTTCAAATAATTTTACACTAGAGTTGAATTAGCTCTATAGCCTAGTACAAATAATTTTACACTAGAGTTGAACTAGCTCTATAAGCTAGTTCAAATAATTTTACACTAGAGTTGAACTAGCTCTATAACCTAGTTCAAATAATTTTACATTAGAGTTGAACTAGCTCTATAGCCTAGTACAAATAATTTCACACTAGAGTTGAACTAGCTCTATAAGCTTGTTCAAGTAATTTTACACTAGAGTTGAACTAGCTCTATAGCCTAGTACAAATAATTTTACACTAGAGTTGAACTAGCTCTATAAGCTTGTTCAAGTAATTTTACACTAGAGTTGAACTAGCTCTATAGCCTAGTACAAATAATTTTACACTAAAGTTGAACTAGCTCTATAAGCTAGTTCAAATAATGTTACACTAGAGTTGAACTAGCTCTATAGCCTAGTACAAATAATTTCACACTAGAGTTGAACTAGCTCTATAAATTTGTTCAAGTAATTTTACACTAGAGTTGAACTAGCTCTATAGCCTAGTAAGAATAATTTTACACTAGAGTTGAACTAGCTCTATAAGCTAGTTCAAATAATTTTACACTAGAGTTGAACTAGCTCTATAGCCTAGTACAAATAATTTTACACTAGAGTTGAACTAGCTCTATAGCCTAGTACAAATAATTTGACACTAGAGTTCCACTAGCTCTATATCCTAGTACAAATAATTTTACACTAGAGTTGAACTAGCTCTATAAGCTAGTTCAAATAATTTTACACTAGAGTTTAACTAGCTCTATAAGCTAGTACAAATAATTTTACACTAGAGTTGAACTAGCTCTATAAGCTAGTTAAAATAATTTTACACTATAGTTGAACTAGCTCTATAGCCTAGTTCAAATAATTTTACACTACAGTTGAACTAGCTCTATAAGCTAGTTCAAATAATTTTACATTAGAGTTGACCTAGCTCTATAGCCTAGTACAAATAATTTTACCCTAGAGTTGAACTAGCTCTATAGCCTAGTACAAATAATTTTACACTAGAGTTGCAATAGCTCTATAGCCTAGTACAAATAATTTTACACTAGAGTTGTACTAGCTCTATAAGCTAGTTCAAATAATTTCACACTAGAGTTGAACTAGCTCTATAAGCTAGTTCAAATAATTTTACACTAGAGTTGAACTAGCTCTATAGCCTAGTACAAATAATTCTACACTAGAGTTCAACTAGCTCTATAAGCTAGTTCAAATGATTTTACACTAGAGTTAAACTAGCTCTATAGCCTGGTACAAATAATTTTACACTAGAGTTGAACCAGCTCTATAGCCTAGCACAAATAATTTTACACTAGAGTTGAACTAGCTCTATAAGCTAGTACGAATAATTTTACACTAGAGTTGAACTAGCTCTATAGCCTAGTACAAATAATTTTACACTAGAGTTGAACTAGTTCTATAGCCTAGTACAAATAATTTTACACTGGAGTTGAACTAGCTCTATAGCCTAGTACAAATAATTTTACACTAGAGTTGCACTAGCTCTATAGCCTAGTACAAATAATTTTACACAACAGTTGAATTAGCCCTATAAGCTAGTTCAAATAATTTTACAGTCGAGTTGAACTAGCTCTATAAGATAGTACAAATAATTTTACACTAGAGTTGAACTAGCTCTATAAGCTAGTTAAAATAATTTTACACTGGAGTTGAACTAGCTCTATAAGCTAGTTCAAATAATTTTACACTAGAGTTGAACTAGCTCTATAAGCTAGTTCAAATAATTTTACACTCTAGTTGAACAAGCTCTATAGCCTAGTACAAATAATTTTACACTAGAGTTGAACTAGTTATATAGCCTAGTACAAATAATTTTACGCTAGAGTTGAACTAGTTCTGTAAGCTAGTTCAAATAATTTCACACTTGAGTTGAACTAGCTCTATAGCCTAGTACAAATAATTTTACACTAGAGTTGAACTAGCTCTATAAGCTAGTACAAATATTTTTACACTAGAGTTGAACTAGCTCTATAAGCTAGTTCAAATAATTTTACACTCTAGTTGAACAAGCTCTATAGCCTGGTACAAATAATTTCACACTAGAGTTGAACTAACTCTATAAGCTAGTTCAAATAATTTTACACTAGAGTTGAACTAGCTCTATATTCTAGTACAAATAATTTTACACTAGAGTTGAACTAGCTCTATAAGCTAGTTCAAATAATTTTACACAAGAGTTGAACTAGCTCTATAAGATAGTTCAAATAATTTTACACTAGAGTTGAACTAGCTCTATCAGCTAGATCAAATAATTTCACACTTGAGTTGAACTAGCTCTATAAGCTAGTACAAATAATTTTACACTAGAGTTGAACTAGCTCTATAAGCTAGTTCAAATAATTTTACACTAGAGTTGAACTAGCTCTATAGCCTAGTACAAATAATTTTACACTAGAGTTGAACTAGCTCTATAGCCTAGTACAAATAATTTGACACTAGAGTTCCACTAGCTCTATATCCTAGTACAAATAATTGTACACTAGAGTTGAACTAGCTCTATAAGATAGTTCAAATAATTTTACACTAGAGTTGAACTAGCTCTATAAGCTAGTTCAAATAATTTCACACTTGAGTTGAACTAGCTCTATAAGCTAGTACAAATAATTTTACACTAGAGTTGAACTAGCTCTATAAGCTAGTTCAAATAATTTTACACTCTAGTTGAACAAGCTCTATAGCCTGGTACAAATAATTTCACACTAGAGTTGAACTAGCTCTATATCCTAGTACAAATAATTTTACACTAGAGTTGATCTAGCTCTATAAGCTAGTAAAAATAATTTTACACTAGAGTTGAACTAGCTCCATATCCTAGTACAAATAATTTTACACTAGATTTGAACTAGCTCTATAGCCTAGTACAAATAATTTTACAGTAGAGTTGAACTAGCTCTATAAGCTAGTACAAATAATTTTACACTAGAGTTGAACTAGCTCTATAGCCTAGTTCAAATAATTTTACACTAGGGTTGAACTTGCTCTATAAGCTACTTCAAATAATTTTACACTAGAGTTGAACTAGCTGTATAGCCTAGTACAAATAATTTTACACTAGAGTTGAACTAGCTCTATAGCCTAGTACAAATAATTTCACACTATATTTGAACTAGCTCTATAAGCTAGTTCAAATAATTTTACACTAGAGTTGAATTAGCTCTATAGCCTAGTACAAATAATTTTACACTAGAGTTGAACTAGCTCTATAAGCTAGTTCAAATAATTTTACACTAGAGTTGAACTAGCTCTATAACCTAGTTCAAATAATTTTACATTAGAGTTGAACTAGCTCTATAGCCTAGTACAAATAATTTCACACTAGAGTTGAACTAGCTCTATAAGCTTGTTCAAGTAATTTTACACTAGAGTTGAACTAGCTCTATAGCCTAGTACAAATAATTTTACACTAGAGTTGAACTAGCTCTATAAGCTTGTTCAAGTAATTTTACACTAGAGTTGAACTAGCTCTATAGCCTAGTACAAATAATTTTACACTAAAGTTGAACTAGCTCTATAAGCTAGTTCAAATAATGTTACACTAGAGTTGAACTAGCTCTATAGCCTAGTACAAATAATTTCACACTAGAGTTGAACTAGCTCTATAAATTTGTTCAAGTAATTTTACACTAGAGTTGAACTAGCTCTATAGCCTAGTAAGAATAATTTTACACTAGAGTTGAACTAGCTCTATAAGCTAGTTCAAATAATTTTACACTAGAGTTGAACTAGCTCTATAGCCTAGTACAAATAATTTTACACTAGAGTTGAACTAGCTCTATAGCCTAGTACAAATAATTTGACACTAGAGTTCCACTAGCTCTATATCCTAGTACAAATAATTTTACACTAGAGTTGAACTAGCTCTATAAGCTAGTTCAAATAATTTTACACTAGAGTTTAACTAGCTCTATAAGCTAGTACAAATAATTTTACACTAGAGTTGAACTAGCTCTATAAGCTAGTTCAAATAATTTTACATTAGAGTTGACCTAGCTCTATAGCCTAGTACAAATAATTTTACCCTAGAGTTGAACTAGCTCTATAGCCTAGTACAAATAATTTTACACTAGAGTTGCAATAGCTCTATAGCCTAGTACAAATAATTTTACACTAGAGTTGTACTAGCTCTATAAGCTAGTTCAAATAATTTCACACTAGAGTTGAACTAGCTCTATAAGCTAGTTCAAATAATTTTACACTAGAGTTGAACTAGCTCTATAGCCTAGTACAAATAATTCTACACTAGAGTTCAACTAGCTCTATAAGCTAGTTCAAATGATTTTACACTAGAGTTAAACTAGCTCTATAGCCTGGTACAAATAAGTTTACACTAGAGTTGAACCAGCTCTATAGCCTAGCACAAATAATTTTACACTAGAGTTGAACTAGCTCTATAAGCTAGTACGAATAATTTTACACTAGAGTTGAACTAGCTCTATAGCCTAGTACAAATAATTTTACACTAGAGTTGAACTAGTTCTATAGCCTAGTACAAATAATTTTACACTGGAGTTGAACTAGCTCTATAGCCTAGTACAAATAATTTTACACTAGAGTTGCACTAGCTCTATAGCCTAGTACAAATAATTTTACACAACAGTTGAATTAGCCCTATAAGCTAGTTCAAATAATTTTACAGTCGAGTTGAACTAGCTCTATAAGATAGTACAAATAATTTTACACTAGAGTTGAACTAGCTCTATAAGCTAGTTAAAATAATTTTACACTGGAGTTGAACTAGCTCTATAAGCTAGTTCAAATAATTTTACACTAGAGTTGAACTAGCTCTATAAGCTAGTTCAAATAATTTTACATTAGAGTTGAACTAGCTCTATAGCCTAGTACTTATAATTTTACACTAGAGTTGAACTAGTTATATAGCCTAGTACAAATAATTTTACGCTAGAGTTGAACTAGTTCTGTAAGCTAGTTCAAATAATTTCACACTTGAGTTGAACTAGCTCTATAGCCTAGTACAAATAATTTTACACTAGAGTTGAACTAGCTCTATAAGCTAGTACAAATATTTTTACACTAGAGTTGAACTAGCTCTATAAGCTAGTTCAAATAATTTTACACTCTAGTTGAACAAGCTCTATAGCCTGGTACAAATAATTTCACACTAGAGTTGAACTAACTCTATAAGCTAGTTCAAATAATTTTACACTAGAGTTGAACTAGCTCTATATTCTAGTACAAATAATTTTACACTAGAGTTGAACTAGCTCTGTAAGCTAGTTCAAATAATTTTACACAAGAGTTGAACTAGCTCTATAAGATAGTTCAAATAATTTTACACTAGAGTTGAACTAGCTCTATCAGCTAGATCAAATAATTTCACACTTGAGTTGAACTAGCTCTATAAGCTAGTACAAATAATTTTACACTAGAGTTGAACTAGCTCTATAAGCTAGTTCAAATAATTTTACACTAGAGTTGAACTAGCTCTATAGCCTAGTACAAATAATTTTACACTAGAGTTGAACTAGCTCTATAGCCTAGTACAAATAATTTGACACTAGAGTTCCACTAGCTCTATATCCTAGTACAAATAATTTTACACTAGAGTTCAACTAGCTCTATAAGCTAGTTCAAATAATTTTACACTAGAGTTGAACTAGCTCTATAAGCTAGTAGAAATAATTTTACACTAGAGTTGAACTAGCTCTATAAGCTAGTTAAAATAATTTTACACTATAGTTGAACTAGCTCTATAGCCTAGTTCAAATAATTTTACACTACAGTTAAACTAGCTCTATAAGCTAGTTCAAATAATTTTACATTAGAGTTGAACTAGCTCTATAGCCTAGTACAAATAATTTTACACTAGAGTTGAACTAGCTCTATAGCCTAGTACAAATAATTTTACACTAGAGTTGCAATAGCTCTATAGCCTAGTACAAATAATTTTACACTAGAGTTGTACTAGCTCTATAAGCTAGTTCAAATAATTTCACACTAGAGTTGAACTAGCTCTATAAGCTAGTTCAAATAATTTTACACTAGAGTTGAACTAGCTCTATAGCCTAGTACAAATAATTTTACACTAGAGTTGAACTAGCTCTATAAGCTAGTTCAAATAATTTTACACTAGAGTGAAACTAGCTCTATAGCCTGGTACAAATAATTTTACACTAGAGTTGAACCAGCTCTATAGCCTAGCACAAATAATTTTACACTAGAGTTGAACTAGCTCTATAAGCTAGTACGAATAATTTTACACTAGAGTTGAACTAGCTCTATAGCCTAGTACAAATAATTTTACAGTAGAGTTGAACTAGCTCTATAAGCTAGTTCAAATAATTTTACACTAGAGTTGAACTAGCTCTATAAGCTAGTTCAAATATTTTACACTGGAGTTGAACTAGCTCTATAGCCTAGTACAAATAATTTTACACTAGGGTTGAACTAGCTCTATAAGCTAGTAGAAATAATTTTACAGTAGAGTTGATCAAGCTCTATAGCCAAGTTCAAATAATTTTACATCAGAGTTCAACTTGCTCTATAAGCTACTTCAAATAATCTTACACTATAGTTGAACTAGCTCTATAGCCTAGTACAAATAAGTTTGCACTAGAGTTGAACTAGCTCTATAGCCTAGTACAAATAATTTCACACTAGAGTTGAAGTAGCTCTATAGCCTAGTACAAATAATTTTACACTAGAGTTGAACTAGCTCTATAGCCTAGTTCAAATAATTTTACACTAGAGTTGAACTTGCTCTATAAGCTACTTCAAATAATTTTACACTAGAGTTGAACTAGCTGTATAGCCTAGTACAAATAATTTTACACTAGAGTTGAACTAGCTCTATAACCTAGTACAAATAATTTCACACTATAGTTGAACTAGCTCTATAAGCTAGTTCAAATAATTTTACACTAGAGTTGAACTAGCTCTATAGCCTAGTACAAATAATTTTACACTAGAGTTGAACTAGCTCTATAAGCTAGTTCAAATAATTTTACACTAGAGTTCAACTAGCTCTATAAGCTAGTTCAAATAATTTTACATTAGAGTTGAACTAGCTCTATAGCCTAGTACAAATAATTTCACACTAGAGTTGAACTAGCTCTATAAGCTTGTTCAAGTAATTTTACACTAGAGTTGAACTAGCTCTATAGCCTAGTACAAATAATTTTACACTAGAGTTGAACTAGCTCTATAAGCTTGTTCAAGTAATTTTACACTAGAGTTGAACTTGCTCTATAGCCTAGTACAGATAATTTTACACTAGAGTTGAACTAGCTCTATAAGCTAGTTCAAATAATTTTACACTAGAGTTGAACTAGCTCTATAGCCTAGTACAAATAATTTCACACTAGAGTTGAACTAGCTCTATAAACTTGTTCAAGTAATTTTACACTAGAGTTGAACTAGCTCTATAGCCTAGTACAAATAATTTTACACTAGAGTTGAACTAGCTCTATAAGCTAGTTCAAATAATTTTACACTAGAGTTGAACTAGCTCTATAGCCTAGTACAAATAATTTTACACTAGAGTTGAACTAGCTCTATAGCCTAGTACAAATAATTTGACACTAGAGTTCCACTAGCTCTATATCCTAGTACAAATAATTTTACACTAGAGTTGAACTAGCTCTATAAGCTAGTTCAAATAATTTTACACTAGAGTTGAACTAGCTCTATAAGCTAGTACAAATAATTTTACACTAGAGTTGAACTAGCTCTATAAGCTAGTTAAAATAATTTTACACTAGAGTTGAACTAGTTATATAGCCTAGTACTTATAATTTTACACTAGAGTTGAACTAGTTATATAGCCTAGTACAAATAATTTTACGCTAGAGTTGAACTAGTTCTGTAAGCTAGTTCAAATAATTTCACACTTGAGTTGAACTAGCTCTATAGCCTAATACAAATAATTTTACACTTGAGTTGAACTAGCTCTATAAGCTAGTACAAATAATTTTACACTAGAGTTGAACTATCTCTTTAAGCTAGTTCAAATAATTTTACACTCTAGTTGAACATGCTCTATAGCCTGGTACAAATAATTTCACACTAGAGTTGAACTAGCTCTATAAGCTAGTTCAAATAATTTTACACTAGAGTTCAACTAGCTCTATATCCTAGTACAAATAATTTTACACTAGAGTTGAACTATCTCTATAAGATAGTTCATATAATTTTACACTAGAGTTGAACTAGCTCTATAGCCTAGTACAAATAATTTTACAGTAGAGTTGAACTAGCTCTATAAGCTAGTACAAATAATTTTACACTAGAGTTGAACTAGCTCTATAGCCTAGTTCAAATAATTTTACACTAAAGTTGAACTACCTCTATAAGCTAGTTCAAATAATTTTACATTAGAGTTGAACTAGCTCTATAGCCTAGTACAAATAATTTTACACTAGAGTTGAACTAGCTCTATAGCCTAGTACAAATAATTTTACACTAGAGTTGCAATAGCTCTATAGCCTAGTACAAATAATTTTACACTAGAGTTGTACTAGCTCCATAAGCTAGTTCAAATAATTTCACACTAGAGTTGAACTAGCTCTATAAGCTAGTTTAAATAATTTTACACTAGAGTTGAACTAGCTCTATAGCCTAGTACAAATAATTTTACACTAGAGTTGAACTAGCTCTATAAGCTAGTTCAAATAATTTTACACTAGAGTTAAACTAGCTCTATAGCCTGGTACAAATAATTTTACACTAGAGTTGAACCAGCTCTATAGCCTAGCACAAATAATTTTACACTAGAGTTGAACTAGCTATGTAAGCTAGTACGAATAATTTTACACTAGAGTTGAACTAGCTCTATAGCCTAGTACAAATAATTTTACACTAGAGTTGAACTAGCTCTATAAGCTAGTTCAAATAATTTTACACTAGAGTTGAACTAGCTCTATAAGCTAGTTCAAATATTTTACACTGGAGTTGAACTAGCTCTATAGCCTAGTACAAATAATTTTACACTAGGGTTGAACTAGCTCTATAAGCTAGTACAAATAATTTTACAGTAGAGTTGATCAAGCTCTATAGCCTAGTTCAAATAATTTTACATCAGAGTTCAACTTGCTCTATAAGCTACTTCAAATAATCTTACACTATAGTTGAACTAGCTCTATAGCCTAGTACAAATAATTTTGCACTAGAGTTGAACTAGCTCTATAGCCTAGTACAAATAATTTCACACTAGAGTTGAAGTAGCTCTATAGCCTAGTACAAATAATTTTACACTAGAGTTGAACTAGCTCTATAGCCTAGTTCAAATAATTTTACACTAGAGTTGAACTTGCTCTATAAGCTACTTCAAATAATTTTACACTAGAGTTGAACTAGCTGTATAGCCTAGTACAAATAATTTTACACTAGAGTTGAACTAGCTCTATAACCTAGTACAAATAATTTCACACTATAGTTGAACTAGCTCTATAAGCTAGTTCAAATAATTTTACACTAGAGTTGAACTAGCTCTATAGCCTAGTACAAATAATTTTACACTAGGGTTGAACTAGCTCTATAAGCTAGTTCAAATAATTTTACACTAGAGTTGAACAAGCTCTATAAGCTAGTTCAAATAATTTTACATTAGAGTTGAACTAGCTCTATAGCCTAGTACAAATAATTTCACACTAGAGTTGAACTAGCTCTATAAGCTTGTTCAAGTAATTTTACACTAGAGTTGAACTAGCTCTATAGCCTAGTACAAATAATTTTACACTAGAGTTGAACTAGCTCTATAAGCTTGTTCAAGTAATTTTACACTAGAGTTGAACTAGCTCTATAGCCTAGTACAAATAATTTTACACTAGAGTTGAACTAGCTCTATAAGCTAGTTCAAATAATTTTACACTAGAGTTGAACTAGCTCTATAGCCTAGTACAAATAATTTCACACTAGAGTTGAACTAGCTCTATAAACTTGTTCAAGTAATTTTACACTAGAGTTGAACTAGCTCTATAGCCTAGTACAAATAATTTTACACTAGAGTTGAACTAGCTCTATAAGCTAGTTCAAATAATTTTACACTAGAGTTGAACTAGCTCTATAGCCTAGTACAAATAATTTTACACTAGAGTTGAACTAGCTCTATAGCCTAGTACAAATAATTTGACACTAGAGTTCCACTAGCTCTATATCCTAGTACAAATAATTTTACACTAGAGTTGAACTAGCTCTATAAGCTAGTTCAAATAATTTTACACTAGAGTTGAACTAGCTCTATAAGCTAGTACAAATAATTTTACACTAGAGTTGAACTAGCTCTATAAGCTAGTTAAAATAATTTTACACTAGAGTTGAACTAGTTATATAGCCTAGTACTTATAATTTTACACTAGAGTTGAACTAGTTATATAGCCTAGTACAAATAATTTTACGCTAGAGTTGAACTAGTTCTGTAAGCTAGTTCAAATAATTTCACACTTGAGTTGAACTAGCTCTATAGCCTAATACAAATAATTTTACACTTGAGTTGAACTAGCTCTATAAGCTAGTACAAATAATTTTACACTAGAGTTGAACTATCTCTTTAAGCTAGTTCAAATAATTTTACACTCTAGCTGAACATGCTCTATAGCCTGGTACAAATAATTTCACACTAGAGTTGAACTAGCTCATAAGCTAGTTCAAATAATTTTACACTAGAGTTCAACTAGCTCTATATCCTAGTACAAATAATTTTACACTAGAGTTGAACTATCTCTATAAGATAGTTCAAATAATTTTACACTAGAGTTGAACTAGCTCTATAGCCTAGTACAAATAATTTTACAGTAGAGTTGAACTAGCTCTATAAGCTAGTACAAATAATTTTACACTAGAGTTGAACTAGCTCTATAGCCTAGTTCAAATAATTTTACACTACAGTTGAACTACCTCTATAAGCTAGTTCAAATAATTTTACATTAGAGTTGAACTAGCTCTATAGCCTAGTACAAATAATTTTACACTAGAGTTGAACTAGCTCTATAGCCTAGTACAAATAATTTTACACTAGAGTTGCAATAGCTCTATAGCCTAGTACAAATAATTTTACACTAGAGTTGTACTAGCTCTATAAGCTAGTTCAAATAATTTCACATTAGAGTTGAACTAGCTCTATAAGCTAGTTTAAATAATTTTACACTAGAGTTGAACTAGCTCTATAGCCTAGTACAAATAATTTTACACTAGAGTTGAACTAGCTCTATAACCTAGTTCAAATAATTTTACACTAGAGTTAAACTAGCTCTATAGCCTGGTACAAATAATTTTACACTAGAGTTGAACCAGCTCTATAGCCTAGCACAAATAATTTTACACTAGAGTTGAACTAGCTATGTAAGCTAGTACGAATAATTTTACACTAGAGTTGAACTAGCTCTATAGCCTAGTACAAATAATTTTACACTAGAGTTGAACTAGCTCTATAAGCTAGTTCAAATAATTTTACACGAGAGTTGAACTAGCTCTATAAGCTAGTTCAAATATTTTACACTAGAGTTGAACTAGCTCTATAGCCTAGTACAAATAATTTTACACTAGGGTTGAACTAGCTCTATAAGCTAGTTCAAATAATTTTACACTAGAGTTGAACTAGCTCTATAAGCTAGTTCAAATAATTTTACATTAGAGTTGAACTAGCTCTATAGCCTAGTACAAATAATTTCACACTAGAGTTGAACTAGCTCTATAAGCTTGTTCAAGTAATTTTACACTAGAGTTGAACTAGCTCTATAGCCTAGTACAAATAATTTTACACTAGAGTTGAACTAACTCTATAAGCTTGTTCAAGTAATTTTACACTAGAGTTGAACTAGCTCTATAGCCTAGTACAAATAATTTTACACTAGAGTTGAACTAGCTCTATAAGCTAGTTCAAATAATTTTACACTAGAGTTGAACTAGCTCTATAGCCTAGTACAAATAATTTCACACTAGAGTTGAACTAGCTCTATAAACTTGTTCAAGTAATTTTACACTAGAGTTGAACTAGCTCTATAGCCTAGTACAAATAATTTTACACTAGAGTTGAACTAGCTCTATAAGCTAGTTCAAATAATTTTACATTAGAGTTGAACTAGCTCTATAGCCTAGTACAAATAATTTCACACTAGAGTTGAACTAGCTCTATAAGCTTGTTCATGTAATTTTACACTAGAGTTGAACTAGCTCTATAGCCTAGTACAAATAATTTTACACTAGAGTTGAACTAGCTCTATAAACTTGTTCAAGTAATTTTACACTAGAGTTGAACTAGCTCTATAGCCTAGTACAAATAATTTTACACTAGAGTTGAACTAGCTGTATAGCCTAGTACAAATAATTTTACACTAGAGTTGAACTAGCTCTATAACCTAGTACAAATAATTTCACACTATAGTTGAACTAGCTCTATAAGCTAGTTCAAATAATTTTACACTAGAGTTGAACTAGCTCTATAGCCTAGTACAAATAATTTTACACTAGGGTTGAACTAGCTCTATAAGCTAGTTCAAATAATTTTACACTAGAGTTGAACTAGCTCTATAAGCTAGTTCAAATAATTTTACATTAGAGTTGAACTAGCTCTATAGCCTAGTACAAATAATTTCACACTAGAGTTGAACTAGCTCTATAAGCTTGTTCAAGTAATTTTACACTAGAGTTGAACTAGCTCTATAGCCTAGTACAAATAATTTTACACTAGAGTTGAACTAGCTCTATAAGCTTGTTCAAGTAATTTTACACTAGAGTTGAACTAGCTCTATAGCCTAGTACAAATAATTTTACACTAGAGTTGAACTAGCTCTATAAGCTAGTTCAAATAATTTTACACTAGAGTTGAACTAGCTCTATAGCCTAGTACAAATAATTTCACACTAGAGTTGAACTAGCTCTATAAACTTGTTCAAGTAATTTTACACTAGAGTTGAACTAGCTCTATAGCCTAGTACAAATAATTTTACACTAGAGTTGAACTAGCTCTATAAGCTAGTACAAATAATTTTACACTAGAGTTGAACCAGCTCTATAGCCTAGCACAAATAATTTTACACTAGAGTTGAACTAGCTATGTAAGCTAGTACGAATAATTTTACACTAGAGTTGAACTAGCTCTATAGCCTAGTACAAATAATTTTACACTAGAGTTGAACTAGCTCTATAAGCTTGTTCAAGTAATTTTACACTAGAGTTGAACTAGCTCTATAGCCTAGTACAAATAATTTTACACTAGAGTTGAACTAGCTCTATAAGCTAGTTCAAATAATTTTACACTAGAGTTGAACTAGCTCTATAGCCTAGTACAAATAATTTTACACTAGAGTTGAACTAGCTCTATAGCCTAGTACAAATAATTTGACACTAGAGTTCCACTAGCTCTATATCCTAGTACAAATAATTTTACACTAGAGTTGAACTAGCTCTATAAGCTAGTTCAAATAATTTTACACTAGAGTTGAACTAGCTCTATAAGCTAGTACAAATAATTTTACACTAGAGTTGAACTAGCTCTATAAGCTAGTTAAAATAATTTTACACTAGAGTTGAACTAGTTATATAGCCTAGTACTTATAATTTTACACTAGAGTTGAACTAGTTATATAGCCTAGTACAAATAATTTTACGCTAGAGTTGAACTAGTTCTGTAAGCTAGTTCAAATAATTTCACACTTGAGTTGAACTAGCTCTATAGCCTAATACAAATAATTTTACACTTGAGTTGAACTAGCTCTATAAGCTAGTACAAATAATTTTACACTAGAGTTGAACTATCTCTTTAAGCTAGTTCAAATAATTTTACACTCTAGCTGAACATGCTCTATAGCCTGGTACAAATAATTTCACACTAGAGTTGAACTAGCTCTATAAGCTAGTTCAAATAATTTTACACTAGAGTTCAACTAGCTCTATATCCTAGTACAAATAATTTTACACTAGAGTTGAACTATCTCTATAAGATAGTTCAAATAATTTTACACTAGAGTTGAACTAGCTCTATAGCCTAGTACAAATAATTTTACAGTAGAGTTGAACTAGCTCTATAAGCTAGTACAAATAATTTTACACTAGAGTTGAACTAGCTCTATAGCCTAGTTCAAATAATTTTACACTACAGTTGAACTACCTCTATAAGCTAGTTCAAATAATTTTACATTAGAGTTGAACTAGCTCTATAGCCTAGTACAAATAATTTTACACTAGAGTTGAACTAGCTCTATAGCCTAGTACAAATAATTTTACACTAGAGTTGCAATAGCTCTATAGCCTAGTACAAATAATTTTACACTAGAGTTGTACTAGCTCTATAAGCTAGTTCAAACAATTTCACACTAGAGTTGAACTAGCTCTATAAGCTAGTTTAAATAATTTTACACTAGAGTTGAACTAGCTCTATAGCCTAGTACAAATAATTTTACACTAGAGTTGAACTAGCTCTATAAGCTAGTTCAAATAATTTTACACTAGAGTTAAACTAGCTCTATAGCCTGGTACAAATAATTTTACACTAGAGTTGAACCAGCTCTATAGCCTAGCACAAATAATTTTACACTAGAGTTGAACTAGCTATGTAAGCTAGTACGAATAATTTTACACTAGAGTTGAACTAGCTCTATAGCCTAGTACAAATAATTTTACACTAGAGTTGAACTAGCTCTATAAGCTAGTTCAAATAATTTTACACGAGAGTTGAACTAGCTCTATAAGCTAGTTCAAATATTTTACACTAGAGTTGAACTAGCTCTATAGCCTAGTACAAATAATTTTACACTAGGGTTGAACTAGCTCTATAAGCTAGTTCAAATAAGTTTACACTAGAGTTGAACTAGCTCTATAAGCTAGTTCAAATAATTTTACATTAGAGTTGAACTAGCTCTATAGCCTAGTACAAATAATTTCACACTAGAGTTGAACTAGCTCTATAAGCTTGTTCAAGTAATTTTACACTAGAGTTGAACTAGCTCTATAGCCTAGTACAAATAATTTTACAGTAGAGTTGAACTAGCTCTATAAGCTAGTACAAATAATTTTACACTAGAGTTGAACTAGCTCTATAGCCTAGTTCAAATAATTTTACACTACAGTTGAACTACCTCTATAAGCTAGTTCAAATAATTTTACATTAGAGTTGAACTAGCTCTATAGCCTAGTACAAATAATTTTACACTAGAGTTGAACTAGCTCTATAGCCTAGTACAAATAATTTTACACTAGAGTTGCAATAGCTCTATAGCCTAGTACAAATAATTTTACACTAGAGTTGTACTAGCTCTATAAGCTAGTTCAAACAATTTCACACTAGAGTTGAACTAGCTCTATAAGCTAGTTTAAATAATTTTACACTAGAGTTGAACTAGCTCTATAGCCTAGTACAAATAATTTTACACTAGGGTTGAACTAGCTCTATAAGCTAGTTCAAATAAGTTTACACTAGAGTTGAACTAGCTCTATAAGCTAGTTCAAATAATTTTACATTAGAGTTGAACTAGCTCTATAGCCTAGTACAAATAATTTCACACTAGAGTTGAACTAGCTCTATAAGCTTGTTCAAGTAATTTTACACTAGAGTTGAACTAGCTCTATAGCCTAGTACAAATAATTTTACAGTAGAGTTGAACTAGCTCTATAAGCTAGTACAAATAATTTTACACTAGAGTTGAACTAGCTCTATAGCCTAGTTCAAATAATTTTACACTACAGTTGAACTACCTCTATAAGCTAGTTCAAATAATTTTACATTAGAGTTGAACTAGCTCTATAGCCTAGTACAAATAATTTTACACTAGAGTTGAACTAGCTCTATAGCCTAGTACAAATAATTTTACACTAGAGTTGCAATAGCTCTATAGCCTAGTACAAATAATTTTACACTAGAGTTGTACTAGCTCTATAAGCTAGTTCAAACAATTTCACACTAGAGTTGAACTAGCTCTATAAGCTAGTTTAAATAATTTTACACTAGAGTTGAACCAGCTCTATAGCCTAGCACAAATAATTTTACACTAGAGTTGAACTAGCTATGTAAGCTAGTACGAATAATTTTACACTAGAGTTGAACTAGCTCTATAGCCTAGTACAAATAATTTTACACTAGAGTTGAACTAGCTCTATAAGCTAGTTCAAATAATTTTACACGAGAGTTGAACTAGCTCTATAAGCTAGTTCAAATATTTTACACTAGAGTTGAACTAGCTCTATAGCCTAGTACAAATAATTTTACACTAGGGTTGAACTAGCTCTATAAGCTAGTTCAAATAAGTTTACACTAGAGTTGAACTAGCTCTATAAGCTAGTTCAAATAATTTTACATTAGAGTTGAACTAGCTCTATAGCCTAGTACAAATAATTTCACACTAGAGTTGAACTAGCTCTATAAGCTTGTTCAAGTAATTTTACACTAGAGTTGAACTAGCTCTATAGCCTAGTACAAATAATTTTACACTAGAGTTGAACTAGCTCTATAAGCTTGTTCAAGTAATTTTACACTAGAGTTGAACTAGCTCTATAGCCTAGTACAAATAATTTTACACTAGAGTTGAACTAGCTCTATAAGCTAGTTCAAATAATTTTACACTAGAGTTGAACTAGCTCTATAGCCTAGTACAAATAATTTCACACTAGAGTTGAACTAGCTCTATAAACTTGTTCAAGTAATTTTACACTAGAGTTGAACTAGCTCTATAGCCTAGTACAAATAATTTTACACTAGAGTTGAACTAGCTCTATAAGCTAGTTCAAATAATTTTACACTAGAGTTGAACTAGCTCTATAGCCTAGTACAAATAATTTTACACTAGAGTTGAACTAGCTCTATAGCCTAGTACAAATAATTTGACACTAGAGTTCCACTAGCTCTATATCCTAGTACAAATAATTTTACACTAGAGTTGAACTAGCTCTATAAGCTAGTTCAAATAATTTTACACTAGAGTTGAACTAGCTCTATAAGCTAGTACAAATAATTTTACACTAGAGTTGAACTAGCTCTATAAGCTAGTTAAAATAATTTTACACTAGAGTTGAACTAGTTATATAGCCTAGTACTTATAATTTTACACTAGAGTTGAACTAGTTATATAGCCTAGTACAAATAATTTTACGCTAGAGTTGAACTAGTTCTGTAAGCTAGTTCAAATAATTTCACACTTGAGTTGAACTAGCTCTATAGCCTAATACAAATAATTTTACACTTGAGTTGAACTAGCTCTATAAGCTAGTACAAATAATTTTACACTAGAGTTGAACTATCTCTTTAAGCTAGTTCAAATAATTTTACACTCTAGCTGAACATGCTCTATAGCCTGGTACAAATAATTTCACACTAGAGTTGAACTAGCTCATAAGCTAGTTCAAATAATTTTACACTAGAGTTCAACTAGCTCTATATCCTAGTACAAATAATTTTACACTAGAGTTGAACTATCTCTATAAGATAGTTCAAATAATTTTACACTAGAGTTGAACTAGCTCTATAGCCTAGTACAAATAATTTTACAGTAGAGTTGAACTAGCTCTATAAGCTAGTACAAATAATTTTACACTAGAGTTGAACTAGCTCTATAGCCTAGTTCAAATAATTTTACACTACAGTTGAACTACCTCTATAAGCTAGTTCAAATAATTTTACATTAGAGTTGAACTAGCTCTATAGCCTAGTACAAATAATTTTACACTAGAGTTGAACTAGCTCTATAGCCTAGTACAAATAATTTTACACTAGAGTTGCAATAGCTCTATAGCCTAGTACAAATAATTTTACACTAGAGTTGTACTAGCTCTATAAGCTAGTTCAAATAATTTCACACTAGAGTTGAACTAGCTCTATAAGCTAGTTTAAATAATTTTACACTAGAGTTGAACTAGCTCTATAGCCTAGTACAAATAATTTTACACTAGAGTTGAACTAGCTCTATAAGCTAGTTCAAATAATTTTACACTAGAGTTAAACTAGCTCTATAGCCTGGTACAAATAATTTTACACTAGAGTTGAACCAGCTCTATAGCCTAGCACAAATAATTTTACACTAGAGTTGAACTAGCTATGTAAGCTAGTACGAATAATTTTACACTAGAGTTGAACTAGCTCTATAGCCTAGTACAAATAATTTTACACTAGAGTTGAACTAGCTCTATAAGCTAGTTCAAATAATTTTACACGAGAGTTGAACTAGCTCTATAAGCTAGTTCAAATATTTTACACTAGAGTTGAACTAGCTCTATAGCCTAGTACAAATAATTTTACACTAGGGTTGAACTAGCTCTATAAGCTAGTTCAAATAATTTTACACTAGAGTTGAACTAGCTCTATAAGCTAGTTCAAATAATTTTACATTAGAGTTGAACTAGCTCTATAGCCTAGTACAAATAATTTCACACTAGAGTTGAACTAGCTCTATAAGCTTGTTCAAGTAATTTTACACTAGAGTTGAACTAGCTCTATAGCCTAGTACAAATAATTTTACACTAGAGTTGAACTAACTCTATAAGCTTGTTCAAGTAATTTTACACTAGAGTTGAACTAGCTCTATAGCCTAGTACAAATAATTTTACACTAGAGTTGAACTAGCTCTATAAGCTAGTTCAAATAATTTTACACTAGAGTTGAACTAGCTCTATAGCCTAGTACAAATAATTTCACACTAGAGTTGAACTAGCTCTATAAACTTGTTCAAGTAATTTTACACTAGAGTTGAACTAGCTCTATAGCCTAGTACAAATAATTTTACACTAGAGTTGAACTAGCTCTATAAGCTAGTTCAAATAATTTTACATTAGAGTTGAACTAGCTCTATAGCCTAGTACAAATAATTTCACACTAGAGTTGAACTAGCTCTATAAGCTTGTTCATGTAATTTTACACTAGAGTTGAACTAGCTCTATAGCCTAGTACAAATAATTTTACACTAGAGTTGAACTAGCTCTATAAACTTGTTCAAGTAATTTTACACTAGAGTTGAACTAGCTCTATAGCCTAGTACAAAT
This sequence comes from Triticum monococcum, assembly GCA_034509565.1. Classification (NCBI taxonomy): domain Eukaryota; kingdom Viridiplantae; phylum Streptophyta; class Magnoliopsida; order Poales; family Poaceae; genus Triticum; species Triticum monococcum. The sequence continues at coordinate 74,361,846 of CM067847.1, read as the reverse complement.
AATTTTACACTAGAGTTGAACTAGCTGTATAGCCTAGTACAAATAATTTTACACTAGAGTTGAACTAGCTCTATAACCTAGTACAAATAATTTCACACTATAGTTGAACTAGCTCTATAAGCTAGTTCAAATAATTTTACACTAGAGTTGAACTAGCTCTATAGCCTAGTACAAATAATTTTACACTAGGGTTGAACTAGCTCTATAAGCTAGTTCAAATAATTTTACACTAGAGTTGAACTAGCTCTATAAGCTAGTTCAAATAATTTTACATTAGAGTTGAACTAGCTCTATAGCCTAGTACAAATAATTTCACACTAGAGTTGAACTAGCTCTATAAGCTTGTTCAAGTAATTTTACACTAGAGTTGAACTAGCTCTATAGCCTAGTACAAATAATTTTACACTAGAGTTGAACTAGCTCTATAAGCTTGTTCAAGTAATTTTACACTAGAGTTGAACTAGCTCTATAGCCTAGTACAAATAATTTTACACTAGAGTTGAACTAGCTCTATAAGCTAGTTCAAATAATTTTACACTAGAGTTGAACTAGCTCTATAGCCTAGTACAAATAATTTCACACTAGAGTTGAACTAGCTCTATAAACTTGTTCAAGTAATTTTACACTAGAGTTGAACTAGCTCTATAGCCTAGTACAAATAATTTTACACTAGAGTTGAACTAGCTCTATAAGCTAGTACAAATAATTTTACACTAGAGTTGAACCAGCTCTATAGCCTAGCACAAATAATTTTACACTAGAGTTGAACTAGCTATGTAAGCTAGTACGAATAATTTTACACTAGAGTTGAACTAGCTCTATAGCCTAGTACAAATAATTTTACACTAGAGTTGAACTAGCTCTATAAGCTTGTTCAAGTAATTTTACACTAGAGTTGAACTAGCTCTATAGCCTAGTACAAATAATTTTACACTAGAGTTGAACTAGCTCTATAAGCTAGTTCAAATAATTTTACACTAGAGTTGAACTAGCTCTATAGCCTAGTACAAATAATTTTACACTAGAGTTGAACTAGCTCTATAGCCTAGTACAAATAATTTGACACTAGAGTTCCACTAGCTCTATATCCTAGTACAAATAATTTTACACTAGAGTTGAACTAGCTCTATAAGCTAGTTCAAATAATTTTACACTAGAGTTGAACTAGCTCTATAAGCTAGTACAAATAATTTTACACTAGAGTTGAACTAGCTCTATAAGCTAGTTAAAATAATTTTACACTAGAGTTGAACTAGTTATATAGCCTAGTACTTATAATTTTACACTAGAGTTGAACTAGTTATATAGCCTAGTACAAATAATTTTACGCTAGAGTTGAACTAGTTCTGTAAGCTAGTTCAAATAATTTCACACTTGAGTTGAACTAGCTCTATAGCCTAATACAAATAATTTTACACTTGAGTTGAACTAGCTCTATAAGCTAGTACAAATAATTTTACACTAGAGTTGAACTATCTCTTTAAGCTAGTTCAAATAATTTTACACTCTAGCTGAACATGCTCTATAGCCTGGTACAAATAATTTCACACTAGAGTTGAACTAGCTCTATAAGCTAGTTCAAATAATTTTACACTAGAGTTCAACTAGCTCTATATCCTAGTACAAATAATTTTACACTAGAGTTGAACTATCTCTATAAGATAGTTCAAATAATTTTACACTAGAGTTGAACTAGCTCTATAGCCTAGTACAAATAATTTTACAGTAGAGTTGAACTAGCTCTATAAGCTAGTACAAATAATTTTACACTAGAGTTGAACTAGCTCTATAGCCTAGTTCAAATAATTTTACACTACAGTTGAACTACCTCTATAAGCTAGTTCAAATAATTTTACATTAGAGTTGAACTAGCTCTATAGCCTAGTACAAATAATTTTACACTAGAGTTGAACTAGCTCTATAGCCTAGTACAAATAATTTTACACTAGAGTTGCAATAGCTCTATAGCCTAGTACAAATAATTTTACACTAGAGTTGTACTAGCTCTATAAGCTAGTTCAAACAATTTCACACTAGAGTTGAACTAGCTCTATAAGCTAGTTTAAATAATTTTACACTAGAGTTGAACTAGCTCTATAGCCTAGTACAAATAATTTTACACTAGAGTTGAACTAGCTCTATAAGCTAGTTCAAATAATTTTACACTAGAGTTAAACTAGCTCTATAGCCTGGTACAAATAATTTTACACTAGAGTTGAACCAGCTCTATAGCCTAGCACAAATAATTTTACACTAGAGTTGAACTAGCTATGTAAGCTAGTACGAATAATTTTACACTAGAGTTGAACTAGCTCTATAGCCTAGTACAAATAATTTTACACTAGAGTTGAACTAGCTCTATAAGCTAGTTCAAATAATTTTACACGAGAGTTGAACTAGCTCTATAAGCTAGTTCAAATATTTTACACTAGAGTTGAACTAGCTCTATAGCCTAGTACAAATAATTTTACACTAGGGTTGAACTAGCTCTATAAGCTAGTTCAAATAAGTTTACACTAGAGTTGAACTAGCTCTATAAGCTAGTTCAAATAATTTTACATTAGAGTTGAACTAGCTCTATAGCCTAGTACAAATAATTTCACACTAGAGTTGAACTAGCTCTATAAGCTTGTTCAAGTAATTTTACACTAGAGTTGAACTAGCTCTATAGCCTAGTACAAATAATTTTACAGTAGAGTTGAACTAGCTCTATAAGCTAGTACAAATAATTTTACACTAGAGTTGAACTAGCTCTATAGCCTAGTTCAAATAATTTTACACTACAGTTGAACTACCTCTATAAGCTAGTTCAAATAATTTTACATTAGAGTTGAACTAGCTCTATAGCCTAGTACAAATAATTTTACACTAGAGTTGAACTAGCTCTATAGCCTAGTACAAATAATTTTACACTAGAGTTGCAATAGCTCTATAGCCTAGTACAAATAATTTTACACTAGAGTTGTACTAGCTCTATAAGCTAGTTCAAACAATTTCACACTAGAGTTGAACTAGCTCTATAAGCTAGTTTAAATAATTTTACACTAGAGTTGAACTAGCTCTATAGCCTAGTACAAATAATTTTACACTAGGGTTGAACTAGCTCTATAAGCTAGTTCAAATAAGTTTACACTAGAGTTGAACTAGCTCTATAAGCTAGTTCAAATAATTTTACATTAGAGTTGAACTAGCTCTATAGCCTAGTACAAATAATTTCACACTAGAGTTGAACTAGCTCTATAAGCTTGTTCAAGTAATTTTACACTAGAGTTGAACTAGCTCTATAGCCTAGTACAAATAATTTTACAGTAGAGTTGAACTAGCTCTATAAGCTAGTACAAATAATTTTACACTAGAGTTGAACTAGCTCTATAGCCTAGTTCAAATAATTTTACACTACAGTTGAACTACCTCTATAAGCTAGTTCAAATAATTTTACATTAGAGTTGAACTAGCTCTATAGCCTAGTACAAATAATTTTACACTAGAGTTGAACTAGCTCTATAGCCTAGTACAAATAATTTTACACTAGAGTTGCAATAGCTCTATAGCCTAGTACAAATAATTTTACACTAGAGTTGTACTAGCTCTATAAGCTAGTTCAAACAATTTCACACTAGAGTTGAACTAGCTCTATAAGCTAGTTTAAATAATTTTACACTAGAGTTGAACCAGCTCTATAGCCTAGCACAAATAATTTTACACTAGAGTTGAACTAGCTATGTAAGCTAGTACGAATAATTTTACACTAGAGTTGAACTAGCTCTATAGCCTAGTACAAATAATTTTACACTAGAGTTGAACTAGCTCTATAAGCTAGTTCAAATAATTTTACACGAGAGTTGAACTAGCTCTATAAGCTAGTTCAAATATTTTACACTAGAGTTGAACTAGCTCTATAGCCTAGTACAAATAATTTTACACTAGGGTTGAACTAGCTCTATAAGCTAGTTCAAATAAGTTTACACTAGAGTTGAACTAGCTCTATAAGCTAGTTCAAATAATTTTACATTAGAGTTGAACTAGCTCTATAGCCTAGTACAAATAATTTCACACTAGAGTTGAACTAGCTCTATAAGCTTGTTCAAGTAATTTTACACTAGAGTTGAACTAGCTCTATAGCCTAGTACAAATAATTTTACACTAGAGTTGAACTAGCTCTATAAGCTTGTTCAAGTAATTTTACACTAGAGTTGAACTAGCTCTATAGCCTAGTACAAATAATTTTACACTAGAGTTGAACTAGCTCTATAAGCTAGTTCAAATAATTTTACACTAGAGTTGAACTAGCTCTATAGCCTAGTACAAATAATTTCACACTAGAGTTGAACTAGCTCTATAAACTTGTTCAAGTAATTTTACACTAGAGTTGAACTAGCTCTATAGCCTAGTACAAATAATTTTACACTAGAGTTGAACTAGCTCTATAAGCTAGTTCAAATAATTTTACACTAGAGTTGAACTAGCTCTATAGCCTAGTACAAATAATTTTACACTAGAGTTGAACTAGCTCTATAGCCTAGTACAAATAATTTGACACTAGAGTTCCACTAGCTCTATATCCTAGTACAAATAATTTTACACTAGAGTTGAACTAGCTCTATAAGCTAGTTCAAATAATTTTACACTAGAGTTGAACTAGCTCTATAAGCTAGTACAAATAATTTTACACTAGAGTTGAACTAGCTCTATAAGCTAGTTAAAATAATTTTACACTAGAGTTGAACTAGTTATATAGCCTAGTACTTATAATTTTACACTAGAGTTAAACTAGTTATATAGCCTAGTACAAATAATTTTACGCTAGAGTTGAACTAGTTCTGTAAGCTAGTTCAAATAATTTCACACTTGAGTTGAACTAGCTCTATAGCCTAATACAAATAATTTTACACTTGAGTTGAACTAGCTCTATAAGCTAGTACAAATAATTTTACACTAGAGTTGAACTATCTCTTCAAGCTAGTTCAAATAATTTTACACTCTAGCTGAACATGCTCTATAGCCTGGTACAAATAATTTCACACTAGAGTTGAACTAGCTCTATAAGCTAGTTCAAATAATTTTACACTAGAGTTCAACTAGCTCTATATCCTAGTACAAATAATTTTACACTAGAGTTGAACTATCTCTATAAGATAGTTCAAATAATTTTACACTAGAGTTGAACTAGCTCTATAGCCTAGTACAAATAATTTTACAGTAGAGTTGAACTAGCTCTATAAGCTAGTACAAATAATTTTACACTAGAGTTGAACTAGCTCTATAGCCTAGTTCAAATAATTTTACACTACAGTTGAACTACCTCTATAAGCTAGTTCAAATAATTTTACATTAGAGTTGAACTAGCTCTATAGCCTAGTACAAATAATTTTACACTAGAGTTGAACTAGCTCTATAGCCTAGTACAAATAATTTTACACTAGAGTTGCAATAGCTCTATAGCCTAGTACAAATAATTTTACACTAGAGTTGTACTAGCTCTATAAGCTAGTTCAAATAATTTCACACTAGAGTTGAACTAGCTCTATAAGCTAGTTTAAATAATTTTACATTAGAGTTGAACTAGCTCTATAGCCTAGTACAAATAATTTTACACTAGAGTTGAACTAGCTCTATAAGCTAGTTCAAATAATTTTACACTAGAGTTAAACTAGCTCTATAGCCTGGTACAAATAATTTTACACTAGAGTTGAACCAGCTCTATAGCCTAGCACAAATAATTTTACACTAGAGTTGAACTAGCTATGTAAGCTAGTACGAATAATTTTACACTAGAGTTGAACTAGCTCTATAGCCTAGTACAAATAATTTTACACTAGAGTTGAACTAGCTCTATAAGCTAGTTCAAATAATTTTACACTAGAGTTGAACTAGCTCTATAAGCTAGTTCAAATATTTTACACTGGAGTTGAACTAGCTCTATAGCCTAGTACAAATAATTTTACACTAGGGTTGAACTAGCTCTATAAGCTAGTACAAATAATTTTACAGTAGAGTTGATCAAGCTCTATAGCCTAGTTCAAATAATTTTACATCAGAGTTCAACTTGCTCTATAAGCTACTTCAAATAATCTTACACTATAGTTGAACTAGCTCTATAGCCTAGTACAAATAATTTTGCACTAGAGTTGAACTAGCTCCATAGCCTAGTACAAATAATTTCACACTAGAGTTGAAGTAGCTCTATAGCCTAGTACAAATAATTTTACACTAGAGTTGAACTAGCTCTATAGCCTAGTTCAAATAATTTTACACTAGAGTTGAACTTGCTCTATAAGCTACTTCAAATAATTTTACACTAGAGTTGAACTAGCTGTATAGCCTAGTACAAATAATTTTACACTAGAGTTGAACTAGCTCTATAACCTAGTACAAATAATTTCACACTATAGTTGAACTAGCTCTATAAGCTAGTTCAAATAATTTTACACTAGAGTTGAACTAGCTCTATAGACTAGTACAAATAATTTTACACTAGAGTTGAACTAGCTCTATAAGCTAGTTCAAATAATTTTACACTAGAGTTGAACTAGCTCTATAAGCTAGTTCAAATAATTTTACATTAGAGTTGAACTAGCTCTATAGCCTAGTACAAATAATTTCACACTAGAGTTGAACTAGCTCTATAAGCTTGTTCAAGTAATTTTACACTAGAGTTGAACTAGCTCTATAGCCTAGTACAAATAATTTTACACTAGAGTTGAACTAGCTCTATAAGCTTGTTCAAGTAATTTTACACTAGAGTTGAACTAGCTCTATAGCCTAGTACAAATAATTTTACACTAGAGTTGAACTAGCTCTATAAGCTAGTTCAAATAATTTTACACTAGAGTTGAACTAGCTCTATAGCCTAGTGCAAATAATTTTACACTAGAGTTGAACTAGCTCTATAGCCTAGTACAAATAATTTGACACTTGAGTTCCACTAGCTCTATATCCTAGTACAAATAATTTTACACTAGAGTTGAACTAGCTCTATAAGCTAGTTCAAATAATTTTACACTAGAGTTGAACTAGCTCTATAAGCTAGTACAAATAATTTTACACTAGAGTTGAACTAGCTCTAGAAGCTAGTTAAAATAATTTTACACTAGAGTTGAACTAGTTATATAGCCTAGTACTTATAATTTTACACTAGAGTTGAACTAGTTATATAGCCTAGTACAAATAATTTTACGCTAGAGTTGAACTAGTTCTGTAAGCTAGTTCAAATAATTTCACCCTTGAGTTGAACTAGCTCTATAGCCTAATACAAATAATTTTACACTTGAGTTGAACTAGCTCTATAAGCTAGTACAAATAATTTTACACTAGAGTTGAACTATCTCTTTAAGCTAGTTCAAATAATTTTACACTCTAGTTGAACATGCTCTATAGCCTGGTACAAATAATTTCACACTAGAGTTGAACTAGCTCTATAAGCTAGTTCAAATAATTTTACACTAGAGTTCAACTAGCTCTATATCCTAGTACAAATAATTTTACACTAGAGTTGAACTATCTCTATAAGATAGTTCAAATAATTTTACACTAGAGTTGAACTAGCTCTATAGCCTAGTACAAATAATTTTACAGTAGAGTTGAACTAGCTCTATAAGCTAGTACAAATAATTTTACACTAGAGTTGAACTAGCTCTATAGCCTAGTTCAAATAATTTTACACTACAGTTGAACTAGCTCTATAAGCTAGTTCAAATAATTTTACATTAGAGTTGAACTAGCTCTATAGCCTAGTACAAATAATTTTACACTAGAGTTGAACTAGCTCTATAGCCTAGTACAAATAATTTTACACTAGAGTTGCAATAGCTCTATAGCCTAGTACAAATAATTTTACACTAGAGTTGTACTAGCTCTATAAGCTAGTTCAAATAATTTCACACTAGAGTTGAACTAGCTCTATAAGCTAGTTTAAATAATTTTACACTAGAGTTGAACTAGCTCTATAGCCTAGTACAAATAATTTTACACTAGAGTTGAACTAGCTCTATAAGCTAGTTCAAATAATTTTACACTAGAGTTAAACTAGCTCTATAGCCTGGTACAAATAATTTTACACTAGAGTTGAACCAGCTCTATAGCCTAGCACAAATAATTTTACACTAGAGTTGAACTAGCTATGTAAGCTAGTACGAATAATTTTACACTAGAGTTGAACTAGCTCTATAGCCTAGTACAAATAATTTTACACTAGAGTTGAACTAGCTCTATATGCTAGTTCAAATAATTTTACACTAGAGTTGAACTAGCTCTATAAGCTAGTTCAAATATTTTACACTGGAGTTGAACTAGCTCTATAGCCTAGTACAAATAATTTTACACTAGAGTTGAACTAGCTCTATAGCCTAGTACAAATAATTTTACAGTAGAGTTGAACTAGCTCTATAAGCTAGTACAAATAATTTTACACTAGAGTTGAACTAGCTCTATAGCCTAGTTCAAATAATTTTACACTAGAGTTGAACTTGCTCTATAAGCTACTTAAAATAATTTTACACTATAGTTGAACTAGCTCTATAGCCTAGTACAAATAATTTTACACTAGAGTTGAACTAGCTCTATAGCCTAGTACAAATAATTTTACACTAGAGTTGAACTAGCTCTATAAGCTAGTACAAATAATTTTACACTAGAGTTGAACTAGCTCTATAGCCTAGTACAAATAATTTTACACTAGAGTTGAACAAGCTCTATAAGCTAGTTCAAATAATTTTACACTAGAGTTGAACTAGCTGTATAGCCTAGTAGAAATAATTTTACACTAGGGTTGGACTAGCTCTATAAGCTAGTACAAATAATTTACACTAGAGTTGATCAAGCTCTATAGCCTAGTTCAAATAATTTTACACTAGAGTTGAACTTGCTCTATAAGCTACTTCAAATAATCTTACACTATAGTTGAACTAGCTCTATAGCCTAGTTCAAATAATTTTACACTAGAGTTGAACTAGCTCTATAGCCTAGCACAAATAATTTTACACTAGAGTTGAACTAGCTCTAGAAGCTAGTTAAAATAATTTTACACTAGAGTTGAACTAGTTATATAGCCTAGTACTTATAATTTTACACTAGAGTTGAACTAGTTATATAGCCTAGTACAAATAATTTTACGCTAGAGTTGAACTTGTTCTGTAAGCTAGTTCAAATAATTTCACCCTTGAGTTGAACTAGCTCTATAGCCTAATACAAATAATTTTACACTTGAGTTGAACTAGCTCTATAAGCTAGTACAAATAATTTTACACTAGAGTTCAACTATCTCTTTAAGCTAGTTCAAATAATTTTACACTCTAGTTGAACATGCTCTATAGCCTGGTACAAATAATTTCACACTAGAGTTGAACTAGCTCTATAAGCTAGTTCAAATAATTTTACACTAGAGTTCAACTAGCTCTATATCCTAGTACAAATAATTTTACACTAGAGTTGAACTATCTCTATAAGATAGTTCAAATAATTTTACACTAGAGTTGAACTAGCTCTATAGCCTAGTACAAATAATTTTACAGTAGAGTTGAACTAGCTCTATAAGCTAGTACAAATAATTTTACACTAGAGTTGAACTAGCTCTATAGCCTAGTTCAAATAATTTTACACTACAGTTGAACTAGCTCTATAAGCTAGTTCAAATAATTTTACATTAGAGTTGAACTAGCTCTATAGCCTAGTACAAATAATTTTACAGTAGAGTTGAACTAGCTCTATAGCCTAGTACAAATAATTTTACACTAGAGTTGCAATAGCTCTATAGCCTAGTACAAATAATTTTACACTAGAGTTGTACTAGCTCTATAAGCTAGTTCAAATAATTTCACACTAGAGTTGAACTAGCTCTATAAGCTAGTTTAAATAATTTTACACTAGAGTTGAACTAGCTCTATAGCCTAGTACAAATAATTTTACACTAGAGTTGAACTAGCTCTATAAGCTAGTTCAAATAATTTTACACTAGAGTTAAACTAGCTCTATAGCCTGGTACAAATAATTTTACACTAGAGTTGAACCAGCTCTATAGCCTAGCACAAATAATTTTACACTAGAGTTGAACTAGCTATGTAAGCTAGTACGAATAATTTTACACTAGAGTTGAACTAGCTCTATAGCCTAGTACAAATAATTTTACACTAGAGTTGAACTAGCTCTATAAGCTAGTTCAAATAATTTTACACTAGAGTTGAACTAGCTCTATAAGCTAGTTCAAATATTTTACACTGGAGTTGAACTAGCTCTATAGCCTAGTACAAATAATTTTACACTAGAGTTGAACTAGCTCTATAGCCTAGTACAAATAATTTTACAGTAGAGTTGAACTAGCTCTATAAGCTAGTACAAATAATTTTACACTAGAGTTGAACTAGCTCTATAGCCTAGTTCAAATAATTTTACACTAGAGTTGAACTTGCTCTATAAGCTACTTAAAATAATTTTACACTATAGTTGAACTAGCTCTATAGCCTAGTACAAATAATTTTACACTAGAGTTGAACTAGCTCTATAGCCTAGTACAAATAATTTTACACTAGAGTTGAACTAGCTCTATAAGCTAGTACAAATAATTTTACACTAGAGTTGAACTAGCTCTATAGCCTAGTACAAATAATTTTACACTAGAGTTGAACAAGCTCTATAAGCTAGTTCAAATAATTTTACACTAGAGTTGAACTAGCTGTATAGCCTAGTAGAAATAATTTTACACTAGGGTTAGACTAGCTCTATAAGCTAGTACAAATAATTTACACTAGAGTTGATCAAGCTCTATAGCCTAGTTCAAATAATTTTACACTAGAGTTGAACTTGCTCTATAAGCTACTTCAAATAATCTTACACTATAGTTGAACTAGCTCTATAAGCTAGTTCAAATAATTTTACATTAGAGTTGAACTAGCTCTATAGCCTAGTACAAATAATTTTACACTAGAGTTGAACTAGCTCTATAGCCTAGTTCAAATAATTTTACACTAGAGTTGAACTTGCTCTATAAGCTACTTAAAATAATTTTACACTATAGTTGAACTAGCTCTATAGCCTAGTACAAATAATTTTACACTAGAGTTGAACTAGCTCTATAGCCTAGTACAAATAATTTTACACTAGAGTTGAACTAGCTCTATAAGCTAGTACAAATAATTTTACACTAGAGTTGAACTAGCTCTATAGCCTAGTACAAATAATTTTACACTAGAGTTGAACCAGCTCTATAGCCTAGCACAAATAATTTTACACTAGAGTTGAACTAGCTATGTAAGCTAGTACGAATAATTTTACACTAGAGTTGAACTAGCTCTATAGCCTAGTACAAATAATTTTACACTAGAGTTGAACTAGCTCTATAAGCTAGTTCAAATAATTTTACACTAGAGTTGAACTAGCTCTATAAGCTAGTTCAAATATTTTACACTGGAGTTGAACTAGCTCTATAGCCTAGTACAAATAATTTTACACTAGAGTTGAACTAGCTCTATAGCCTAGTACAAATAATTTTACAGTAGAGTTGAACTAGCTCTATAAGCTAGTACAAATAATTTTACACTAGAGTTGAACTAGCTCTATAGCCTAGTTCAAATAATTTTACACTAGAGTTGAACTTGCTCTATAAGCTACTTAAAATAATTTTACACTATAGTTGAACTAGCTCTATAGCCTAGTACAAATAATTTTACACTAGAGTTGAACTAGCTCTATAGCCTAGTACAAATAATTTTACACTAGAGTTGAACTAGCTCTATAAGCTAGTACAAATAATTTTACACTAGAGTTGAACCAGCTCTATAGCCTAGCACAAATAATTTTACACTAGAGTTGAACTAGCTATGTAAGCTAGTACGAATAATTTTACACTAGAGTTGAACTAGCTCTATAGCCTAGTACAAATAATTTTACACTAGAGTTGAACTAGCTCTATAAGCTAGTTCAAATAATTTTACACTAGAGTTGAACTAGCTCTATAAGCTAGTTCAAATATTTTACACTGGAGTTGAGCTAGCTCTATAGCCTAGTACAAATAATTTTACACTAGAGTTGAACTAGCTCTATAGCCTAGTACAAATAATTTTACAGTAGAGTTGAACTAGCTCTATAAGCTAGTACAAATAATTTTACACTAGAGTTGAACTAGCTCTATAGCCTAGTTCAAATAATTTTACACTAGAGTTGAACTTGCTCTATAAGCTACTTAAAATAATTTTACACTATAGTTGAACTAGCTCTATAGCCTAGTACAAATAATTTTACACTAGAGTTGAACTAGCTCTATAGCCTAGTACAAATAATTTTACACTAGAGTTGAACTAGCTCTATAAGCTAGTACAAATAATTTTACACTAGAGTTGAACTAGCTCTATAGCCTAGTACAAATAATTTTACACTAGAGTTGAACAAGCTCTATAAGCTAGTTCAAATAATTTTACACTAGAGTTGAACTAGCTGTATAGCCTAGTAGAAATAATTTTACACTAGGGTTGGACTAGCTCTATAAGCTAGTACAAATAATTTACACTAGAGTTGATCAAGCTCTATAGCCTAGTTCAAATAATTTTACACTAGAGTTGAACTTGCTCTATAAGCTACTTCAAATAATCTTACACTATAGTTGAACTAGCTCTATAAGCTAGTTCAAATAATTTTACATTAGAGTTGAACTAGCTCTATAGCCTAGTACAAATAATTTTACACTAGAGTTGAACTAGCTCTATAGCCTAGTTCAAATAATTTTACACTAGAGTTGAACTTGCTCTATAAGCTACTTAAAATAATTTTACACTATAGTTGAACTAGCTCTATAGCCTAGTACAAATAATTTTACACTAGAGTTGAACTAGCTCTATAGCCTAGTACAAATAATTTTACACTAGAGTTGAACTAGCTCTATAAGCTAGAACAAATAATTTTACACTAGAGTTGAACTAGCTCTATAGCCTAGTACAAATAATTTTACACTAGAGTTGAACAAGCTCTATAAGCTAGTTCAAATAATTTTACACTAGAGTTGAACTAGCTGTATAGCCTAGTAGAAATAATTTTACACTAGGGTTGGACTAGCTCTATAAGCTAGTACAAATAATTTACACTAGAGTTGATCAAGCTCTATAGCCTAGTTCAAATAATTTTACACTAGAGTTGAACTTGCTCTATAAGCTACTTCAAATAATCTTACACTACAGTTGAACTAGCTCTATAAGCTAGTTCAAATAATTTTACATTAGAGTAGAACTAGCTCTATAGCCTAGTACAAATAATTTTACACTAGAGTTGAACTAGCTTTATAGCCTAGTACAAATAATTTTACACTAGAGTTGCAATAGCTCTATAGCCTAGTACAAATAATTTTACACTAGAGTTGTACTAGCTCTATAAGCTAGTTCAAATAATTTCACACTAGAGTTGAACTAGCTCTATAAGCTAGTTTAAATAATTTTACACTAGAGTTGAACTAGCTCTATAGCCTAGTACAAATAATTTTACACTAGAGTTGAACTAGCTCTATAAGCTAGTTCAAATAATTTTACACTAGAGTTAAACTAGCTCTATAGCCTGGTACAAATAATTTTACACTAGAGTTGAACCAGCTCTATAGCCTAGCACAAATAATTTTACACTAGAGTTGAACTAGCTATGTAAGCTAGTACGAATAATTTTACACTAGAGTTGAACTAGCTCTATAGCCTAGTACAAATAATTTTACACTAGAGTTGAACTAGCTCTATAAGCTAGTTCAAATAATTTTACACTAGAGTTGAACTAGCTCTATAAGCTAGTTCAAATATTTTACACTGGAGTTGAACTAGCTCTATAGCCTAGTACAAATAATTTTACACTAGAGTTGAACTAGCTCTATAGCCTAGTACAAATAATTTTACAGTAGAGTTGAACTAGCTCTATAAGCTAGTACAAATAATTTTACACTAGAGTTGAACTAGCTCTATAGCCTAGTTCAAATAATTTTACACTAGAGTTGAACTTGCTCTATAAGCTACTTAAAATAATTTTACACTATAGTTGAACTAGCTATATAGCCTAGTACAAATAATTTTACACTAGAGTTGAACTAGCTCTATAGCCTAGTACAAATAATAATACACTAGAGTTGAACTAGCTCTATAAGCTAGTACAAATAATTTTACACTAGAGTTGAACTAGCTCTATAGCCTAGTACAAATAATTTTACACTAGAGTTGAACAAGCTCTATAAGCTAGTTCAAATAATTTTACACTAGAGTTGAACTAGCTGTATAGCCTAGTAGAAATAATTTTACACTAGGGTTGGACTAGCTCTATAAGCTAGTACAAATAATTTACACTAGAGTTGATCAAGCTCTATAGCCTAGTTCAAATAATTTTACACTAGAGTTGAACTTGCTCTATAAGCTACTTCAAATAATCTTACACTATAGTTGAACTAGCTCTATAGCCTAGTTCAAATAATTTTACACTAGAGTTGAACTAGCTCTATAGCCTAGCACAAATAATTTTACACTAGAGTTGAACTAGCTCTATAAGCTAGTACGAATAATTTTACACTAGAGTTGAACTAGCTCTATAGCCTAGCACAAATAATTTTACACTAGAGTTGAACTAGGTCTATAAGCTAGTACGAATAATTTTACACTAGAGTTGAACTAGCTCTATAGCCTAGGACAAATAATTTTACACTAGAGTTGAACTAGCTCTATAGCCTAGCACAAATAATTTTACACTAGAGTTGAACTAGCTCTATAAGCTAGTACAAATAATTTTACACTAGAGTTGAACTAGCTCTATAAGCTAGTTCAAATAATTTTACACTAGAGTTGAACTAGCTCTATAAGCTAGTTCAAATATTTTACACTAGAGTTGAACTAGCTCAATAACCTAGTACAAATAATTTTACACTAGGGTTGAACTATCTCTATAAGCTAGTACAAATAATTTTACAGTAGAGTTGATCAAGCTCTATAGCCTAGTTCAAATAATTTTACATTAGAGTTCAACTTGCTCTATAAGCTACTTCAAATAATCTTACACTATAGTTGAACTAGCTCTATAGCCTAGTACAAATAATTTTGCACTAGAGTTGAACTAGCTCTATGGCCTAGTACAAATAATTTCACACTAGAGTTGAAGTAGCTCTATAGCCTAGTATAAATAATTTTACACTAGAGTTGAACTAGCTCTATAAGCTAGTTCAAATAGTTTTACACTAGAGTTGAACTAGCTCTATAGCCTAGTACAAATAATTTCACACTAGAGTTGAACTAGCTCTATAAGCTAGTTCAAATAATTTACACTAGAGTTGAACTAGCTCTATAAGCTAGTTCAAATTATTTTACACTAGAGTTGAACTAGCTCTATAGCCTAGTACAAATAATTTCACACTAGAGTTGAACTAGCTCTATAAGCTAGTTCAAATAATTTTACACTAGAGTTGAACTTGCTATATAGCCTAGTACAAATAATTTTACACTAGAGTTGAACTAGCTCTATAAGCTAGTTAAAATAATTTTACACTAGAGTTGAACTAGCTCTATAGCCTAGTACAAATAATTTTACACTAGAGTTGAACTAGCTCTATAGCCTAGTACAAATAATTTGACACTATAGTTGCACTAGCTCTATAGCCTAGTACAAATAATTTTACACAACAGTTGAACTAGCTTTATAAGCTAGTTCAAATAATTTTACAGTAGAGTTGAACTAGCTCTATAAGATAGTACAAATAATTTTACACTTGAGTTGAACTAGCTCTATAAGCTAGTTAAAATAATTTTACACTAGAGTTGAACTAGCTCTATAAGCTAGTTCAAATAATTTTACACTAGAGTTGAACTAGCTCTATAAGCTAGTTCAAATAATTTTACATTAGAGTTGAACTAGCTCTATAGCCTAGTACTTATAATTTTACACTAGAGTTGAACTAGTTATATAGCCTAGTACAAATAATTTTACGCTAGAGTTGAACTAGTTCTGTAAGCTAGTTCAAATAATTTCACACTTGAGTTGAACTAGCTCTATAGCCTAATACAAATAATTTTACACTTGAGTTGAACTAGCTCTATAAGCTAGTACAAATAATTTTACACTAGAGTTGAACTATCTCTTTAAGCTAGTTCAAATAATTTTACACTCTAGTTGAACAAGCTCTATAGCCTGGTACAAATAATTTCACACTAGAGTTGAACTAGCTCTATAAGCTAGTTCAAATAATTTTACACTAGAGTTCAACTAGCTCTATATCCTAGTACAAATAATTTTACACTAGAGTTGAACTATCTCTATAAGATAGTTCAAATAATTTTACACTAGAGTTGAACTAGCTCTATAGCCTAGTACAAATAATTTTACAGTAGAGTTGAACTAGCTCTATAAGCTAGTACAAAAAAATTTACACTAGAGTTGAACTAGCTCTATAGCCTAGTTCAAATAATTTTACACTAGAGTTGAACTTGCTCTATAAGCTACTTCAAATAATTTTACACTAGAGTTGAACTAGCTGTATAGCCTAGTACAAATAATTATACACTAGAGTTGAACTAGCTATATAACCTAGTACAAATAATTTCACACTATAGTTGAACTAGCTCTATAAGCTAGTTCAAATAATTTTACACTAGAGTTGAACTAGCTCTATAGCCAAGTACAAATAATTTTACACTAGAGTTGAACTAGCTCTATAAGCTAGTTCAAATAATTTTACACTAGAGTTGAACTAGCTCTATAAGCTAGTTCAAATAATTTTACATTAGAGTTGAACTAGCTCTATAGCCTAGTACAAATAATTTCACACTAGAGTTGAACTAGCTCTATAAGCTTGTTCAAGTAATTTTACACTAGAGTTGAACTAGCTCTATAGCCTAGTACAAATAATTTTACACTAGAGTTGAACTAGCTCTATAAGCTTGTTCAAGTAATTTTATACTAGAGTTGAACTAGCTCTATAGCCTAGTACAAATAATTTTACACTAGAGTTGAACTAGCTCTATAAGCTAGTTCAAATAATTTTACACTAGAGTTGAACTAGCTCTATAGCCTAGTACAAATAATTTTACACTAGAGTTGAACTAGCTCTATAGCCTAGTACAAATAATTTGACACTAGAGTTCCACTAGCTCTATATCCTAGTACAAATAATTTTACACTAGAGTTGAACTAGCTCTATAAGCTAGTTCAAATAATTTTACACTAGAGTTGAACTAGCTCTATAAGCTAGTACAAATAATTTTACACTAGAGTTGAACTAGCTCTATAAGCTAGTTAAAATAATTTTACACTATAGTTGAAGTAGCTCTATAGCCTAGTTCAAATAATTTTACACTACAGTTGAACTAGCTCTATAAGCTAGTTCAAATAATTTTACATTAGAGTTGAACTAGCTCTATAGCCTAGTACAAATAATTTTACACTAGAGTTGAACTAGCTCTATAGCCTAGTACAAATAATTTTACACTAGAGTTGCAATAGCTCTATAGCCTAGTACAAATAATTTCACACTAGAGTTGAACTAGCTCTATAAGCTAGTTTAAATAATTTTACACTAGAGTTGAACTAGCTCTATAGCCTAGTACTAATAATTTTACACTAGAGTTGAACTAGCTCTATAAGCTAGTTCAAATAATTTTACACTAGAGTTAAACTAGCTCTATAGCCTGGTACAAATAATTTTACACTAGAGTTGAACCAGCTCTATAGCCTAGCACAAATAATTTTACACTAGAGTTGAACTAGCTCTGTAAGCTAGTACGAATAATTTTACACTAGAGTTGAACTAGCTCTATAGCCTAGTACAATTAATTTTACACTAGAGTTGAACTAGCTCTATAAGCTAGTTCAAATAATTTCACACTAGAGTTGAACTAGCTCTATAAGCTAGTTTAAATAATTTTACACTAGAGTTGAACTAGCTCTATAGCCTAGTACAAATAATTTTACACTAGAGTTGAACTAGCTCTATAAGCTAGTTCAAATAATTTTACACTAGAGTTAAACTAGCTCTATAGCCTGGTACAAATAATTTTACACTAGAGTTGAACCAGCTCTATAGCCTAGCACAAATAATTTTACACTAGAGTTGAACTAGCTATGTAAGCTAGTACGAATAATTTTACACTAGAGTTGAACTAGCTCTATAGCCTAGTACAAATAATTTTACACTAGAGTTGAACTAGCTCTATATGCTAGTTCAAATAATTTTACACTAGAGTTGAACTAGCTCTATAAGCTAGTTCAAATATTTTACACTGGAGTTGAACTAGCTCTATAGCCTAGTACAAATAATTTTACACTAGAGTTGAACTAGCTCTATAGCCTAGTACAAATAATTTTACAGTAGAGTTGAACTAGCTCTATAAGCTAGTACAAATAATTTTACACTAGAGTTGAACTAGCTCTATAGCCTAGTTCAAATAATTTTACACTAGAGTTGAACTTGCTCTATAAGCTACTTAAAATAATTTTACACTATAGTTGAACTAGCTCTATAGCCTAGTACAAATAATTTTACACTAGAGTTGAACTAGCTCTATAGCCTAGTACAAATAATTTTACACTAGAGTTGAACTAGCTCTATAAGCTAGTACAAATAATTTTACACTAGAGTTGAACTAGCTCTATAGCCTAGTACAAATAATTTTACACTAGAGTTGAACAAGCTCTATAAGCTAGTTCAAATAATTTTACACTAGAGTTGAACTAGCTGTATAGCCTAGTAGAAATAATTTTACACTAGGGTTGGACTAGCTCTATAAGCTAGTACAAATAATTTACACTAGAGTTGATCAAGCTCTATAGCCTAGTTCAAATAATTTTACACTAGAGTTGAACTTGCTCTATAAGCTACTTCAAATAATCTTACACTATAGTTGAACTAGCTCTATAAGCTAGTTCAAATAATTTTACATTAGAGTTGAACTAGCTCTATAGCCTAGTACAAATAATTTTACACTAGAGTTGAACTAGCTCTATAGCCTAGTTCAAATAATTTTACACTAGAGTTGAACTTGCTCTATAAGCTACTTAAAATAATTTTACACTATAGTTGAACTAGCTCTATAGCCTAGTACAAATAATTTTACACTAGAGTTGAACTAGCTCTATAGCCTAGTACAAATAATTTTACACTAGAGTTGAACTAGCTCTATAAGCTAGTACAAATAATTTTACACTAGAGTTGAACTAGCTCTATAGCCTAGTACAAATAATTTTACACTAGAGTTGAACAAGCTCTATAAGCTAGTTCAAATAATTTTACACTAGAGTTGAACTAGCTGTATAGCCTAGTAGAAATAATTTTACACTAGGGTTGGACTAGCTCTATAAGCTAGTACAAATAATTTACACTAGAGTTGATCAAGCTCTATAGCCTAGTTCAAATAATTTTACACTAGAGTTGAACTTGCTCTATAAGCTACTTCAAATAATCTTACACTACAGTTGAACTAGCTCTATAAGCTAGTTCAAATAATTTTACATTAGAGTTGAACTAGCTCTATAGCCTAGTACAAATAATTTTACACTAGAGTTGAACTAGCTCTATAGCCTAGTACAAATAATTTTACACTAGAGTTGCAATAGCTCTATAGCCTAGTACAAATAATTTTACACTAGAGTTGTACTAGCTCTATAAGCTAGTTCAAATAATTTCACACTAGAGTTGAACTAGCTCTATAAGCTAGTTTAAATAATTTTACACTAGAGTTGAACTAGCTCTATAGCCTAGTACAAATAATTTTACACTAGAGTTGAACTAGCTCTATAAGCTAGTTCAAATAATTTTACACTAGAGTTAAACTAGCTCTATAGCCTGGTACAAATAATTTTACACTAGAGTGGAACCAGCTCTATAGCCTAGCACAAATAATTTTACACTAGAGTTGAACTAGCTATGTAAGCTAGTACGAATAATTTTACACTAGAGTTGAACTAGCTCTATAGCCTAGTACAAATAATTTTCCACTAGAGTTGAACTAGCTCTATAAGCTAGTTCAAATAATTTTACACTAGAGTTGAACTAGCTCTATAAGCTAGTTCAAATATTTTACACTGGAGTTGAACTAGCTCTATAGCCTAGTACAAATAATTTTACACTAGAGTTGAACTAGCTCTATAGCCTAGTACAAATAATTTTACAGTAGAGTTGAACTAGCTCTATAAGCTAGTACAAATAATTTTACACTAGAGTTGAACTAGCTTTATAGCCTAGTTCAAATAATTTTACACTAGAGTTGAACTTGCTCTATAAGCTACTTAAAATAATTTTACACTATAGTTGAACTAGCTCTATAGCCTAGTACAAATAATTTTACACTAGAGTTGAACTAGCTCTATAGCCTAGTACAAATAATTTTACACTAGAGTTGAACTAGCTCTATAAGCTAGTACAAATAATTTTACACTAGAGTTGAACTAGCTCTATAGCCTAGTACAAATAATTTTACACTAGAGTTGAACAAGCTCTATAAGCTAGTTCAAATAATTTTACACTAGAGTTGAACTAGCTGTATAGCCTAGTAGAAATAATTTTACACTAGGGTTGGACTAGCTCTATAAGCTAGTACAAATAATTTACACTAGAGTTGATCAAGCTCTATAGCCTAGTTCAAATAATTTTACACTAGAGTTGAACTTGCTCTATAAGCTACTTCAAATAATCTTACACTATAGTTGAACTAGCTCTATAGCCTAGTTCAAATAATTTTACACTAGAGTTGAACTAGCTCTATAGCCTAGCACAAATAATTTTACACTAGAGTTGAACTAGCTCTAGAAGCTAGTTAAAATAATTTTACACTAGAGTTGAACTAGTTATATAGCCTAGTACTTATAATTTTACACTAGAGTTGAACTAGTTATATAGCCTAGTACAAATAATTTTACGCTAGAGTTGAACTTGTTCTGTAAGCTAGTTCAAATAATTTCACCCTTGAGTTGAACTAGCTCTATAGCCTAATACAAATAATTTTACACTTGAGTTGAACTAGCTCTATAAGCTAGTACAAATAATTTTACACTAGAGTTCAACTATCTCTTTAAGCTAGTTCAAATAATTTTACACTCTAGTTGAACATGCTCTATAGCCTGGTACAAATAATTTCACACTAGAGTTGAACTAGCTCTATAAGCTAGTTCAAATAATTTTACACTAGAGTTCAACTAGCTCTATATCCTAGTACAAATAATTTTACACTAGAGTTGAACTATCTCTATAAGATAGTTCAAATAATTTTACACTAGAGTTGAACTAGCTCTATAGCCTAGTACAAATAATTTTACAGTAGAGTTGAACTAGCTCTATAAGCTAGTACAAATAATTTTACACTAGAGTTGAACTAGCTCTATAGCCTAGTTCAAATAATTTTACACTACAGTTGAACTAGCTCTATAAGCTAGTTCAAATAATTTTACATTAGAGTTGAACTAGCTCTATAGCCTAGTACAAATAATTTTACAGTAGAGTTGAACTAGCTCTATAGCCTAGTACAAATAATTTTACACTAGAGTTGCAATAGCTCTATAGCCTAGTACAAATAATTTTACACTAGAGTTGTACTAGCTCTATAAGCTAGTTCAAATAATTTCACACTAGAGTTGAACTAGCTCTATAAGCTAGTTTAAATAATTTTACACTAGAGTTGAACTAGCTCTATAGCCTAGTACAAATAATTTTACACTAGAGTTGAACTAGCTCTATAAGCTAGTTCAAATAATTTTACACTAGAGTTAAACTAGCTCTATAGCCTGGTACAAATAATTTTACACTAGAGTTGAACCAGCTCTATAGCCTAGCACAAATAATTTTACACTAGAGTTGAACTAGCTATGTAAGCTAGTACGAATAATTTTACACTAGAGTTGAACTAGCTCTATAGCCTAGTACAAATAATTTTACACTAGAGTTGAACTAGCTCTATAAGCTAGTTCAAATAATTTTACACTAGAGTTGAACTAGCTCTATAAGCTAGTTCAAATATTTTACACTGGAGTTGAACTAGCTCTATAGCCTAGTACAAATAATTTTACACTAGAGTTGAACTAGCTCTATAGCCTAGTACAAATAATTTTACAGTAGAGTTGAACTAGCTCTATAAGCTAGTACAAATAATTTTACACTAGAGTTGAACTAGCTCTATAGCCTAGTTCAAATAATTTTACACTAGAGTTGAACTTGCTCTATAAGCTACTTAAAATAATTTTACACTATAGTTGAACTAGCTCTATAGCCTAGTACAAATAATTTTACACTAGAGTTGAACTAGCTCTATAGCCTAGTACAAATAATTTTACACTAGAGTTGAACTAGCTCTATAAGCTAGTACAAATAATTTTACACTAGAGTTGAACTAGCTCTATAGCCTAGTACAAATAATTTTACACTAGAGTTGAACAAGCTCTATAAGCTAGTTCAAATAATTTTACACTAGAGTTGAACTAGCTGTATAGCCTAGTAGAAATAATTTTACACTAGGGTTGGACTAGCTCTATAAGCTAGTACAAATAATTTACACTAGAGTTGATCAAGCTCTATAGCCTAGTTCAAATAATTTTACACTAGAGTTGAACTTGCTCTATAAGCTACTTCAAATAATCTTACACTATAGTTGAACTAGCTCTATAGCCTAGTTCAAATAATTTTACACTAGAGTTGAACTAGCTCTATAGCCTAGCACAAATAATTTTACACTAGAGTTGAACTAGCTCTAGAAGCTAGTTAAAATAATTTTACACTAGAGTTGAACTAGTTATATAGCCTAGTACTTATAATTTTACACTAGAGTTGAACTAGTTATATAGCCTAGTACAAATAATTTTACGCTAGAGTTGAACTTGTTCTGTAAGCTAGTTCAAATAATTTCACCCTTGAGTTGAACTAGCTCTATAGCCTAATACAAATAATTTTACACTTGAGTTGAACTAGCTCTATAAGCTAGTACAAATAATTTTACACTAGAGTTCAACTATCTCTTTAAGCTAGTTCAAATAATTTTACACTCTAGTTGAACATGCTCTATAGCCTGGTACAAATAATTTCACACTAGAGTTGAACTAGCTCTATAAGCTAGTTCAAATAATTTTACACTAGAGTTCAACTAGCTCTATATCCTAGTACAAATAATTTTACACTAGAGTTGAACTATCTCTATAAGATAGTTCAAATAATTTTACACTAGAGTTGAACTAGCTCTATAGCCTAGTACAAATAATTTTACAGTAGAGTTGAACTAGCTCTATAAGCTAGTACAAATAATTTTACACTAGAGTTGAACTAGCTCTATAGCCTAGTTCAAATAATTTTACACTACAGTTGAACTAGCTCTATAAGCTAGTTCAAATAATTTTACATTAGAGTTGAACTAGCTCTATAGCCTAGTACAAATAATTTTACAGTAGAGTTGAACTAGCTCTATAGCCTAGTACAAATAATTTTACACTAGAGTTGCAATAGCTCTATAGCCTAGTACAAATAATTTTACACTAGAGTTGTACTAGCTCTATAAGCTAGTTCAAATAATTTCACACTAGAGTTGAACTAGCTCTATAAGCTAGTTTAAATAATTTTACACTAGAGTTGAACTAGCTCTATAGCCTAGTACAAATAATTTTACACTAGAGTTGAACTAGCTCTATAAGCTAGTTCAAATAATTTTACACTAGAGTTAAACTAGCTCTATAGCCTGGTACAAATAATTTTACACTAGAGTTGAACCAGCTCTATAGCCTAGCACAAATAATTTTACACTAGAGTTGAACTAGCTATGTAAGCTAGTACGAATAATTTTACACTAGAGTTGAACTAGCTCTATAGCCTAGTACAAATAATTTTACACTAGAGTTGAACTAGCTCTATAAGCTAGTTCAAATAATTTTACACTAGAGTTGAACTAGCTCTATAAGCTAGTTCAAATATTTTACACTGGAGTTGAACTAGCTCTATAGCCTAGTACAAATAATTTTACACTAGAGTTGAACTAGCTCTATAGCCTAGTACAAATAATTTTACAGTAGAGTTGAACTAGCTCTATAAGCTAGTACAAATAATTTTACACTAGAGTTGAACTAGCTCTATAGCCTAGTTCAAATAATTTTACACTAGAGTTGAACTTGCTCTATAAGCTACTTAAAATAATTTTACACTATAGTTGAACTAGCTCTATAGCCTAGTACAAATAATTTTACACTAGAGTTGAACTAGCTCTATAGCCTAGTACAAATAATTTTACACTAGAGTTGAACTAGCTCTATAAGCTAGTACAAATAATTTTACACTAGAGTTGAACTAGCTCTATAGCCTAGTACAAATAATTTTACACTAGAGTTGAACAAGCTCTATAAGCTAGTTCAAATAATTTTACACTAGAGTTGAACTAGCTGTATAGCCTAGTAGAAATAATTTTACACTAGGGTTAGACTAGCTCTATAAGCTAGTACAAATAATTTACACTAGAGTTGATCAAGCTCTATAGCCTAGTTCAAATAATTTTACACTAGAGTTGAACTTGCTCTATAAGCTACTTCAAATAATCTTACACTATAGTTGAACTAGCTCTATAAGCTAGTTCAAATAATTTTACATTAGAGTTGAACTAGCTCTATAGCCTAGTACAAATAATTTTACACTAGAGTTGAACTAGCTCTATAGCCTAGTTCAAATAATTTTACACTAGAGTTGAACTTGCTCTATAAGCTACTTAAAATAATTTTACACTATAGTTGAACTAGCTCTATAGCCTAGTACAAATAATTTTACACTAGAGTTGAACTAGCTCTATAGCCTAGTACAAATAATTTTACACTAGAGTTGAACTAGCTCTATAAGCTAGTACAAATAATTTTACACTAGAGTTGAACTAGCTCTATAGCCTAGTACAAATAATTTTACACTAGAGTTGAACCAGCTCTATAGCCTAGCACAAATAATTTTACACTAGAGTTGAACTAGCTATGTAAGCTAGTACGAATAATTTTACACTAGAGTTGAACTAGCTCTATAGCCTAGTACAAATAATTTTACACTAGAGTTGAACTAGCTCTATAAGCTAGTTCAAATAATTTTACACTAGAGTTGAACTAGCTCTATAAGCTAGTTCAAATATTTTACACTGGAGTTGAACTAGCTCTATAGCCTAGTACAAATAATTTTACACTAGAGTTGAACTAGCTCTATAGCCTAGTACAAATAATTTTACAGTAGAGTTGAACTAGCTCTATAAGCTAGTACAAATAATTTTACACTAGAGTTGAACTAGCTCTATAGCCTAGTTCAAATAATTTTACACTAGAGTTGAACTTGCTCTATAAGCTACTTAAAATAATTTTACACTATAGTTGAACTAGCTCTATAGCCTAGTACAAATAATTTTACACTAGAGTTGAACTAGCTCTATAGCCTAGTACAAATAATTTTACACTAGAGTTGAACTAGCTCTATAAGCTAGTACAAATAATTTTACACTAGAGTTGAACCAGCTCTATAGCCTAGCACAAATAATTTTACACTAGAGTTGAACTAGCTATGTAAGCTAGTACGAATAATTTTACACTAGAGTTGAACTAGCTCTATAGCCTAGTACAAATAATTTTACACTAGAGTTGAACTAGCTCTATAAGCTAGTTCAAATAATTTTACACTAGAGTTGAACTAGCTCTATAAGCTAGTTCAAATATTTTACACTGGAGTTGAGCTAGCTCTATAGCCTAGTACAAATAATTTTACACTAGAGTTGAACTAGCTCTATAGCCTAGTACAAATAATTTTACAGTAGAGTTGAACTAGCTCTATAAGCTAGTACAAATAATTTTACACTAGAGTTGAACTAGCTCTATAGCCTAGTTCAAATAATTTTACACTAGAGTTGAACTTGCTCTATAAGCTACTTAAAATAATTTTACACTATAGTTGAACTAGCTCTATAGCCTAGTACAAATAATTTTACACTAGAGTTGAACTAGCTCTATAGCCTAGTACAAATAATTTTACACTAGAGTTGAACTAGCTCTATAAGCTAGTACAAATAATTTTACACTAGAGTTGAACTAGCTCTATAGCCTAGTACAAATAATTTTACACTAGAGTTGAACAAGCTCTATAAGCTAGTTCAAATAATTTTACACTAGAGTTGAACTAGCTGTATAGCCTAGTAGAAATAATTTTACACTAGGGTTGGACTAGCTCTATAAGCTAGTACAAATAATTTACACTAGAGTTGATCAAGCTCTATAGCCTAGTTCAAATAATTTTACACTAGAGTTGAACTTGCTCTATAAGCTACTTCAAATAATCTTACACTATAGTTGAACTAGCTCTATAAGCTAGTTCAAATAATTTTACATTAGAGTTGAACTAGCTCTATAGCCTAGTACAAATAATTTTACACTAGAGTTGAACTAGCTCTATAGCCTAGTTCAAATAATTTTACACTAGAGTTGAACTTGCTCTATAAGCTACTTAAAATAATTTTACACTATAGTTGAACTAGCTCTATAGCCTAGTACAAATAATTTTACACTAGAGTTGAACTAGCTCTATAGCCTAGTACAAATAATTTTACACTAGAGTTGAACTAGCTCTATAAGCTAGAACAAATAATTTTACACTAGAGTTGAACTAGCTCTATAGCCTAGTACAAATAATTTTACACTAGAGTTGAACAAGCTCTATAAGCTAGTTCAAATAATTTTACACTAGAGTTGAACTAGCTGTATAGCCTAGTAGAAATAATTTTACACTAGGGTTGGACTAGCTCTATAAGCTAGTACAAATAATTTACACTAGAGTTGATCAAGCTCTATAGCCTAGTTCAAATAATTTTACACTAGAGTTGAACTTGCTCTATAAGCTACTTCAAATAATCTTACACTACAGTTGAACTAGCTCTATAAGCTAGTTCAAATAATTTTACATTAGAGTAGAACTAGCTCTATAGCCTAGTACAAATAATTTTACACTAGAGTTGAACTAGCTTTATAGCCTAGTACAAATAATTTTACACTAGAGTTGCAATAGCTCTATAGCCTAGTACAAATAATTTTACACTAGAGTTGTACTAGCTCTATAAGCTAGTTCAAATAATTTCACACTAGAGTTGAACTAGCTCTATAAGCTAGTTTAAATAATTTTACACTAGAGTTGAACTAGCTCTATAGCCTAGTACAAATAATTTTACACTAGAGTTGAACTAGCTCTATAAGCTAGTTCAAATAATTTTACACTAGAGTTAAACTAGCTCTATAGCCTGGTACAAATAATTTTACACTAGAGTTGAACCAGCTCTATAGCCTAGCACAAATAATTTTACACTAGAGTTGAACTAGCTATGTAAGCTAGTACGAATAATTTTACACTAGAGTTGAACTAGCTCTATAGCCTAGTACAAATAATTTTACACTAGAGTTGAACTAGCTCTATAAGCTAGTTCAAATAATTTTACACTAGAGTTGAACTAGCTCTATAAGCTAGTTCAAATATTTTACACTGGAGTTGAACTAGCTCTATAGCCTAGTACAAATAATTTTACACTAGAGTTGAACTAGCTCTATAGCCTAGTACAAATAATTTTACAGTAGAGTTGAACTAGCTCTATAAGCTAGTACAAATAATTTTACACTAGAGTTGAACTAGCTCTATAGCCTAGTTCAAATAATTTTACACTAGAGTTGAACTTGCTCTATAAGCTACTTAAAATAATTTTACACTATAGTTGAACTAGCTATATAGCCTAGTACAAATAATTTTACACTAGAGTTGAACTAGCTCTATAGCCTAGTACAAATAATAATACACTAGAGTTGAACTAGCTCTATAAGCTAGTACAAATAATTTTACACTAGAGTTGAACTAGCTCTATAGCCTAGTACAAATAATTTTACACTAGAGTTGAACAAGCTCTATAAGCTAGTTCAAATAATTTTACACTAGAGTTGAACTAGCTGTATAGCCTAGTAGAAATAATTTTACACTAGGGTTGGACTAGCTCTATAAGCTAGTACAAATAATTTACACTAGAGTTGATCAAGCTCTATAGCCTAGTTCAAATAATTTTACACTAGAGTTGAACTTGCTCTATAAGCTACTTCAAATAATCTTACACTATAGTTGAACTAGCTCTATAGCCTAGTTCAAATAATTTTACACTAGAGTTGAACTAGCTCTATAGCCTAGCACAAATAATTTTACACTAGAGTTGAACTAGCTCTATAAGCTAGTACGAATAATTTTACACTAGAGTTGAACTAGCTCTATAGCCTAGCACAAATAATTTTACACTAGAGTTGAACTAGGTCTATAAGCTAGTACGAATAATTTTACACTAGAGTTGAACTAGCTCTATAGCCTAGGACAAATAATTTTACACTAGAGTTGAACTAGCTCTATAGCCTAGCACAAATAATTTTACACTAGAGTTGAACTAGCTCTATAAGCTAGTACAAATAATTTTACACTAGAGTTGAACTAGCTCTATAAGCTAGTTCAAATAATTTTACACTAGAGTTGAACTAGCTCTATAAGCTAGTTCAAATATTTTACACTAGAGTTGAACTAGCTCAATAACCTAGTACAAATAATTTTACACTAGGGTTGAACTATCTCTATAAGCTAGTACAAATAATTTTACAGTAGAGTTGATCAAGCTCTATAGCCTAGTTCAAATAATTTTACATTAGAGTTCAACTTGCTCTATAAGCTACTTCAAATAATCTTACACTATAGTTGAACTAGCTCTATAGCCTAGTACAAATAATTTTGCACTAGAGTTGAACTAGCTCTATGGCCTAGTACAAATAATTTCACACTAGAGTTGAAGTAGCTCTATAGCCTAGTATAAATAATTTTACACTAGAGTTGAACTAGCTCTATAAGCTAGTTCAAATAGTTTTACACTAGAGTTGAACTAGCTCTATAGCCTAGTACAAATAATTTCACACTAGAGTTGAACTAGCTCTATAAGCTAGTTCAAATAATTTACACTAGAGTTGAACTAGCTCTATAAGCTAGTTCAAATTATTTTACACTAGAGTTGAACTAGCTCTATAGCCTAGTACAAATAATTTCACACTAGAGTTGAACTAGCTCTATAAGCTAGTTCAAATAATTTTACACTAGAGTTGAACTTGCTATATAGCCTAGTACAAATAATTTTACACTAGAGTTGAACTAGCTCTATAAGCTAGTTAAAATAATTTTACACTAGAGTTGAACTAGCTCTATAGCCTAGTACAAATAATTTTACACTAGAGTTGAACTAGCTCTATAGCCTAGTACAAATAATTTGACACTATAGTTGCACTAGCTCTATAGCCTAGTACAAATAATTTTACACAACAGTTGAACTAGCTTTATAAGCTAGTTCAAATAATTTTACAGTAGAGTTGAACTAGCTCTATAAGATAGTACAAATAATTTTACACTTGAGTTGAACTAGCTCTATAAGCTAGTTAAAATAATTTTACACTAGAGTTGAACTAGCTCTATAAGCTAGTTCAAATAATTTTACACTAGAGTTGAACTAGCTCTATAAGCTAGTTCAAATAATTTTACATTAGAGTTGAACTAGCTCTATAGCCTAGTACTTATAATTTTACACTAGAGTTGAACTAGTTATATAGCCTAGTACAAATAATTTTACGCTAGAGTTGAACTAGTTCTGTAAGCTAGTTCAAATAATTTCACACTTGAGTTGAACTAGCTCTATAGCCTAATACAAATAATTTTACACTTGAGTTGAACTAGCTCTATAAGCTAGTACAAATAATTTTACACTAGAGTTGAACTATCTCTTTAAGCTAGTTCAAATAATTTTACACTCTAGTTGAACAAGCTCTATAGCCTGGTACAAATAATTTCACACTAGAGTTGAACTAGCTCTATAAGCTAGTTCAAATAATTTTACACTAGAGTTCAACTAGCTCTATATCCTAGTACAAATAATTTTACACTAGAGTTGAACTATCTCTATAAGATAGTTCAAATAATTTTACACTAGAGTTGAACTAGCTCTATAGCCTAGTACAAATAATTTTACAGTAGAGTTGAACTAGCTCTATAAGCTAGTACAAAAAAATTTACACTAGAGTTGAACTAGCTCTATAGCCTAGTTCAAATAATTTTACACTAGAGTTGAACTTGCTCTATAAGCTACTTCAAATAATTTTACACTAGAGTTGAACTAGCTGTATAGCCTAGTACAAATAATTATACACTAGAGTTGAACTAGCTATATAACCTAGTACAAATAATTTCACACTATAGTTGAACTAGCTCTATAAGCTAGTTCAAATAATTTTACACTAGAGTTGAACTAGCTCTATAGCCAAGTACAAATAATTTTACACTAGAGTTGAACTAGCTCTATAAGCTAGTTCAAATAATTTTACACTAGAGTTGAACTAGCTCTATAAGCTAGTTCAAATAATTTTACATTAGAGTTGAACTAGCTCTATAGCCTAGTACAAATAATTTCACACTAGAGTTGAACTAGCTCTATAAGCTTGTTCAAGTAATTTTACACTAGAGTTGAACTAGCTCTATAGCCTAGTACAAATAATTTTACACTAGAGTTGAACTAGCTCTATAAGCTTGTTCAAGTAATTTTATACTAGAGTTGAACTAGCTCTATAGCCTAGTACAAATAATTTTACACTAGAGTTGAACTAGCTCTATAAGCTAGTTCAAATAATTTTACACTAGAGTTGAACTAGCTCTATAGCCTAGTACAAATAATTTTACACTAGAGTTGAACTAGCTCTATAGCCTAGTACAAATAATTTGACACTAGAGTTCCACTAGCTCTATATCCTAGTACAAATAATTTTACACTAGAGTTGAACTAGCTCTATAAGCTAGTTCAAATAATTTTACACTAGAGTTGAACTAGCTCTATAAGCTAGTACAAATAATTTTACACTAGAGTTGAACTAGCTCTATAAGCTAGTTAAAATAATTTTACACTATAGTTGAAGTAGCTCTATAGCCTAGTTCAAATAATTTTACACTACAGTTGAACTAGCTCTATAAGCTAGTTCAAATAATTTTACATTAGAGTTGAACTAGCTCTATAGCCTAGTACAAATAATTTTACACTAGAGTTGAACTAGCTCTATAGCCTAGTACAAATAATTTTACACTAGAGTTGCAATAGCTCTATAGCCTAGTACAAATAATTTCACACTAGAGTTGAACTAGCTCTATAAGCTAGTTTAAATAATTTTACACTAGAGTTGAACTAGCTCTATAGCCTAGTACTAATAATTTTACACTAGAGTTGAACTAGCTCTATAAGCTAGTTCAAATAATTTTACACTAGAGTTAAACTAGCTCTATAGCCTGGTACAAATAATTTTACACTAGAGTTGAACCAGCTCTATAGCCTAGCACAAATAATTTTACACTAGAGTTGAACTAGCTCTGTAAGCTAGTACGAATAATTTTACACTAGAGTTGAACTAGCTCTATAGCCTAGTACAATTAATTTTACACTAGAGTTGAACTAGCTCTATAAGCTAGTTCAAATAATTTTACACTAGAGTTGAACTAGCTCTATAAGCTAGTTCAAATATTTTACACTGGAGTTGAACTAGCTCTATAGCCTAGTACAAATAATTTTACACTAGGGTTGAACTAGCTCTATAAGCTAGTACAAATAATTTTACAGTACAGTTGATCAAGCTCTATAGCCTAGTTCAAATAATTTTACATTAGAGTTCAACTTGCTCTATAAGCTACTTCAAATAATCTTACACTATAGTTGAACTAGCTCTATAGCCTAGTACAAATAATTTTGCACTAGAGTTGAACTACCTCTATAGCCTAGTACAAATAATTTCACACTAGAGTTGAAGTAGCTCTATAGCCTAGTACAAATAATTTTACACTAGAGTTGAACTAGCTCTATAAGCTAGTTCGAATAATTTTACACTAGAGTTGAACTAGCTCTATAGCCTAGTACAAATAATTTCACACTAGAGTTGAACTAGCTCTATAAGCTAGTTCAAATACTTTTACACTAGAGTTGAACTTGCTCTATAGCCTAGTACAAATAATTTTACACTAGAGTTGAACTAGCTCTATAAGCTAGTTCGAATAATTTTACACTAGAGTTGAACTAGCTCTATAGCCTAGTACAAATAATTTCACACTAGAGTTGAACTAGCTCTATAAGCTAGTTCAAATACTTTTACACTAGAGTTGAACTTGCTCTATAGCCTAGTACAAATAATTTTACACTAGAGTTGAACTAGCTCTATAAGCTAGTTCAAATAATTTTACACTAGAGTTGAACTAGCTCTATAGCCTAGTACAAATAATTTTACACTAGAGTTGAACTAGCTCTATAGCCTAGTACAAATAATTTGACACTAGAGTTCCACTAGCTCTATATCCTAGTACAAATAATTTTACACTAGAGTTGAACTAGCTCTATAAGCTAGTTCAAATAATTTTACACTAGAGTTGAACTAGCTCTATAAGCTAGTTCAAATAATTTTACACTAGAGTTGAACTAGCTCTATAAGCTAGTACAAATAATTTTACACTAGAGTTGAACTAGCTCTATAAGCTAGTTAAAATAATTTTACACTATAGTTGAAGTAGCTCTATAGCCTAGTTCAAATAATTTTACACTACAGTTGAACTAGCTCTATAAGCTAGTTCAAATAATTTTACATTAGAGTTGAACTAGCTCTATAGCCTAGTACAAATAATTTTACACTAGAGTTCAACTAGCTCTATAGCCTAGTACAAATAATTTTACACTAGAGTTGCAATAGCTCTATAGCCTAGTACAAATAATTTCACACTAGAGTTGAACTAGCTCTATAAGCTAGTTTAAATAATTTTACACTAGAGTTGAACTAGCTGTATAGCCTAGTACTAATAATTTTACACTAGAGTTGAACTAGCTCTATAAGCTAGTTCAAATAATTTTACACTAGAGTTAAACTAGCTCTATAGCCTGGTACAAATAATTTTACACTAGAGTTGAACCAGCTCTATAGCCTAGCACAAATAATTTTACACTAGAGTTGAACTAGCTCTGTAAGCTAGTACGAATAATTTTACACTAGAGTTGAACTAGCTCTATAGCCTAGTACAATTAATTTTACACTAGAGTTGAACTAGCTCTATAAGCTAGTTCAAATAATTTTACACTAGAGTTGAACTAGCTCTATAAGCTAGTTCAAATATTTTACACTGGAGTTGAACTAGCTCTATAGCCTAGTACAAATAATTTTACACTAGGGTTGAACTAGCTCTATAAGCTAGTACAAATAATTTTACAGTACAGTTGATCAAGCTCTATAGCCTAGTTCAAATAATTTTACATTAGAGTTCAACTTGCTCTATAAGCTACTTCAAATAATCTTACACTATAGTTGAACTAGCTCTATAGCCTAGTACAAATAATTTTGCACTAGAGTTGAACTACCTCTATAGCCTAGTACAAATAATTTCACACTAGAGTTGAAGTAGCTCTATAGCCTAGTACAAATAATTTTACACTAGAGTTGAACTAGCTCTATAAGCTAGTTCGAATAATTTTACACTAGAGTTAAACTAGCTCTATAGCCTAGTACAAATAATTTCACACTGGAGTTGAACTAGCTCTATAGCCTAGTACAAATAATTTGACACTAGAGTTGCACTAGCTCTATAGCCTAGTACAATTAATTTTACACAACAGTTGAACTAGCTCTATAAGCTAGTTCAAATAATTTTATAGTCGAGTTGAACTAGCTCTACAAGATAGTACAAATAATTTTACACTAGAGTTGAACTAGCTCTATAAGCTAGTTAAAATAATTTTACACTAGAGTTGAACTAGCTCTATAAGCTAGTTCAAATAATTTTACACTAGAGTTGAACTAGCTCTATAAGCTAGTTCAAATAATTTTACATTAGAGTTGAACTAGCTCTATAGCCTAGTACTTATAATTTTACACTAGAGTTGAACTAGCTCTATAAGCTAGTTCAAATAATTTTACACTAGAGTTGAACTAGCTCTATAAGCTAGTTCAAATAATTTTACACTAGAGTTGAACTAGCTCTATAGCCTAGTACAAATAATTTCACACTAGAGTTAAACTAGCTCTATAGCCTAGTACAAATAATTTTACACTAGAGTTGAACTAGCTCTATAAGCTCGTTCAAATAATTTTACACTAGAGTTGAACCAGCTCTATAGCCTAGTACAAATAATTTTACACCAGAGTTGAACTAGCTCTATAAGCTAGTTCAAATAATTTTACACTGGAGTTGAACTAGCTCTATAGCCTAGTACAAATAGTTTTACACTAGAGTTGAACTAGCTCTATAAGCTAGTTCATATAATTTTCCACTAGAGTTGAACTAGCTCTATAGCCTAGTACAAATAATTTTACACTAGAGTTGAACTAGCTCTATAGCCTAGCACAAATAATTTTACACTAGAGTTGCACTAGCTCTATAAGCTAGTTAAAATAATTTTACACTATAGTTGAACTAGCTCTATAGCCTAGTTCAAATAATTTTACACTAGAGTTGAACTAGCTCTATAAGCTAGTTCAAATAATTTTACATTAGAGTTGAACTAGCTCTATAGCCTAGTACAAATAATTTCACACTAGAGTTGAACAATCTCTATAAGCATGTTCAAGTAATTTTACACTAGAGTTGAACTAGCACTATAGCCTAGTACAAATAATTTTACACTAGAGTTGAACTAGCTCTATAAGCTAGTTCAAATAATTTTACACTAGAGTTGAACTAGCTCTATAGCCTAGTACAAATAATTTCGCACTAGAGTTGAACTAGCTCTATAAGCTAGTTCAAATAATTTTACACTAGAGTTGAACTAGCTCTATAAGCTAGTTCAAATAATTTTACACTAGAGTTGAACTAGCTCTATAAGCTAGTTCAAATAATTTTACATTAGAGTTGAACTAGCTCTATAGCCTAGTATTATAATTTTACACTAGAGTTGAACTAGCTCTATAAGCTAGTTCAAATAATTTTACACTAGAGTTGAACTAGCTCTATAAGCTAGTTCAAATAATTTTACACTAGAGTTGAACTAGCTCTATAGCCTAGTACAAATAATTTCACACTAGAGTTGAACTAGCTCTATAGTCTAGTTCAAATAATTTTACACTAGAGTTGAACTTGCTCTATAAGCTACTTCAAATAATTTTACACTAGAGTAGAACTAGCTCTATAGCCTAGTACAAATAATTTTACACTAGAGTTGAACTAGCTCTATAAGCTAGTTCAAATAATTTTACACTACAGTTGAACTAGCTCTATATCCTAGTACAAATAATTTTACACTAGAGTTTAACTAGCTCTATAAGCTAGTTCAAATAATTTTACACAAGAGTTGAACTAGCTCTATAAGATAGTTCAAATAATTTTACACTAGAGTTGAACTAGCTCTATAGCCTAGTACAAATAATTTTACAGTAGAGTTGAACTAGCTCTATAAGCTAGTACAAATAATTTTACACTAGAGTTGAACTAGCTCTATAGTCTAGTTCAAATAATTTTACACTAGAGTTGAACTTGCTCTATAAGCTACTTCAAATAATTTTACACTAGAGTAGAACTAGCTCTATAGCCTAGTACAAATAATTTTACACTAGAGTTGAACTAGCTCTGTAAGCTAGTTCAAATACTTTTTACACTAGAGTTGAAGTAGCTCTATAGCCTAGTACAAATAATTTTACACTAGAGTTGAACTAGCTCTATAGCCTAGTACAAATAATTTTACACTAGAGTTGAACTAGCTCTATAGCCTAGTACAAATAATTTTACACTAGGGTTGAACTAGCTCTATAAGCTAGTACAAATAATTTTATAGTAGAGTTGATCAAGCTCTATAGCCTAGTTCAAATAATTTTACACTAGAGTTGAACTTGCTCTATAAGCTACTTCAAATAATCTTACACTATAGTTGAACTAGCTCTAGAGCCTAGTACAAATAATTTGACACTAGAGTTGAACTAGCTCTATAGCCTAGTACAAATAATTTCACACTAGAGTTGAAGTAGCTCTATAGCCTAGTACAAATAATTTTACACTAGAGTAGAACTAGCTCTATAAGCTAGTTCAAATAATTTTACACTAGAGATGAACTAGCTTTATAGCCTAGTACAAATAATTTCACACTAGAGTTGAACTAGCTCTATAAGCTAGTTCAAATAATTTTAGACTAGAGTTGAACTAGCTCTATAGCCTAGTACAAATAATTTTACACTAGAGTTGAACTAGCTCTATAAGCTAGTTCAAATAATTTTACACTAGAGTTAAACTAGCTCTATAGCCTAGTACAAATAATTTTACACTAGAGTTGAACTAGCTCTATAGCCTAGTACAAATAATTTCACACTAGAGTTGAAGTAGCTCTATAGCCTAGTACAAATAATTTTACACTAGAGTTGAACTAGCTCTTTAAGCTCGTTCAAATAATTTTACACTAGAGTTGAACCAGCTCTATAGGCTAGTACAAATAATTTTACACCAGAGTTGAACTAGCTCTATAAGCTAGTTCAAATAATTTTACACTGGAGTTGAACTAGCTCTATAGCCTAGTACAAATAATTTTACACTAGAGTTGAACTAGCTCTATAAGCTAGTTCAAATAATTTTACACTGGAGTTGAACTAGCTCTATAGCCTAGTACAAATAATTTTACACTAGAGTTGAACTAGCTCTATAAGCTATAAGCTAGTTCATATAATTTTCAACTAGAGTTGAACTAGCTCTATAGCCTAGTTCAAATAATTTTACACTAGAGTTGAACTAGCTCTATAAGCTAGTACAAATAATTTTACACTAGAGTTGAACTAGCTCTATAAGCTAGTTCAAATAATTTTACACTAGAGTTGAACTAGCACTATAGCCTAGTACAAATAATTTTACACTAGAGTTGAACTAGCTCTATAAGCTAGTTCAAATAATTTTACACTAGAGTTGAACTAGCTCTATAGCCTAGTACAAATAATTTCGCACTAGAGTTGAACTAGCTCTATAAGCTAGTTCAAATAATTTTACACTAGAGTTGAACTAGCTCTATAAGCTAGTTCAAATAATTTTACACTAGAGTTGAACTAGCTCTATAAGCTAGTTCAAATAATTTTACATTAGAGTTGAACTAGCTCTATAGCCTAGTATTATAATTTTACACTAGAGTTGAACTAGCTCTATAAGCTAGTTCAAATAATTTTACACTAGAGTTGAACTAGCTCTATAAGCTAGTTCAAATAATTTTACACTAGAGTTGAACTAGCTCTATAGCCTAGTACAAATAATTTCACACTAGAGTTGAACTAGCTCTATAGTCTAGTTCAAATAATTTTACACTAGAGTTGAACTTGCTCTATAAGCTACTTCAAATAATTTTACACTAGAGTAGAACTAGCTCTATAGCCTAGTACAAATAATTTTACACTAGAGTTGAACTAGCTCTATAAGCTAGTTCAAATAATTTTACACTACAGTTGAACTAGCTCTATATCCTAGTACAAATAATTTTACACTAGAGTTTAACTAGCTCTATAAGCTAGTTCAAATAATTTTACACAAGAGTTGAACTAGCTCTATAAGATAGTTCAAATAATTTTACACTAGAGTTGAACTAGCTCTATAGCCTAGTACAAATAATTTTACAGTAGAGTTGAACTAGCTCTATAAGCTAGTACAAATAATTTTACACTAGAGTTGAACTAGCTCTATAGTCTAGTTCAAATAATTTTACACTAGAGTTGAACTTGCTCTATAAGCTACTTCAAATAATTTTACACTAGAGTAGAACTAGCTCTATAGCCTAGTACAAATAATTTTACACTAGAGTTGAACTAGCTCTGTAAGCTAGTTCAAATACTTTTTACACTAGAGTTGAAGTAGCTCTATAGCCTAGTACAAATAATTTTACACTAGAGTTGAACTAGCTCTATAGCCTAGTACAAATAATTTTACACTAGAGTTGAACTAGCTCTATAGCCTAGTACAAATAATTTTACACTAGGGTTGAACTAGCTCTATAAGCTAGTACAAATAATTTTATAGTAGAGTTGATCAAGCTCTATAGCCTAGTTCAAATAATTTTACACTAGAGTTGAACTTGCTCTATAAGCTACTTCAAATAATCTTACACTATAGTTGAACTAGCTCTAGAGCCTAGTACAAATAATTTGACACTAGAGTTGAACTAGCTCTATAGCCTAGTACAAATAATTTCACACTAGAGTTGAAGTAGCTCTATAGCCTAGTACAAATAATTTTACACTAGAGTAGAACTAGCTCTATAAGCTAGTTCAAATAATTTTACACTAGAGATGAACTAGCTTTATAGCCTAGTACAAATAATTTCACACTAGAGTTGAACTAGCTCTATAAGCTAGTTCAAATAATTTTACACTAGAGTTGAACTAGCTCTATAGCCTAGTACAAATAATTTTACACTAGAGTTGAACTAGCTCTATAAGCTAGTTCAAATAATTTTACACTAGAGTTAAACTAGCTCTATAGCCTAGTACAAATAATTTTACACTAGAGTTGAACTAGCTCTATAGCCTAGTACAAATAATTTCACACTAGAGTTGAAGTAGCTCTATAGCCTAGTACAAATAATTTTACACTAGAGTTGAACTAGCTCTTTAAGCTCGTTCAAATAATTTTACACTAGAGTTGAACCAGCTCTATAGGCTAGTACAAATAATTTTACACCAGAGTTGAACTAGCTCTATAAGCTAGTTCAAATAATTTTACACTGGAGTTGAACTAGCTCTATAGCCTAGTACAAATAATTTTACACTAGAGTTGAACTAGCTCTATAAGCTAGTTCAAATAATTTTACACTGGAGTTGAACTAGCTCTATAGCCTAGTACAAATAATTTTACACTAGAGTTGAACTAGCTCTATAAGCTATAAGCTAGTTCATATAATTTTCAACTAGAGTTGAACTAGCTCTATAGCCTAGTTCAAATAATTTTACACTAGAGTTGAACTAGCTCTATAAGCTAGTTCAAATAATTTTACACTAGAGTTGAACTAGCTCTATAAGCTAGTTCAAATAATTTTACACTAGAGTTGAACTAGCTCTATATCCTAGTACAAATAATTTCACACTAGAGTTGAACAATCTCTATAAGCATGTTCAAGTAATTTTACACTAGAGTTGAACTAGCACTATAGCCTAGTACAAATAATTTTACACTAGAGTTGAACTAGCTCTATAAGCTAGTTCAAATAATTTTACACTAGAGTTGAACTAGCTCTATAGCCTAGTACAAATAATTTTGCACTAGAGTTGAACTAGCTCTATAAGCTAGTTCAAATAATTTTACACTAGAGTTGAACTAGCTCTATAAGCTAGTTCAAATAATTTTACACTAGAGTTGAACTAGCTCTATAAGCTAGTTCAAATAATTTTACACCAGAGTTGAACTAGCTCTATAGCCTAGTACAAATAATTTCACACTAGAGTTGAACTAGCTCTATAGGCTAGCTCAAATAATTTTACACTAGAGTTGAACTAGCTCTATAGTCTAGTTCAAATAATTTTACACTAGAGTTGAACTTGCTCTATAAGCTACTTCAAATAATTTTACACTAGAGTAGAACTAGCTCTATAGCCTAGTACAAATAATTTTACACTAGAGTTGAACTAGCTCTATAAGCTAGTTCAAATACTTTTACACTAGAGTTGAACTAGCTCTATAGCCTAGTACAAATAATTTTACACTAGAGTTGAACTAGCTCTATAGCCTAGTACAAATAATTTTACACTAGGGTTGAACTAGCTCTATAATCTAGTACAAATAATTTTATAGTAGAGTTGATCAAGCTCTATAGCCTAGTTCAAATAATTTTACACTAGAGTTGAACTTGCTCTATAAGCTACTTCAAATAATCTTACACTATAGTTGAACTAGCTCTATAGCCTAGTACAAATAATTTGACACTAGAGTTGAACTAGCTCTATAGCCTAGTACAAATAATTTCACACTAGAGTTGAAGTAGCTCTATAGCTAGTACAAATAATTTTACACTAGAGTTGAACTAGCTCTATAAGCTAGTTCAAATAATTTTACACTAGAGTTGAACTAGCTTTATAGCCTAGTACAAATAATTTCACACTAGAGTTGAACTAGCTCTATAAGCTAGTTCAAATAATTTTGCACTAGAGTTGAACTAGCTCTATAGCCTAGTACAAATAATTTTACACTAGAGTTGAACTAGCTCTATAAGCTAGTTCAAATAATTTTACACTAGAGTTGAACTAGCTTTATAGCCTAGTACAAATAATTTCACACTAGAGTTGAACTAGCTCTATAAGCTAGTTCAAATAATTTTGCACTAGAGTTGAACTAGCTCTATAGCCTAGTACAAATAATTTTACACTAGAGTTGAACTAGCTCTATAAGCTAGTTCAAATAATTTTACACTAGAGTTAAACTAGCTCTATAGCCTAGTACAAATAATTTTACACTAGAGTTGAAATAGCTCTATAGCCTAGTACAAATAATTTCACACTAGAGTTGAAGTAGCTCTATAGCCTAGTACAAATAATTTTACACTAGAGTTGAACTAGCTCTATAAGCTAGTTCAAATAATTTTACACTAGAGTTAAACTAGCTCTATAGCCTAGTACAAATAATTTTACACTAGAGTTGAGCTAGCTCTATAGCCTAGTACAGATAATTTCACACTAGAGTTGAAGTAGCTCTATAGCCTAGTTCAAATAATTTTACACTAGAGTAGAACTAGCTCTATAGCCTAGTACAAATAATTTTACACTAGAGTTGAACTAGCTCTATAAGCTAGTTCAAATAATTTTACACTACAGTTGAACTAGCTCTATATCCTAGTACAAATAATTTTACACTAGAGTTTAACTAGCTCTATAAGCTAGTTCAAATAATTTTACACAAGAGTTGAACTAGCTCTATAAGATAGTTCAAATAATTTTACACTAGAGTTGAACTAGCTCTATAGCCTAGTACAAATAATTTTACAGTAGAGTTGAACTAGCTCTATAAGCTAGTACAAATAATTTTACACTAGAGTTGAACTAGCTCTATAGTCTAGTTCAAATAATTTTACACTAGAGTTGAACTTGCTCTATAAGCTACTTCAAATAATTTTACACTAGAGTAGAACTAGCTCTATAGCCTAGTACAAATAATTTTACACTAGAGTTGAACTAGCTCTGTAAGCTAGTTCAAATACTTTTTACACTAGAGTTGAAGTAGCTCTATAGCCTAGTACAAATAATTTTACACTAGAGTTGAACTAGCTCTATAGCCTAGTACAAATAATTTTACACTAGAGTTGAACTAGCTCTATAGCCTAGTACAAATAATTTTACACTAGGGTTGAACTAGCTCTATAAGCTAGTACAAATAATTTTATAGTAGAGTTGATCAAGCTCTATAGCCTAGTTCAAATAATTTTACACTAGAGTTGAACTTGCTCTATAAGCTACTTCAAATAATCTTACACTATAGTTGAACTAGCTCTAGAGCCTAGTACAAATAATTTGACACTAGAGTTGAACTAGCTCTATAGCCTAGTACAAATAATTTCACACTAGAGTTGAAGTAGCTCTATAGCCTAGTACAAATAATTTTACACTAGAGTAGAACTAGCTCTATAAGCTAGTTCAAATAATTTTACACTAGAGATGAACTAGCTTTATAGCCTAGTACAAATAATTTCACACTAGAGTTGAACTAGCTCTATAAGCTAGTTCAAATAATTTTACACTAGAGTTGAACTAGCTCTATAGCCTAGTACAAATAATTTTACACTAGAGTTGAACTAGCTCTATAAGCTAGTTCAAATAATTTTACACTAGAGTTAAACTAGCTCTATAGCCTAGTACAAATAATTTTACACTAGAGTTGAACTAGCTCTATAGCCTAGTACAAATAATTTCACACTAGAGTTGAAGTAGCTCTATAGCCTAGTACAAATAATTTTACACTAGAGTTGAACTAGCTCTTTAAGCTCGTTCAAATAATTTTACACTAGAGTTGAACCAGCTCTATAGGCTAGTACAAATAATTTTACACCAGAGTTGAACTAGCTCTATAAGCTAGTTCAAATAATTTTACACTGGAGTTGAACTAGCTCTATAGCCTAGTACAAATAATTTTACACTAGAGTTGAACTAGCTCTATAAGCTAGTTCAAATAATTTTACACTGGAGTTGAACTAGCTCTATAGCCTAGTACAAATAATTTTACACTAGAGTTGAACTAGCTCTATAAGCTATAAGCTAGTTCATATAATTTTCAACTAGAGTTGAACTAGCTCTATAGCCTAGTTCAAATAATTTTACACTAGAGTTGAACTAGCTCTATAAGCTAGTTCAAATAATTTTACACTAGAGTTGAACTAGCTCTATAAGCTAGTTCAAATAATTTTACACTAGAGTTGAACTAGCTCTATATCCTAGTACAAATAATTTCACACTAGAGTTGAACAATCTCTATAAGCATGTTCAAGTAATTTTACACTAGAGTTGAACTAGCACTATAGCCTAGTACAAATAATTTTACACTAGAGTTGAACTAGCTCTATAAGCTAGTTCAAATAATTTTACACTAGAGTTGAACTAGCTCTATAGCCTAGTACAAATAATTTTGCACTAGAGTTGAACTAGCTCTATAAGCTAGTTCAAATAATTTTACACTAGAGTTGAACTAGCTCTATAAGCTAGTTCAAATAATTTTACACTAGAGTTGAACTAGCTCTATAAGCTAGTTCAAATAATGTTACACCAGAGTTGAACTAGCTCTATAGCCTAGTACAAATAATTTCACACTAGAGTTGAACTAGCTCTATAGGCTAGCTCAAATAATTTTACAC
Source organism: Triticum monococcum (assembly GCA_034509565.1). Taxonomy (NCBI): domain Eukaryota; kingdom Viridiplantae; phylum Streptophyta; class Magnoliopsida; order Poales; family Poaceae; genus Triticum; species Triticum monococcum. The sequence goes on along the minus strand of CM067847.1, from coordinate 74,319,037 downwards.
TAGAGTTGAACTAGCTCTATAAGATAGTTCAAATAATTTTACACTAGAGTTGAACTAGCTCCATAGCCTAGTACAAATAATTTTACAGTAGAGTTGAACTAGCTCTATAAGCTAGTACAAATAATTTTACACTAGAGTTTAACTAGCTCTATAGTCTAGTTCAAATAATTTTACACTAGAGTTGAACTTGCTCTATAAGCTACTTCAAATAATTTTACACTAGAGTAGAACTAGCTCTATAGCCTAGTACAAATAATTTTACACTAGAGTTGAACTAGCTCTATAAGCTAGTTCAAATACTTTTACACTAGAGTTGAACTAGCTCTATAGCCTAGTACAAATAATTTTACACTAGAGTTGAACTAGCTCTATAGCCTAGTACAAATAATTTTACACTAGGGTTGAACTAGCTCTATAAGCTAGTACAAATAATTTTATAGTAGAGTTGATCAAGCTCTATAGCCTAGTTCAAATAATTTTACACTAGAGTTGAACTTGCTCTATAAGCTACTTCAAATAATCTTACACTATAGTTGAACTAGCTCTATAGCCTAGTACAAATAATTTGACACTAGAGTTAAACTAGCTCTATAGCCTAGTACAAATAATTTCACACTAGAGTTGAAGTAGCTCTATAGCTAGTACAAATAATTTTACACTAGAGTTTAACTAGCTCTATAAGCTAGTTCAAATAATTTTACACAAGAGTTGAACTAGCTCTATAAGATAGTTCAAATAATTTTACACTAGAGTTGAACTAGCTCTATAGCCTAGTACAAATAATTTTACAGTAGAGTTGAACTAGCTCTATAAGCTAGTACAAATAATTTTACACTAGAGTTGAACTAGCTCTATAGTCTAGTTCAAATAATTTTACACTAGAGTTGAACTTGCTCTATAAGCTACTTCAAATAATTTTACACTAGAGTAGAACTAGCTCTATAGCCTAGTACAAATAATTTTACACTAGAGTTGAACTAGCTCTGTAAGCTAGTTCAAATACTTTTTACACTAGAGTTGAAGTAGCTCTATAGCCTAGTACAAATAATTTTACACTAGAGTTGAACTAGCTCTATAGCCTAGTACAAATAATTTTACACTAGAGTTGAACTAGCTCTATAGCCTAGTACAAATAATTTTACACTAGGGTTGAACTAGCTCTATAAGCTAGTACAAATAATTTTATAGTAGAGTTGATCAAGCTCTATAGCCTAGTTCAAATAATTTTACACTAGAGTTGAACTTGCTCTATAAGCTACTTCAAATAATCTTACACTATAGTTGAACTAGCTCTAGAGCCTAGTACAAATAATTTGACACTAGAGTTGAACTAGCTCTATAGCCTAGTACAAATAATTTCACACTAGAGTTGAAGTAGCTCTATAGCCTAGTACAAATAATTTTACACTAGAGTAGAACTAGCTCTATAAGCTAGTTCAAATAATTTTACACTAGAGATGAACTAGCTTTATAGCCTAGTACAAATAATTTCACACTAGAGTTGAACTAGCTCTATAAGCTAGTTCAAATAATTTTACACTAGAGTTGAACTAGCTCTATAGCCTAGTACAAATAATTTTACACTAGAGTTGAACTAGCTCTATAAGCTAGTTCAAATAATTTTACACTAGAGTTAAACTAGCTCTATAGCCTAGTACAAATAATTTTACACTAGAGTTGAACTAGCTCTATAGCCTAGTACAAATAATTTCACACTAGAGTTGAAGTAGCTCTATAGCCTAGTACAAATAATTTTACACTAGAGTTGAACTAGCTCTTTAAGCTCGTTCAAATAATTTTACACTAGAGTTGAACCAGCTCTATAGGCTGGTACAAATAATTTTACACCAGAGTTGAACTAGCTCTATAAGCTAGTTCAAATAATTTTACACTGGAGTTGAACTAGCTCTATAGCCTAGTACAAATAATTTTACACTAGAGTTGAACTAGCTCTATAAGCTAGTTCAAATAATTTTACACTGGAGTTGAACTAGCTCTATAGCCTAGTACAAATAATTTTACACTAGAGTTGAACTAGCTCTATAAGCTATAAGCTAGTTCATATAATTTTCAACTAGAGTTGAACTAGCTCTATAGCCTAGTTCAAATAATTTTACACTAGAGTTGAACTAGCTCTATAAGCTAGTTCAAATAATTTTACACTAGAGTTGAACTAGCTCTATAAGCTAGTTCAAATAATTTTACACTAGAGTTGAACTAGCTCTATATCCTAGTACAAATAATTTCACACTAGAGTTGAACAATCTCTATAAGCATGTTCAAGTAATTTTACACTAGAGTTGAACTAGCACTATAGCCTAGTACAAATAATTTTACACTAGAGTTGAACTAGCTCTATAAGCTAGTTCAAATAATTTTACACTAGAGTTGAACTAGCTCTATAGCCTAGTACAAATAATTTTGCACTAGAGTTGAACTAGCTCTATAAGCTAGTTCAAATAATTTTACACTAGAGTTGAACTAGCTCTATAAGCTAGTTCAAATAATTTTACACTAGAGTTGAACTAGCTCTATAAGCTAGTTCAAATAATTTTACACCAGAGTTGAACTAGCTCTATAGCCTAGTACAAATAATTTCACACTAGAGTTGAACTAGCTCTATAGGCTAGCTCAAATAATTTTACACTAGAGTTGAACTAGCTCTATAAGATAGTTCAAATAATTTTACACTAGAGTTGAACTAGCTCTATAGCCTAGTACAAATAATTTTACAGTAGAGTTGAACTAGCTCTATAAGCTAGTACAAATAATTTTACACTAGAGTTGAACTAGCTCTATAGTCTAGTTCAAATAATTTTACACTAGAGTTGAACTTGCTCTATAAGCTACTTCAAATAATTTTACACTAGAGTAGAACTAGCTCTATAGCCTAGTACAAATAATTTTACACTAGAGTTGAACTAGCTCTATAAGCTAGTTCAAATACTTTTACACTAGAGTTGAACTAGCTCTATAGCCTAGTACAAATAATTTTACACTAGAGTTGAACTAGCTCTATAGCCTAGTACAAATAATTTTACACTAGGGTTGAACTAGCTCTATAAGCTAGTACAAATAATTTTATAGTAGAGTTGATCAAGCTCTATAGCCTAGTTCAAATAATTTTACACTAGAGTTGAACTTGCTCTATAAGCTACTTCAAATAATCTTACACTATAGTTGAACTAGCTCTATAGCCTAGTACAAATAATTTGACACTAGAGTTGAACTAGCTCTATAGCCTAGTACAAATAATTTCACACTAGAGTTGAAGTAGCTCTATAGCTAGTACAAATAATTTTACACTAGAGTTGAACTAGCTCTATAAGCTAGTTCAAATAATTTTACACTAGAGTTGAACTAGCTTTATAGCCTAGTACAAATAATTTCACACTAGAGTTGAACTAGCTCTATAAGCTAGTTCAAATAATTTTGCACTAGAGTTGAACTAGCTCTATAGCCTAGTACAAATAATTTTACACTAGAGTTGAACTAGCTCTATAAGCTAGTTCAAATAATTTTACACTAGAGTTGAACTAGCTTTATAGCCTAGTACAAATAATTTCACACTAGAGTTGAACTAGCTCTATAAGCTAGTTCAAATAATTTTGCACTAGAGTTGAACTAGCTCTATAGCCTAGTACAAATAATTTTACACTAGAGTTGAACTAGCTCTATAAGCTAGTTCAAATAATTTTACACTAGAGTTAAACTAGCTCTATAGCCTAGTACAAATAATTTTACACTAGAGTTGAACTAGCTCTATAGCCTAGTACAAATAATTTCACACTAGAGTTGAAGTAGCTCTATAGCCTAGTACAAATAATTTTACACTAGAGTTGAACTAGCTCTATAAGCTAGTTCAAATAATTTTACACTAGAGTTAAACTAGCTCTATAGCCTAGTACAAATAATTTTACACTAGAGTTGAGCTAGCTCTATAGCCTAGTACAAATAATTTCACACTAGAGTTGAAGTAGCTCTATAGCCTAGTACAAATAATTTTACACTAGAGTTGAACTAGCTCTATAAGCTAGTTCATATAATTTTACACTAGAGTTGACCTAGCTCTATAGCCTAGTTCAAATAATTTTACACTAGAGTTGAACTAGCTCTATAAGCTAGTTCAAATAATTTTACACTAGAGTTGAACTAGCTCTATAAGCTAGTTCAAATAATTTTACACTAGAGTTGAACTAGCTCTATAGCCTAGTACAAATAATTTCACACTAGAGTTGAACTAGCTCTATAGTCTAGTTCAAATAATTTTACACTAGAGTTGAACTTGCTCTATAAGCTACTTCAAATAATTTTACACTAGAGTAGAACTAGCTCTATAGCCTAGTACAAATAATTTTACACTAGAGTTGAACTAGCTCTATAAGCTAGTTCAAATAATTTTACACTACAGTTGAACTAGCTCTATATCCTAGTACAAATAATTTTACACTAGAGTTGAACTAGCTCTATAAGCTAGTTCAAATAATTTTACACAAGAGTTGAACTAGCTCTATAAGATAGTTCAAGTAATTTTACACTAGAGTTGAACTAGCTCTATAGCCTAGTACAAATAATTTTACAGTAGAGTTGAACTAGCTCTATAAGCTAGTACAAATAATTTTACACTAGAGTTGAACTAACTCTATAGTCTAGTTCAAATAATTTTACACTAGAGTTGAACTTGCTCTATAAGCTACTTCAAATAATTTTACACTAGAGTAGAACTAGCTCTATAAGCATGTTCAAGTAATTTTACACTAGAGTTGAACTAGCACTATAGCCTAGTACAAATAATTTTACACTAGAGTTGAACTAGCTCTATAAGCTTGTTCAAATAATTTTACACTAGAGTTGAACTAGCTCTATAGCCTAGTACAAATAATTTTGCACTAGAGTTGAACTAGCTCTATAAGCTAGTTCAAATAATTTTACACTAGAGTTGAACTAGCTCTATAAGCTAGTTCAAATAATTTTACACTAGAGTTGAACTAGCTCTATAAGCTAGTTCAAATAATTTTACACCATAGTTGAACTAGCTCTATAGCCTAGTACAAATAATTTCACACTAGAGTTAAACTAGCTCTATAGGCTAGCTCAAATAATTTTACACTAGAGTTGAACTAGCTCTATAAGATAGTTCAAATAATTTTACACTAGAGTTGAACTAGCTCTATAGCCTAGTACAAATAATTTTACAGTAGAGTTGAACTAGCTCTATAAGCTAGTACAAATAATTTTACACTAGAGTTGAACTAGCTCTATAGTCTAGTTCAAATAATTTTACACTAGAGTTGAACTTGCTCTATAAGCTACTTCAAATAATTTTACACTAGAGTAGAACTAGCTCTATAGCCTAGTACAAATAATTTTACACTAGAGTTGAACTAGCTCTATAAGCTAGTTCAAATACTTTTACACTAGAGTTGAACTAGCTCTATAGCCTAGTACAAATAATTTTACACTAGAGTTGAACTAGCTCTATAGCCTAGTACAAATAATTTTACACTAGGGTTGAACTAGCTCTATAAGCTAGTACAAATAATTTTATAGTAGAGTTGATCAAGCTCTATAGCCTAGTTCAAATAATTTTACACTAGAGTTGAACTTGCTCTATAAGCTACTTCAAATAATCTTACACTATAGTTGAACTAGCTCTATAGCCTAGTACAAATAATTTGACACTAGAGTTGAACTAGCTCTATAGCCTAGTACAAATAATTTCACACTAGAGTTGAAGTAGCTCTATAGCCTAGTACAAATAATTTTACACTAGAGTTGAACTAGCTCTATAGCCTAGTACAAATAATTTTACACTAGGGTTGAACTAGCTCTATAAGCTAGTACAAATAATTTTATAGTAGAGTTGATCAAGCTCTATAGCCTAGTTCAAATAATTTTACACTAGAGTTGAACTTGCTCTATAAGCTACTTCAAATAATCTTACACTATAGTTGAACTAGCTCTATAGCCTAGTACAAATAATTTGACACTAGAGTTGAACTAGCTCTATAGCCTAGTACAAATAATTTCACACTAGAGTTGAAGTAGCTCTATAGCTAGTACAAATAATTTTACACTAGAGTTGAACTAGCTCTATAAGCTAGTTCAAATAATTTTACACTAGAGTTGAACTAGCTTTATAGCCTAGTACAAATAATTTCACACTAGAGTTGAACTAGCTCTATAAGCTAGTTCAAATAATTTTGCACTAGAGTTGAACTAGCTCTATAGCCTAGTACAAATAATTTTACACTAGAGTTGAACTAGCTCTATAAGCTAGTTCAAATAATTTTACACTAGAGTTGAACTAGCTTTATAGCCTAGTACAAATAATTTCACACTAGAGTTGAACTAGCTCTATAAGCTAGTTCAAATAATTTTGCACTAGAGTTGAACTAGCTCTATAGCCTAGTACAAATAATTTTACACTAGAGTTGAACTAGCTCTATAAGCTAGTTCAAATAATTTTACACTAGAGTTAAACTAGCTCTATAGCCTAGTACAAATAATTTTACACTAGAGTTGAACTAGCTCTATAGCCTAGTACAAATAATTTCACACTAGAGTTGAAGTAGCTCTATAGCCTAGTACAAATAATTTTACACTAGAGTTGAACTAGCTCTATAAGCTAGTTCAAATAATTTTACACTAGAGTTAAACTAGCTCTATAGCCTAGTACAAATAATTTTACACTAGAGTTGAGCTAGCTCTATAGCCTAGTACAAATAATTTCACACTAGAGTTGAAGTAGCTCTATAGCCTAGTACAAATAATTTTACACTAGAGTTGAACTAGCTCTATAAGCTAGTTCATATAATTTTACACTAGAGTTGACCTAGCTCTATAGCCTAGTTCAAATAATTTTACACTAGAGTTGAACTAGCTCTATAAGCTAGTTCAAATAATTTTACACTAGAGTTGAACTAGCTCTATAAGCTAGTTCAAATAATTTTACACTAGAGTTGAACTAGCTCTATAGCCTAGTACAAATAATTTCACACTAGAGTTGAACTAGCTCTATAGTCTAGTTCAAATAATTTTACACTAGAGTTGAACTTGCTCTATAAGCTACTTCAAATAATTTTACACTAGAGTAGAACTAGCTCTATAGCCTAGTACAAATAATTTTACACTAGAGTTGAACTAGCTCTATAAGCTAGTTCAAATAATTTTACACTACAGTTGAACTAGCTCTATATCCTAGTACAAATAATTTTACACTAGAGTTGAACTAGCTCTATAAGCTAGTTCAAATAATTTTACACAAGAGTTGAACTAGCTCTATAAGATAGTTCAAGTAATTTTACACTAGAGTTGAACTAGCTCTATAGCCTAGTACAAATAATTTTACAGTAGAGTTGAACTAGCTCTATAAGCTAGTACAAATAATTTTACACTAGAGTTGAACTAACTCTATAGTCTAGTTCAAATAATTTTACACTAGAGTTGAACTTGCTCTATAAGCTACTTCAAATAATTTTACACTAGAGTAGAACTAGCTCTATAAGCATGTTCAAGTAATTTTACACTAGAGTTGAACTAGCACTATAGCCTAGTACAAATAATTTTACACTAGAGTTGAACTAGCTCTATAAGCTAGTTCAAATAATTTTACACTATAGTTGAACTAGCTCTATAGCCTAGTACAAATAATTTTGCACTAGAGTTGAACTAGCTCTATAAGCTAGTTCAAATAATTTTACACTAGAGTTGAACTAGCTCTATAAGCTAGTTCAAATAATTTTACACTAGAGTTGAACTAGCTCTATAAGCTAGTTCAAATAATTTTACACCAGAGTTGAACTAGCTCTATAGCCTAGTACAAATAATTTCACACTAGAGTTGAACTAGCTCAAATAATTTTACACTAGAGTTGAACTAGCTCTATAAGATAGTTCAAATAATTTTACACTAGAGTTGAACTAGCTCTATAGCCTAGTACAAATAATTTTACAGTAGAGTTGAACTAGCTCTATAAGCTAGTACAAATAATTTTACACTAGAGTTGAACTAGCTCTATAGTCTAGTTGAAATAATTTTACACTAGAGTTGAACTTGCTCTATAAGCTACTTCAAATAATTTTACACTAGAGTAGAACTAGCTCTATAGCCTAGTACAAATAATTTTACACTAGAGTTGAACTAGCTCTATAAGCTAGTTCAAATACTTTTACACTAGAGTTGAACTAGCTCTATAGCCTAGTACAAATAATTTTACACTAGAGTTGAACTAGCTCTATAGCCTAGTACAAATAATTTTACACTAGGGTTGAACTAGCTCTATAAGCTAGTACAAATAATTTTATAGTAGAGTTGATCAAGCTCTATAGCCTAGTTCAAATAATTTTACACTAGAGTTGAACTTGCTCTATAAGCTACTTCAAATAATCTTACACTATAGTTGAACTAGCTCTATAGCCTAGTACAAATAATTTGACACTAGAGTTGAACTAGCTCTATAGCCTAGTACAAATAATTTCACACTAGAGTTGAAGTAGCTCTATAGCTAGTACAAATAATTTTACACTAGAGTTGAACTAGCTCTATAAGCTAGTTCAAATAATTTTACACTAGAGTTGAACTAGCTTTATAGCCTAGTACAAATAATTTCACACTAGAGTTGAACTAGCTCTATAAGCTAGTTCAAATAATTTTGCACTAGAGTTGAACTAGCTCTATAGCCTAGTACAAATAATTTTACACTAGAGTTGAACTAGCTCTATAAGCTAGTTCAAATAATTTTACACTAGAGTTGAACTAGCTTTATAGCCTAGTACAAATAATTTCACACTAGAGTTGAACTAGCTCTATAAGCTAGTTCAAATAATTTTGCACTAGAGTTGAACTAGCTCTATAGCCTAGTACAAATAATTTTACACTAGAGTTGAACTAGCTCGATAAGCTAGTTCAAATAATTTTACACTAGAGTTAAACTAGCTCTATAGCCTAGTACAAATAATTTTACACTAGAGTTGAACTAGCTCTATAGCCTAGTACAAATAATTTCACACTAGAGTTGAAGTAGCTCTATAGCCTAGTACAAATAATTTTACACTAGAGTTGAACTAGCTCTATAAGCTAGTTCAAATAATTTTACACTAGAGTTAAACTAGCTCTATAGCCTAGTACAAATAATTTTACACTAGAGTTGAGCTAGCTCTATAGCCTAGTACAAATAATTTCACACTAGAGTTGAAGTAGCTCTATAGCCTAGTACAAATAATTTTACACTAGAGTTGAACTAGCTCTATAAGCTAGTTCATATAATTTTACACTAGAGTTGACCTAGCTCTATAGCCTAGTTCAAATAATTTTACACTAGAGTTGAACTAGCTCTATAAGCTAGTTCAAATAATTTTACACTAGAGTTGAACTAGCTCTATAAGCTAGTTCAAATAATTTTACACTAGAGTTGAACTAGCTCTATAGCCTAGTACAAATAATTTCACACTAGAGTTGAACTAGCTCTATAGTCTAGTTCAAATAATTTTACACTAGAGTTGAACTTGCTCTATAAGCTACTTCAAATAATTTTACACTAGAGTAGAACTAGCTCTATAGCCTAGTACAAATAATTTTACACTAGAGTTGAACTAGCTCTATAAGCTAGTTCAAATAATTTTACACTACAGTTGAACTAGCTCTATATCCTAGTACAAATAATTTTACACTAGAGTTGAACTAGCTCTATAAGCTAGTTCAAATAATTTTACACAAGAGTTGAACTAGCTCTATAAGATAGTTCAAGTAATTTTACACTAGAGTTGAACTAGCTCTATAGCCTAGTACAAATAATTTTACAGTAGAGTTGAACTAGCTCTATAAGCTAGTACAAATAATTTTACACTAGAGTTGAACTAACTCTATAGTCTAGTTCAAATAATTTTACACTAGAGTTGAACTTGCTCTATAAGCTACTTCAAATAATTTTACACTAGAGTAGAACTAGCTCTATAGCCTAGTACAAATAATTTTACACTAGAGTTGAACTAGCTCTATAAGCTAGTTCAAATACTTTTACACTAGAGTTGAACTAGCTCTATAGCCTAGTACAAATAATTTTACACTAGAGTTGAACTAGCTCTATAAGCTAGTTCAAATAATTTTACACTAGAGTTGAACTAGCTCTATAAGCTAGTACAAATAATTTTACATTAGAGTTGAACTAGCTCTATAGCCTAGTACTTATAATTTCACACTAGAGTTGAACTAGTTATATAGCCTAGTACAAATAATTTTACGCTAGAGTTGAACTAGTTCTGTAAGCTAGTTCAAATAATTTCACACTTGAGTTGAACTAGCTCTATAGCCTAGTACAAATAATTTTACACTAGAGTTGAACTAGCTCTATAAGCTAGTACAAATAATTTTACACTAGAGTTGAACTAGCTCTATAAGGTAGTTCAAATAATTTTACACTCTAGTTGAACAAGCTCTATAGCCTGGTACAAATAATTTCACACTAGAGTTGAACTAGCTCTATATCCTAGTACAAATAATTTTACACTAGAGTTGAACTAGCTCTATAAGCTAGTTCAAATAATTTTACACAAGAGTTGAACTAGCTCTATAAGATAGTTAAAATAATTTTACACTAGAGTTGAACTAGCTCTATAGCCTAGTACAAATAATTTTACACTAGAGTTGAACTAGCTCTATAAGCTAGTACAAATAATTTTAAACTAGAGTTGAACTAGCTCTATAGCCTAGTTCAAATAATTTTACACTAGAGTTGAACTTGCTCTATAAGCTACTTCAAATAATTTTACACTATAGTTGAACTAGCTGTATAGCCTAGTATAAATAATTTTACACTATAGTTGAACTAGCTGTATAGCCTAGTACAAATAATTTCACACTACAGTTGAACTAGCTCTATAAGCTAGTTCAAATAATTTTACACTAGAGTTGAACTAGCTCTATAAGCTAGTTCAAATAATTTTACACTAGAGTTGAACTAGCTCTATAAGCTAGTTCAAATAATTTTACATTAGATTTGAACTAGCTCTATAGCCTAGTACAAATAATTTCACACTAGAGTTGAACTAGCTCTATAAGCTTGTTCAAGTAATTTTACACTAGAGTTGAACTAGCTCTATAGCCTAGTACAAATAATTTTACACTAGAGTTGAACTAGCTCTATAAGCTAGTTCAAATAATTTTACACTAGAGTTGAACTAGCTCTATAGCCTAGGACAAATAATTTTACACTAGAGTTGAACTAGCTCTATAGCCTAGTACAAATAATTTGACACTAGAGTTGCACTAGCTCTATATCCTTGTCCAAATAATTTTACACTAGAGTTAAACTAGCTCTATAAGCTAGTTCAAATAATTTTACACTAGAGTTGAACTAGCTCTATAAGCTAGTAGAAATAATTTTACACTAGAGTTGAACTAGCTCTATAAGCTAGTTAAAATAATTTTACACTATAGTTGAACTAGCTCTATAGCCTAGTTCAAATAATTTTACACTAGAGTTGAACTAGCTCTATAAGCTAATTCAAATAATTAAACATTAGAGTTGAACTAGCTCTATAGCCTAGTACAAATAATTTTACACTAGAGTTGAACTAGCTCTATAGCCTAGTACAAATAATTTTACACTAGAGTTGCAATAGCTCTATAGCCTGGTACAAATAATTTCACACTAGAGTTGAACTAGCTCTATATCCTAGTACAAATAATTTGACACTAGAGTTGAACTAGCTCTATAAGCTAGTTCAAATAATTTTACACAAGAGTTGAACTAGCTCTATAAGATAGTTAAAATAATTTTACACTAGAGTTGAACTAGCTCTATAGCCTAGTACAAATAATTTTACAGTAGAGTTGAACTAGCTCTATAAGCTAGTACAAATAATTTTAAACTAGAGTTGAACTGGCTCTATAGCCTAGTTCAAATAATTTTACACTAGAGTTGAACTTGCTCTATAAGCTAGTTCAAATAATTTTACACTAGAGTTGAACTAGCTCTATAAGCTAGTTCAAATAATTTTACATTAGATTTGAACTAGCTCTATAGCCTAGTACAAATAATTTCACACTAGAGTTGAACTAGCTCTATAAGCTTGTTCAAGTAATTTTACACTAGAGTTGAACTAGCTCTATAGCCTAGTACAAATAATTTTACACTAGAGTTGAACTAGCTCTATAAGCTAGTTCAAATAATTTTACACTAGAGTTGAACTAGCTCTATAGCCTAGGACAAATAATTTTACACTAGAGTTGAACTAGCTCTATAGCCTAGTACAAATAATTTGACACTAGAGTTGCACTAGCTCTATATCCTTGTCCAAATAATTTTACACTAGAGTTAAACTAGCTCTATAAGCTAGTTCAAATAATTTTACACTAGAGTTGAACTAGCTCTATAAGCTAGTAGAAATAATTTTACACTAGAGTTGAACTAGCTCTATAAGCTAGTTAAAATAATTTTACACTATAGTTGAACTAGCTCTATAGCCTAGTTCAAATAATTTTACACTAGAGTTGAACTAGCTCTATAAGCTAATTCAAATAATTAAACATTAGAGTTGAACTAGCTCTATAGCCTAGTACAAATAATTTTACACTAGAGTTGAACTAGCTCTATAGCCTAGTAAAATAATTTTACACTAGAGTTGCAATAGCTCTATAGCCTAGTACAAATAATTTCACACTAAAGTTGAACTAGCTCTATAAGCTAGTTCAAATAATTTTACACTAGAGTTGAACTAGCTCTATAAGCTAGTTCAAATAATTTTACATTAGAGTTGAACTAGCTCTATAGCCTAGTACAAATAATTTTACACTAGAGTTGAACTAGCTCTATAGCCTAGTACAAATAATTTTACACTAGAGTTGCACCAGCTCTATAGCCTAGCACAAATAATTTTACACTAGAGTTGAACTAGCTCTATAAGCTAGTACGAATAATTTTACACTAGAGTTGAACTAGCTCTATAGCCTACTACAAATAATTTTACACTAGAGTTGAACTAGCTCTATAAACTAGTTAAAATAATTTTACACTAGAGTTGAACTAGCTCTATAAGCTAGTTCAAATATTTTACACTGGAGTTGAACTAGCTCTATAGCCTAGTACAAATAATTTTACACTAGGGTTGAACTATCTCTATAAGCTAGTATAAATAATTTTACAGTAGAGTTGATCAAGCTCTATAGCCTAGTTCAAATAATTTTACATTAGAGTTCAACTTGCTCTATAAGCTACTTCAAATAATCTTACACTATAGTTGAACTAGCACTATAGCCTAGTACAAATAATTTTGCACTAGAGTTGAACTAGCTCTATAGCATAGTACAAATAATTTTACACTAGAGTTGAACCAGCTCTATAGCCTAGCACAAATAATTTTACACTAGAGTTGAACTAGATCTATAAGCTAGTTCAAATATTTTACACTGGAGTTGAACTAGCTCTATAGCCTAGTACAAATAATTTTACACTAGGGTTGAACTATCTCTATAAGCTAGTATAAATAATTTTACAGTAGAGTTGATCAAGCTCTATAGCCTAGTTCAAATAATTTTACATTAGAGTTCAACTTGCTCTATAAGCTACTTCAAATAATCTTACACTATAGTTGAACTAGCACTATAGCCTAGTACAAATAATTTTGCACTAGAGTTGAACTAGCTCTATAGCATAGTACAAATAATTTTACACTAGAGTTGAACTAGCTCTATAGCCTAGCACAAATAATTTTACACTAGAGTTGAACTAGCTCTATAAGCTAGTACGAATAATTTTACACTAGAGTTGAACTAGCTCTATAGCCTAGTACAAATAATTTTACACTACAGTTGAACTAGCTCTATAAGCTAGTTCAAATAATTTTACACTAGAGTTGAACTAGCTCTCTAAGCTAGTTCAAATATTTTACACTGGAGTTGAACTAGCTCTATAGCCTAGTACAAATAATTTTACACTAGGGTTGAACTAGCTCTATAAGCTAGTACAAATAATTTTACAGTAGAGTTGATCAAGCTCTATAGCCTAGTTCAAATAATTTTACATTAGAGTTCAACTTGCTCTATAAGCTACTTCAAATAATCTTACACTATAGTTGAACTAGCTCTATAGCCTAGTACAAATAATTTTACACTAGAGTTGAACTAGCTCTATAAGCTAGTTCAAATAATTTTACACTAGAGTTGAACTAGCTCTATAGACTAGTACAAATAATTTCACACTAGAGTTGAACTAGCTCTATAAGCTAGTTCAAATAATTTTACACGAGAGTTGAACTAGCTCTATAAGCTAGTTCAAATAATTTTACACTAGAGTTGAACTAGCTCTATAGCCTAGTACAAATAATTTTACAATAGAGTTGAACTAGCTCTATAAGCTAGTACAAATAATTTTACACTAGAGTTGAACTAACTCTATAGTCTAGTTCAAATAATTTTACACTAGAGTTGAACTTGCTCTATAAGCTACTTCAAATAATTTTACACTAGAGTAGAACTAGCTCTATAGCCTAGTACAAATAATTTTACACTAGAGTTGAACTAGCTCTATAAGCTAGTTCAAATACTTTTACACTAGAGTTGAACTAGCTCTATAGCCTAGTACAAATAATTTTACACTAGAGTTGAACTAGCTCTATAAGCTAGTTCAAATAATTTTACACTAGAGTTGAACTAGCTCTATAAGCTAGTTCAAATAATTTTACATTAGAGTTGAACTAGCTCTATAGCCTAGTACTTATAATTTCACACTAGAGTTGAACTAGTTATATAGCCTAGTACAAATAATTTTACGCTAGAGTTGAACTAGTTCTGTAAGCTAGTTCAAATAATTTCACAATTGAGTTGAACTAGCTCTATAGCCTAGTACAAATAATTTTACACTAGAGTTGAACTAGCTCTATAAGCTAGTACAAATAATTTTACACTAGAGTTGAACTAGCTCTATAAGGTAGTTCAAATAATTTTACACTCTAGTTGAACAAGCTCTATAACCTGTACAAATAATTTCACACTAGAGTTGAACTAGCTCTATATCCTAGTACAAATAATTTTACACTAGAGTTGAACTAGCTCTATAAGCTAGTTCAAATAATTTTACACAAGAGTTGAACTAGCTCTATAAGATAGTTAAAATAATTTTACACTAGAGTTGAACTAGCTCTATAGCCTAGTACAAATAATTTTACAGTAGAGTTGAACTAGCTCTATAAGCTAGTACAAATAATTTTAAACTAGAGTGGAACTAGCTCTATAGCCTAGTTCAAATAATTTTACACTAGAGTTGAACTTGCTCTATAAGCTAGTTCAAATAATTTTACACTAGAGTTGAACTAGCTCTATAAGCTAGTTCAAATAATTTTACATTAGATTTGAACTAGCTCTATAGCCTAGTACAAATAATTTCACACTAGAGTTGAACTAGCTCTATAAGCTTGTTCAAGTAATTTTACACTAGAGTTGAACTAGCTCTATAGCCTAGTACAAATAATTTTACACTAGAGTTGAACTAGCTCTATAAGCTAGTTCAAATAATTTTACACTAGAGTTGAACTAGCTCTATAGCCTAGGACAAATAATTTTACACTAGAGTTGAACTAGCTCTATAGCCTAGTACAAATAATTTGACACTAGAGTTGCACTAGCTCTATATCCTTGTCCAAATAATTTTACACTAGAGTTAAACTAGCTCTATAAGCTAGTTCAAATAATTTTACACTAGAGTTGAACTAGCTCTATAAGCTAGTAGAAATAATTTTACACTAGAGTTGAACTAGCTCTATAAGCTAGTTAAAATAATTTTACACTATAGTTGAACTAGCTCTATAGCCTAGTTCAAATAATTTTACACTAGAGTTGAACTAGCTCTATAAGCTAATTCAAATAATTAAACATTAGAGTTGAACTAGCTCTATAGCCTAGTACAAATAATTTTACACTAGAGTTGAACTAGCTCTATAGCCTAGTACAAATAATTTTAGACTAGAGTTGCAATAGCTCTATAGCCTAGTACAAATAATTTCACACTAGAGTTGAACTAGCTCTATAAGCTAGTTCAAATAATTTTACACTAGAGTTGAACTAGCTCTATAAGCTAGTTCAAATAATTTTACATTAGAGTGGAACTAGCTCTATAGCCTAGTACAAATAATTTTACACTAGAGTTGAACTAGCTCTATAGCCTAGTACAAATAATTTTACACTAGAGTTGCACCAGCTCTATAGCCTAGCACAAATAATTTTACACTAGAGTTGAACTAGCTCTATAAGCTAGTACGAATAATTTTACACTAGATTTGAACTAGCTCTATAGCCTACTACAAATAATTTTACACTAGAGTTGAACTAGCTCTATAAACTAGTTAAAATAATTTTACACTAGAGTTGAACTAGCTCTATAAGCTAGTTCAAATATTTTACACTGGAGTTGAACTAGCTCTATAGCCTAGTACAAATAATTTTACACTAGGGTTGAACTATCTCTATAAGCTAGTATAAATAATTTTACAGTAGAGTTGATCAAGCTCTATAGCCTAGTTCAAATAATTTTACATTAGAGTTCAACTTGCTCTATAAGCTACTTCAAATAATCTTACACTATAGTTGAACTAGCACTATAGCCTAGTACAAATAATTTTGCACTAGAGTTGAACTAGCTCTATAGCATAGTACAAATAATTTTACACTAGAGTTGAACCAGCTCTATAGCCTAGCACAAATAATTTTACACTAGAGTTGAACTAGCTCTATAAGCTAGTACGAATAATTTTACACTAGAGTTGAACTAGCTCTATAGCCTAGTACAAATAATTTTACACTAGAGTTGAACTAGCTCTATAAGCTAGTTCAAATAATTTTACACTAGAGTTGAACTAGCTCTCTAAGCTAGTTCAAATATTTTACACTGGAGTTGAACTAGCTCTATAGCCTAGTACAAATAATTTTACACTAGGGTTGAACTAGCTCTATAAGCTAGTACAAATAATTTTACAGTAGAGTTGATCAAGCTCTATAGCCTAGTTCAAATAATTTTACATTAGAGTTCAACTTGCTCTATAAGCTACTTCAAATAATCTTACACTATAGTTGAACTAGCTCTATAGCCTAGTACAAATAATTTTACACTAGAGTTGAACTAGCTCTATAAGCTAGTTCAAATAATTTTACACTAGAGTTGAACTAGCTCTATAGCCTAGTACAAATAATTTCACACTAGAGTTGAACTAGCTCTATAAGCTAGTTCAAATAATTTTACACTAGAGTTGAACTAGCTCTATAAGCTAGTTCAAATAATTTTACACTAGAGTTGAACTAGCTCTATAGCCTAGTACAAATAATTTTACAATAGAGTTGAACTAGCTCTATAAGCTAGTACAAATAATTTTACACTAGAGTTGAACTAACTCTATAGTCTAGTTCAAATAATTTTACACTAGAGTTGAACTTGCTCTATAAGCTACTTCAAATAATTTTACACTAGAGTAGAACTAGCTCTATAGCCTAGTACAAATAATTTTACACTAGAGTTGAACTAGCTCTATAAGCTAGTTCAAATACTTTTACACTAGAGTTGAACTAGCTCTATAGCCTAGTACAAATAATTTTACACTAGAGTTGAACTAGCTCTATAAGCTAGTTCAAATAATTTTACACTAGAGTTGAACTAGCTCTATAAGCTAGTTCAAATAATTTTACATTAGAGTTGAACTAGCTCTATAGCCTAGTACTTATAATTTCACACTAGAGTTGAACTAGTTATATAGCCTAGTACAAATAATTTTACGCTAGAGTTGAACTAGTTCTGTAAGCTAGTTCAAATAATTTCACAATTGAGTTGAACTAGCTCTATAGCCTAGTACAAATAATTTTACACTAGAGTTGAACTAGCTCTATAAGCTAGTACAAATAATTTTACACTAGAGTTGAACTAGCTCTATAAGGTAGTTCAAATAATTTTACACTCTAGTTGAACAAGCTCTATAGCCTGGTACAAATAATTTCACACTAGAGTTGAACTAGCTCTATATCCTAGTACAAATAATTTTACACTAGAGTTGAACTAGCTCTATAAGCTAGTTCAAATAATTTTACACAAGAGTTGAACTAGCTCTATAAGATAGTTCAAATAATTTTACACTAGAGTTGAACTAGCTCTATAGCCTAGTACAAATAATTTTACAGTAGAGTTGAACTAGCTCTATAAGCTAGTACAAATAATTTTAAACTAGAGTTGAACTAGCTCTATAGCCTAGTTCAAATAATTTTACACTAGAGTTGAACTTGCTCTATAAGCTACTTCAAATAATTTTACACTATAGTTGAACTAGCTGTATAGCCTAGTATAAATAATTTTACACTATAGTTGAACTAGCTGTATAGCCTAGTACAAATAATTTCACACTACAGTTGAACTAGCTCTATAAGCTAGTTCAAATAATTTTACACTAGAGTTGAACTAGCTCTATAGGCTAGTACAAATAATTTTACACTAGAGTTGAACTAGCTCTATAAGCTAGTTCAAATAATTTTACACTAGAGTTGAACTAGCTCTATAAGCTAGTTCAAATAATTTTACATTAGATTTGAACTAGCTCTATAGCCTATTACAAATAATTTCACACTAGAGTTGAACTAGCTCTATAAGCTTGTTCAAGTAATTTTACACTAGAGTTGAACTAGCTCTATAGCCTAGTACAAATAATTTTACACTAGAGTTGAACTAGCTCTATAAGCTAGTTCAAATAATTTTACAGTAGAGTTGAACTAGCTCTATAGCCTAGGACAAATAATTTTACACTAGAGTTGAACTAGCTCTATAGCCTAGTACAAATAATTTGACACTAGAGTTGCACTAGCTCTATAAGCTTGTTCAAGTAATTTTACACTAGAGTTGAACTAGCTCTATAGCCTAGTACAAATAATTTGACACTAGAGTTGAACTAGCTCTATAGCCTAGTACAAATAATTTCACACTAGAGTTGAAGTAGCTCTATAGCTAGTACAAATAATTTTACACTAGAGTTGAACTAGCTCTATAAGCTAGTTCAAATAATTTTACACTAGAGTTGAACTAGCTTTATAGCCTAGTACAAATAATTTCACACTAGAGTTGAACTAGCTCTATAAGCTAGTTCAAATAATTTTGCACTAGAGTTGAACTAGCTCTATAGCCTAGTACAAATAATTTTACACTAGAGTTGAACTAGCTCTATAAGCTAGTTCAAATAATTTTACACTAGAGTTAAACTAGCTCTATAGCCTAGTACAAATAATTTTACACTAGAGTTGAACTAGCTCTATAGCCTAGTACAAATAATTTCACACTAGAGTTGAAGTAGCTCTATAGCCTAGTACAAATAATTTTACACTAGAGTTGAACTAGCTCTATAAGCTAGTTCAAATAATTTTACACTAGAGTTAAACTAGCTCTATAGCCTAGTACAAATAATTTTACACTAGAGTTGAGCTAGCTCTATAGCCTAGTACAAATAATTTCACACTAGAGTTGAAGTAGCTCTATAGCCTAGTACAAATAATTTTACACTAGAGTTGAACTAGCTCTATAAGCTCGTTCAAATAATTTTACACTAGAGTTGAACCAGCTCTATAGCCTAGTACAAATAATTTTACACTAGAGTTGAACTAGCTCTATAAGCTAGTTCAAATAATTTTACACTGGAGTTGAACTAGCTCTATAGCCTAGTACAAATAATTTTACACTAGAGTTGAACTAGCTCTATAAGCTAGTTCATATAATTTTCCACTAGAGTTGACCTAGCTCTATAGCCTAGTTCAAATAATTTTACACTAGAGTTGAACTAGCTCTATAAGCTAGTTCAAATAATTTTACACTAGAGTTGAACTAGCTCTATAAGCTAGTTCAAATAATTTTACACTAGAGTTGAACTAGCTCTATAGCCTAGTACAAATAATTTCACACTAGAGTTGAACTAGCTCTATAGTCTAGTTCAAATAATTTAACACTCGAGTTGAACTTGCTCTATAAGCTACTTCAAATAATTTTACACTAGAGTAGAACTAGCTCTATAGCCTAGTACAAATAATTTTACACTAGAGTTGAACTAGCTCTATAAGCTAGTTCAAATAATTTTACACTATAGTTGAACTAGCTCTATATCCTAGTACAAATAATTTTACACTAGAGTTGAACTTGCTCTATAAGATAGTTCAAATAATTTTACACAAGAGTTGAACTAGCTCTATAGCCTAGTACAAATAATTTTACAGTAGAGTTGAACTAGCTCTATAAGCTAGTACAAATAATTTTACACTAGAGTTGAACTAACTCTATAGTCTAGTTCAAATAATTTTACACTAGAGTTGAACTTGCTCTATAAGCTACTTCAAATAATTTTACACTAGAGTAGAACTAGCTCTATAGCCTAGTACAAATAATTTTACACTAGAGTTGAACTAGCTCTATAAGCTAGTTCAAATACTTTTACACTAGAGTTGAACTAGCTCTATAGCCTAGTACAAATAATTTTACACTAGAGTTGAACTAGCTCTATAAGCTAGTCCAAATAATTTTACACTAGAGTTGAACTAGCTCTATAAGCTAGTTCAAATAATTTTACATTAGAGTTGAACTAGCTCTATAGCCTAGTACTTATAATTTCACACTAGAGTTGAACTAGTTATATAGCCTAGTACAAATAATTTTACGCTAGAGTTGAACTAGTTCTCTAAGCTAGTTCAAATAATTTCACACTTGAGTTGAACTAGCTCTATAGCCTAGTACAAATAATTTGACACTAGAGTTGAACTAGCTCTATAAGCTAGTACAAATAATTTTACACTAGAGTTGAACTAGCTCTATAAGGTAGTTCAAATAATTTTACACTCTAGTTGAACAAGCTCTATAGCCTGGTACAAATAATTTCACACTAGAGTTGAACTAGCTCTATATCCTAGTACAAATAATTTTACACTAGAGTTGAACTAGCTCTATAAGCTAGTTCAAATAATTTTACACAAGAGTTGAACTAGCTCTATAAGATAGTTAAAATAATTTTACACTAGAGTTGAACTAGCTCTATAGCCTAGTACAAATAATTTTACAGTAGAGTTTAACTAGCTCTATAAGCTAGTACAAATAATTTTAAACTAGAGTTGGACTAGCTCTATAGCCTAGTTCAAATAATTTTACACTAGAGTTGAACTTGCTCTATAAGCTACTTCAAATAATTTTACACTATAGTTGAACTAGCTGTATAGCCTAGTATAAATAATTTTACACTATAGTTGAACTAGCTGTATAGCCTAGTACAAATAATTTCACACTACAGTTGAACTAGCTCTATAAGCTAGTTCAAATAATTTTACACTAGAGTTGAACTAGCTCTATAAGCTAGTTCAAATAATTTTACACTAGAGTTGAACTAGCTCTATAAGCTAGTTCAAATAATTTTACATTAGATTTGAACTAGCTCTATAGCCTAGTACAAATAATTTCACACTAGAGTTGAACTAGCTCTATAAGCTTGTTCAAGTAATTTTACACTAGAGTTGAACTAGCTCTATAGCCTAGTACAAATAATTTTACACTAGAGTTGAACTAGCTCTATAAGCTAGTTCAAATAATTTTACACTAGAGTTGAACTAGCTCTATAGCCTAGGACAAATAATTTTACACTAGAGTTGAACTAGCTCTATAGCCTAGTACAAATAATTTGACACTAGAGTTGCACTAGCTCTATATCCTTGTCCAAATAATTTTACACTAGAGTTAAACTAGCTCTATAAGCTAGTTCAAATAATTTTACACTAGAGTTGAACTAGCTCTATAAGCTAGTAGAAATAATTTTACACTAGAGTTCAACTAGCTCTATAAGCTAGTTAAAATAATTTTACACTATAGTTGAACTAGCTCTATAGCCTAGTTCAAATAATTTTACACTAGAGTTGAACTAGCTCTATAAGCTAATTCAAATAATTAAACATTAGAGTTGAACTAGCTCTATAGCCTAGTACAAATAATTTTACACTAGAGTTGAACTAGCTCTATAGCCTAGTACAAATAATTTTACACTAGAGTTGCAATAGCTCTATAGCCTAGTACAAATAATTTCACACTAGAGTTGAACTAGCTGTATAAGCTAGTTCAAATAATTTTACACTAGAGTTGAACTAGCTCTATAAGCTAGTTCAAATAATTTTACATTAGAGTTGAACTAGCTCTATAGCCTAGTACAAATAATTTTACACTAGAGTTGAACTAGCTCTATAGCCTAGTACAAATAATTTTACACTAGAGTTGCACCAGCTCTATAGCCTAGCACAAATAATTTTACACTAGAGTTGAACTAGCTCTATAAGCTAGTACGAATAATTTTACACTAGAGTTGAACTAGCTCTATAGCCTACTACAAATAATTTTACACTAGAGTTGAACTAGCTCTATAAACTAGTTAAAATAATTTTACACTAGAGTTGAACTAGCTCTATAAGCTAGTTCAAATATTTTACACTGGAGTTGAACTAGCTCTATAGCCTAGTACAAATAATTTTACACTAGGGTTGAACTATCTCTATAAGCTAGTATAAATAATTTTACAGTAGAGTTGATCAAGCTCTATAGCCTAGTTCAAATAATTTTACATTAGAGTTCAACTTGCTCTATAAGCTACTCCAAATAATCTTACACTATAGTTGAACTAGCACTATAGCCTAGTACAAATAATTTTGCACTAGAGTTGAACTAGCTCTATAGCATAGTACAAATAATTTTACACTAGAG
The DNA here is from genome assembly GCA_034509565.1 of Triticum monococcum. NCBI lineage: Eukaryota > Viridiplantae > Streptophyta > Magnoliopsida > Poales > Poaceae > Triticum > Triticum monococcum. The sequence continues at coordinate 74,296,302 of CM067847.1, read as the reverse complement.
TTGAACCAGCTCTATAGCCTAGCACGAATAATTTTACACTAGAGTTGAACTAGCTCTATAAGCTAGTACGAATAATTTTACACTAGAGTTGAACTGGCTCTATAGCCTAGTACAAATAATTTTACACTAGAGTTGAACTACCTCTATAAGCTAGTTCAAATAATTTTACACTAGAGTTGAACTAGCTCTCTAAGCTAGTTCAAATATTTTACACTGGAGTTGAACTAGCTCTATAGCCTAGTACAAATAATTTTACACTAGGGTTGAACTAGCTCTATAAGCTAGTACAAATAATTTTACAGTAGAGTTGATCAAGCTCTATAGCCTAGTTCAAATAATTTTACATTAGAGTTCAACTTGCTCTATAAGCTACTTCAAATAATCTTACACTATAGTTGAACTAGCTCTATAGCCTAGTACAAATAATTTTACACTAGAGTTGAACTAGCTCTATAAGCTAGTTCAAATAATTTTACACTAGAGTTGAACTAGCTCTATAGCCTAGTACAAATAATTTCACACTAGAGTTGAACTAGCTCTATAAGCTAGTTCAAATAATTTTACACTAGAGTTGAACTAGCTCTATAAGCTAGTTCAAATAATTTTACACTAGAGTTGAACTAGCTCTATAGCCTAGTACAAATAATTTTACAATAGAGTTGAACTAGCTCTATAAGCTAGTACAAATAATTTTACACTAGAGTTGAACTAACTCTATAGTCTAGTTCAAATAATTTTACACTAGAGTTGAACTTGCTCTATAAGCTACTTCAAATAATTTTACACTAGAGTAGAACTAGCTCTATAGCCTAGTACAAATAATTTTACACTAGAGTTGAACTAGCTCTATAAGCTAGTTCAAATACTTTTACACTAGAGTTGAACTAGCTCTATAGCCTAGTACAAATAATTTCACACTAGAGTTGAAATAGCTCTATAAGCTAGTTCAAATAATTTTACACTAGAGTTGAACTAGCTCTATAAGCTAGTTCAGATAATTTTACATTAGAGTTGAACTAGCTCTATAGCCTAATACAAATAATTTTACACTAGAGTTGAACTGGCTCTATAGCCTAGTACAAATAATTTTACACTAGAGTTGCACTAGCTCTATAGGCTAGTACAAATAATTTTACACTAGAGTTGAACTAGCTCTATAAGCTAGTTCAAATAATTTTACACTAGAGTTGAACTAGCTCTATAGCCTAGTACAAATAATTTCACACTAGAGTTGAACTAGCTCTATAAGCTAGTTCAAATAATTTTACACTAGAGTTGAACTAGCTCTATAAGCTAGTTCAAATAATTTTACACTAGAGTTGAACTAGCTCTATAGCCTAGTACAAATAATTTTACAGTAGAGTTGAACTAGCTCTATAAGCTAGTACAAATAATTTTACACTAGAGTTGAACTAACTCTATAGTCTAGTTCAAATAATTTAACACTAGAGTTGAACTTGCTCTATAAGCTACTTCAAATAATTTTACACTAGAGTAGAACTAGCTCTATAGCCTAGTACAAATAATTTTACACTAGAGTTGAACTAGATCTATAGCCTAGTACAAATAATTTGACACTAGAGTTACACTAGCTCTATAGCCTAGTACAAATAATTTTACACAACAGTTGAACTAGCTCTATAAGCTAGTTCAAATAATTTTACAGTAGAGTTGAAGTAGCTCTATAAGCTAGTACAAATAATTTTACACTAGAGTAGAACTAGCTCTATAGCCTAGTACAAATAATTTTACACTAGAGTTGAACTAGCTCTATAAGCTAGTTCAAATACTTTTACACTAGAGTTGAACTAGCTCTATAGCCTAGTACAAATAATTTTACACTAGAGTTGAACTAGCTCTATAAGCTAGTACAAATAATTTTAAACTAGAGTTGAACTAGCTCTATAGCCTAGTTCAAATAATTTTACACTAGAGTTGAACTTGCTCTATAAGCTACTTCAAATAATTTTACACTATAGTTGAACTAGCTGTATAGCCTAATACAAATAATTTTACACTAGAGTTGAACTGGCTCTATAGCCTAGTACAAATAATTTTACACTAGAGTTGCACTAGCTCTATAGGCTAGTACAAATAATTTTACACTACAGTTGAACTAGCTCTATAAGCTAGTTCAAATAATTTTACACTAGAGTTGAACTAGCTCTATAAGCTAGTACAAATAATTTTACACTAGAGTTGAACTAGCTCTATAAGCTAGTTCAAATAATTTTACACTATAGTTGAACTAGCTCTATAGCCCAGTACAAATAATTTCACACTAGAGTTGAACTAGCTCTATAAGCTAGTTCAAATAATTTTACACTATAGTTGAACTAGCTGTATAAGCTAGTTCAAATAGTTTTACACTAGAGTTGAACTAGCTTTATAGCCTAGTACAGATAATTTTATACTAGAGTTGAACTAGCTCTATAGCCTAGTACAAATAATTTTACACTAGAGTTGAACTAGCTCTATAGCCTAGTACAAATAATTTCACACTAGAGTTGAAGTAGCTCTATAGCCTAGTACAAATAATTTTACACTAGAGTTGAACTAGCTCTATAAGCTAGTTCAAATAATTTTACACTAGAGTTGAACTAGCTCTATAGCCTAGTACAAATAATTTTACACTAGAGTTGAACTAGATCTATAGCCTAGTTCAAATAATTTGACACTAGAGTTGCACTAGCTCTATAGCCTAGTACAAATAATTTTACACAACAGTTGAACTAGCTCTATAAGCTAGTTCAAATAATTTTACAGTAGAGTTGAAGTAGCTCTATAGCCTAGTACAAATAATTTTACACTAGAGTTGAACTAGCTCTATAAGCTCGTTCAAATAATTTTACACTAGAGTTGAACCAGCTCTATAGCGTAGTACAAATAATTTTACACTAGAGTTGAACTAGCTCTATAAGCTCGTTCAAATAATTTTACACTAGAGTTGAACCAGCTCTATAGCCTAGTACAAATAATTTCACACTAGAGTTGAACTAGCTCTATAGCCTAGTACGAATAATTTTACACTAGAGTTGCACTAGCTCTATAGCCTAGTAAAATAATTTTACACTAGAGTTGAACTAGCTCTATAAGCTAGTTAAAATAATTTTACACTAGAGTTGAACTAGCTCTATAGCCTAGTACAAATAATTTTACACTAGAGTTGAACTAGATCTATAGCCTAGTACAAATAATTTGACACTAGAGTTACACTAGCTCTATAGCCTAGTACAAATAATTTTACACAACAGTTGAACTAGCTCTATAAGCTAGTTCAAATAATTTTACAGTAGAGTTGAAGTAGCTCTATAAGCTAGTACAAATAATTTTACACTAGAGTTGAACTAGCTCTATAAGCTAGTTCAAATAATTTTTCAATATAGTTGAACTAGCTCTATAGCCTAGTACAAATAATTTCACACTAGAGTTGAAATAGCTCTATAAGCTAGTTCAAATAATTTTACACTAGAGTTGAACTAGCTCTATAAGCTAGTTCAGATAATTTTACATTAGAGTTGAACTAGCTCTATAGCCTAATACAAATAATTTTACACTAGAGTTGAACTGGCTCTATAGCCTAGTACAAATAATTTTACACTAGAGTTGCACTAGCTCTATAGGCTAGTACAAATAATTTTACACTAGAGTTGAACTAGCTCTATAAGCTAGTTCAAATAATTTTACACTAGAGTTGAACTAGCTCTATAAGCTAGTACAAATAATTTTACACTAGAGTTGAACTAGCTCTATAAGCTAGTTCAAATAATTTTACACTATAGTTGAACTAGCTCTATAGCCCAGTACAAATAATTTCACACTAGAGTTGAACTAGCTCTATAAGCTAGTTTAAATAATTTTACACTATAGTTGAACTAGCTCTATAAGCTAGTTCAAATAGTTTTACACTAGAGTTGAACTAGCTTTATAGCCTAGTACAAATAATTTTACACTAGAGTTGAACTAGCTCTATAGCCTAGTACAAATAATTTTACACTAGAGTTGAACTAGCTCTATAGCCTAGTACAAATAATTTCACACTAGAGTTGAAGTAGCTCTATAGCCTAGTACAAATAATTTTACACTAGAGTTGAACTAGCTCTATAAGCTCGTTCAAATAATTTTACACTAGAGTTGAACCAGCTCTATAGCGTAGTACAAATAATTTTACACTAGAGTTGAACTAGCTCTATAAGCTCGTTCAAATAATTTTACACTAGAGTTGAACCAGCTCTATAGCCTAGTACAAATAATTTCACACTAGAGTTGAACTAGCTCTATAAGCTAGTTCAAATAATTTTACACTAGAGTTGAACTAGCTCTATAAGCTAGTTCAAATAATTTTACACTAGAGTTGAACTAGCTCTATAAGCTAGTACAAATAATTTTACACTAGAGTTGAACTAGCTCTATAGCCTAGTACAAATAATTTTACACTAGAGTTGAACTAGCTCTATAGCCTAGTACAAATAATTTTACACTAGAGTTGCACTAGCTCTATAGGCTAGTACAAATAATTTTACACTAGAGTTGAACTAGCTCTATAAGCTAGTTCAAATAATTTTACACTAGAGTTGAACTAGCTCTATAAGCTCGTTCAAATAATTTTACACTAGAGTTGAACCAGCTCTATAGCCTAGTACAAATAATTTCACACTAGAGTTGAACTAGCTCTATAAGCTAGTTCAAATAATTTTACACTAGAGTTGAACTAGCTCTATAAGCTAGTTCAAATAATTTTACAGTAGAGTTGAAGTAGCTCTATAAGCTAGTACAAATAATTTTACACTAGAGTTGAACTAGCTCTATAAGCTAGTTCAAATAATTTTACACTAGAGTTGAACCAGCTCTATAGCCTAGTACAAATAATTTCACACTAGAGTTGAACTAGCTCTATAAGCTAGTTCAAATAATTTTACACTAGAGTTGAACTAGCTCTATAGCCTAGTTCAAATAATTTCACACTAGAGTTGAAGTAGCTCTATAGCCTAGTACAAATAATTTTACACTAGAGTTGAACTAGCTCTATAAGCTCGTTCAAATAATTTTACACTAGAGTTGAACCAGCTCTATAGCGTAGTACAAATAATTTTACACTAGAGTTGAACTAGCTCTATAAGCTCGTTCAAATAATTTTACACTAGAGTTGAACCAGCTCTATAGCCTAGTACAAATAATTTCACACTAGAGTTGAACTAGCTCTATAAGCTAGTTCAAATAATTTTACACTAGAGTTGAACTAGCTCTATAAGCTAGTTCAAATAATTTTACAGTAGAGTTGAAGTAGCTCTATAAGCTAGTACAAATAATTTTACACTAGAGTTGAACTAGCTCTATAAGCTAGTTCAAATAATTTTTCAATATAGTTGAACTAGCTCTATAGCCTAGTACAAATAATTTCACACTAGAGTTGAAATAGCTCTATAAGCTAGTTCAAATAATTTTACACTAGAGTTGAACTAGCTCTATAAGCTAGTTCAGATAATTTTACATTAGAGTTGAACTAGCTCTATAGCCTAATACAAATAATTTTACACTAGAGTTGAACTGGCTCTATAGCCTAGTACAAATAATTTTACACTAGAGTTGCACTAGCTCTATAGGCTAGTACAAATAATTTTACACTAGAGTTGAACTAGCTCTATAAGCTAGTTCAAATAATTTTACACTAGAGTTGAACTAGCTCTATAAGCTAGTACAAATAATTTTACACTAGAGTTGAACTAGCTCTATAAGCTAGTTCAAATAATTTTACACTATAGTTGAACTAGCTCTATAGCCCAGTACAAATAATTTCACACTAGAGTTGAACTAGCTCTATAAGCTAGTTTAAATAATTTTACACTATAGTTGAACTAGCTCTATAAGCTAGTTCAAATAGTTTTACACTAGAGTTGAACTAGCTTTATAGCCTAGTACAAATAATTTTACACTAGAGTTGAACTAGCTCTATAGCCTAGTACAAATAATTTTACACTAGAGTTGAACTAGCTCTATAGCCTAGTACAAATAATTTCACACTAGAGTTGAACTAGCTCTATAGCCTAGTACAAATAATTTTACACTAGAGTTGAACTAGCTCTATAAGCTCGTTCAAATAATTTTACACTAGAGTTGAACCAGCTCTATAGCGTAGTACAAATAATTTTACACTAGAGTTGAACTAGCTCTATAAGCTCGTTCAAATAATTTTACACTAGAGTTGAACCAGCTCTATAGCCTAGTACAAATAATTTCACACTAGAGTTGAACTAGCTCTATAAGCTAGTTCAAATAATTTTACACTAGAGTTGAACTAGCTCTATAAGCTAGTTCAAATAATTTTACACTAGAGTTGAACTAGCTCTATAAGCTAGTACAAATAATTTTACACTAGAGTTGAACTAGCTCTATAGCCTAGTACAAATAATTTTACACTAGAGTTGAACTAGCTCTATAGCCTAGTACAAATAATTTTACACTAGAGTTGCACTAGCTCTATAGGCTAGTACAAATAATTTTACACTAGAGTTGAACTAGCTCTATAAGCTAGTTCAAATAATTTTACACTAGAGTTGAACTAGCTCTATAAGCTCGTTCAAATAATTTTACACTAGAGTTGAACCAGCTCTATAGCCTAGTACAAATAATTTCACACTAGAGTTGAACTAGCTCTATAAGCTAGTTCAAATAATTTTACACTAGAGTTGAACTAGCTCTATAAGCTAGTTCAAATAATTTTACACTAGAGTTGAACTAGCTCTATAGCCTAGTACAAATAATTTCACACTAGAGTTGAAGTAGCTCTATAGCCTAGTACAAATAATTTTACACTAGAGTTGAACTAGCTCTATAAGCTCGTTCAAATAATTTTACACTAGAGTTGAACCAGCTCTATAGCGTAGTACAAATAATTTTACACTAGAGTTGAACTAGCTCTATAAGCTCGTTCAAATAATTTTACACTAGAGTTGAACCAGCTCTATAGCCTAGTACAAATAATTTCACACTAGAGTTGAACTAGCTCTATAAGCTAGTTCAAATAATTTTACACTAGAGTTGAACTAGCTCTATAAGCTAGTTCAAATAATTTTACACTAGAGTTGAACTAGCTCTATAAGCTAGTACAAATAATTTTACACTAGAGTTGAACCAGCTCTATAGCGTAGTACAAATAATTTTACACTAGAGTTGAACTAGCTCTATAAGCTCGTTCAAATAATTTTACACTAGAGTTGAACCAGCTCTATAGCCTAGTACAAATAATTTCACACTAGAGTTGAACTAGCTCTATAAGCTAGTTCAAATAATTTTACACTAGAGTTGAACTAGCTCTATAAGCTAGTTCAAATAATTTTACACTAGAGTTGAACTAGCTCTATAAGCTAGTACAAATAATTTTACACTAGAGTTGAACTAGCTCTATAGCCTAGTACAAATAATTTTACACTAGAGTTGAACTAGCTCTATAGCCTAGTACAAATAATTTTACACTAGAGTTGCACTAGCTCTATAGGCTAGTACAAATAATTTTACACTAGAGTTGAACTAGCTCTATAAGCTAGTTCAAATAATTTTACACTAGAGTTGAACTAGCTCTATAAGCTCGTTCAAATAATTTTACACTAGAGTTGAACCAGCTCTATAGCCTAGTACAAATAATTTCACACTAGAGTTGAACTAGCTCTATAAGCTAGTTCAAATAATTTTACACTAGAGTTGAACTAGCTCTATAGGCTAGTACAAATAATTTTACACTAGAGTTGAACCAGCTCTATAGCGTAGTACAAATAATTTTACACTAGAGTTGAACTAGCTCTATAAGCTCGTTCAAATAATTTTACACTAGAGTTGAACCAGCTCTATAAGCTAGTTCAAATAGTTTTACACTAGAGTTGAACTAGCTTTATAGCCTAGTACAAATAATTTTACACTAGAGTTGAACTAGCTCTATAGCCTAGTACAAATAATTTTACACTAGAGTTGAACTAGCTCTATAGCCTAGTACAAATAATTTCACACTAGAGTTGAAGTAGCTCTATAGCCTAGTACAAATAATTTTACACTAGAGTTGAACTAGCTCTATAAGCTCGTTCAAATAATTTTACACTAGAGTTGAACCAGCTCTATAGCGTAGTACAAATAATTTTACACTAGAGTTGAACTAGCTCTATAAGCTCGTTCAAATAATTTTACACTAGAGTTGAACCAGCTCTATAGCCTAGTACAAATAATTTCACACTAGAGTTGAACTAGCTCTATAAGCTAGTTCAAATAATTTTACACTAGAGTTGAACTAGCTCTATAAGCTAGTTCAAATAATTTTACACTAGAGTTGAACTAGCTCTATAGCCTAGTACAAATAATTTTACACTAGAGTTGAACTAGCTCTATAGCCTAGTACAAATAATTTTACACTAGAGTTGCACTAGCTCTATAGGCTAGTACAAATAATTTTACACTAGAGTTGAACTAGCTCTATAAGCTAGTTCAAATAATTTTACACTAGAGTTGAACTAGCTCTATAAGCTCGTTCAAATAATTTTACACTAGAGTTGAACCAGCTCTATAGCCTAGTACAAATAATTTCACACTAGAGTTGAACTAGCTCTATAAGCTAGTTCAAATAATTTTACACTAGAGTTGAACTAGCTCTATAAGCTAGTTCAAATAATTTTACACTAGAGTTGAACTAGCTCTATAGCCTAGTACAAATAATTTCACACTAGAGTTGAAGTAGCTCTATAGCCTAGTACAAATAATTTTACACTAGAGTTGAACTAGCTCTATAAGCTCGTTCAAATAATTTTACACTAGAGTTGAACCAGCTCTATAGCGTAGTACAAATAATTTTACACTAGAGTTGAACTAGCTCTATAAGCTCGTTCAAATAATTTTACACTAGAGTTGAACCAGCTCTATAGCCTAGTACAAATAATTTCACACTAGAGTTGAACTAGCTCTATAAGCTAGTTCAAATAATTTTACACTAGAGTTGAACTAGCTCTATAAGCTAGTTCAAATAATTTTACACTAGAGTTGAACTAGCTCTATAAGCTAGTACAAATAATTTTACACTAGAGTTGAACCAGCTCTATAGCGTAGTACAAATAATTTTACACTAGAGTTGAACTAGCTCTATAAGCTCGTTCAAATAATTTTACACAACAGTTGAACTAGCTCTATAAGCTAGTTCAAATAATTTTACAGTAGAGTTGAAGTAGCTCTATAAGCTAGTACAAATAATTTTACACTAGAGTTGAACTAGCTCTATAAGCTAGTTCAAATAATTTTTCACTATAGTTGAACTAGCTCTATAGCCTAGTACAAATAATTTCACACTAGAGTTGAAATAGCTCTATAAGCTAGTTCAAATAATTTTACACTAGAGTTGAACTAGCTCTATAAGCTAGTTCAGATAATTTTACATTAGAGTTGAACTAGCTCTATAGCCTAATACAAATAATTTTACACTAGAGTTGAACTGGCTCTATAGCCTAGTACAAATAATTTTACACTAGAGTTGCACTAGCTCTATAGGCTAGTACAAATAATTTTACACTAGAGTTGAACTAGCTCTATAAGCTAGTTCAAATAATTTTACACTAGAGTTGAACTAGCTCTA